>JAWPHD010000077.1:0-699599 GCA_037043455.1 Cyrtodaria siliqua | reverse complement strand
ATATATAACGTTGTATTCGTTTCTGTTTAGTCATACAGATGTTTACGTAGTTCGTGGATGCAAACAATGTTTTCCATTTCACCATGTTTGCGCCATTTCTTGGTTCTCGCTGGAGAAATTATTTCTTCCAATTGTATTACCATAACCTTTATTTCGTCTCTTTCTTTGTTTCTATTCTGATAATTCATATAGGTCGTGGATATTAATACATAAAAACATTCGTTCCTCCCGCTGTGTGTGGTCTCACGCAGTTAAGTTTTCAGGGACTTTAGGTAGACATTGATTAATATTAATCTCATATTGTGTGGTTGTGGCTGTCGGGGTCGAATTGAAACGGTTTCTAGGCATTGGTAACTTCGTGTTTTGCCTTTGTTTGTGTTTAAAGCGTTCGTTAGCGGGGTTTGCTGCCTTGGGCGTAACTTATCCACCTGATTCCCCTGAATTCAAAAATGGAATGTCCCTTTCATAACTGTTTACTGGTGTATATGCAGGTCGGGTTTACTGCACTCTCATGTTCGCGATAACTGGGTCAAGCTGTTTACATATATGCTAAATTAGGACAATGTGGTTGGGAGTATTTGTGTGTTGCGTCTCGGTAGACTACATGTTTAGCCTAGGCCATTGTGTGTATGCGTCTGGGTGCGTTTCGACTGAGGGAGTTTTTTTGGGTGTTGTGAATAATAATAATGATAGTGGGATAATAATAATAATTAAATAAATATCATAATAATACTAATAATTCTAATAATATATACCTAAATAAAAAAATAAAAAAATAAAAAATAAAAAAATAAAAAAATAAAATAAAAAAATAAAAAAATAAAACAATATAAAAAAATAAATAAAAATAAAAATAATAAAATAAATAAATAAAAATAAATACATAAATTAAATAAACATAGACTAGATCTACATGAAGACTGCACAATCAGTTATTACAATAAGTTGGTATTACTATTTAGGATTTTATTTTCATTTGTACTCCATTTGTACTCATTTGCGCTAGGTTTAGACATTGTACGTGTCGTTTTTGTTTTCATAATCACACTGGATAATGCGTCGTGGAAAGCGAGCCAGTTCGATGGTTATTTCTCTGCCGGTAAAATGGTTGACGATCCCACCTGGAAAGGTCAGCGGTTGCCTCCCAGCAGATCCAAAGGGTGTGCGTTCAGTTAGTCAGTGACGTCACAGATCGTTGAGTGGCTCGATTGGTTGCAGAAAAGGCCGTACACAAGACGTTAGTCAGCTAGAGGAACTTTATAAACTTTATAATGCTGTTGTCGTAGATAATGCAAAAATCACCAAACATTATCATATTATCATTTTTCCACCAGGCGTCTGCAAATGCAAGTTGGTGGGTGATGTATGGCTGTAGATTGTTCACAACTTTTCATTGTTACAGTAACACATTGTTACAGCACACTAGGAAATTGAAAATGGTATCAAAGTAAACAATATCCTGTTTGTATTGACAGTAGTTAGACTACATTTTCAACTCAATGAATCAATTTGCAAATACAATGAAAACAATAATAATAATAATTATTGTGTCATTCGAGAGGCAATTAAAACTGTAAATAACAGTGAGTCACATTAGAAAAATATGATTATTCGACTCCAGGCAGAGCTAAATATTATATTGTTGTCATTATGCGGATGATGCCCATATCTACTGCAAATATTCTTTAAGAACTATTATGAAAACCATTTATATAAGAATAATTTGTTGAACACCATCTAGTTGATGGAAAAATATTGATCAAGCCATAATGTTAGCCTGTTGTTATCATCATCGTTGTTGTGCACTATGTTTTCAGCTTCTGCTGCTATTATTTAACTCAAAGGCTGTTGGTGAAATCGTGTTTTATGATGCTAACCATGTAATTGGAGTGTTTAGGCAATATGTTTTCTTACTGCGGAACAGTTTGTTGATCTCAGCTAATTTTAACTTGCTGCTGTTGACTGTTGCTGCTAATTAAAGTTGATGGTCTGACAATGGAGGCAATGCATATTCATGACCCAGAGCGGTAGGGGACGTCATACTGTCTGGGCGTGCGTCTTTGATTGTGCGGAAGCATTGTGTTGGATATGGCATTATTTTCATTTGAATTAATACTGTTTATCAGTTTAAAATCAATTCATGCCTCCATTGCCTTTCTTCTAAATTGTCTGTTTATAAAACATCCAATGCTTTTCGTCTAACGATCAGCTTTACATTTATTCAGTTTGCGTACAATGATGTTTTCATTACAGTTGTTTATATACGGATGCTGTTGCTGCTGCTGCTGCTTAATTATGATTGGATCTCTATTACTTCTTTCAATATTTATTTTGTTTCATTCTCTGGAACATTTTGCCTTATATTTCAGATTGTGTCACCATCAAGTTCACTTAAGACCGGTCAAAAGTTACTATGTCTGTATCGGATGCAATGTGTGGAACTGGTCATAGAGTCCTCCAGTGTTGGTATTGTATGTAAAGTTCCACTTTTTACCTGTTATACAAGATAAGCCTACGCCACCCATCAGCTTTTCAACACATGGTGCATTTCGAAACATTTTCGAGTGGAGTTTGGGGAATACATTCCTACAGTTCTTTAATACTTTCATATTTGTTACATCGACAGTGCCTTATCAGTGGTGTACATCTTCAAGACCTGGAAAGAAGTTACCTTCTTGTCATAATGCCTTATTTTAAGGCTAATCTATTTGATCATTGGTTTATTTTAGGGCTATTCCTTTTGATCGATCAGGTTTTATTTATCCTGCAACGGGATGATGTTTTATTTATCCTGCACCCGGTAGTTTTGCTAGCGGTTCTTTGAAGTTTAGTTAGCTGTTCCTTTCCGCTTGTCCCTATTCAATACATAGCACTTTAAACCAATTCTGTGCGTGGTCGCCAAATTATAAAAAACACTTTTATCTATCCTGTGTTCTATTCAAAATAAACTTCTCTGCAGGGTTCCACACTGCAATGTGTGTGTGTGTAGCTCTGGGGTTTATAGCCAATAGTCATAGACATATACACGACAGGGCGTCCAAACGGTATATGCACAATAGAACATGGGCAGGTTGCAAATGGTATTTTAATAACACTTCAACCAATTCAACAACCTCATCTTAGGTTGTCATACAGGAAGGTGATAAATGAGGTAAATGTTATTCCAATAGTCAGCATTAAATCATGATGTCATCACCTTTATGTATTAGTTAAAAAGAGTTTACATAGTCTTGTGGCTAACCTTTAAAATGTGGGCTAATTTCAGGGTTTGAAATTAACTTTGTTCAGCAACTATTCCATAGGACAAGTAACTTACACCATTTACTTGTCCCCAGTCAAATTTACTTGTTCCCGCACTTCATGTTAAAGTGATACAAAAAACAAGTTCCACCATGAAAGTGACCTTACCTTCCCTCAGTTGCATTCCACCAATGACAACAAAATGGTTTTTGTTTGTCATTTACAATGTGCTTGCCAATGTATTGACATTTTTTCAGCCACAAGTTTTAAAGATGTTATATTCATTTCTTGTTAAAAAATTCAGTTGTCCGTAGGACAGGTCACCTGGGACAATTAATTTGTCCTCAGTCGAATCTACATGGCAGAGCACAAGGGGACAACGTTAATGTCGAACCATGAATTTACTTGAAAAGGATACATGCTCTTCGTCTATTTTGTCGGAGTGTTTGAGTGGATTATCTTTTAGATAGTTATAGATCGTTATGCAAATACTTGGTATTTCTAGTGTGGCTGATAAAACAGTGGAGCAATGACATCAGCTGAGAGTTACTATATATGGCTTGTACACAGGCATGTACCGATTGATTGACTAACTGTTCATCAATTTACTTAGGCCTCTGATGATCATGATTAATACAAAAGTCTAAGGACCGATCGCAGGTTAAAGGTAAAAATGCAGTTAAAGACCTGTTCACAATAGACATAAAGACCTGTTCACAATAGACATAAACTTGATTATCATGGAGGCAAAAGTTAATACAATTGGGTCAATGTGCATATTCTATACAGACAAATGTATATCAGTTGTTTGCTGACTGAAATGAAATAACAGTGGCACACCAAACAGGAGGAAAGGATACATGCTTCATCAGAAAACATCCAATGTTCAAGGTCTGATATTGAGTAACATGTACATGTTACACTTCATCTTATTTATATTGCTGATGCTAATTTATGACAGCTTCGAAACGTTTAACAGTCAATTTGTGTTTGACGCCACACATTAAAGGTTACAATCTTCCTCCAGCCTTTACATACTGGATATCTTTCTGACATTTATTTATTTTGTCAATGTCTGATGCATCAACTCTTGTGATCCTGATTTAGAGAAATACCCATTAATGGTTCTTAGAAAGCATGTTAAGCTGCTGACCGAGTTTTTTAGGGTCAATTTATATAATGTGGTCGTTATTTGGTCTCAAAAACTTCCTAGGCTTTCATGGGGTTAGCCTAACTACCCTTTTGCAATGGAAAGGGACAGACAGAGACTAAAC
This sequence comes from Cyrtodaria siliqua, assembly GCA_037043455.1. NCBI lineage: Eukaryota > Metazoa > Mollusca > Bivalvia > Adapedonta > Hiatellidae > Cyrtodaria > Cyrtodaria siliqua. The sequence continues at coordinate 695,085 of JAWPHD010000077.1, read as the reverse complement.
AGTTATGCTGCTACGGCTGCTACGGCGATAATAGATATTGGGGGCCATTATCTGCTACACGAATACATTCAGGCGGATGATACCTGTCTTGAACCGGATGGTGTTCATTTATCAAATGTGGGGAACAACTTGTTTCTTAACCAGTTTCCGGCTGGATTTGAATGTTTCATTAAAAGTGGGCAGTGATAAGGAAATATATACGTGTTTGTTTGGCACCGTTTCTGTTTTGGGCGTGGCATTCGGATATTTTGCTTTTGATACGCACACTTCGCTGCTGCCAAAAAATGTTTCCTTTGTTTTTGGCGGTGGATGGGAGCCTGGACACTCCATGATGGCAGTGTCAGGGCGCCAATCCATATGGCGGGCAGCGAAGGTGTGAAAGGAAGGACATATAAGTTTCAGTTTAACTTTAATCAGCTCCTGTATAACCAGAGACTGAATTGTAATCTAAACATAAATTATATACAAATTTGCTGTACGTACGATTTGCTAAAAAATATTTGAATTGATTGAATTCGGTGCACTTGTAATTATGCTTGAATATCAACCGTGCTTTCAACACTTGCTTAAATGCTTATCAGAAAAGTTGCTTTCATAATGAACATTTAATTTGGTGCAAATGTATTTATGTCCTTAATATTGTAATATTCAATTTGCTTTATTGCTTAATGCTTTCTACTGTAAGGGCTTGCCATAATGGTATTTTGTGCTTACCGGCAGCCCAATTGTTAAGCCCCTTGATTGGGACTTGTTTATCAATCCATGCCACGCCCAATATTTGCCAAATCTATTAAAGTTTAAAAAATATTTTATGTGTTGTTATTACAGTGCTCTCCAAAAATACTGACTATAAAACATCTATTTTATAGTCGAAGTTATTGAGGGACACGGTACTGGGTTTTCCACTTATTGAGTGATTTTAACGGTGCTTTTGTTCGTACATGTACACCGCATGTTGCGTTTTAGGTAAGATATGCGTTGAGCTTACATTTAAAAACTTAAATTCCCTCCCTCCCAGCCCTCAGGATCATTTTATTTAAATCGATAATAGTGTCTTCCAGTTGTATAAGTACAACAAGTTCATTTAAGACATTTTAAATGTGTGTCAATACTTCTATTCAAAAGATAGCATTTTATGCTGCAAGATCATGTTGCTTTTTCTGAGTTATATATTTTCAGATGATGTCTTCACCTGGATCCACTTACCTAGTCAACAATTACTGGTGTGGCATGGACATTACTTGATAGAACATTTGGATCACTAGTTGATATGTTTAATTGTTGTGGTGTTTAATTATCGGCGGGCAGCGAAGGTGTGAAAGGAAGGACATATAAGTTTCAGTTTAACGTTATTCAGCTCCTGTATACCCAGAGACTGAATTGTAATCTAAACATAAATTATATACAAATTTGCTGTCCGTACGAATTGCTAAAAAAAAAATTGAATTGATTGAATTCGGTGCACTTGTAATTATGCTTGAATATCAACCGTGCTTTAAACACTAGCTTAAATGCTTTTCAGAAAAGTTGCTTCCATAATGCACATTTAATTTGGTGCACATGTATTTATGTCCTTAATATTGTAATATTCAATTTGCTTTATTGCTTAATGCTTACTACTGTAAGGGCTTGCCATATTGGTCTTTTGTGCTTACCGGCAGCCCAATTGTTAAGCTCCATGATTGGGGCTTGTTTATCAATCCATGCCACGCCCAATATATGCCAAATCTATTAAAGTTTAAAAAATATTTTATGTGTTGTTATCATTACAGTGCTCTCCAATAAATAAAAGTAGTCTGCTGGGGGTTTAAGTGGACTATACAATGAGGAAATCGCCAAACACGATAAATACAACACATATTGCATTCTCGGTTTGATTGAATGAACGTTAGTGAAAGTTACATACTAGAATTCACGCCCTTTAACCCCGGGTTTAGCAGAACTCAATCTTTAAAATGTCAATAGTAGAGAAAGTTGAGCCATCCCGAAGATGGTATACATATGACGGTGAACATAGAACCTTTAGCGGCGTATCGTCCCACTTTCAAACACATGGTTTTGCCAAAAACCATAAAAACAATAAACAAAATAAATCAAAAATGGAGAGTTGGGTGCGACAAACGGATCAGAGTAAGTTTGTAAATCACGTCAACATAGAAGTCAGGTTATATTAGTCCTTATCGCAGATGAGTCATTAAATTACTTAAGTTTTAAAAGTAGTTTATACACATTTGCGAAGGTTTTTCGATGTTTATGGTAACGGTAGTCCTGGTGGAGTAGATGTTTAAACAAAAAACGAATATTAATGTCCTTAACTCGTCTACAAGATCTAGAAAACGAATAGCTTGGAAAACGTAGACCCTTTAACATAGAAGTTCCTTATGACCAAAATTAAAATAAAAATCATCTATATATTCATACATTTTGCTAATTATTTCTCCATTTAAAAGGGAGTTGTAAATCGAGAATAGACGCGATCATATCAGAAATATTAGCTTTGCTGAGATACAGTTATTTAGGATAATTATTGTTTACCATAGCAGGAAGGAAAGGGTAGCCAATGGCCAACACTGTATTGCTTTCTTTAGAGAGCTTTGAGTCTGCATATTTTGATATATGTTTAGGTTTAACCCCGCAAAATTTCAAGCCTTAATTGTAGACGTTTCCAAAAGTTCAAAGCACCACATAACTACATTATGCTTATACTTAGATAGTATGCATAAGCGATGGGCATGGTCCGGAAAAAACGTTATACTGTAGGTTGATACATGTAAGTACCGGCACTCGCTCATATAACATGACTTCGTGTTAGTCAATGCGTGATCCGAGTATTAACTTTCATACCACATCCAACCCCTATCCCAAGAAGGGAAAACGAGGGTGGCTGAAACGAGTGTGAATGGGGTATGAAATAAAACCTCAATTTTGGCTGAAAATGTTTCCATACAATCGTAAAATTAAAACATTTAATAGGTTATTGTAAACAGGTTATCGCATTGTTTCAGTAAAATATGTTTTTAAACGTGTTGTATTTTCAAAATACCCCTTATAAAATCGTGCCAATAAGCTTTCCCATCGCTTAATGGAATTAAGGCGTGACCACGTAATGATTTAATAAATATTATCATTGTGAATATTATTATTATTCGACTTCTTAAATGTAAATGTTTAAACAATTCGTAGCAGGCCTGGTTTGTTTTAATATTAATAACATTAAAACTATCCCCCAAGCCGAAGTATGTACTGAAGAATTTAAAAGAGAGGTAGAAAAGAAATGTTTAAAAGTTAGTTCAATGAGAAACAAGTCCTCGGCGACATACACGGAACAATACAAGTTATATACTAAGCAAAATAAATTTAGTACATACAATGCATGTCATGTCCATAGACGAGATACAAAGACGTGTATGTTCGGGGTCAATGATGAAGTGACATAGATATGACCTATAATAATGCTACAAAGTCATTAGTAAACAAAGACTTTGATAAAAAAATCAAATATCATGGGAATATACTGTTATAGGTTAACGAAAATCGTTCTCGTTTCAATGAAAAGGGAGGTAATTTTAAAATTTTAAAATTTGGAATGGTTTTGTTTGTGAATAACAATCTTGTTTGAATACATTTTAACGGTTTTTAAACAAAGACAAAATGAACAAATCTTGCTCAGTATGTATCGTGTGTGGTTTCTAATTAAAACAAAATGTTTTATGTTTTCAATATTTGTATCAATAAAAAAGATTTATAACAATCACTACAACCAGCCTTGTATTGTCTGAAAACGTAATTTGACTTTAGCTATCCGTTTTCCGTGGTCAACATTAGTCCCAAATTGTATTTGATAAAACACAGAAACACCAACTATAACAAGATTACACATGTTACAGTTGGTAAAGCTCTTAATAAAAGTATTATCTTATCCGAAAAATGTCAGTCAATGTTTTCTTTAATTCTAAACTGAATTACAATCCAATTCCATGAATAAACATTCAGTTTCAAATTCAGTCTTCAAAAATAACCAGAGCTTCTCGAAACAAATACTACTTTATCAATACAGATTAATTTAATCTGTTTCCATGAGAATGCAAATGACCGTTTGCCTGCATTTGTATCTAGATATCTGACAGAGTGTCGACTGTCAGTATCAGTACCATGGCAAAATTATTTTAAAGTAGCTATCCATCCATTATGTACGTCGTTTATAAGCCTACTGACGAAGAGGTACATCTATATATATATAACTGTATTTTTTGAGAATCCAAACTCTAAAAACACAATACAAATGGCTTTAACCAACCAGGCCAAACCCCGAAACTAAAGCGTCGTATTAGGAGTTACCATTTAATCACTATGACCTCTCTGTACTGAAGGTGTTCCTATAAAGGGAGATAATAAAGTATACTTTTAAGTTTCTAATTAAACAGTTTGAGCTAACATTAAACAATGATTCACAGAAATGTTACAATTCAAAATTCTATTTTATTTGTCTTTGTGTCACATTCGAAGCATGTCAGACAGGTAGGGATCGTTTTGTCCGTAGTCTGTCTTCATTCGTCGTCTTCGTCCGTCTGTCCGTCACGCTTTAAGGTCCCTCAAATCTATGATCTCCCATGAAAGCTCACGGACCAAGAGACAGAAGCAAAACAGAAAATAATTATATGTTTTTCTCAATTTTAATATAGGTGGCTTTGAAGTAGAATACCGCTGAAGCCGGTGCTAAGGGGCGTGAGAGGAGTTGCTTCTTTCATTACTTCCCATGAACAGACTCAATAAAACCGAGTCTGCTGCTTTATTCTCTTAATTGTGTTTGTTGCTCGCAAAGGATCACCTTTATCAGTATTTAAGCAATTTTTATTTTGAAAATAGGTTTTTCCTTGCTTTAGTATATATTTGCAGTGTAAAATACAAATAATACAGAAAATCCCATGTTGATATGAGGTTTCATTCAAAAGTCAGAAGTGTTTGGCCGAAGCACCATATTTTGTATTTTCCATAAGCATGAGCGAGAAAAAACACGACCTGCCTAACTTATGTATTTTATTGTTTTAAATTACTGGTTTGGGCTATCCTTAAGATATTAAACCAACAAAAATGTCTGCTGCCCAGCTTTGAAGCTCATATGTTGGAAAAGGCTGTACAGTAACCCTATGGGAAAAGTGAACTTTGTCATAACTTAAAAGTATTTAACTATGTTCATGAAACTTTATAAACATCTTTATCTCACCCCAAGGAAAGACGTTACATATGTCTAAAAACAGTATATTTCATTTCAGAAAAGTTATGCCCCTTTTCATTAAACACTTACCTTGAACCAGACCTAACTCATAAGGTTAAATAAGCACATGACAGCCTACAATAGTTTTCTGTGGAACACCCTTCTAGTTATTTAACATATGCAACGTGTGATTATCAGCCCTTGATTCCATCATTGAATTATATACTGAACGCAAAAGGAAATCCATAATCCAACAATTGCATATACTACACTATTATCTACATCTAATCCCACGTAATATTCCATATGTATCTCAACGTGTTTTGTACAAAAAGGGGCTACAACTAATTATAGATAGGACAACTCTGTCATGTAGTAGACATTTAATCAAACTATACTTTGTTATACGAAATTCATAAATGTTAAAGTTTCGCTTGAAAAAATGTTAAGCCATTTCAGTAGTGTGTTCAATGTTAAGATTGCAACTTTGAAAGCCTAAGTTTGCTCACCTGCTTGAGCCAAATGTGCATTCTGTCAATAATGAAACTTTAAAGGGGTAACCATTGGTGTGCTCGGTGCTATTTAAACCTTCTTTCTGAAAGAACAGGCATACTATTGCCCTGTACCATTAGATTAGCAGTAGCATATTAAACATAAAATATATAGCGGAAATATATATTATGCGTATCTTTTTCTTTTCAGTGTGTACTATTGTTAAATTCACCTTCACACCGAAAACATAAATAGAAAAATTGTAAAAGTACACCACTGTTACAAAAAGAAAAATATTATTTATATCTCATGTGCCTTCAATAAACAAATAATACACATGAAAAGCGTGCACCTACATTGTAAACTGAAACATGTTGTATGGTGAAACGTTCATATGAACAGTTTATTAGATTTGTTATTTGGTTTGGACCATTTTTTGTTAGAACATAGGCATGCTAATGATCCGGTTATAAAACGTTTACAGAGAAAGTCCGTCATTGTCAACATACTATAACATTGAGATTATTTCGAAACCACATGTCATTGAACGAATGTTTTTGCCGTTTTACAATGGTGCACTTTGAAGTTAGGATGATGTGATAACATGGCTTATTGAATAAAATTGAATTGAATAAAATTGCGTCATACATTTCGAATATAAAGGGCACAATTTCAGTCATTATTTCTGATATTAGTTTCACGTAAATAATATTGAATTACTGTCATGTACTTTATGGTTGACATTACTCATGCCTAACGTATGCATTTGGTTGAACATTTCACTTGACCATACCCTATCCATTTTGGAGGTAGTTTTTATATAAAGATGGCAGAAATATACATCAACTAACGGGTGTTACACGTGATGCAAGTTAACATAGGGTAGATACAAAGCAATGTTGCAAAGAGGTTTGATAGACTAGTTCAGCAGTCTTTGCTTCAGTTCTTGGGAGTAGGAAATCATTTTTAAACGAAAACGACTGATTTACAAAGTAGTTTGAGTATATGACTACTGAAAGAAAACTATAATCTAGATACCGCTAAGGCAATAGGACTGAACACCCTGAAATACATGTTTAGAAAGACGGTAGTTAAATATTATTTAAAATAGCATTTTTTCTAAATAGACACACAGTCTATAGTAACTGATGGTGAGATTTTCCAATCCAATCTACAACGCAGAAGGATGGGCATACAACAAGCCGTTGTAATAAGATCCTGGAATAATTATCAACTGAATATCAGTTAATAATAATCCAGTGCCTCAGTATAACGGCTTGTTGTACTTCCATCCTATAGCGATACGGATGCAACTGGTCAGCTCTTGATGAGCAGTATTCCCAAATATATGCAGCAGCAGCAGTACAACATTTGCGTGCATACCACCACGTGCAAACAAGGACCTCGGAAAGCCTTACATACATTAGAATAGGGGTGGTACACTTCGGACTTTGTTATGAAGCCTGTTATAACAGATGACCTATCTGTTCCTTTATAATTTGTGATTGTTATCAAACATACTTTAAACAGTACTTGCAACAAGGATAGACTTCCCTGTATTGTAACTTGGTGTGAATGCAGAGGAGCTAGTTGTAGCATGTATACCAGATTCAAAATGTTAACATGCGTTCAACATTCGGCAGATGAAAACGTAAATATCATGATTGTCTCTTACAATAGCATTGAGACATCTATTATTTTCCAGGCTGAGTTTTCTTTAAAACGACGTTTACTTCTAAATTGCATTTTCCTCAAGCCAAAATCTTATGTCGGTTTTGTTAATTGGCATGTATTTATTTGTTATAGTTTAATAAAAGAAATACTACGCTAGCATTTACGTATGCAATTTAGGAGTTTGAGTTTAATTATCAAAATCGTTTAAAAATGTCTTCAATTTATTGATTACAAATACATGATATTCATGCAATTCTATTTTATAAACTATTTTATTTTGGTGTTCACCCATTGTTTTCCATATACACGAACACAATAAAAAAAGGTTAAAGACAATCAGCTCCTTTTCATTTCAGAAGAAATTATATTTTAATAAATATTCACGTTTTCGTTATATGCAATGTTCAAGTCACTTCGGAACTTTTTGCCTGTACCTTAATACATCTTTATTTACATTTTTGTTTTGTTATAAATAAATATCCCAAAACCTTTCCTGTTATGCTTTATTTCCGTAGATGTTCTCCAAAAATGCCAATATGTATAAACTGTTTATTCCAAAACATTTTCCCACGTACATTACTGTAATAGGATGTTTGCATTAATGTAATAGAATGTTTAAAGAACATTCAACTCCTTTATATTGCAATAAAATTGTATTTTTAAATAGTGCAGTTTTCGACGGTGTTGGTTTAAATTTCGATATTCCGGGCCTAAAGAAATGGCATTTTCAAATCTATGATCCTTTAGGACTGTACCGTTTGTATCTCATGACTGGTTTACATTGAAAGAAATATTATAACGACTTCTGTTTTACTATATTTTATAATTTAATATTGCATAACTATTTCCAAAAATCATAGACTTTAATTCATTTTGTGTTGATTCCCCCCAAAATTTCAAGATTTATATATTGTATTCATTTAAGATATTTGTTTTCATGAACATGTACAAAACAGATAACTTCAAGGACTTTCAGTCTCCTTATTTTTTAATGAGAATTATATTTTTAAAAGTTGTCCCGCTTTTAGTGATTTTTGTTCAAATTTGCAACTTTTTCCAAATCTCTGATCCTTTAGAATTGTACCTCTATCTCAGGACATGTTTAGATGAACGAGAACACTTTAAAAACTTCTATTTGATTTAATTGGAAGTGGCAATATTTTTTTAAATAATTATTCCAAAATTCAGCGATTTGTATGAAGGATGCCTTTTTGCTGATTTTCCTCCAAAATAGCAAGCTGTATACATGGTATACATTGTGTTCATTTTATTTATTTTAATATAACAGACATCTTTCAGAAGATAATATTTTAAAAAAAAAATGCCAGTTTTTAGCGATTTTGTTCAAATTTGCATGTTTTTGCCCAAAAATAATGTGTTAAGCTATCGTTTCAGAAAAACTATCCTGGCTATTCCTTTTTTACTATGTTATATCTAAAAGGTGGTAGAATTTAATATTTGCCAACTGAGTTGGTACCGAAAAGAAATTTGAGTATCCCATGGTCTACTTGAATTGAATGAGTTTATTAAAACATATAGTTCAATTACATTGATATATATTGTAATTATGTACAAAAGATACTCAAAAAAAAAGAAGAATAAGAAATGATAAAAAACAACACAAATACATTAACAAATGGGTTCCGTCTTGGAACGACCAATGACACAACCGACCGCTGGGGTTTAAACCCGATGGTGTAGCCTCTTAGATATACAAAGATTACAAATATTAAAGTCTTTAACTCAAATACAAGCTCTAGAAAGAAAAACGAATAAGATAAGTGGGATAAATAACAGTACCAAGGGGAATATACCCTCTAAGTGGGGATAATTAACAATATCAAGGGGAATATCCCCTTTAAGTGGGGATAATTAACAATAACAAGGGGAATATCCCCCTCTAAGTGGGGATTATTAACAATACCAAGGGGAATATCCCCTCTAAGTAGTGATAATTAACAATAGCAAGGGGAGTAACCCCTCTAAGTGAGGATAATTAACAATGACAACAATACTCTCATCTCTTGTCCTAATTTTACTAATTATTTCTTCATTTTCAATAGACATTTTTAAATAGAGAAACTAAAAGACAGTATCAGCAATGTCTGAAATCAAAACGAGGTTATGCCGAAAAACGGGTATCATCGCAAATTGGGGAACGCCTTGATTTGTGCCACATGTTCGATGTTGGACCAATTATTGTATATACAAACGCATTCGCCTAATTTGATACGACAGTTATGTATAGCTTATAACAAGCATACACATGATTTAAGTTGTCGTTAATTTCAACAATGAGAAATGATTATCATTTTCTGTTTTTATTTCGTTTCACCAAAACAATTACGTATTAAGTAGGCTCAAATAAAACAGAGCAAAACATAACGGCCACCAAAACGAACGTATTTTCTATATTATGTAACACATGTTACGCTTTCATTCTTAGTGTTCTGTGCGTAAAGGCTGCCATAATTCCATTGATTAAACTGCATACACAAAACAGTAACAAGCATTTGTTATCTTAATTCTTTCATCAAGTTTTTTTTTATTAAACGTTGTGTGTGGCGTGCGTGACTTTTCGTATGCATATTGATTTATTTGAATGTCATTAAGGATATTAAGTGTTCTAAAACAAGCTGTTTCATACATCTTCCTAAATGTTTTACGGGTAAAAACTAAAAAACGAACGAACTAAAACCAACAACAAATATTTTTAAAATATAACCACCAAATTATTTCAAATACTACAATGAAAAATATTCACTTACAGACAAATAAAGTGGATGCAGTATTTCCTTAAAATCCAGTATACAAATAATATTGGTAAGTGTCCCTTTAATCTGAATTGTCAAGTGTCCCTTTAAACAAAATCGTCAAATGTCCCATTAATCCAATTTCATTTCAAGTCTTTCCTTTTTTATTAATTCACATTAGTCCAAATGTCCAAATAATCCATTTTTTGATAGATGAGCACTAGTTTTATCCCTCTCAGAATATATTTTAATTCATAGCATCTAATAATTTCACTTTATACTGGATTTATACTCAGTTCAGATACTGAATACTGAAACCAAAACAACATCCACAAAATGCAGTATTTATACCATCATAAAATGTCAAAGAACATTTAGAATATTCCAGTAAGATACACAAATTATTTCTAAATAACCTTAACAGTCATATGATGTATCACATGATGTAAATAATACTTTAGAAATTACTAGAAGTCTGGCCTTAAACTCGATAGTACACAATCCATCTATTTATATATATATTATTAATAGAACCAGCTTGAGAGCTCGATCAATATACATGCACACTTATATAGCATTATATACATGACGGTAGCACTTCACCCCCCACCCCCCCCCACCCCCCCCCCACCCCTTAAAGGAAAAAGCCTCTATCGTTTCAGCTGAACATAAAGCAATTGAACTTGCCTTAAATCATATTCAGGAATCTGATGATGACCATTTTGTAATCTTTTCTGATTCCCTTTCATCTCTTTAAGCACTGGTTAATATGAAACACGATAACCCAGATGTGCTTCAACTTTTAGAAAAGTACAATTCTCTTATAGTGGATAATGCTATTATTTTCTGCTGGCTTCCATGTCATGTAGGAATACGTGGTAATGATCGAGCTGATAGTGCTGCCAAAGCAGCATTAGGTTTACATTTATCTAATGCCAAATTACCTTATACTGATTTTAAAAGTTGTATTAACACATATATACGTAACTCTTGGAAAGCCGCTTGGGATTTGTCAGTTAACAATAAACTCCATTCAATTAAACCGTTACTCGGTGAATGGCGGTCTTCTAGTAGACCTATTCGTCGAGAGGAAGTTGTCCTAGCCCGGTGCAGGTTATGCGTGAGCATTTACCAGAATGTATACCCGGCTTTGCACCGTTGACGGTCAAACACATCTTGTTGGAATGGGTAGACTTTGAACCTATGCGTCAAAGGTACTACAATGTTAATACTATGAAAGAGTTAATTGATACTGTAGATTTTAGTCTTGTTTTAGATTGCCTAAAATAAATCAGACTATATAAATCATTATAATGTGTTCTTATATATATTTACTTGTTTTTATGCCCATTGACGGCCATTTGTTAATTTACATAGATAGTTTATATTACTACCATATCATCCCTTATTTGTAAATATTTTTATCTTTATATATTTACATTATTCTTTAATTGATACTTCATTTCTTCGTCTTTCATCAGTTTCTGCGCTCAGTATGACCTATTGATGTGTCGACGTGCCGTAAAACACCATTCATTCATTCATTCCCCCGCCTAAAAGAAAAATACTGATTTATGTACAAATGTCAAAGAATATATTACAAAATGACTTTGCTTTTAAATTAACAATAGTCAAAATATATATTGTATTACATAATTGACGTTTACTGAATATACAAACGTATTTTACACACCAGACAATGCGTCAGCAACCAAATTATCTTTTCCTCTGATATGTCTAATTTAATATTGTATCACGGTTAGCTGTCTGCAGTTATCATAAGCCCCTCATATTTATTAATGCAATGAAAAATAAAAATCAGAGATTAATGTGGTGGATTTTAAAGATGAAGTTAAATAGACTTCAAAATGATTTAGTGCCAAGAAATATAAAAAGATCGGACAGGGAAAGTAGCATTCATGGAGTAGAGTCAACCACAAAACACAGAAACAAACACGCAAATAGACAAACAAGAAGGCAAATGTAATATAAAAGCAAACGACATCACAAATACAAAAGGCTTGACAATAGGGTTACTGCCTTGGAACGGTCCGTGGCAAAGTAGGCCACTGGGGGGTTTAAACTGGTTCTAGGGTGCACCAAACCTCACACTTACCCTACTATCACCCCAACACAAATATGCTCGTGTAAATATAATACAAAAAAACAATAGCATAGAAAGCCACAATGAAGGTACTCAATGACTTGGCAGAAGCCAGAGCAACAAGAGAATAAACCATTAAGGGCACGACAAGAAAGATCATAGACAAACATCAAACGCCACCACTATTTTTCAATAGTAGATTAGTTCTTCTGATATCTGTTAAACGTTTTTAGAATAGTAAAAAACGGATTGATCACTACCACTGTTGTCTTCTTGCAGACGTACTCCATCAGTACCAATATCAATTGCATCAAGAGCTAACTTAAATTGAAAATCTAAACAATATGAAGGATAACTTTCGTCCTCTCGCTATATGAATGTTGAATATTTTCCAAAACGGTTGTTTAATAAAGACAATGTGAATTATCAATCGGTTGCCTTAAAGATGTATGACTATTAATTTGAAATTCCACTGCAGCAGCTTTCCTTTTTATGTCTTTCACAAAAAAAAATCATTGTTACTGTGTGTTGCTACTCCAGAACAGCTTTTAAATTGTAATTTAATACATCTAATTCACCCAGACTATGTATATTTCGGATAAGTCGTTATGATAGAAGTAAAAATAATGTGTCGGAAACCAATGCCTGGTATAAGCTTCTCGTAGACATGTGTCATCAAGCTGTTCTTGGACATAAGATTGCAAAGATCCAAAGAGCCTGACGTTTTCAACACATCATTCATATCGGGCAATTACCTTGAAGGCGTTTCTTTTTCAGAATGCACAATCTAATTAAAGATTGTCAACAGTAGTGTTCTGAACATTGGTCTATAACAGGGCCAATGTGTGGATTCACACAACGGTGAACGCGTTTTGTGAGTTTAGAATGGTATTTAGAATAGGTCTTTGTGGTAGAGATCTCTCGGAAGAAATTTAAGCTTGCTGCTTTATGGTCAATCCCAACGTCATTTATGGAAGAAATCTGTTTCCTTGGCGGATACAGGATGGACAAAATAAGGACCACAATGGAAATAAGGGAAAATAATTTTCACATTTTTTGTTTTATCTTTGACTTTGATGTGCAAAGCATGGTGTTTATCTCATGCATGCATTTTATTTTTATTTTATGCGTTGTGTTGTTTTTTATAACCATGTATGTACATCTATATATTTGCCGAATTAAATCTATCTATCTATAGACAAACTGTTGGGACTCTGCATATTCACTGTCTAATAGTCGAAACCATGTAGACATTTTTGGAAACCCTCTAGATGCAATAAGATGGCGGCAGGTAGAAGTACGAGAGGTATATACATTAACAATCAACATCTTCCTTTAAAATTTAACAGTCCTGAACTAAATGATCTTCTCTTAAAATCACAACCGTGACATGTTCATACTCATTTTTCATATCAGGTAAGTAATTTCAGTAACATTTGGTCAGTTTACCTAAAATGAAAAGCTACTACAGTATGTCCAGTTTTATATTTCGTATAAGAACCATTGTATTGTATTACAGCATTTAAAAAAAACGTTATTAAATAAAATGTATTTATTAACATTGAAAAAGCTACTACTAAATGTCCAGTTTTATATTTCGTAAAAGAAGCATTGTATTGTATTACAGCATTTTAAAAAAACATTATCAAATAAAATGTATTTATTAACATTGAAAAAGAAGTAAAAACAGCACATTCGTGTGATACAAGCCATTTCGCGAGGACTTATAATACTCATCCGTTAATATTTTAGTAGTTGATCAGTTCATTTTTAGATGATATAAATAGACAGCAATTAAACGTCTGGATAGAATTGTTTTGATACGCAGTTTTGTAGTGTGAATTTGTCGTTATTTGGCGGGTTAGTTTCTTTATGATTTCTGTCAAATATTTGTTACACTGCTATCTTTGCCCGTTGTGCCGCTTTTCTATTAACATTATTACATTTTCCTGAAAAGATTCTAACTGATCATGCTGATGTTAGGTCACTTTTGAATTAGGCTTAAATCAAATCTGAGCTAAGTGCTCAGAAAGCTTTTACAATCTCAGTGTTCAATGTTACAGAACATGCATGGTATTTTAAGATTATGTTTCTATTGCATTCGTTGTCAATGTATTGTTGATTTTACGCCTACCGCGATTATAATCATGTAAACAGCAACGAGTGTGACAAAGCTAGGTCAAGCGGAAAATTAAGCAGTCTTGTGTAGGAAATAAAGTAACATCAATAGAACACTATCGGTCTCGTTTCCATAAACTCTTCCGAAAAGTAATTATACCATCGGCTTCTAGATTATTTGGTAATAATATAAGCGTTCAAGAATCGTTTCCAGATACACTCTTTAGAGATAATGCGAGAGGACGAAGGTTATCCTTCATATTGTACTTAATATTTAAATTTAGCCGTATAACGCAGATGCATAACAGTGTAACGTCTTGTCGTGTCCTCAATGGTTTATTCTCTTGTTGCTCTGGCTTCTGCCAAATCACTCAGTTCCTCCTTTGTGGCTTTCTAATCTATTGTTTATTTGTATTTATATATACACAAGCATCTTTGTGTTTTACTTATATTGCCTATTAATATTGCCTATTAATGCAGCCTTGTTGGTTAGAGAATAGTTCCTGGCGGGGATTTATTTATTTACACTGTCCCGTTTTATTGGGTTGACAGTAGGGTAAGTGGAGTACCCTAGAACCTGGTTTAACCCGCAGCGACCTTTTTTGCCACTGATCTATTGTCAATCATTTATGTGTTTGTGATATCTTATTTGGCCTTTTCTTCATCTTTACATTTGTTCTTTGTTTCTGTGTGTTTTTGTGGTTGGCTGTCGTCCTTGAATGCTGCTTTTCCTGTTCGATTTGTATATCTCTTTTAACAGAGTATTTGGTCGAGTCTGATGTTGATATTTCTGGGGAAACGCAATCTGGGGAAACGCACTTGGAAGTGGTACACCGACAACATCAGCTGTACATTGATTGTGTGCTTTGAGCCTTGACTGCATAATGACTTTTTGGTAAGTACATTTTATTAATGGTGTCCCTTTCAAAGGCATGTTCTCAGCTAGCTTATATTGATTAAACATTACATTTGTATGGCTGTGTGGTACAGTGGCCGTGACAGTTGTTGTGTTTTGTTTCAAACATCCTCTAGATTTGATGGCTAATTTAATACTACGCATACACGTTATTAGTTGTAGGCTATTACACATGATGTACATTATAATTGGCGGAGTAACAATATGTAGGTACTAGTCAAATTAGAATAAAAGTGCATAAAATTATGTCCCTTTAAGAATTTATTCTCAAGAATTGTGTGCACTATATAGCATTTGTGTTTATGCTATGAATAGCACGTCCGTGAACTCAGATTAAACTGGCTTCATTGATTTACCAAGCGGTACTGATAAACATGACATTCAATTCATTAGCTAATTGACTGCAGCGTTGTAAAAGTCAGGAATGAAACTTCCCATTAAAATGGCTACTAATGTAAAGTGATCAGCAGTCGTGATTTCATTATGTTAAAGTGTCATTATACACTAGATAAATGGACTGTTTTGGCAATAATTTCACCTGGAATCATAGCTCAAACGTTCAGGCGCTTTCTTTAATCCTAAGGGATATCTGCGTTCACATGAGTTAGATAGTTGTTCATTGTTATTATCTTACCGAATTTCCGTGTCACTTACTCGGTTCTCATTTAATACCAACGGAGTGTGTTTGTTTTGAACAGATGTCTCCTGTCACGTTGTTTCTCTATCGAAAGGATACCGCGGTATATCCTCATGGGAGAATATTTGTACTTAAATCGGTGGCTCGTGTAATTTGTGTGGAATGTCACTTTTACGCAATTGACCAGCGTGCCGCTTCTATAAATTTCCGTACCCGATGTCAACTTGATACATAACTGGGCCTTTTGACCACTTTTCCACTGATCATTATTTCTGTATTCACGCTCAAATACGTGTTGCCCAATTTCGAAATCTCGAAATTGTCTGTCATCTGACAGGGCATTTGGCATCTGTGAAACAAACATAAAACATTATATCTTTGTGTCTGGCTAGACTACGTCTAAAATACAGCGCCAGTTTCTTCCAAGAAATAATTTTGCTGGGTCTCATCAGTTGTAGAATGGGATGTATTGCGATATCATAACAGAAATGAGTTTAATTTCTGATTTATATCGCCCGTTTGACTATTCATAGCACGCACGCTTGATTTGAATGTTTGTACGAATCGCTCTGCTAAACAATTTGTAGCAGGGTGAAATGTCGCGTACTTAATAAGAACAATGCCATTGGTTTACATGAATTGTGCAAATATTTCCCAACAAAATTGGGAGCCATTATCGCTAACATTCTGGGCTGCAAGGCCATTTCTTCCAAATATGGTCCTCATTACCTATATCATTCGTTTTGCAGTTCGGGGGCTTAACGCGAAACTATTGTAACTCACTTTTTTTCTGAAAATGATTTTTTTACATAATCCTTATCAGATACCGACCCTTTATAATGTCATAAAATATTAGAACTAGATTCTAGAAGTTGGTGGAGAAAACTACAATGTGTCATATTATTGTATCTCATACAGCTTTTTTTTTAAAAGCGAAACTATTGTAACTCAGCTTTTAATCATTTAAAAC
Source organism: Cyrtodaria siliqua (assembly GCA_037043455.1). Lineage (NCBI taxonomy): Eukaryota > Metazoa > Mollusca > Bivalvia > Adapedonta > Hiatellidae > Cyrtodaria > Cyrtodaria siliqua. The sequence continues at coordinate 678,206 of JAWPHD010000077.1, read as the reverse complement.
AGTTTTGCATTTGTTTTTGATTAAATCTTCATATAAGGGATTGTTTATAGCCAACAAAATCATGTTGTTTCTTGCAAATGTATTTAAGATTATAATAAGTTCTATTAGTTTTGCTTTCAAAAATAATTTGGCGCGAAACTATTGTAAGTCAAATTTGATTTTCATTAAACTTTACAATATTTACATAATAATTATTCCAAATGAAGGTAATAATAACTGCTCTGTGTTGTTATGTGAAATATAAGTTAAATAAAAGATTGAAGAACTTTAAGGAGTTTTATTGCTTACCATTCTTAGGACATTAAAGGTTATTTGTATTAAAAACGCGGTAATGAAAGTATGTAAGGTTGGTTTTTATTCATTTTAGCCTCCACTTAGGATCACAGAATTAGGGATATCAGTGGTTCCACAGAAGAATAAATAATTATTGCCAAGCCCCTTTTTTCCAAGCTTTTCAAATTGATATGAAGTTAATGAACTGTTGTATTTTGTGTTGTTTATCTGGTAAAAATATATATTGTGAAAAGTTTTTTTAAACATTGCCGAAACATCATGTGCACATATGTTTTTCTGTGTAAAGTATTGATAGGATGTAAAAAAGTCATGAAAAAGGTTAATATTTTAAACTTTTAATGCAGTTTATTTACAGATTTTCATTTATTTGTGAATTCCAGGAGTAAATATCTATTTTCCGGGATCTAATTAGGTAAAATTAATAATATTTGAAATTTTTTTCGAGACACAATTTAAGTATTTCTATCTGTAAAGTGGACAAATTGTTTTATACTTCAAAGCTGAGAATGTTAAAATATTAAGCAAGTTTTACACATCACTCTCTCAAACAATGATTGTTGAGTTTGAATTTGTCGTAATTGAGAAGAAATTTTAGTTACTTCTCTAAGTTCAATGTAAAACAACACTGTTTTAATAATATTACTTACCCTCATGTGTTTAAGTGATTAGTAATTAATTATTTCATAATTACCTTATAAATTATTTCCTAGTATTAATAAGGTGAGAAAGTTTTCCCATTGCTTTGCCAATGTTGATTTTTCTTAGTATCCAAGTTCAGGTGATTCATGGCCAATAGAAATAGCCTAAAATATTAAAATTGGAGCCGAAAATGACTTAGAACAACATAAGTATGAAGAACAACTTTATAATCTTTTTCGCCAGGATAGTTTCATCTATAATATAAAGCAGTAAGTAATACTTATAATATCAAAGGTCAGGGCTGGTATAAACTCTTTAGGCCATCCTTAATAAACAATTTACAGTTTCCCTGCCCAAGATTTTATAAGTGGGTAGGTATCTAGGAAGGTATATATTTTACCAACTGCTTTGCATTAAAGGGATCAATAGCAATCTTGAAGTATTCATCAAAATTTAAATTATGAATCCAGTATAAGTGTAACTTTCAACCTGCTTGCATATAATTATATTAAAGGAAATATAATTTCAAATTCTACTTCTTTCTTCTGTCATAGGTTTTAAATATAGTGTTGGTGTAATATAATCAACAATTAATATGTAAACACAATTGCTTTGAATTAATTATAAAGAATTATTTAAAACTTGCAAGATATTTGGAAAAACTAACCCGACGCCATGATTGTCAAATACATCAAGATTGCCGTGTGCCTCTTCAAGTGAATGGTTCTATCCAGGACACTCTGGTTAAAGTCATTTTGCAATTTAAACTAACACAGTTATACTATATGCAGAACTGTGCAGTTGCAAATAAGACATTTTTTAATATGGGATTATTCAATAAAGTTTAATAATACTGGAAGGCTCATGCGGTCCAATTCTTAAAGTTTTTACTTCCAACACCCCTACCCCATCCCTATACAAACAACACACACCCTTCACCTCCTAAACCGAAAGAGGAGACACAGTGGTGCAAGAATCTAGAGGTTCACCTATTCAGTAAAATCCATTGTCCCTACAATAAGCTAATCGACACAAAAAACGTGTTTGTTAAAATAGCCACTTACCATAAGTATTTTTACAAACACTTTTTAGCTATAAGATATTGCACTCCATATAAGTGTTCTTATCTTCATCTTGCCTGCATTGTGTGACTTTACTACATTAAATGATATTTATAACAAGTATTGTCTATAACAAGTATTATTACAGCATATTTCTATGTATCGTTTTTTTTAAAATCAGTTATTTAAAATAATATTGACGTACAATAGTTTCGCATAAAACAATTATAAAGTCAAATTAGTTCTCATATAACTTAATGAAGAGGGAAAAGATTTAATATTAACTATGTAAAAGGAAGATAATAATAACTGTTGTATGCTTCAATTGTGAAACTAAACTTAAAATAAAGATAACAAGAACTTAAGGGATTTCGGTTGCATATGTCCAAAATGAGCCTTAACATACAAACTTACTGCCTAAAGCTATACGGTCCAATAGTTTTCATTTAAGTATATAGTTTTTAAAAAGAAATCTGAAAAGATGTATCAATAACTGCTAAACAATGTTAGTTAGCGAAACTATTAAATCAGAATTACATGAATTATTTTTTTTGTTCTCAAATCATAAATGGATACCATTTCTTTATTACATGCCAGAGAATAAAGTTCTTAAATGCATTTATGATGAAAATAAGATGTTTTTTGCTTCTCCTGTAAAATTTTCTAAAAGCGAGTTACAATAGTTTCGCGTTAAACCCTCGAGTTGTAGATTTCATTTCTACCTCTTCTGGCCATTTTGAATTCGCGTCGACCATAATAAGGAACATTTTATTCGTGTTATTTTCAAAAAACCTGGGTGACCGATTATAAAAGTTGAGTAGTGTATATGTGTACATGTATTTCACACTAATCTGGTATATGATTTACAGTAGAGCTCACGCGAACCCCACACTTTACTCTCGCTGAGTGAGGAATTTACAAATCGCGTACTTGAGTTTTGATGATAAAACTACTCGAAGTGGCTATCAGCTACACGAAAGGCTCTCGGCATCCTTACGTCACGATACATCACGTAAACAAACTCGGAGTTCACCGAGTCAAAACTACACAGGAAAAGTGTGTAACTTTTTCCGATTGAAGTCATTTGTATGCAGAATTATTAATAACTTTAATCCCCGTGCTACGAATCAGTAGTGTTATTTTTACTGGTCCTTTGGGACCAACGAGCCCAATATAGGTGGCTTTGAAGTAGAAAACCGCTTAGGCCGGTGCTAGGGGGCGTGAGAGGTGTTGCTTCTTTCATTACTTCCATGAACAGACTCAATAAAACCGAGTCTACTGCTTTATTCTCTTAATTGTGTTTGTTGCTCACAAAGGATCACCTTTATCAGTATTTATTAACATTCACACTAACGTTCGTTTAGTGCAGTGTGGCGGCTGTAAAACGTCTCCCTGTGCTACGAATCAGTAGTGTTATTTTTACTGGTCCTTTGGGACCAACGAGCCCAATATAGGTGGCTTTGAAGTAGAATACCGCTTAAAACGGTGTCACGTGAGATCCACACGCGTGGACAAAAAGTCCACGCGTGTGGATCTCACGTGGGGTTCATGAGATTCACACGTGATATTAACACGCATTTCAAGTACGTATCATTTAATGATATATGGAGTATATATAATATGTGAATCATAAGTTTTTGGTATTTTTCAATTATCTGTTGAACTGTTTGATAAAATATTATAACAATAAAGCCCACTGTGACGGTGATATTATTGGTAGAATGTTGCTAATCCTTAACGCATATCTTCTATGTGTGTGTGTATGAAATAATAATGCTTAGCAAAATAATTATGGTCTAGAATGCCACATGTGATTGTTTTTATTTCAAAGTGGCAATTTATTTTTAAAATATAATAATGTTTTGTGGGATGTTTTGCATCTTATAATAGCTGCATTATTATAATAATAATATAATATATCGAAAACAGGATGTGGCTGATTAGAAATCAGCATTAAAAGGGTAAAATGATAAATAGATACACCAAAAAAATACAATAATTCAATACAATTGACTGATTTCTTTTCATTTATAGGATACATATATAAAACATACATTACAGCATTATTATTTTCGTAGTTTATTGGATCGCAGCTGCTTTCGTCCCATGTTTACGCTTACCAACACCCTAAATCCGCGCCTGAGCAATGACATAATATTTATAAAATACAGAACGCATGCACATGCGCAAATGACGGGGAAAACCAGCTTTTTTTGCGTATATATATTTTATATAATAATGTTTTATGGTCGGCTTTTTACTTGATTTGGATTTTATACTAGGGAATTTGGTGTTACAACCTTATATTGAGTGATGAAATAATGACTAAATAAGGTAATTGAACGGCTCATCAACACAATATAGATTATTTAGAGCCGCCCCAGAGAGAGTGTCAAGTGGTATTATAACATACTGAGTGGTGAAATTGTATGTATTTGATTGATTTGCTCAAGGATCTTTTCAGATTGATTGCAACATTGTACTCGTATATGTACATTTTTTCAGTTTATGGAATATGACCTCCAACCTCCATACACTTATGACGAGCCAAATCAAGTTTCTTTATTTCTACCCAAATCTATGTTCAGTAGAGTTCGTGAAATTCTAAAAATAGAAAAAAAGTAAAGAAACTCTAGAAGTTCGAAAGAAGAGTTTTAGGCATGGTTTCCAGTCTGCAAGCAAAATGATACATATAAATACTTTTTAGCAGTGAGCTTAGCTCTGTGCTCAACTTAACTTTATATTGCTACCCCGCTGGAATACCCCGCCGTTAAATGATACCACAACCAGTCACATACTGACAACGGCCCGACCTGTCATAGCACTACGCTTTATATGCTGAGCCTCAAGTAAGGGAATACCATTGTTATATAGTCTTTGGAATGGCCCAGTCTGGGACTGAACACACTATATTTCAAAGTAGACCCAGCTCCACGGTTTTGCATGTAACACTAACAGTTTGTTTGTATGGTGTTTTACGTGATTTTCGACACATATAAGGTTATAAATTATATGACGGTCGCCTGTTTGTGGTGGTTGCAGACAACCCACTTTTCCTGGGTATGACAAGTACTGTACACCTCCCGCCATCCGTAAGAATCGACACTTTCTCACTTACAAGTCGGACTCCCAGTGGGATTCGAACTCGCAGCGGTGAAAGGCAAGAAGGTTTACAACGCAAAGTCGTTAATCCTTCGGCCACGCAGGTAAGTATTAATTACTTCTTTACACACACATTGTGGATAGAATAAAGCTTACTCTACCCAAATCCATGTTCAGTAGACTCACTAAACATAACATAAAATTATATATAATAATTGTCAATGTAATTAGGCTAAAGACATGTTTTCTTTGCAAAACAACATTTCATCCGTCCATATATTATGCGTATGTCCCGGGCGGTTATTAAACACACGACCTCACGCATGCGTCAAAAATGAACTAATCTAGGTTCAGTATACAAAGTTAACCTAAACTAAAATCTCAAATCCACGGGCTAAAACTGCTTTATAAGTATAAATTATCCATATAATGTTGCATAGTTACACTAATATAGTGGGCCGAAAAAATGTAATTGACATACAAACCTGTTTTCCTTGATTCAAGTTGTAAATGCAATAATAAATCAGAGTAGGACGGAGGAAGGGTGGAAAATTACCACTTTTTTGCGAGCATAAAATGTCTATATTCCTGACAAATATCGTTTATACGTATTCCTGACAAATATCGTTTATACGAACACCATTTTGGTCCAAAAATGAAAAAATATTCGGGAACCAACATTCAGTACGGGAGTCACCTCCTCCCAATATGTCCACTACTCGGGACTTCGCACCCCGTATTAAGAGTACGTTTAAAGCAGGCCACGCTACGCCCCTGACACTGGCACGTTAGTTTAGTCGACTGCGGGTAATGAACGGTTTTAGCTGACATTCCTCTGTCAAGACTTAAGGATGAGATTCTTGATATTTTCTGTACGTTTACACCTGTAAATTCAATAAAGTGTAATTTCAATCTATCTGAGGTGGTTCTAAATAACCTATAATATGTTGATGAGCCGGAAACAAAATTCAGTTCAATTAAGTTTCCTTATTTAGTCATTATCTCACCACTCCACACGTTATAATAACACTTTCCACTCTCTCTGGGGTATAGACATCAACTGACGTGTATGCTCTGAGGCGGCTCTATATAACATGTAATGTGTTAATGTGTTACACAAGATTCAATTAAAATTTAACTTTTAATTTAGTCATTATTTCACCATGCAATACAATACCACTTTCTACGCTCTCTGATGGTATATACATCAATTGAAGTCTGTGCTCTGGGGCGTCTCTAAATGTCGTAGTATGTGTTGATTAGCCGTTAAACAAGTTTCAGTTCAACTGAATTGACTTATTTAGTCCTTATTTCACCACTCAATACGTTATACAAGCACATTCCCCTCTCGCTGTGGCGGCACTAAATAACTTATAATATGTTGGTGAATCGTTAAGCAATACTCAATTCGATTCAATTATTAAGCTATACTATCACATTCCCCCTCTTTCTGGGGTGGCTCTAATTAACTAAGTACTCTCCCTAGATAAAATACAAGTTATATACTTGCTTCGTGGAATTTCAAAAGAATAAATGAGTTTATTTATAACATACTTAAAGCATGTGTATTACCTGTATTTCATCAGTGGATTCGTGAGATTCTCACGCACTTTATATATCAGTTTATATATTTATGACATCTATGAAACATCTGTGTTACGTGTATTTCATCCTTGCATCCGTGTGATTCTCACGCACACATACGTTTATTTATGACATCTATGAAGCATGTATATATTACCTTTATTTCATCCTTGGATTCGTGTGATTCGCACGCATACATTCGTTTATTTATGACGTCTATGAAGCATGTGTATTACCTGTATTTGATCCGTGTGATTCTCACGCATACATTAGTTTACTTATAACATCTATGAAGCATGTGTATTACCTGTATTTCTCACGCATTCGGTAGGATTTTTTTATTTTTTGAATTAATCCTTACTATACTAAATTCAAATCAAGAACATCAAAAGCATGTTTTCTTGAACATATTACATAATATGAGTGTTCCACAACACTTACATGCCTTAAAAACCTAAAACATGTTGTGCCCTAAATGGTTTAGGGTCAGGGCCTTAAAAATAGGGTCGGTCGGAAGACCAGAAACAACTTTTTTTTTGGCCCTTTGAAAAACATGCAAAATCTCAATATACAAACTGGATCCCCAGGGCACGGCCATTTTTGACCCCGCGGCACGGCCATTTTTGACCCCGGTGACTTTATTTGAATAAACTTGATAGTCTAGATGTTGGCGAACATTTTAAAAGAAAATCTGTCGAAATCTGTCCAGCAGTTCTTGAGAACTTCAGAAGAAGATTTTTAAGGTTTCAACCATATATGATAATGGTGGCATGATGATCTTGGATGTCGCGCTGAACTAATTTTAACAAATCTAAAAAAAGCATTCATCTAAGGATCATCCATGTGATGTTTGGTCAAAATTGATAAAATTCTTAGCATTTATTTCCTCTTATTATTTTACATATATTATCAATATAATAACCAGTTAGTAATATGCAACAACAACTCGCTTTATAATATTCTTATAATTAGCATTTAGGCCAAAACAAAATACCTGTGTTTCCGGTGGCCCGACCGACCATATTTTTAAGGGGCCGACCCTAAAACTTTTTATGAAAAAAAAAAAAGGAAAAAAAAAAGGAAAAAAAGAAATTTCTGACCAATGATTTATCACAATATATCGAGGTAAACTGACATCACAGAGAAACGTCCAGTTGTATCATCAACTTGTATGGGGTTTATGAGATAAATACATGTAAAATCTCACAATATCTTGCTCCAAAAAAGAAAGACAAAAAAAGAAAAGAAAATGCATATGCCTACCGACCTACCCTTTTTTTTTTTAGAGCATGCAATAAGAAACATTTTTTTTGGCCTTAGTTATAAAGTGATCATAAAGGTGAGGGCACAAGATTTTAAAAAAATCACGATTGCCATGTGTCTCTTTAAAGTAGCTATCCTGCCAACAACAGTACAATTTTACATTGTACATCATTTCTAAAACTACTGGCGACAAGGTATATATTAATCCGACCATTCTCTGACCTTACCTGCAGCACATTTACGATTTTGATATTTCATCTGGCTGTGTACAAAAGCCACAAAAAAAAAGAAAGAAAAATACATTTATAGTGTCACTCAGAGAATGCTCGGATTAGGAATATATATAACTTACGTATATTGAGAAGCCAAACTCTATATACACAATATAAACAGTTATAACCAACTAGACTGAAACCAGAAACTGGAACGTCAAATTAAAAAGTTACCATCTCATTTTTACGCAAGTGGAGCGCTGTGGTCTAGTGGTAGAGCGTTGGACCCATGATCAAAACGTCATTGGTTCGATCCGCGCCATTGCCATATGTGTTGTGTCCCTGAGCAAGACACTTTATCTGCATTTGCTTAGTACTGGTTCTACCCAGGAAGACATCAAGAGTGATTCATATAAGTTCATAGAGCTTTCGTTACAATCGATGTAAAATAAATAAGTTTAAACTAATTTTTAATATGCATATTCAATTACAGGTGTTTTTAAAACCTGTGAATAAAACTTTACTTTTAATTGGCACATATACATTATTATATAACTTGAACACTTGCATAGAGTTTTGATACAAGGTTATGAAGTGTAATTTACAATTATCTGGCGAGTTAGTTTCATTAAGCAGTTTTTATGATGTGAGGTGAAAACTCGGGCTAAAAAATTACTGGAACTATATATGCCCAGGTTAATGTATTATTTTTGCTTTTCTTATTTGTACATATATGCTTAAATGCTATGTTTGCAGGATTTAAGAGGTGTGTGTGTAAGGCGTGGGTGATGGAGTGGTGGGGGCGTTAGTAGTGTGCTGTAAGTAATATTTATAGCATAATTTTTCGAGTATATGCAATTTAAACTGCTTCTCGGGGGCCGTAGGCTCGAGAGTGCAGTATACATCGCATATGAGAAAAACATGCTGTAAATGTTTTGTACCAGAGCCATTTACCCAAGTACGCACTGCAAGAAGTTTTAGGGCGTTGCAGTTTTCAGTATAATAATAGTAAACATAACTGTAAACAACTCGATCCAATCAAGAAATAGCATTATCACGTGGCATGAGCATGACCCATGTTTTGATTATTACAGCCAACCGCCTTTGTATATTATTGGGCAAGTGCAATGTCAAGGAGTGCTGTTTTGGTAATGGTTTTGTCGTTTTGATTGACAGGTTGTGTGTAAAGATTACAACTGTGCATGCGTAAAATTGAGTAGACAACTGCCGAATCTGCCATTTATAGCACGGCTGAAATATACCGGCATACATTTATAGCACAGGTTAGGTGCAGACATTCAGGTTTATGAAAATTATATCATAACCAAGAACAAAGGAAAACCATTAGAGCTACGGTACAATATGCAAGTATGGCCTTTTTCATATTTTGTGAGCATCATGCAGCAATATTCGGATATTAAAAAATTTGCACTGAAGTCCAGTTCATTTTTAGCCTGGAAGCTGGGGTGGGGACATGTTCATGAAGTAAACCAAGGGGAAAATGTGTGGCCGGTGATTTGATACTGTTCTTCTCAAAATTACTTACGCCAACCAAAACGCAAACTGATTGCTCGGACATTTTGGTAACACACGTGCGCCTTAACGATCGCCACTAAGATGTACTAGTAGGTTTACCACCACCAATTATATGTAAACTTCCGAGGTGTAGTTGAATGTAGTTTTTAATTTGTGGTTGTATAATAATGTATAAGAAGCGTACTAATAGGTTTTACTGGATCACTGAATGATGAACATTTTCTAAATTATGAAACTATGCTTACACTTTGTGAACCACTAGTCGGTGGTGGGTGATAAGAATCAACCGACTGCTCTTTAGTTAGCACTCCATGTCCACCGCCATATGCATGCCATCTTCGGGATGGTTAAAATTTAGTACTATTGATTTGATTAATATTGAGTTCTGCTCAACCCGGGGCTAGAGGGCGTGAGCGGTAGCTAGTATATTTCACTACCGCTCATGAACAGTCTCAATCAAACCGAGACTGCAATATTTCGTATGTGTCGTTTTCGGCCGTTTCCAAAGGTCCATTATCATACTCTTTTTTAATATTATTAGTCTTATCGTGATCATTCTTTTGTTGTCCTGGCTTCTGACAAGTATTTGCTTTGTGGCTTTCTGGGCATTTTATATTCATATATACATGATCATTTTGTGTTATACTTATAATGCCTATTAACTGCTATTAATACTGCCTAGTTTGTAAGGGGATATATCTTGGCTGGTCGCATTTTATTGGAATGATACTAGGGTAAGAGTGAGGTTTGGTGCACTCTAGAACCTGTCTTAACCCCAGCGGCCTTTATGTCACTGACCATTCCAAGGAGGTACCCATATTGTCACTGACCATTCCAAAGAGGTACCCATATTTTCAAGCGTTTGAGTTTGCTATTTCGCATACTTTGCTCTTTTCTATCCTTTTGATTGGTGTTTGTTTCAAATACGTGTGTTTGGTTGTCTGACTGTGTTCTGTGAATGTTATATTTCCTTCTCGACTTTCATACCATAATTTGTTTCTGACTCGAAATAGGATATGGATCACATTTAGTGTTACTTATAGTTTTAAACTGTAAACATGAATCTATTACACTATTTAATATATTGGGTCTCATGAATCAAGGCGACACAATCCGTAGGAATGTATTCAAGTTATTGATGTTTTTGAGAAACGTTGACAACTTTCTTAACCAAAATTTGCCTGTTCAATCAATCAGAACCTAGAATTGAAACTCAAGGTCACAGAAACACAAATGTTGGTTGGACAGTTAATGATCATATGTAACAAAAGTGCAAATTTCAAATAAATCATTTAGATAGTATTCAAGATGTTTTGAAAAAACTCTGCCAGGCGTCATACCCAAACACTGACGTCGCTCATTCGCCTTCCAACGAAACTAGTCAATAAAAAACCCGTTATTGTTCTGATAAATACAATCATCTGACTGTGACAAAATAGTGAACCAATTTAGAAATTTACGATTTGACAAGACAGTAAATGCAGTAACTACTATTCTATTTCTAAGGTAAATTGAATTGAATTGAATTGGATTTTATAGTCGCATCAACAGCTAAAGTCATATGGCGACTTTCCAGCTTCCACTGGTGGAGGAAGACCCCATGTGCCCCTCCGGGCAATTTTCGTGCACGGGCGGGCACCTGGGTAGAACCACCGACGTTCCGCAAGCCAACTGGATAGCTTCCTCACATAAAGATTTCTAGGCCCCAACAGCGTTGAGGGGCAAGAGATTTCAAGTCAGAGACTCTAACAACTCGGCCACGTACGCCCCATCCAAGGTAAATTAAAGGTCCATAAATGTATTACGAAATCTAAAAGCAACCATCGAACGGATTCTAAATATCCGCCAGTATGTTAATGTTATTAAGACTTCACATGAACGATATGGTTTAAACCCTACACAATTAAAGATAGTTGTTGCAATAATCATATTTTCTAAGTAAATTAAGGGCCATACCTCTATTCCAAAATGGCAAAACAATTTGATATATCATAAACATTATTAACATTTAAGGGTATCCTATTTGTAATTTCCAACCAAAATGTTGTATAATTTTCAACAAAATTTGATTAATCAACATAAACTAAACACAAAAATGTATTTTCGTAGATAATCAGGGGCCATAACTCTATTTAGAAATGTTTAAGGTCGACATTGATCGTAAGGAATTGATGTCTGTTTGATATAAGGCTTCACAGGAATTGTAGTTAAAATATAAAATAAGATAAAAAAGTTATCAAAACCTTGCATAGTTTTAACCAAAATGTGCATTTTTGTTAAGTGTCTCAGGGGTCATAACAATATTCTGAAAAGGAGAAAATCGGCCTTTTTCGTCAGAAAGTGGCATCTTAACGATATAACGCTTCACAGTAAAGATGGTTTTAACGGAAAACAATTTACAGAATTTATTAACAACTTGCACGAAAGTTTTAGCCAAAAGGTGGATGCCCGTCCCTCCATCTGCACGCCGTCTTCAATCCTTAATCCGCTTTTAATTTAAGAATTATTTTTGAAACAGAATATAATCAGGCATGTTATGTCTTATTTATGTACAAAACAAAATCATATCGCTAAAATATAAACTTGTACATATTTATTCTTTAAATATCAATCTTTTCTTATCACTTACGGGCTTCCGTAGAAAATGCGTTGGTGACACGAAATGCAAAGAATACCATTAATCCATACAGTGATTTCGTATATAGTACAGTTTCTGCTATTGATATGCAAAAATATCACGAGTATATCTTTCCGGGTAAACCAAAAGTGTTTTTTTGCACGATACGAGAAGTTGGGTCCCTCCCTATCTATCCTGGTGTTGTTGTTTTTTTGTGATTATTAGTGAATGTCCTTAGAAGTTTTCAACACCAGAAGCAAATGCATGCAATTGTTAATATGTATTTGCATCTATGTCCTTTGCAACTGTAGTAGAGAATGAAAGTTCAACCTAAAACGCTATCAAAATCAATTTCTCAACATAAAATACATTGACTACATTCAATATTCCGTGAAAGACAAAGGCAATTTAAAATCAGAATGAATCATGTTAATCTAAACACGCCTAAACCATTAGTATAAAAGCATGATCAATATAAAATATAAACTTGTAACCTGATGCATTTTGTCATGTTGTGCACAACTTGAGTCGATTTCGAGGAAAAAAGCAATATACTCTTTCAATTAATTATTATTGCGAACGTTCACGTTGACAAGTTCGAATATTAGCCGCTACAAAGTGTTAATACCTAAATATCAAATAACGAAGTAACTTTACGTTTGTTTAATTATTACGGGAACTAAGATGTTCAAAACCAATAAAACAAATGTGTTGTCTTCTGTAAGGGTTTTCTAAAGGTCTGATCAGGAAATAAACTACGAATTACAAAATGAATTTGTTCGTCACTATGATGTCTGGTCTGTGGTCACATTAAATAAACAAATAAATAAATTAGTAGTAGCTTATGACAACAAGCTACAATCAAAGTGTTCTGGACATCAATACACCATGTTGCCTGAAAAAGAGACAAACAAGGATATGCAGACAATGGCATGGAATACTTCAATGTAGATATAACAATCGATACATGTCTAGCCTACATCAGGAACGCCATGCTTTCTGACTGGCAAAGAAATTAAAACTTGCAACGTATAAATGTGCATATACCGTCGCAAATTTAACAACGTTTCCGATAACGCACTGATTCTGATTAGATGCCAGACATGTTACATTGTATTGGACGATGCCATAGACACGTGTAAGAAAAATGACCTCTAATATATCAAGATGGCGACCCGCATGGAATAACGTGCGACCGCTGATATGGGCTGCTTAATTAGCTTTAAAATATTTAACCCTATAACATCTTCGAGAAACACATTCGTTACACAGCGTTAATAACGTGTGTTTACATATCAGTTAGGATTATTTTTTTTGAAACATACTGTAGCTATATGCAAATACAGTCAGACGGTTTCCTCTGATCTCTACATATATATATTTGTGCAAATAAATATTCGCATTTTTCTGTTATCACAAGTATAACATAAATCTAACTTAAACCCAATTTGAGCAATATTGTATGTCTTTTAAGACAAAAGAAAATGTTGAGTGATGTACAATGAAATTAAATAAAAATCAAACTAAATTGTTTGAGCAATCTGTATTTGTATTTGCTTCCGGGGAAGTTGACATATGACATCAGAATAGAAATGCGTGCTGCCATGCAATGTACATTATTGAATCAAGAGCATTCATGGATGGAGTATAATCAGGGAAACTAGGTGACTGCTGAAGTTAATTTGCATGAATAACACATTTCTAAAAAAATAATAAAAAAAATAATGCTTAACATGAACAGTGATTATCATAAATATAAAACGTGCGTACCGTTACATAATAAAAAATCTACATTATTAGTTATCGGGGTTACTTTAAACAATAGTTTATTCAATTAATACATGGGATTGGAGAGCAGGCAATGCCTATGAAAGATCTCTCTCGTATAAGACCTCTCGCGTACGCAAAGATGTGGGAGTCAATCAGATATATATGGGTTGAGGCGATCAGTCAGATGGATTGTGGGGTGGGGAGAGGCATTAATCGAATCTCGCTATACAGATGACTGACCTGATACATTTAAGTAGTGGGTTGGTAATAACCGGATTATTGCATCGAGCACTTTTTTTCATTTTTTCTGTAAGAAAACATTTAAATGTTTCTAAATATATGTAAATACTATGATATTTTTCGACAAGTTTGCAGATTGTCATGAACGCGACGTAAATCTATGAATAAATGACTTAAAACATTTTCAAGTTGTAAGAAGTTAAATGCCTAAAAAGCAGCATATGTGCCCGTTTGTGTAAGTAATATTTCTAAATTAATGCCGCCTCTTTATTTGCTTTTAAGGTTTAGCAGTCATACCTAAACGCCTGTTTCAAGTTCTGTAGATGCTCTGATGACGTTTGCTGCATATTATGATGATGCCAGGGTCAAACTAAAGTGGCAATCACTCGCCTACTTTATGGAATAGGCCCAGAGAACCTTAAATTGTGGTTATTGTAAAATATAATACAAAAACGCTAAATGCACCTAAAAGTAATCCATCTTAAGTGATTAAAACTATACGGCCATAAATGGTTTAAATGACTGCTATTTATGATTAACCAATCAATTAATCAATCAATCAATTAATCAATCAGTCAATCAGTCAATCAATCAATCAATCAGCGGCGTATGGTCCCAGCTTTTAACAAAATGTATTGCCCTTAACAAGAAAACAAAGGACGAAATAAACAAGATGGAATTTAGTCACGAGCAGAGACTATGAAGTCAAAATTCTGAATTAAAAAGCAGACAGCATAACCTGAGGGTGACTAAGCCATACTCAGAATCTTTAAAGGCTTGAATAGTGCAACCACTTATTCAAAACTGGAGTAAGAAAACAAAACCTTTTGACTATGAAGTACTCACTTTGCGTGTATTGTGTTCTGAACTGTTCTTAACCTCCTTCTGTATCTAAGACAGGCTCGATTTCTTGTTGAAGACAGCTATGCGGATTTCCAGAGATTTGTTTATGGGCCAACCACGTAACAGAAGTTTTATTTCTTGTCTCTGGCCATAGCTACAATAAGCATAAGCGGATGTGTGCTGTTGTTGCGAATGTAAATAATTCCTGTCCGTTTGGTTATCGGGCAAAGAATAGGGCTACTGAAGATCCCGTTGGAGTGGAAGGCAGAGGAGTAGAACTCCACTAAATGTATGTTCAATTTATCATTATTTGTTCATGCTCATTAAAAGTCTTCATCATGACCCCCACAATGGTTCAGATGCCATCTCGCTCATATCACTAGAGCAGTGGTAGAAAAAATATAACGTGGCTCCAGCGTAAATGGAGTGACTACAATAGAATTTGCAGCAACTCTGCAGTTCAGGGTGAGAAGGTTCTAGGCCTGTTCTCCATACTTCATCTCGATGCACTTGGAGGATGAGCCTGGCATGTTCATTCCTGTTAGGCGACATATAACCTTTCATGAGTTGGTGCGCCTTAAAACCCCAATTCAATTCAATTCGTCAGCAAATAATCACACTGGCCTGCATAAATGAAGCCTGAAAGCAATACGTATGTCTCGGACTCGATTTGCTGCATAACATTATCGTGTGTCTCCATGAATAATAGGAATCTCTGTCTTGCCTTTGATGAATTGGTCTGAACTCCAAAAACAATGTTGTCAAAAATATAAACGATTCCCATCCTCTCGCATAGCTACTTTGTATCAGTATTGTATTCTTCTTCCAAATGTAGACAGAGTGTAAAGGCAATGCTGTCTGGACATCCCTCGATATTGCCTATTTTCTTTTGAAATTTTATTTTTTATATATTTACATTATCTAAACAGGACCGCTTTCCCTTTACAATTGGATACTACGCAAGAAGACTATCGATTTAAATTATTTTATGATATAGATTCCTTTATCGTATACCGCTTTAATCTTAAAACACTCTTACCACTTTGAATAAACTATTCAGCCCTTGCAAGTCCATTTTCTTGTGTTGTAAATTTCCTTTAATCCTAGTGTCAGGGTGGATGCACTTCGTTTGATTAACTCGATCTACACCATATTCATCGTTATCAAAAGAATATGTTGAGCGATCTAAAATAAAATTATATAAAAATCGATTGTTTGAACAACTCTGTAATTGTGTATGCTTCCGGGGAAGTTGACATATCAATGCGTGCAGCCATAAAATGTACATTATTGAATCAAGAGCATTCACGGATGGAGTATAATCATGGAGACCAGGCGACTGCTGACGTTAATTTGCATATATAACACATTGCTAAAAACAATGGGTTTAAATAAAACAATTAATGCTTAACATGAACAGTGATTAGTCTCAATTCAAAACGTGTGTACCGTTCAATAGTATAATAGCTACATTATTAGTTGTCGGGGTTACTTTAAACAATAACTTATTCAAGTAATAAATGGGATTGGACAGCAGGCAATACCAATGAAAGACCTCTCCTGTGTAAGACCACTCCCGTACGGAAATATGTGGGGGTCAATCAGATATATATGGGTTTAGGCGATCAGTCAGATGTATAATGGAGTGGGGCGAGGCAATAGTCGAAACTCGCTATACAGATGACTGACCTGACACATTTAAGTAGTGGGTAGGTAAAAAACACAGTAACCGGATTATTGCATTGAGTCCTTTGTTCTTCTTTTTTCCTTTAAGTAATCTAGATATATGTAAATACTATGATATTTTCGATGAATTTTCAGGTTGTCATGTACTCGACGTCAATCCATGTAGAAATGACTTAAAACATTGTCAAGTTGAACGACGTTATGTATCTAAAAAGCAGCATCTTTGACAGTTTGTGTAAGTAATATTTCTAAATTAATGTCGCCTCTTTATTTGCTTTTAAGATTTAGCAGTCATCCCTAACTGTAGATTCCCCGATGACGTTAGCTGCACATTATGACGATGTCAAGGTTAACCTAAAGTGGCAATCACTCACCTACTTTATGGAATAGGCCCTGACAATGTCAAATTATGGTTATTGTAAAATATAATACAAATACGGCCTTATTGGTTTAAATGACTGCTATATATGAAGCCTGCTGAAACACTGTAAAACAAATCACTGAAAGTGCTGATGGACGGTGCCACTCAGAAAGTATTGATTTCGAAAAATAAACGGGTTTGCGTAATAAGATGGTGAACTTTTGTGCAAAAATATTATTGAAATAGGATGAGGCATTACCAAAGTCATGGGACCGGACGGAAGGACAGACGGACAACGGCAGTTCAATAGCCCTCCGCATTATAAGCGGTGGATAAAAAGTGAACTTATTTAGAAATGTTCCAATTATATAAGTGTCAAAGTGGAGTAACTGTAAAATGAAAATGTCAGAGAAAGTTGGTCGTATACATCAGATCTCGATTCCTTTCGAAAAGCAAACAGATTCAATCATGCCTGACAGAGTTATCGCCCCTTGAATATCTGAAAAATAGGATTTGTGTAAAGACATTTTGGGTGGCGATATGGCTTAAACAAAACAAACTTCATTGAATTAGGTCTATAAAATAATAATAATAATAATAATAATAATAATAATAATAAATACATGTAGTCTGATGTAACGGTAGTCAGAGTTTATATGCATTGTTCTAAATTCTTCAAATATAAATGATTTTAAAACACAGTATTGATAATGGTAATAAAATGTGATAAATGCCATTGATAGAACGTAATAATTATAACTAGTCCACTGTAATATATGCATTCATTCTCTAAATGAAGTATGTTTGTTGGTACTCTTCACAGAAATATTGTGTATTGAATGTTGCCTTGTTAAGGCAATAAACATGTAAATGTTATGCCAAATAAAATATTGAAATGGATTGAATTGAATTGATGAAAATAAGTGTATGGTTTGATAAAGAGATGTCTGTGGTACATAGTTATATAACCCCTTCTACTCGCGAATTTATGAACGGCCTTTGATAGTTACCATGATGTAATGTTATAAAAGGTTTCAATTTAGTATACTGTTAATCGAATTACTTACTCGTCAAATGCATGTATATGTATGACACGGAATCTATTTATTATCCAATTACATCTGAGATATATCGATTTCATATATGCATGCTAATTGTTATAATATATGATATAAATAAATAAATAAACATTATCGTTTGTCGTTATATACATCCGTTCTACACTGATAATATACCGATAATCTCTATTAGATTTGTTACTAAATTATTACTTCGGTATTCTCCGTACTACGTACGCACCTGCTGTTTTCGTTATATTTCGGAATGTACGGTGCTATACGGTTTTTACTCCCAACCTCACGAAGACGCTTGTTTACGTTATAAGACATATGCTCATTAATTTGTACAGCATTCAATCCCTTCAAAAACAACTTATCACTCAAATTTAAGTTAAAATCACTTAATGTTTACCAACGCTTACATATTTATCAACATGTTGTCAATATACGGATTATTTACAGCCTTGCAAATGTTATTACTTTTATCGCGATGTAATCTGGTGCTCTTTGGTTTCTATTAGAAATTTGTTGTGCGCCAGAATTCCAATTACTTATAACGGTTGCCTGGCGGATATTGTTTTTTTGTCAAATTGATGATAGATATATGTCAACAGTTTGTTTTGCTTATTACAGATATTTGTTACTTACTACTGTGTCTGCTGCTGCTATAACAGTTGTTATTCGTCTATCGGTCAGCTGTACACATTTATTCTTTTGCGTACAATGATGTTTTCATTCATTGGCTGTTGTTTTTATACATCGTGGTGGCTAATGCTGTTTTAATTATAATTGGATCTCTGTGTTATAGGTTATTTTATTCCATGCCTTGCATTTCAATTTGTGTCACCATCACGATGCCTTAAGGCCAATCAACAATGTTTCTATGTCGAATAACTGGTTATTGGTCATGCGGTTGCGAAACGTACCATACAGACCTTCAGTAGTTGGTATCGTATGTTAAGCTCTCCGTTTACAATTTGCTAGTTTACATGATAGCCAGAAACAAACATTTAGACCAGGTTTATGAACTAAGTTAATTAAAGACCAGACTCGTACTATAAAAGCAGAAGTGAATATGTCGCACGGAACTGTGTAAAATTGGGATCCTGCATTTGTTGATCGAAGAGTTTATGGACATTTAGTTTTCTTCTTGGCAATTACGTGACATTTTAAACTATTGTGAATGTCAAAGTAGGCCCTAACGTTGATATCTAGTCTTGAGCAGACAGGATTGTAGGTGCATCGTTGGCTTTTAACACAAGGGAAGCTTACAATATAGAAATTAAATCATTTGACACATTTCGGGTTAATTGCAATATGCATATGACCTGGCCTCCAAGCAGACAGGAAGTAGTTGATTTCATCGCGCAGTTATCTCTTAAACCTCCGCAACAGCTCATTCATATTTGTCGGGCATTAGTTTCAAATGGATTAGTTTCAAATGGAAACATTTGCTTTTATCAGATGTAACAAATCATTTCGTAGTCAAATAAAAAAAAAAGAAAAAAAGAAAAGATGTTGGCATGAGTCGGCTTGATAAGAGGATCGATCCCAGGCTCCCCGTTATTCCAGATATGTTGGGAAATATTTTCAAAATATTAGTTTAAACATATTTTATTACTTATGTTACAGAGAATGAACATCATATGATAATACATATTTATATATAACATACGCAAATGGACTGAACTACAACTTATAACAACATTAGTTACAGTTCTCTCCATATTCTCTCAAAATATTACGGAACATTTTCAGTTCAAATTATGAAGCTTCTATGTTCGAATATGATCAAATGGGCATGGACACGATTATATCACTACCATCTATTAACTCTACCATATGTACTGGCAATCGTCTTAAACCATATTTAGAGGTTCATTCACGTCATGGAATGTCGCATGACATTATCAAAGAGCTTGGGCGATGGGACTCTAAAGCTTACAAGAGTTCCGACCGAGCAGCTCAACTATTGTTCCCCTAGTTGAATCGAGTCTTAATTATAATTACAGATACACGATCTCGTGTATGGATTGTGGGCTCATCAAGTATTATGATTGCGTTCTCTATTTGAAGCGTTTTTTTATTATGGCGAGACAATTGCGTCAGCCTATGCCTCTATTTGTTTTTTTACATATGTTTATGTCGTCTACGCACATCCCTATTTGAGGCTTTATTTTCGTGCGTTCTATATTTTGAGGCGTTTTTATTTTATATTGACGAGATATTTTTGTCAACTATTTCCTCTATTAGAGGAGTATGTGTGCTCTTTACCTACTTTTTTGCGCTCTCTATTTGAGGCTTTTCTTATTTTGGCGAGACAATTGCGTCAACTAATTCCTCTATTTGAGGTCATTTCTGTTTTGTTGTTTACATATGTTTGTGTTGGCCACATAACGTATTTGTATATCTTTGTTTTAACCATGTTAATTTTTATTCTAGTTTCTAAGCTGTGTTCCGCTTCACCCATGTGTAGTGGTGTCACGCAGTGATATGCTTTTCGCACACTGCGTGACATGTGACAGTTTTTCGCGGTCTCTGCAATGACTTATTGTTAATAAGAATTTTGACATTTTCAATACAGGAATTTTCAATTAGCTACATTTGTCTTTGTGAACTGATGTACCCAGGGTACATAAAGTACATATATATGTTTCAATTAACTGCACATTTTATTTTGTTGAATCCGTGGTCAATATTTTCCAATCAACATAAACTATAAACATCGCCTTGTATTGTTCTAAAGCCTTTTTTAATAATGGAATTTGTTCTTTAAAGGACAAATTACTGCTATTTAAGCGGCCACATACCATTTATCGTATAACATTCTGCCGGTGCAATTTATAACATGACACCGGCAACGTGTTGTGGTTATCACTTCCTCTTTCTTCAAAACATTTTGAACAACAACAAAATTATTGTATCAGTATTCGCAACATTAACCCACCCACCCTCTCCCGTTATTTAAAACAGTGTTTTGGGCTTTTTTATGTTTATATTTTTAAACTCGGAGACTTCAACGGTTCCAGTCTGGTTCTTCAGGGTTTTAAGCAAGCCACATTTCGGGAATTCCTCATGGTGGCGGCAGTTTTTCGCGGTCACAGCACTGACTTATTGTGCAGTTAATAACATTGTTGACGTTTTCAGTACAAGAAATTTCAATGTTACATTTGTCTTTGTGAACTGCTGTATCCAGGGTTCATAAAGGGCATTTTTACGCGGTCACCGCAATGACTTATTGTGCAGTTAATAAGAATTTTTAAATGTTCGATACAAGAACTTTCAATTAGGTACATTTGTTTGTCTTTGTGAACTGCTGTACCCAGCGTTCATGAAGTACATCTATATGTTTTAATTAACTACACATGTTATCTTACTTCTATTTTGTTGAATCCTTGGCCGTATTAGGTAGGAACAGTTACTTTTCTTGAATAAAGAGTTACCGATGTTAGCATATAAAATCTACCCAGGCGATTGAGTTATCTAATAAAAAGGTTATTTTACATGACGACTATTCGGTATTGCTTCTTTGCTCTTAGGCAAAATTACACGATTTAGAATTAATGAAACACAGTTAAATATACTACGCCATATAATGACCTCTTAAAGTCTAACATAAAGACAAAGCGAGGACAGCAAACGTTACACCTTCTATAACTAAGTAATAACATCCTCTGCAACAATTACTTCGTTACAAAATGACTACCAACATACAAGCCAAATACCAACAGACTTAGCAGTATGTTTTATGTTGCGAATACTGATAAAATCAATTTTTTGTTTAGATCTACATATCGTGCAGTATTTATGTTAAGAATAATATTTTTTACGAATAGTGCATTATTTAAAGATTATGTTGTTTTCTTCATGATAATTATTATAATTATTAATGATCAGTTTAATTGAATAAAACTGATTGAATTTATTTTATAATTTAACTTTTCTTATAATGTTATATTGAAAATGGAGTTTAGGCCAAAACAAAACAAAAGTGGTTGAGGTATCGACAGCCCCATTTCTCAACCGAAATCTTTTTTTTTCATTTCTTCAATTTTATTTTACTTTTCAAATAAAAAAATGTTTTATGACTTTGCATGGCATTGCATGGTTTTTCCACTAGATACAAAACACTAACACACACTTTGTAAAGTAAAATACGGTATCAGAGACTGGCTGTTCCCTAGACAGTGCCAAGTAAGAGCTGATATGGCCTCTTGATAGTTTGAATTTGAACTAAGCAATATGACATGCCTTCAGTTTTGAGGTCAATTTAGGAGGTGTCCCATATGGCATATGGAAAGAAATATTTGCCTCATATGGCATATAGAAAGAAATATGTGCCTCATATGGCATATGGAAAAAAATCTATATTGAAAAACATAAGTAGGGAAAGCTAACAGAGGCCCAGTTGTTGTTTAGTTATTATTTTTTACTTCTGGCATATCACAAAAGTGTCTAGTTGCTGCATTTTTCCTGAGGTATGTCCCTTTTCGTAATTTTTCAAATTATGTTATATTTGGTTTTTTGTTTGCACACAAAGCTATTTTTTTCTTTCAAACATCCGAATTAATCTCCATAAATATCCAATGATGTGCAGAGTGCTATTGTACAGTTTAGTATAGTTTAGTTTAATAATATTTTATTGCAGATATGTTACAATCTTTCAATTCAACATCACAATACTAATAGAAACATATGCAAATGGATTGAACTACAAGTTATTACAATATTATTATGAATAGTATTACATAGTTTATCATAGTAATTATTTTTACGCCGCTATGTGATACATTGTATCACAGTTTAATGTATCACAGTTTTCTTGTAGCTGATATATGTCTGTTTTCTTTTATCCTCTTGACTTGACCTAGTTGAAACATTTATTCTCCATTCCGACTGCAGGAACTGATATATTCCCGTCTACATAATAGTTTTTTGATATACGAGGGTCACCATCGAATTAATGGGAATAGTTAAACACCGTACTCTGTTTCGTTCAAGTTGGTCCTGCGAATTACGCCGGTGTAATGAAGAAAGAACCCTACAAAATTACGACACCGGTCGTTTTACTTATTGGAATAGTGACTACGTCGTGGTGAGTAATTGTGCTGGCAAACATGATTCAAAACGGCCAGTAATATTACAACCCCTTTTACCTAAAAACGTGATCCTTAGTACAATCTTGACCCGCTCGTGAAACTGATACTACTGCCTATTATTCGACATTGGGATTCGCATCCGAAACTGTCTGAAATACAGATGACCGAATAGTTATTTACGATATATGGTCAATCAATCAATCAATCAATCAATCAATCAATCAATCAATCAATCAATCAATCAATCAATCAATCAATCAATCAATCAATAAATCAATCAATCAATCAATCAATCAATCAATCAATCAATAGTTATTTATGATAAATGGTATAAATAATCAATCAATCAATCAATTAATCAATCAATCAGTCAGTCAATCAATACATCTATCAGCGGCGTATGGTCCCAACTTTTAACAAAATGCTTTGCCCTTACCAAGAAAAAAATTGACAAAATAAACAAGATGGAATTTAGTCAGGAGCAGAGACTATGAAGTCGACATTCTGAATTAAAAAGCAGACAGCATATCCTGAGGGTGAATAAGTTAAACGCAGAATCTTTAAAGGCTTGAATAGTGGAACCACATATTCAAAATTGGAGTAAGAAA
Organism: Cyrtodaria siliqua; assembly: GCA_037043455.1. Taxonomy (NCBI): domain Eukaryota; kingdom Metazoa; phylum Mollusca; class Bivalvia; order Adapedonta; family Hiatellidae; genus Cyrtodaria; species Cyrtodaria siliqua. Next base: position 654,233 of record JAWPHD010000077.1, on the reverse strand, counting down.
ACAAAACCGTTTGACTATGAAGTCCTTACTGTGCGTGTATTGTGTTTTGGACTTTTCTTAACCTCCTTCTGTATCTAAGACTGGATTTGACCATGAATGTTCTTGTTGAAGACAGCCATGCGGATTTCCAGAGATATGTTTATGGGCCAACCACGCAAGAGAAAATGTATGTTTTGCTTCTGGCTATAGCTACAGTAAAGATATGTTTATTGTTTATTGTTTTAAGCCAACTATGTCCCATGAACATGTTTACATAATAGATACAAATAAATGTGGTTAGATGGCTAGTTGTTAGTACACGTACTTAGAATAACAAAGCATTGCAATACCATAGAATACATTCGGTACTATTACGAGAATAATGAAACAAAACTTACTCGTAAACGTATGTGTTAGCAAGTCTACTATACGTTGAAATTAATTTGAACAGTAAAATGTAATCGAATTTTAGTGGTTATCTTTGGGAGAGATTTTGTTTTTATTTGTTATATTTTCATTTGGAAGTATAAATCGTTATCTTAAACTGTTAACGATATTATCAAATACTACTATCTGTATTTCATTGAATAGAAGCAACACAGAAACATTTCCACACGGAGAGATATACTACACATGTTAAGTGTTAAAATACAATACTTATACAAATCCTACTTGTGGACCACACAAAGGATATATTTCTATTTATTTATTTATTTGTTGAATTTCAGCGATAAATAAATTTAATCGTGTTCAATATTTGTTCAAAACATTTCTAATATCAAAAGCCTTATATACATATAATCCTAATTTCATCACTTCGATTTTGTTTTGATAAGCGGATGTGTGCTGTTGTTGCAAATGTAAAGTTGGTTAGCCACTAATCACACTGGCCTACATATATGAAGCCTGCAAGTAAAACGTATGTCTCGGACTCGACTTGCTGCATAACATTATCGTTTGTCTCCATGAATGATAGGAATCTCTGTCTTGCCTTTGATGAATTGGTCTGAACTCCAAAAATAATGTTGCTAAAAAAATAAGCAATTTCCATCATCTCTCATAACTACTCTGTATCAGTTGTGCATTCACTGAACTATATATGTGTGGCGTTACTATAGCGTAGGTATGATATACCTCTCTATCGAGCAGATGCAATGTATTCTTCTTCCAAATGTAGACAAGATTTAAACGAAAGGCTGTCTGGACAGCCCTCGATTGTGCCTATTTTGTTTTGAAGTTTTAAATTTATATATATATATATATTACCTAAACAGGACCGCTTTCCCTTTACAATTCGATACTACGCCCGATGACTAAAATAGTTATTTTGTGATATAGATTCCTTTATCTTATACGTCTTTAATCTTAAAAGCACTTACCACTTTGAATAAACTATTCAGCCCGTGCAAGTCCATTTTCTTGTGTTGTGAATTTCCTTTAATCCTAGTGTCATGGTGGATGTACTTCGTTTGATTAACTCGATCTGCACCATGTTGATCGTTATTTGACTGATTGTGTATGTCAAACTCAACGTACCTGTCAGCCATACACGAGAATGGAGTATTTCTTAGTTAACACATCGACCGAAGTTCCGATGTCGTGCAAGCGTACAAAACGTATAGTTACTGTTCTTTCTATTCATTTTGGCATTCGTTGACTAGAAGGCCTACACGGTGCACATAATCATATTGAATCTATCAGTATGACCGCTTGATTGAGGATGATAGGCTGGGGGCAATCCTGTGTTCGATTCATTACTATTATCAGAACGTATAAGTCTGCTATCAAGTCTTCAATACTTAAGTGGGATCTCATTTAGTTAACGCCTTCGTTTTGTAAATACAAAGAGGCCCACATCTGAACAATACACAACTAGGATTTGATTCCGGTTCTTAAAACGAACAGATAATGTTATTGAAAATCTTCGTTTTTCAGGTAATTGTCACAAATTAAGGGCAGATTACTCTGTTGGCATTGGTGGCATATGGCTTTGCAGGAATTTTTCTGAGGTTGTATACATATATTCATATAATGAAACCAAGTTGCATTTAGTTCGGATCAAAAAGTGATCAGCAGTGATGCAAGCTAAAGTACCGACGCCCTTAGTACTAGCATTCTAACGGTTAAGACAGGTAAAAATAAAATGTTTGAAAGTGCGTTAAAAATTATAACAAATAAGAGTACACCAGTAATATCTCACTATTCTTAAATTACTCCAAATATATGGAATATGTTCGTCTTGTTTTAAACGAGACAAAACTGTATCTTTTAGACAAAGACCATATCGGTGACGATCTATTGGAATTCAAAGCGTCATGAATTTACACTATGACCCCATACTTTTAACATTTGAATTTCGTGAATTTCTTGAATATTGGGAAAGAATACTAAATGAAAGCAACACATTTCAGATATTTTACTCAATATCAACAAAGGTACGCACCAAATTCTAATATCCTCAGCGGAAATTACACTAATATTAAAACTGCAGACCTACCTTACAGCAACTGCTTATGCCTCTAAATAACGTTAGCTATTCACAAGTAATAGCGTGTATTAGTATCCCCCATGAGCATGGTAAATATATGCACATATAGGCTAAATTGATTCCAAAGTTTGTGAGAAAACTCTCTGGTCGGATTAAGACATTAATGACATTTGTAAAGTGTATATCGAAATTGCGGGATGTCTTGAAAAATATAATAATATCGGGATGTTTCGAACGAGAGTTCGAAAATTATTTCTTATTTGTTTTCCTTCTGAAAAAACAACAACAACATGTGTCAATTTGGAAAACGCAATGCAACCCAAAGGTCGTTATAATTGAACAACCATTGCATGCTGTTACGAGCCATATTTACGTGTTAATGACCAGCATTAACTTGAATGTTTCATTTCATACCATTTTGTTTTGCATATGACCCTTTACTATGGCTATGGTCTATGTTGTGTATGTGTTAATCTGTTCTCTGCTCATATATATATACTATTTATTAAAGGGATTGGAACGCCACTGTCAATATGTCTTTATTATTGAGACATCTGATAAACAAATGAATAAAGGTGACGGAATTATCAAAATTGGATGATAAACAAAGAACATATGATTATTTGAAGGTTTTGTTGAAACGGATATAGAAGCCCACATTTTGAGAACTATGACATCACAGTTCTAATGACCATATATGGAATATTTATAAATATGAAATATTACTGATTAACAGGAAAACAAGTGACAGCAACTGTATGAACAACATAAATGCTTAATGGTAATGCTTGATATGACCAGTAAAGGATTTTGATTTATTTTCAAAGGCTGTCTTTGCTTTAAATGATAATGTAGTGCCTCGCTATTTTGCATTCTACTTTCGTTTTCACGATTTGAGGTTAGATCGATCTTTTAGATTGATATTTGTAATTTATTAACATAATGATTACGCTTTCAGTCTAATATTATCATCTATAACTAGATTCTATAAAGTTACCTTTTTGTAACGAGTGTATTCAGCCAAATTCTAGTTGTTTATTTTTATCGCGTGTTGTTTTGAATATGCTTCCGGTAACCATTTTGGATGTTTATGTCCGATGCATTGTGGGTTGTTTTCTATAGCAACGCTATGCGCGCTAAGTTTAAATCGAGTTTTAAATACTTTTGAAACACTCATTTCACATTTATTTAAGGTCAGATTATTTATACAATGTAAGTGTTTTATATAAAAATCATTCATTTATTAATATTGTTAATTTAATTCATTGTGCGGTTTTGTGCGACTTTGACGTTGCGCGGTTTATTATGTATTTCGTTAGGCAATGCTTGTGCGGCGTTATTCGCACATGCAATTCTTGTGCGGCGCACAGTTTTAGGGATATTTAGTATTTAAGGAAAGGTCAACTGCGCACAAGGACTCCGACCTCCATTGATTTTCCATCATCCTTGATTCATTTACTCTTTGGTAATTTGTTTATCTAATATCTACTGATAGGAAGCATTTATTTAGAATTTGTTTATAATAATAAGTACTAAAAGACACTTTGTTTTAAAGAGAGCATCTTTTATTTATCATAGTTTGAAGTAACTAAAGGGACACTTTGAATATTACACTTTAATCTAAGTCATTTGATAAGATCTACTAGATTCACTATTTCATAATGTGTTGAGTATTATATCTAGTCAAGAATTGTTACATTCGTTATATATTATATTAACTTGTTGATGATATTGATATTTAGCATTTCATGATGAAGCAGACATTCGCATAGAATCAGGTCCTCATAGTCTTAGTAGTAGACCTAGTATTTCACTTCAGCATGATAGCGTAGATAGTATGGGTTTACCGGGTGTTAGTCAACAATATCAAATTGTTAATATACTGAGTCATGTAGTTTCAGCTTTACAGGATTTAAAGAGCAATATGGTACCTAGTACCAATTTTGCATGTAGCCTAAATGCAGACAACCAGCAGGCAGGTGATGATTCCCACTCTGTGACAGCATCTACAAATCCTACTCCAAGCAGTACACGATCAAAGAAAAGAAATGAGTACAACCACTTCGGTGAGGGCTCGAGTAATCATAAATAACACAGGTCAAAACAGATTATGAGAACAACATACAATACAGGCCTTTTAGCGGAAGCGACATTGCGACTGGTTTATCCCGTAATAGGGACAACAATAACATTAACTCCACATCAATGACTCGTCAGTCCCAAAATAGAGTTGAATTTAATGACATTGTGCAAGAATATGCCTACAGCCCTGTCGAGATGACCGATTCTTATCCTAGATCAACAGGAAATAGAAACTCCATGTACACCTACAATAACCGGTATCCTGAAGCAGGACCCCATCATCAACAGCCCCCTAATTTTGCTGGAAATTATCAACAACATAGAAATTATACAAATTTGGACAGAAGTCAAAATTCAACAAATAGACAATTCAATGGTCATCATGTGAAGCTGCCAGCATTCAACGGAAAAGATAGTTGGAAAGTATGGATCAACAGGTTTGAGGCAATCGCAGCTAAACAACACTGGGATGAGGAAACCATGTTAGATCAGCTTTTACCACAGATCCAAGGTGAAGCAGGGGAGTTTGTTTTCACCCAACTTCCAAAACCAGTATTGTCGAGATATCCAGCACTAGTTGAGGAGTTAAACAGTCGTTACAGAAAGGTAGAAACATCAAAGACTTTTGCAGCAAAATTCTCCCGAAGAGTCCAGAAGATTGGTGAAAAGGCTGAAGAATTTGCGGCCGACTTAAAACGATTATACGATAGGGCACACCAGGAGAGAGACAATGGCACAAGACAGGAAGATCTAGTGAGAAAGTTTCTGGATGGTCTTCGAGACGACGAAGCAAGGTTCGAGGTTGAGTATCACAAAGAACCTGACAATATAGATGATGCAGTCTACCATGTGTGAACTTTATTCAGAAAAAAAGGCGCAGTTCTCCAGACGATTACGCAGAGAAGAAAGCGAAGAAGTATGCGCGAAGAACAAAGATGGACGAGCATTGTAGTAGTGAAGAAGACAGCATAGACGATAGTGAGACAGAGGAGCTTGAATATGCATGTAGAGTACCAGTAAAGAACATAGTACGTCAAAAATCAAAAATACCTGACAAAGAGACGCCCATTAAGCAGAAAGAAACGGAGACCCCAAAATGTGCTGAAACTGAGAGTAACAATTTACTCAAACAGCTGTTAGAAAAGATAGAAGAGCTAACACAGGCTAATCAACAAAATAAACAAAATACAATTTCATCAAGAAATCAAGTATCCAAGAGAGATAAGAGATAATAGCAGAATTACTTGTTACAACTGTCAAGAGAAAGGACACTATGCCAGAGAGTGTCCAAACAAAAGGGAACAGGCATCTGGTTATAGACACACTCAACAGAATAGATAAGCCCATTAATTCGCATATATACAACACTAATACAAGCCATTTAAACTAGAACGGGCTTACCCTCAAGGCCAGAGGGAGGCCCATCCAATCAAACAAGGCCAAAGTGAATTTGAAAGTTTGAAATCTGTAAAAAGGAGCAAGACATTAGCTGATTGAGTGTATGTCAAGGGTTTTATTCAAGGTCAACGGGTACTATTTACAGAAGATAGTGGCGCATCAAAAACAGTCCTGTCAAAAAAAGTGTACGACAAACTCAATGAAGATAAGCGTCCAACATTATCTAGGTCAGCTAGGACAGTAGGCGCTGGGGGAGAATCACTCAACGAATATGGTAAAGCTGTTTTTGAAATAAAAATTGGAACATTAAGCATCAGTCAAGGAATCATAGTTGCCGATATAGATGATGAAGGTCTACTGGGCGTAGACATCTTACAAAACGGAAACGGAGGACCAGGAGATATTCTGTTGAGTAAAGGAGTTCTTTTACTTGATGACCACGAAATACCTCTAATTCAAGTTGGTCTTCAGGGAAAACTTAAAAAAGTAACAGCGGCTAATCACTTTGTGATTCCTCCCCAGAGTGAAGCGGTGATAGACGTATATGTTGAACGCAGGGAATATGACGATTGGTGTGAAAGTTCTAACTATGTTATAGAACCAACCGAAAATTTCCGCGACAAATACCCCCTGCAGATGGCGAATGTTCTCGTAGACATCAATGATGGTGTCACAAGTAAGGTTAGGGTGTTAAATCCTTTTCCAACCTCAGTTTCAATTAAACAAGACAGCGTAGTCGGTCAAGCGGAACTAATTGAGGTAGTTCAGGCAGTAATCACCAATCGAGAACATGCAACATATCAAGCAAATAACTACACAATACGTAGAGTTAAGTTTGAAAACTTGAGTTTTACATCAAGACACCTGTTAACAACCCCAGAGAAGGAAATTGAAGCAATCTCCACTCATCTCACTGAACTTTATGAAAAGGCCGTAAAGGGTCGAACATTTGAAGAGAAACAGAAAGTGGCGAATATGCTTACTAGATTCAAGGACAGTTTTTCAAAACATGACTGGGATGTAGGCCTCACCAGTCTAGCTGAACATTCATAGAGACAGGTGACGCCCTACCAATCAAGCAAGCACCGAGAAGAGTTCCATTAGCTTTCGCTGATGAAGAGAAAATGGCGATTGAGGACCTTCTCGCAAAAGGAGTGATCAAAAAAGCACATCACCATGGGCTAGCCCTATCGTCCTTGTCAGAAAGAAATCAGGTGCAGTCAGACCTTGTGTTGATTATAGGCGTGTAAACGCGTTGGTGAAACCAGACGGTTACCCAATGCCTCGAGTTCAAGATTGTTTAGACGCTGTAGCAGGTGCAACATTATTTAGCACATTTGATCTTACTAGTGGATATTTTCAGATTCCTCTCAAGGCTGATGACATTAAAAAGAGTGCTTTCGTCTGTAAATTCGGACACTTTTAGATGGTTAGAATGCTTTTCGGACTAAATAATGCAGCATGCACTTTTCAACGAACTATGGAAGTTGCATTATTTACAAGGTCTTCAATGGGAAACTTGTTTGATATACATTGATGATGTCATTGTATTTGGGACAAGTTTTGATCAGCACATGGAGAGAGTGAGACAAGTATTAGAGAGAATAGAGAAAGCAGGGCTAAAGTTGCGTCCAGACAAGTGTGAACTATTACAAGAAAAAGTCGTTTTTCCTGGGTATGTTGTGTCTGGTAATGGTGTAATACCCAATCCACTAAACATGCTAAGATAATCGAGTGGCCAACACCAACTACTTCAAAGCAGGTAAAGCAGTTCGTCGCCATGGGATCTTATTACAGAAAGTTTGTAAAGAATTTTGCAAAGATAGTAAGACCTATGGTTGATCTTACCAAGAAGGGTAAAGACATCAAGTGGGATGCAGCTTGCAAGAACGCATTTGAAAACGTCAAAGCAATTTTAGTTAGTCCCGATATTATTGGATATCCACTTCACGATGGCGGTGAGTTTGTTCTTGATGTAGACGCGTCGGATTTGGGTATTGGCGGTGTTCTTCACCAAGTACAAGAAGGAAGAGAACGCGTATTGGCATATGGCAGTAGAGCACTCAACAAAGCGGAGCGGAATTATTGCATCACAGAGAAGGAGCTTCTGGCTATCAGATACTTTGTAGACTATTATAGACAGTATCTGCTAGGTAGGCGTTTTCTTGTGAGAACTGATCACCAAGCGTTGGTGTAGCTTTTTAAGCTTAAAGAACCCAGAGGGAAGATAACACGCTGGATAGAGATTTTGGCTCAGTACGACTTCTCTATTGAATATAGGCTGGTAAGAAACAGGGACATTGTGATGCTTTGTCGAGGTGTGCAAACCCAAAGGAGTGTGACTGTCCTCTACAAGATATCAACGAACCACTCAGGTGTGGACCTTGCAAGAAATACAAGAAAATGGCCGAGGATATGATGCATCAGGGCTTTTATGATCATGTCGAGTTTCCTGTGCCCGCAGTTTCATTAGGAAACGCAAATAGCAGCTGTCTAGGGCAGATAGATGAGGTAGTTGGAACAACCCAGCAACAGGATGCCAGCGATCAGCCCGGTCCGTCTAACGAAACAGATCCAACTAACAGCAAGACTTCACAAACTGACTATAACTGGTCATGGGCTGGTGGTCAGCAACTGTCAGATATGAGACTTCTTCAAGAAAGTGACAACGATATAGCACCAATTCTTAAGGCAAAACTCGCGAATAAGAGACCAAGTAGTGAGGACGTATTATCTAAATATTTAGCCCAGCTTCTCGACATTATTGGGTACTTTGGGACGTCCTAATAGTGAAACTGGGTATACTGTTTAAGATGTTCTTCAGAAAGAACGGCTGTGGTGAACATTGTCAGTTTGTTGTGCCACAGTGCATGAAGAAAGACATGCTATTCCAAATGCATAACTCCATTTTATCTGGTCATCTCGGTTGCAAGAAAACCAATGAGAAATTACTACGGCGCTGTTACTGGTATTCCATGAAAGGGGACGTCGTCAGGATACATCTGAAACAGTGTGATATTTGCGCAGCAGATAAAAAACCAATGAAGACGCCAAGAGCCCCTATGGGTTCGATCACTACTGGAGCACCATGGGATGTGGTAGCAACCGCTTATTTAGGACCTCTCCCCATATCACCACGTGGTAATCGATATATCTTACTACTAACCGACCATTTCAGCAAGTATGTAGAGGTTCTTGCAGTGCCTTACCAGACCGCCGAGGTGTGGGCACAGAGGATACTCAACGACTTTATTTCTCGATGGGGTTGCCCTCTGTCCATTCATAGTAACCAAGGGAGAAACTACGAAAGCAGGGTATTTAGGGAAATGTGTCGCATGCTCGAGCTTACCGAGCTACCCCAAACGAAGCAACCGGTTTGACTTCGAACTTACTTACCATGGGTAGAGAGGTTAGATTACCATCCGAACTGGTTTTCTGTAGTTTCACAGCTAACGACAATGAGCAAGTGACATCGTATGGCGACTAAGTTAATTTGCTACGGGGTAGAATGCAACACGCGCATGAGGTGGCGCGAAAGCATCTATCGTCATCCGTGAAACGAAATAAAGAATTATATGACGCTAAAGTGGCTCTAAATAAGTACGAAGTAGGGGACCTGGTGTGGTACTTGGCAGAGGCAAGAACAGTTGGAGTAGCACACAAGCTCGAAAGGACTTATGCAGGTCCGTATGTAGTGAAAACGAAGATGTCACAAGCCAATTTCATCATCCAGATGGATAGGAATGGCAGTGAGAAACTTGTGCATCACAACAAGCTCAAACCATATGAAGGGATCACAACCCCGAGATGGATTTTGCAAGTGAAGAAAAACTGGAGTAAGAACAAAGAGACTACCAGTAAAGAATAGAGCTAGAAGTCAAGATAGGAACTAGCTGAGAGAGAAAATGATTTTAATCAAGTTTTAAAGATGTGTATGCTGTAATACATTCATCTTTTGTTAGTTTGTAAATTTATTGTTTTTTAAAGTGTGTATTTTGATGGACAATTAGAAGTATGTAGTTAAAATGTAGTAATGGGAATTATGTTTTTCCTAGATGTAAATAGATGCAAGTCGACCGATGTATGCTGAGAAAGCAGTTCATCACAGATCCAATGAGAGGTTTTTCAACATGTTATATGTTAGAATACACAGAAATAAAAGTATCACCTTTTCAGAGTTTTACTAACAGTTTGTCGACCAGATGCATGCTGAGGAAGATGTTGCAGAATTCAACACAATTCAACGCAGAATCAATTTAAGAAGTAAATAGTGAAATAACGGATAGTATTAGTGGACTCGACCAAGCTGAGATAGCGCAGTCGTATAGATCCACCGATTCAACGTATAATCTGATAAGAAGATTATGTAAATATGTAGAACACAAAATAGTAGCTAATTTTAGTAATAGAAACTATGACTTTTTCATAGTTTGTAACTTAACTTGTGGACCGACTAAGCTGAGATGGTCATCGCAGAACTCCACTTTGTCAACGCAGAATATATGGGAACTTATACTGGTGACGGCGGACATGACACGAAGCTAAGACGAGGAATAATCAAGGGACGGCGTATGCCATAAACAGTAGTATGAAGATGTGTAAATAATTACACGGGATAGTGTAACCGACAGAGTGTGGGTCATTACGACAGATGCTAAAAGAGTCCTAGATAAAGATGATCGAAGGATGTTAGAGAGATATATAAAGAGCACCGACAGACAAAGGTGAAGATTTTCTTTGAAAGAGAGAAGGGTCTAACTACACCACCGGGTCATTTGAAGTTTTAGTTCGCCAGCAGAACGGTCACAGAAGATGTTAAGAGACGTATACCATGATCAAGTGGCAGTAATACATATGAGAATGACAACACAACCACAGATGTGTTTTATGATTTTATTTTTGTAATAACATACATATATTATATATGGTTATTAAACTGGATTCAACCAAATAAGAGAGCAGTTGAAGTTTGTCATGTCATTCAAGAGGTCTAAACTTCTGTTTACCAATAGTCTTGGCACTACAACGATTTTGTTTGTTTGTCTTCTTCAGAACAAGATGTCAACCGTGAGCGATCGAGGACGTCGGGCATACCAGTGTCTTAAATGTCTACATCGGTATGACAAGGTCTACATAGAGGCGAGGTATAGAGTGATAGATCACATCATGAAGCACCATATCAGCCAGGATGAGACGCCCTTTCATTGTGGATTGTGCCTTTTCCGATGCATGAAGTGGGAGGAGTTGCTTGCGCACACCACAACGTTCAGGAGGCACCGGATCATGCTTCGCGAGAAAGGTGTAGTGGACACTCCAGAAATGCTGGTCACCAGCAAGAAATATTACATCATATCAGACGTCGATATGGTAGCTTTGTCGGCGGAAGCTTCAAACCTCCACTGGAAATCTTTTTCTGAGAGAAAGGGACACACCACACCAACACCCGATATGTTGACACAGGCCATGAACACAGCATTCCCGTTGAGTTTCTCAGATGAGTCAGCAGGATGAGACGCTCAACAAATTGTACTTGCCCCACTGCCAACTTTGATTGACCTTTTCCCTCAACTAGATGGTGATGAGCGACACGTCAGGCATACGCTACCAACACCACCATCAATGCCACATCAGTCAGAATTACTCACCTCACACTTATTTACACCAGCTTCACTACCAACACAACCATCAATGCCACATCAATCAGAATCACTCACCTCACACTTATTTACACCAGCTTCACTGACAACACCATCATTTGTGTATAGATCACCAGCATTTGTACAGAGGTCACCTTCATTCATGCATAAATCACCAGAATTACCATAGAGGTCACCAGTATTATTACAGAGACCACCATCATCACCATTGACCACACTACCACTACAGTGTCAAAATCAAGCCATCATACATACAGCTCTAATCACCTCACAGTTCTCACCACTTTCATCGGCAGCAATGACATCTACCAGACCAACTGTAGACTCTGACATGACAACGACATCTACCAGACCAACTGTAGACTCTGACATGAGAACGACATCTCCTGCTCCAGAAAGCATATTGGCTTCATTACTGGGCACACCAAGCCGTGATATGAGACCTTTGTTAGCCCCAACAAAAACCATGAAGCGTGCCAGAAGTATCTCGGAATCATCCAGTTCCTCATCATCAACGACCACATCGGATGCTTCCGACGTAAGGAACAAGACCTTAGTGGAGATACATGACACCCTGAAGCTCAACTCGGCAACCAGTTGCAAACTGTTGGAAGACAACACCAGGGCAGTAAGAAGGCAGGAGAGAGCCATGGTAGATATGAAAGATGCACTCCAGTCTCTTACTGCTCTGCTGAAGACTGCCCATCCAAAGGACCATCCTCCACCGCAGAGTTCCTACAAACGGACGAAGGAAGATCGACCAACTCCGAGAAAAGAAAATAAAGAAAATAGATGGAAGAGGTTATAATTTAGTACATATGTCATATAGAGGACACGTATAAGTCATATAGAGGACAATTTAGTACACACACCATATAGTACATTTCAAGTGCGTATACCTACATAAGCCATATAAAGGACAATTTTAGTATTGTTATCTACATAGAGGACAGTTCTAGTGCTAACATTTAAGGAAGAAACATTCAAGGACATTGCTCGTGCTCATATTTAAGGAGGAAACATTTGAGGACGTTTCTAGTGCTAATATGTAAGGAAGGAACAATCAGTGACACTTTCATAATAGTGAATTTTACTTTCAGAAATACTTGTTTACCAACAAATACTTTATTGATGTGTTGTGGTATTTATTGCATATTGTGGTATATTTAAACATGTACAGTAATACTCATGTTAAAAGAATGTTGGAATTGATATAGGTCATATTGAAGGAATAGTTTTTGTAATGATTTAAATGTTATTTCAAAATTTTCTTAATTCTAAATTGTGATAGAAAACTGCTTTAGTGTTTCTCATATACTAGTATGTTAATGTTTAGTTAATAGGGTAAATGGGTTAATATGTTTAGCTCATTGTCTGAGTGCTAACTTGAACTCACTTTCAACATATTTAATGTCATTATTATTGTTAACTTTGTATTTGCAATTTGTAAGGTGTTAGGAGGACCTTTAACACATTAAGACAGGGGTAATGTAGTGCCTCGCTATTTTGCATTCTACTTTCGTTTTCACGATTTGAGGTTAGATCGATCTTTTAGATTGATATTTGTAATTTATTAACATAATGATTACGCTTTCAGTCTAATATTATCATCTATAACTAGATTCTGTAAAGTTTCTTTTTTAACGAGTGTATTCAGCCAAATTCTAGTTGTTTATTTTTATCGCGTGTTGTTTTGAATATGCTTCCGGTAACCATTTTGGATGTTTATGTCCGATGCATCGTGGGTTGTTTTCTATAGCAACGCTATGCGCGCTAAGTTTAAATCGAGTTGTAAATACTTTTGAAACGCTCATTTCACATTTATTTAAGGTCAGATTATTTATCCAATGTAAGTGTTTTATGTAAAAATCATTCATTTATTAATATTGTTAATTGTTTATTATAGTTTAATAGTAGAATACGTTGTAATTTCAGTCTTTAGTTATGCTAGTAGGAAAAGCGCACATATTTCATTTTGCGGTTTTGTGCGACTTTGACGTTGCGCGGTTTATTATGTATTTCGTTAGGCAATGCTTGTGCGGCGTTCTTGAAGAACTTCTTCGCACATGCAATTCTTGTGCGGCGCACAGTTTTAGGGATATTTAGTATTTAAGGAAAGGTCAACTGCGCACAAGGACTCCGACCTCCATTGATTTTCCAGCATCCTTAATTAATTTACACATTGGTAATTTGTTTATCTTATATCTACTGATAGGGAGCATTTATTTAGAATTTGTTTATAATAATAAGTACTAAAAGACACTTAGTCTGTTTTAAAGAGAGCATCTTTTATTTATCATAGTTTGAAGTAACTAAAGGGACACTTTGAATATTATACTTTAATCTTAGTCATTTGATAAGATCTACTAGATTCACTATTTCATAATGTGTTGAGTATTATATCTAGTCAAGAATTGTTACATTCGTTATATATTATATTAACTCGTGATGATATTGATATTAAGCATTTCCTAAAGAGCGTATTAAAAGAAGGAAACGTTCACACGAGTAGTTCAATTATTTATCTTCCTTGTTATTTAATATGAAATAGGTTTTTTTATAGCGTTTTATTTATTTACAAGTATACTATCGGAGTCCATTTTATTTAAACGTTAACGAGGCTACGGCGACAATGTGCTGGTACTCTACCACTTGAACCACAAGCACGTTACAATATTGATCAATACTCCATGTATGGTAATTTAGAACTATTATGTCATAGTTCTCAAAATGGCGTCTGCCATGCATGTCCGTTTCAGAACAACCTTCAAATGGTCATATCGTTTTTGTTTATCATCCGATTATGATACATATTTGCCTTTTACCATTTGTTGCAGAACTCTCATTTGGCTGTTGTGCTACATTCCCCATAACCAAAGCTTACATTCAATTTGAATAAAACCGTCAACTATCGATTGTTTCCTCGATCGTCATCTCTCGATTTTATCCTCGATTCCAAATCGAGGATGAAATTCATTATAATAATGAGTATCCTCAGGATATCGATTGTTCTATACTTGTTTATGTATTTTAGGTAAACAAAATAACGGCTTTCCAGGTTTTGTCTTAGAGGTTCTCGGGAAGGAGCTATTATCGTGTTTATGCTGTTTTAATGGATTGGACAAACATATTGAATTACTCTTTGCGTTCCCGTGGAGTCGCACTGGTTGCAGTACAAAATGTTTTTAAACGTGTTTTAATTGTCGAAATATCCGTTATAAAATCCTGCAAATATAAGCATTTTCATCGCTTAATGGAATTAAGGCGGGACCACGTAATGAGAGTATTATTCCTGATTTGGATGCAAAGGGAAATAACTCATTACTCAGGTGGGGATCACTCATTACTCAGATGGGTATAAACTAGTGACCATGATTGGCAAACAATGTAACAGGCCGTGTAGATTATAATTTTAAAATATCTCAATAGCGAACAATGAATCACTATATTATCTCTGCCTAAAAATACATACCTGTTGATTAGTATAATGTTACATGCAGGAATGCACATGTTGATATGGTAAAAAGGTGACCGTACAAGATGATACTTTGAGATCGACCCAATTTGTCGATCAACGAACCGGAATTGAGAGCATATCACTTGATATTGTATCACATGAATACTATATAAAAGCAAATTTTAAAATGCTAGTAACTTTATATTTAAAGTAATTTTAGCAGGCGATGTAATGACACAGAATTAATGACAGCTTCAACACGTCTAAAAATACTAGCTACATTCATAAAACAACACAAGGTAGGTGACATGATATGTATATTAAAGTACACAAAACTTCAAATTTAGAAAACATAATATGTATTAACCTTTAGCCTGGAAATAAATCCCCTGCATCAGTTCACTATAGGTTCCTTATGACCATGATTCCATATTTCGATTGTGTGATCATTTTTGCAAAACAAGATATAAATAAGCGTAATTTATAAATGGTCAGTTAACGAGAATTCAACAAGTGCTAACGTATTTTTACAACAATGGCAATATTCCATATATAACAATATGCAATATTTTTCATTTCAATTAAATATTAAATACAGTATATAAGTAATTTACGAACTCTTCCGCGAAATGGATTATCACATCCTGACTATGTCACGTGGTTTCCAAACTTCCAAAGATCTTTGGTCATGATAATGTTCATACTGTCTTTACTAAACGTGTTAACCCTCTCATTTTGCCGCATTACATGTTAATGGTTAACCCATTTGCCACTATGTTTACCTCGTCGATTGTGCGATTAATGCACGTAGTATGGACCCTTTGATGACGTCTACCTAAAACCTCAAAGGACAGTAACGTTTGATGTTTGTCTTAAATCTTATAATATATTTCTTCAACGGCTGGTCAAAACAGTATAGGTTGTTTAGAGCCGCCACAGAGAGCGGGCAAGGATACATAGGAATCCGGGAACCGTGCTCTACTCTTATTATCGAATAGATTTGTATGGTTCTTTAACGTGGTCGGACGATATACAGATACACGGGACCGCCCAGTTTTAGTCTTCATCAGACGGACGAGGCTAAGGGAAAGTGTCTTGCCCAAGAACACACCGACGAAAATCAGTGGCACCACGGAGGATTGAACCCGGGGCCTCCGGTTACAAATCCGCTGCGCTACCACCTGCGCCACCCCAGCCCTACTGTATTGATTAATATTGAATTTAGTAAACGAGTGCGATAACATTATAAATCAATAGCCAAAAGAAACGCGCCACCATTTTGAATTTACAAATTACGCATAGTGTTTCCAAAGGCATAACCTAATATATTTGGATATTCAAAGATGTTTTATTTAAATCTTTCCAATAAAATTCAACGAGTGAGTTGCTGAATTAGCAATTCACGAACGGCCAGACAAAGAAGACAAAACCGATAAGAAAAAAGAATATTCATACATTTAAACACATCTGAATATAAACGTAGATATTTAAAAGGTATAAAAGCCATGCTGTACATAGTGTAGCCTGACGACTCAGTCGATGAGGTAAAGTAAGAAATAATGTGTACCTTATACTGTCCAAAAACAGACAACGTCTCATCGAAGTTCTCACATACAGGAACACTGAAGCATGACAAGCTTACAGCATCACAATGAGGTGGGAAGCAGAGTGGGTATTTATCTTCGCCGACTATTTTGCATAGCAACAAATGATAACGTCAAAAAAGTGAAACGGCCGCCATTTTCGTGTTTAAAAACACGTAATTTCGGCGATATCAGTTCCCCTGTAAGTTTCGTCATCTTCAGCTGTATTGACTTTAAGAAGCTTTACTGCGCGAAAAATTGCGAGATTCACTCATTTAAAGTTTTGAAGGAAATAACTGATTTTGATTTAAACATATTGTATTGCCATATACTATGCAAACGGGTTGGGCCACAAGTTCTAAAAACATTATTTACGGCTCTTCCCACCTGCAACCAGAAACGTATAGCAAACGTTTCTGTTGCAACCTAACCATGGTCATACATTTAAAAGTATGTGACCCATGATCATGAAACTTCACACACATCTTCATCTCAACGCAAGGAATGTTATTATACATGTACAATAACTCTGACTTTCATTTTGGCAGAGTTATGCCCTTTTGTGTTTTTGACAGCTTTACACATTACATAGTATCTGTGAGAAATTATTATGTTCATTTTGGTTCTTTAAAAATATATCGTCTGCTCAGTTCTCGGGATTGATTAATTGAAGTCACCATCCGACGGACACATCTCAAGCAATATTTGCAGTAATTAAGTATATACTGTAAAAAAGAGTATGATAATGGACCTTTGGAAACGGCCGAGCACGCCAGAGGTTTTTTCTTTGTTGGTTTACGGGCGAGCCTGCCCTATTTTTGCCCAAAACAAAATAAAAATAGAATTCAAAATTGAATTCACTGACCATTTGACCTGTGACACACCACCATATCCACAGTCTGAATCCCTTTGCCTGACAAGGCTGAAACATTTTACTAAGAAAAACTCGAGTCATTTGTAACCCCTTCCCCCAACCAACCCGGGAAATAGCAGTTAACATAGATTTGAACTTTTGACTGTCCCGGTGGTGCTGTGGATAGCAGGGGTTTTGCATCCAAAATCCAGCTAAGGAAGACAGCGGTCCCAGAGGTTTCACTATATATTACTAGAAATTAGTTTCTATTATAAAAAACAGATGAAAAAAATCTGTTTCATATGTCAGTTAAGTGTTCTTCTATTGTTGTTTTCCAAAACATAAAAAAAAAAAAAAAATGTCTGAAAAAACTTTTATTTTTAATTTTATTATAGACTCAATGTAAATGCTGGTCTTAATTTTATTTTCATTTCGTCCTTCTTATCGCAACTTTTTGAAAAAAAATGCCGTAACCAATACATATAAAAACTCTGGCCTAACACACAAGGCCGAAGAAAAAATAACCGCGATTCTGATTAAGGCCTAATTAAATTAATATATTTCCTGGAGTTTAGAATCTTGCGTTTTTTTAAAGAACAGTGTAGTCAACCTTTTCGGTTAAATCCGCATGTCTTATCCAGGGTTGCATTGGTATTTGAAGAACGAAGGGTATCTCGTGACCAAAAATAGAATCTCCCAAAATCATCGATTATTTATTAAACTCTTAGCAAACATTGTTTGATGCTCGACAGGCCGTCGCATTCTATATTTTTGCCAACTTGTTTAATAAATTCTATAATAAATCATGTAAGGTCAGCTATTATATTCTCAAATAATAAATATTTAATCATTATTCTTCCTTTACCGCCAAAATAAACAAACTATTTTTGAAGGATGTCATACATAGAAAGAAATATGGAAATTGGCATATCGTGTCCTGCATCAGCCTTCGCCCAAATATCAGGTCTCGGGCAGATATTGGCATCTCAGGGCAATACAGGATTTGATATGAAATGCCCATATATTATTCTCTATACATATGGTATATCTGTTTATATATCTCTCAATATAAGCATGTTTTGGTTCGGCCCAAAAGAAAAATAGATGTGTATATTCAATTGCATGACCGACCCTTTTGTTAAATGACCAACCCTAAAATTGTATTGCTAAATTTTTTATATTTTTATTTAATATTTTTTTCAATTTGTTGTAAAGGATGGTTCGTCACATAGCTAACATCATGGAAGTGAAACATTAACACGATTCTATATTTTCTTTAATCCACTGGGCACTGGTGTTATAACTATGCAAATTATAACTGAATGTTATATGATGTGTACAGAGTTGAATGTTTTACTTTCATGAAAACAATGCAACGCTAATAAACTATTTAACTAATTAGTATATGCATGTTTAACAAATGTCTTCTTGTTTAAAGAGTCCTATTATTTGTAACAGGAACGCATAATTTAACTGAGGTGGTCTTATGTCGAGGTAACCTGACTGGGCCGGAAAATGTATTTTTTCTCTTTTTTTTTATAATGATTATACTTTTTTTATGTTACATACTAATCAATATTAGTTGTATGTTATTGATGTTATAGTGTTCCTAATAATACCCTAAGTTATAAAATATTGATGTAAACAATTCTCAAATGGCCATTTTATCGATGAATAAAAATCAAAATATCATGTTAAAGAACCATAGAAAAATATTAGATAGTAAGATTAGCCTAAGATACGGTCCCAAATTTCCCTCTCTGGAGTGACTCGAAATATCAATAGTAAGAATAACAGCTAGTTTAGGTACGTTTTTTGAATTCCCCTCTCTGGGATGGCTCGAAATATTGATATATTAAGCTAAAATACAGTTAATTTGATGAAAATGTGCAATCAGCTGGATCCAAGTTATTAGCCGAAGTTATATCACAGAGGTCAAATATACTATTATTATTGCTTTAGCTTTAGCTTACCCAGGGCTAGGCTCAGTCTCAGAGCCGAAACTTGGAGATGCCACTTGACAGAATGTCAGAACATCAGCAACGATCCCTGATAGAAAAATCAATTATTGTTTATGTATTTATTTATTTTGTGTATGTGGTGGGAGCGGGGTTTGGGGGTGTGTGGAGCGAGGGGACAACGGTGCATTTCTGCGTTGCTGTCATAGAAATAATATAGCAATCATAAATGTTAGCAAACGGAGGCACTCTATTACATACCGATTGATACATATGAACATGTAGGAAAAGAAAACCTTCATGGCTCAGTACAGAGCACATACCTTTAATTTGTTTACCTCGTGTCAGTAATCCAGGCGAACGTGACATGATGTCGTACTGATGAGTCATGAGTCATGATCTTGGTCAACTATAGACTGCTAACTGTTCTACAACTATTTGTTACATCATTCAACCATAACAATAGTTAACACATGAACAGGTCAGTCTTTTTGCTCATTAAATTAAGAAATTGTTAAATCTTGACTTACAATTATCCAAGTTCATTCAACACAACAACACATCAACAGCCGACTAGTTGCGTTTATTGATTTCAAGCGTCCAGATGCGGCTGATTTTTACCGCAAATATGCTAAAGAGTGTTTAAACATAGGACTGTACATCTGATTTACTCTCATTTTATCTGGGGACAGGAAATAATTATGTCCGTTAGTAGAAAATGTTCATGTTTTAGTTTTCATTGTTGCTTTTCAGTTTTGCTTATTTATCGTGCAGCCGCCATTTTGAAAATGAGTGTTTTGAGTGACAAAAAGGGTTGACCATCTTTCAAAACGGTTTCAAAAATGTGTAATCTTGAATTTTGCCGAAATTTTCAGGAAAGTTAGTAGAGGTAATAATCTATATTTACTGTTAGTTTAAGCCAAATTGGTGACGACCCAAGTTTTTTTGGAACGTTTCGAGAAATCGTTAATTTTGGAGTTACAACAATCTAAAAATGTCAGATATTCACATTTGAACCGCGATTTATACTATGCTATATAATTATGCCAAAAGTGATCCAAACCAATTTTAGGAGTATGTTTTACTTATAAACTTACTTAATTCATTGTCTATGTTAGCGGACATTGTGTCAAAACACTTGATATTAAAGGTGAGTTATGAAGTGCGTGCACGTGGAAAGTTTAATCTGCGTCTAGCCTGAATTTGCGTTTGTCTTAACAAAATGCCGGTTATCACTAGAGTAGATTGAAAGGAACGCAGCGACGGTACCGAGCATACATTTAGTGTTCCGAGTCGCCATCGCCACAGACGATCAGGTGAAGGAAGCACTTACCAAATCCCCTGAATTAAACATAAAGGTTTGAACGTTTCAGTTAAATAATAATAAAGATAAGATGTTTGGACATTAAAAGTCTACACAGAAATTTGATGGATAGAAACCCTTCGCCTAAGACTATAAGAATCTTTCATGGGTATCCGGTGAAGATAGGGAATTCCAACCCGAGGTATAAGTGTTTTTATCGTAACTGAGGCTCTGCCGAGGTTCCGATTAAAACACTTATACCGAGGGTTGCAATTCCCTATCTGAACCGAATACCCATGATAGATTCTTTTTCTTGCATATCAGAGACATGTTGTGCGTTAAAGCCTCCAGCTACTAGCGTTTTGCATGTTTTCCTGCATACCGGATGTTGACGCGCGTGAATTTTATCTCGACCCTAGGGTGAGATGGAAATATCTAGCCCCGGTAAAATGACGGATATCCTTGTCCGGTATGCAAGAAAATCGGGTCTCACATATCAAGTGCATCTTCAATTTAAAGTAACGGATGGTTCCCGGCTTGATTTGTTCTTGTAAACTAGTAGTGATGTTTCCCCAGAACGTATGTAGTAAATATATTCAAAAGATTTCCGTCGCCTTAATGACTGAAATTGAGTAGATGTATAATTACTGGAATGTGCATGTGATAGTTATTATGTGGCCATTCTATTCTTTAACGAGAGGGCTTTTATTCTTGGGTCTAAGAGATACAAATTTAGTAAGAGCAGTGACCGATTAGCTTAGAGAGTGACACTGTGGCCGGCGTGTGAAGATTTATACTTTGAATTATACCCTTAGATACCACTTGAGAAAGGTGTTGTACCTGGATTAAATGCTGTTTTCCCGTTCTCGTGACTGCGATTTCACCCACTCTTCACAAACCAAAGAATGAGATAAGGAGCATTGATATGATGATGATTCGTTCATAAAATGAATATACTGTGTGTTTGACTGACTTAACTAATGAACATAAATGTGCGAGAGAAATATGAAGCCGTTTGTGGCGTGTATTGGATTTCTGTTGAATCGCATAAATAGTTGACTATTTAGAAACTAAGCAGTGTTCCTATTTTTTCGTATTTTGTGGTAATATCTGTACAGGCTGGTGATGGAGGAGGAGTGTTACCATTGACTGTGACACAATGTGATGTAATATGGAAATCTGGGAAAATATTCTTCTCGGGATGAAATCCTTCCAAAAAACGACTATAATGATCATAAATGTTTCTATAGGAATGCTGTGTCGTAGGAGATAACGACGAATTCAAAAGTGAACCTGATGCATCGGTACACAAATCGAGCTGCTCATTTGTAACCCATCTTTTCCCGAGAAGGAGGTACTTGCCATTGAAAGGTGATACAACATAGCCATGCTTATAGATCACGCTTACTGTTATGCGATGATGCGGCTTTGTCACCTTTTTTTGGTAAGATCTATCAGAAGTCTAAGGAAACAGCATCCGCGGGTAACCGCATTACAACAGAAATTTAGGAAACCGAGTAACGTTTTGCAGATCTTTAAGCGTTATTTTCCTACGCCTTCCATAGTATTCTAAAGACACAAGGAATCAATCTAGTTTATCTTATGATAGGGGTGCCTGCATACTAGTAGATATATATATATATATAAATCGAACGGAAAAGTAGCATTCAAGGACGACAGTCAACGACAACCACAAATACACACAGAAACAAAGAACAATTGTAAAGATGAATAAAAGGCCACATAAGACATTACAAACAAAAAGTGTTGACAATAAGATTACCGCCTTGGAACGGGCAGTGGCGAAAAAGGCCGCCGGAGGATTAAACCAGGTTCTAGGGTGCACCAAACCTCACATTTACCCAACTGTCATCCCAATAAAACGGGACAGTGTAAATAAAGAAATCCCTCCATGAACAATTCTCTAACCAACAAGGCAGTATTAATAGGCAATATAGCGTCTAACTCAAGGCCCATAAAGGTCATGTTTGTATTCGGTTGTTCCGTTGTGTCTGCTTTGACTGAAACATTTATCTTAGCTCACATAGACACAAAACTGTCTAAATGTGCCTGGTATTGGTTAACATCTGGGAGTCCCATGATGAGGAAGTCATCCAAAATATGTATGATAAATTGGAAGTTAAGCTTAGATTTTGCGATCCATTCTAGGCCAGAAATAAACATTTCGAAAATCGCGCAGCTACTTGAAGCACCTATTGGTTGGCATTTATCGTAGTAGAACGTATTTTCAAAACGAAGCCCACGTTTGATCACTAGGGTGGATGGGTACCAAGCCCATCCCAAATTAAGTATATATCAAAGCATTATCAAATATTGTATACGTAACTGTAGCGACTGATGGATCTAACTCGTGCATATATCCCAATAGAAATCTAATAATCTATAATTATAAGATTATTTAAAGACATGACACCAAAGGGTCCTGCAATGCGACATGCAAAAAGGTAGTCAGAATATGATTTTGGATTCGTTTATTATGTAAACATAATGGTGATTTCCCTCAAGTCACTCACCCGCCAACAGCACGCTATTTTTACAACATATGCACACCGCTTCAAATTCGACGAACGATAAGGTATATATAAAACTAACATATATTTGCAAATCCTAACTCTAGAAATGAAAACCGGCCAGCCAAAAACATCGCCTTTTTGTTATTGCTTGAAGCTTCTAATAAAATGTTACCAACTCTAAATTCATTTCCTGCAACTCGGGACCATTTGCTGTCGTAATGATTTCAGGTTTTAGAAAGGTTATTGTTTAGCTTGGGTTTATGGGCATGACTGTTGTTTGGCTGGTGGCTGCCCCAGGGTGGACTGGGATGCTTGCTCCTTGGACGTGAATGAACATTGTATAATCTCGGTTTCACAATTCATCCCATTTATGAATAATTGTTTAACTTGTTACAACGCAAATATGTGAATATATAGTTGTATGTTTACAGGAAATATGTTTTAAAATATTCACTGAATAGTATTTCATACATTTTGGTTTTACAAATACTGTTTCAGGAATTGTTTCTCAATATACTTTTAATAATCTAGTGTAGACACCTTGTTATATATATTGCATAGACTAGTGTTTTATGACACTAGTTTGGAGATTGTCAGGCTATTTACAAAGTAAATGTATATTGTCGGAAACTCCGACCAACATCTATCAATTTCAAAAATAAAACGTTATTGTGGGATTAACTTTGATTAAATTGCAAGCAGTGCTTTAAGTGGATGATCCCTGCGTGCGATTGCTGGATAATTCTTCTTTCAAAACATCCTGGTGTTTATCAAATACCTGTTTATATCAATTACGTGTCCGGTAGCACGACATATAATCTCAAGCATAATGCCTTATCTGCATTGAGATAGAAAGCATGCAATGACCGATCCATCAGACGGAGGAATGGTTTCTAGACAATAAACTGGTATGTTTTGATTTACATTGTAGAATGTGTATGTTAATTGTAACAAATATATTCATTGAACGTAAATTAGTCTTCAGACAGTATTAAAGATTTGCGCTTTCAGCACTAACTGACAATGCTAGTCTTTCAACGCCTCACGTATAAAGTCTATAAAGGGTATGTCATGCATGATAGGGGTAATTTTGAAATCTAAGGATTAAATTAGAATGAAAATTCTGTACTGACTGAACAGATTTCTGATGTAGATTGAAACGCCATATAATCGATTCCAAGTATATAGAGTTTGTAGACATATCTAGTATTACCAGTGTTGTCGCCTGTTTTCCAGTCCAAAGATGTCGCTGTCTTGCATAACTCGAGTACAAATGAACATGTTAATTACAGTTTAGCTCATATGCAATAAGCTCACTTTCAACTGGGTTGTGAATAACTGGTATTTGTTACCTTCAAATTATGTAGAGAGGCCTGTGTCATAAGTCAAGCCCGACATTAATGTGATACTTCCTTAAATGGAACTAGGTAGGAAGTTTTTTTAACGTATATTCCTTTTTTATTCACAAGTTCGTATCAAGCCAGTGTGCCATTGCTTAGGGATTCAATGCGAATACAGTACTTGTATGGAACTGCGTGATAAAGAACTGAGTGCATCAAAAACTATATTACAATGTTTTGCTTAAGTACGTGCAAGTTGTTTTACGTTCTCTAATCGTCTGTAAGATGCAATCGCAATCAACTGAATATCTGGGTCGTATCTATAAGATTTTAAATATTGTCTATGCTCTTAGAAGGACAGTCAACTCCTATATACAACTTTCTGGAAAGGGAAATAACTCTGACCAAACTTTCAATTATTCAAATTGTACACGATTTATTCCTATAGTACACACATGTAAAGCATATTATAGTAGTAATCTATGTCAAAACAGCAGCTATTGTTTTGCAAATATGCCGTTTTGCTTTTGTGATTGATATCTAGATGGCAGTTAAAGTCACTATATAAACGCCCACAAAATGAAACATCGCGATATGTAAAGCCGATGTTTTTATTGTCAAAACGTTTATAACGGTTGAATTAAATTTGACCAGTGAGTGTGTGATTTTCCAAGACGTACCATTAACTATGGCCTTGGAATGTAGTGTGTTATACCGTGTAGTCTAAGGCAATTTAAGATGTGTTAAAAAGACACTTAGCACCTGCTCATATTATGTTTAATTACCTTTAGTTCTACTGAATGGTTGGCCAAATTGCAAAGTTCTTGATATGTTGAACATCAAGCAAGTTTACTTGTATTATTTGTATTAAAGGGAGTACATCATGGAGGTCTAAGTGTCCGACTTAAAATTGATAAATATTAACATTTTCTATTCTACATGGCCAAAACATAATAAATGAGCCTAAAAATGATCCCTGTTTTTCAAAGAAATTGATTCAGCACAGTAATATGTACTATCCTAGGTGACGCACCTGGGTTAATTTCAGCATTTAACGTCTGATTCCGTCCTAGCTTTATGGTGTATTTAAAGTTTAGACAGTAACAACACGGTTCTAACAGCATATTTAGATTTATATAAGTGTTTTATCATGAAATGGAACATTTTTATAATTTAAATGTTTCTAGAAAAACCCTGATGTACCCCCTTTTAGGATTCGGTGTGACCAATCTGGTGATTGGCGGACCCTCTAACACTAACATTAACATTAGGTATAAAATTCGAACAGGAAATATACCAACCACAACACAATCACCCCAAAACACGAATTCAAAACAAGCAACGCTTACAAAGGAAAATAAAAACAAAGTATATGACACCGATTATTAACTTTCTTACCCCATCCAACACTTTTCCAAGAAGCCAAGACGGTGATGGGTGGACCCTCTTACACTAACATTAACATAAGGTATAAAATTCGAACAGGAAATATACCAACCAGAATCACACCAAAACACGAATTCAAATCAAGCAACGCTCATAAAGGAAAATAAAAACAAAGTATGTGACACCGATTACTAACTTTCATACCCCATCCAACCCTTTTCCAAGAAGCCAAAACGGGATAGGCTGGTGTACGAAATAAAACCTTAACTTTTGACTTAGAAAGTTCGTACGTTGTAGTATTGAAAAAGAGTATGATAATGGACCTTTGGAAACGGCCGAGCACGACACATACGAAATATTGCAGTCTCGGTTTGATTGAGACTGTTTATGAGCGGTAGTGAAATATGCTAGCTATCGCTCACGCCCTCTAGCACCGGGTTGAGCGGAACTCAATATTTACACAATTTTAACCATCCCGAAGATGGCATGCATACGGCGGTGGACATGGAGTTATTTGCTTCCCCATGTCGTACGGCCTATGGTCCCAGTATCTAATAAAATTAAATGCCCCGAAGAAGGAAATAAACATAATGCAATTTAGTTGGGAGCAGCGGTTATGAAGCCTGCGTATCACAAGTAACAGCCAAAAGACTAAATTAAAAAGCAGACAACATATCCTATAAATGGTTAAACAATACCCAGAGCCTTTTATCGGCCGGAGTAGTGGAACCACCGAATCTAAAATTAAGTAAGAAAACAAAAGAAATTGAAAATGTACCTCCGTTAACTAAATATAAGTATCGGGCTCAGCGATCTACAAAGATCAAATGAATAACAGTACTGATTGCAAGCGCGGGGAGACGTTTTACTGCCGCCACACTGCACAACCAAGCCACTGTGCTATAACATTTAATTGGTGCAGTCAAACCGTGATTTACACTTGGTAAAACCGGTTATCGCATTTTTTCAGTAAACGCCGTGAGTTTTAAGAAAATCAAGCTTGCCGTGTGTCCCTTTAAACTTGTTAAATCAAGTAC
Source organism: Cyrtodaria siliqua (assembly GCA_037043455.1). Taxonomy (NCBI): domain Eukaryota; kingdom Metazoa; phylum Mollusca; class Bivalvia; order Adapedonta; family Hiatellidae; genus Cyrtodaria; species Cyrtodaria siliqua. Next base: position 627,178 of record JAWPHD010000077.1, on the reverse strand, counting down.
TTTGTCAGAACATTGACTGTAAATAGTACTTACATAATGGAACACTCTTAAAATAAGTCTGAAAGGAACAATTTACCGAACACGATAAATATAAAATATATTTCAGTCTCGGTTTGATTGAGACTGTTCATAAACGGTAGTGAACAAATGCTAGCCACCGTTCACCCCATCTTGCCCCGGGTTGAGTAGAACTCAGTAATTAAAATGTCAATATTACGAACAAATTTGAGCCATGTATGTATTATTTGTTCATTTGTTTGTATCGAAAACATAACTATTACCCAGACTTTACAGTGCACTACGCTCCTCTATTACCTCGTATGTCATTAGTGTGTCAGAAAACTGACGCTACGTGGGCAAATTTTACTGATCTGTCACACCAGTTAGCAAAAATGCAATATAACTGGCAAAGGTCATGGTTTATATGCTATATCACATGTGTAACTATTACTATAAGTTCAAAGAAAATGCTAAATCCTCGAAAAAATCCTATTAAGCCAAGTGTTCGATAGAAATCTAAAATCTAACTATTAGGATTTACACTCAAAAACGAATACTGAGGAATTTAATGGTATATGTGTTAGCTTAATATATATAGTCTAGTTGCGTACGTAAACGGATGTGTGTTAACCACTGCACACAAACAAAGCACAAGTTATACAATAATAATGAAACTGATGCCTTTAAGTAGTTTTAATGGCACTTGCTTAAAGGCGGTATTAGTAACTGTCAATAAACAGAGCACAAGGTCATTTACGTATCATTACTAATGCCATGCATTTGTACGGCTTTTAATGCTAATAGATTTTATGTTTAGAAATGCAATAACAACAGTTTCTTAATTGCCAATGACATCTGAGATTGGTGATATACACTTTAGTATTTAGCATAGTTCATTGTAGATGGATAGTTTATGCCAAACTGCATGTAATATAATTGAAGGTTGTCGAAAAAGTTGTGTTGTCAACAGGTGTATTTGGTTATTTTCTGAACAACACAAGTTGGCAACGTATAACTAATGGAAGGTCTGTACATTTTGTTTGTTTCTGCATATACACAAATAACAATCGGCTGTTTAATTTTGCTGAATATCGAAATATTTAAATAAGTCTACAAATTGTATTACTAGAGTTCAAAATAAATGTATTTTCAGGGATTATTTGAGATGTGCGGGCTTTTATGTTCATAGTGTCACATACATTGCTTCCATTTATCCTTGTATAGTTGTTTATTTTGAAAAGTGAAAAGAGAAATAATTGGAAAATGATATATAGGGTCCTATAGAAACCACAGCGTCCGAACGCAATGGCATCGTAGGTCCGCACTGTACTGCAAACAAGGACTTGAAACTACAATGAAAGAGACAAAAAACAACAGAAATCATAGAACACGATAAATACAGCAAATGTTGCAGTCTCGGTTTTCATGAACGGTAGTGAAAGGTTCTTGCTACCGTTCACGCACTCTGGGCCCGGGTTGAGCAGAACTCAATATTTCAAGTTTTTTCTACGAATAATTACAAACTTATGGTAGGCTGTTTTAAAAGTTCAAATCCTCATCTCAACATACGCTTATGTATGGACATTGTAAATAACGGATGTGCATTGTGCATGAAAGACTAAAACGTATTTAACTGTATTTTCATAAGTACCGGCATAAACATGTGTAAACGCTGTTAGTATTATATAATACAGTACATTTATAAAAAGATTTACATCATTCAAACTGCAAACTATTTTCGTGGTACTCACTGTCCTGTTTTAATGGGATGACAGTAGGGTAAGTGTGGGGTTTGGTGCACCCTAGAACCGGTTTAAACCCCCAGTTGCCTACTTTGCCACTGACCGTTCCAAGGCGGTAGCCCTATTGTCAACCCTTTTGTGTTTGTGATGTCGTTTGCATTTATTATTGCGTTTGCCTTCTTGTTGGTTTGTTTGCGTGTTTGTTTGTTTGCAGATATAACTGTGTCCTTAAAATACTATACATATCTGTATTTAAACAACTATTATACAATAACATCGCTTTACTCTATCTTGAGTCTGCATATGTGTATCGTGTGAATAGTTTTTTCTACGAATAAGTAACACAATGTTTATTGTCGTATAGTAAACCAAACGTCTTACAATTGACATATAACTGTATTTTAATAAGAGTCCACCGATTTCCAGTTGCGCAAAGCCTGTCGTAATTGAAAAAAAATAATTATATTTCCCATGACGTCACAATCGTGTGATAGTAAAAATTGTTTACAAGTGAACAATTAAAAATGCTTCACGCTAAGGGTATTGACAATTTATACAGGAGTGTAGACTTGAGGTATACTATTATAAGCTATGTGACTTCTTAAATTTCAGAATCACCAATTCGGCAATGCCTGAAAGATTGGTATCTTCTCTGTTGTGTGTTAAGAGTAACAAAGTAAATATATCCATCGGAAACAGGAGTTTGTTCAAATGAAATGATAAGTAGAAGTGAAATGTTTGATAGGTCAATGTCGTCGGCGACAGACATGGAACAGTACAGCGTTATCTAATTAGTGAGACATTTCTAACTAAAACTAAATATTTTTTATTTCTTCTTTCTTTTCAGTTATTGTATTAATAGAAAACGTTGATGAACATAGACATACTATCAGATTTTAGTGTCTATATACAAAACATGACTTGTATGCTACTCTTCCTAATCGACTTTTATATCTTTATTTAGCTATCCGTGCTTTCGAAACAATCTGACTGATATTTCTTTGAAGAACAACAACACTACAAATATTCAGATTGCTGACCCTGTTAAGAAAAGTATTATCGTGTTATCATAATGCTATCAATCACACCTTTATTTAATTCTAAAGGGGATTACAATCCAATTCCATTTGTAAAAGGGCAATTTCAAATTCAGTCTTCAAAAATAACCGAAGCTTATTGAAATAAATTTTAATTCATCAATACAACTTAATTTGATCTGATTCTGAAGGAATGTAAATCACGGTTTGACTGCACTTGCATCTGGTTTTTTTCAGATCAGAAAAATTGCTTTTTGTCCCATTTACCAATACCGATGCATAACAATTACGCTAACAGCTAACGTTATAAAAGTTTTCATTTATATTTCAACTTCGATAGTAACCGTTTTATTGTATTGTATAATTATATATAATTGTCTTATTTTCTTCAAACTGATGACACACGCACTTTCTGCCATTAATTGTAAGAAGACCATTTAGAATAAATCAGAATAAATCTGATTAAAACATACGATTAAACGGCCGCCATCTAAAACATAAGTGTACTTGATTTACTTATTTCGTAACACTAACACACTAAAGACAGGAGCCAAATGTAACGTTGTCACTCACTCACACACACACACACACACTCACACACACACACACAAACACACACACACTTAAGATATTTTCTATCATGACTATGGCATTATATCATTTGTATATCGTTATCACATTGTTTAAAAATAAGTATAAAATGCAGTTTTCACAGAACACAGTAAACCCAAAAACATTCAAAAAGACAAACATGAATGGCAATGTTAATAAGAAATAAAGGCACAAACACAAAAAGGGTTGACAGTAGAGCTACCGCCTTTGAACAGTCATTGGCAAAAAACCTGACACTTACCTTACTGCCATCCCAAAAAAAAAATGTAAATAAAGATACTATTCTCTAACCAACAACTTGAAGGCAGTATTAATAGACAATATAAGTAAAACACAAAGATGCTCGTATATTTTCAAATAGAAAAAACAATAGCATAGAAAGCCACAAAGAATGTACTCAGTGACTTGGTAGAAGCCAGAGCAACAAGGTAATAAACCATTGAGGGGCACGACAAGACAAGATTGTAGACAAATATCAAACCTCACCGTCCTTTTGGGCTTCAGGTAAACGTCATCATGGGGTCTACAGACTGTCCGGTCAACGCACAATTATAAATTGATAGGGTCATAACCTCTTTTGATACATATTTTAACAAGTTTAACAAAGATAGTATGAAAGTGATCATTACCAATGGTCTTACGAAGTTTGTAAATCACATCACAATAGAAGTCAGATTGTGGTAGTCCTTTTGAAAGTCGCGATAAAATATTTAATTCATCCCCTGCCTGTTAAAAACTATAGGCATTCTCACTTTCCTTTATCCCACATTTGACGAGTTCGATCAATTTACCACAATATCTATACATACATAATATTGTGTTGATAACATTACTACATAGATGTGCCAGCGTTAGCATGAAGCAAAACACATCCGGTTAATTGATGCTACATCTAGTAGTATGCTGTAATACAAGTAAAGGCATATTCATATACTGAAAGGAAAAAGAAACGCAGGGTGCGTATTTCCGCTATATATTGCATATACAGCACATTTAATTCCATATATATTCCAAGGAAATCCCAAGATGTTTTGTAAAAAAGAAAGTGCAGTTAGTTAGAGAAAGGTTACAACTGTGATGTTGTAGTCGTTTTAATCACAGTACACATTGTAACAAGAAATTCATAAATGCTGAAGTACCTCTTTGAAAAATTGAGACTGTATTTAATGTTAAGTGATTGCAACATTTAAAACCTAAGTTTTCTCACCTGCTTGAGCCAAATGCGCATTCTGACGATAATGAAACTTTAAAGGGGTAACCATTGGTGTGTTCAGTGCTGTTTAAACCTTCTTTCTAAAAGGACAGGCCTAACTAATGTCGCCCTGTACCATTCGATTAGCAGTAGCATATTTAACATACAATATATAGCGGAAATACGCACCCTGCGTTTCTTTTTCCTTTCAATATAGAATGTTAGCCAGTAGTCCGTTTTGCTACTACTGTTCACCACTCTTTATAATGAGTATTTTCCTGTGTCCTGTGAGTATTGTCCTAAAGTTTGTGGTACAGTGTGTACCAACGATGTCATTGCATGTTGGTTCTGTGGCTAATAGAGTAATTTGTTTATCAGCTTACTCTTAACACTGTCCTCAGCTTTACGTTTTACTATAAAGGATGTCGTTTTTATTGCATATCTAAACTAAATTTATAATGAAATTAAGCGTAAGTGGACAACAGTACCACCAAATTCGTGTTAGTTCCTCCGATTACCCCATACATTAATTGAATCAACCGATTTTGAATCATCTTTCCTTATTTATTGTTTATGTTAAATAATTAGCATGTTTTGACATATATTTGTTACTTGAACAATACCAGTTATGTAAAATGATCTATCGGTGGCAAGCGTAAGCACAGATATACATTGGACACATTGCAAGAGTGCATCAATTCTTAGGAAATTTAGTGATATGACATTTTGAATATTTTATCAGTAATAAGTTTCATTAAATTCTATTGCTCAGATTGATCTTATGTTATACAACTTCCATAAACTATGTTGACGTTTTCATTTCACGTTTAAAAAGCATAGTCTGGCTTTAACAATAACCAAACAATAAATCTGGGATTAAGACGTATAGTTACTGAATAGTCAAGTTTATATATCTGCAACGAATAGCAAAATCATAACAATATCAACTAATTGCATCATACGATTGCATACATTATCAAAACACACTACCGTCATGACTTTGATTGTGCGATGACCGGTCAGACCCTATGAGGACGTCTACCTATATCCTTACAGGGCGGTAGCGCTTAAGTTTGTCTTTAATCTTGTCCTGTCGTACTCTAAACGGTTTGTTCTCTTGTTGCTCTGGCTCCTGCCAAGTCATTGCGGCTTTCTATGCATTTGGTTATATTTTATATACATGATCATTTATGTGTTTTTCTTATACTACCTATTAATATTGCCTTCTTTGTTAAAGATTATAACCTGGCTGGGATATATTTAGTTACATTTATCCGTTTATTGGTATGACAATAGGGTGATATTGAAGTGTTATGAACCCGAGAACCTGGTATAAACTCCCAGCGGCTTTTCATTGCGTGGTCCGAGTATTAACTTTTTCCAAAAAGCGAAAACGGGGTTTTCTGGGTATGAAAGAAAACTTAAAAATTTACATATTGTAAAATTAAAACATCTAATAGGTCATTTTAAACAGGCTTTCGCATTGTTTACAGTAAAAAAAAATTTTAAACGTGTTTTATTGTCGAAATATCCGTTATAAAATCCTTTTAATATAAGCTTTCCCATCGCCTAATGGAATTAAAGCAGAACCACGTAATGTTTACCATTACCCGTTCCAGGGTTGTAGCCCTATTGTCAACCCTTTTGTGTTTGTGATATCATATCTTACCTTTTATTCATCTTTATAGTCGTTGTTTTTTTCTCTGTGTGTTTGTGTTGACTGTCGTCATTGAATGCTGCATTTCCGTTCTATTTTTATATCTGCTTTTTTATATTAAAGCAACCACCTCGCATGCTAGTGATCGTGGGTTCAACTCCCAGTTTGGTCAAATCCAAAACGTCAGGCAATTCATGATAGTGGCTCCCTTGTCTGCAGTTCTACATATAAAGGGTAGTGATAGTATTCATCGGTCCAGTTTGGGTGTAATGTGACTGGGTGGTGTCTCAGTAATGTGACTGGGTGGTGTCTCAGTAATGTGACTGGGTGGTGTCTCAGTAATGTGACTGGGTGGTGTCTCATGTTATATTTCTGTGTCGTGGTATTCCAGTCCATGTATCAGCACCGGTGGGGTGTTTAAAGCAAAGGTATATCCCATACATACATACATATTTTTCCAAAAGCATTAGCACCATATTTCGCAATGATTCCAAATCACTTATTATGTCATTTATGTGAGTGGTATACTTATGATGATGTTGCATTTATTCTGATTTTTTTCATGTGCACCGTCTCAGAAGGATTGAAAATTAGCTCTGCAAAATGCAATAATGTAATAGGATTATGTTACATTTCGAAAATGGCTATTTGTGTGCCAGAGTGTTATGTCACTGGTCAATGTTCAGAGTGGTGGTTGTGGTGGTGGAAGGGGGAGGGGGGGGGGGGGTACTTTAAAAGTACTTTATCCCTATATAATGTTATATGTTTTGGTGTAATACTTTTTTTGATTGTCAAATTCTTTTTCAAAAGGTTTGCCCACGCCCCCCACCCCACCACAAATAACTGAAACGTTTCTACGCCCATGTTATATACATAAAACGGCGAACACGGACCCTTCATTTTGGTATTTTCATTCCATTCCGCGGCCAGCGAAATAAACAAAATGGAATTTAATTAGTAGCAGAGATTATGAAGCCTTCTTATCACAAGTAGCAGTCAGTTTACAAAACAAACACGGCGATCATACGTATTACATAGCGTATGATTGTATGACGAGTATTGAGATAAATATATATATATATTTATTGTATACTTTCATATTGTCCCGTTTAGTTTGCATTGAGCTAAGTGTGCAATATTCTACGATATTGCACACATTGATATTGCACCGGAACTTTTTCTCGTGCTTGCTAAGACCTGCGAAATAGAAATAAGGAACTACTTTCAAATAAAATAACGGAATCCATCCTATAGTGTCAACAAAAAAATACGTGTTTTTTTACCAACCTTATGGCAGAAATTGATAAAATAATTGAAATGGTCACTCACCCACTGTTTTTAACGTTATCGAATGGTAAACAAAGTTTAGAAAAATCGCTTAATGTTTTTAATGACGTCATCCGACAAGATAGGAAAAATAACACAAATACAATGAAAAGTAATTGTCATACAATTAACATTGATCGAAAACAATATGAAAGTATACAATAAAAAGGTTATTGAATTTATATGGCTAAATATTACTTGGAACTCGTTGTTTTGACGCAGGACTAGCAAGCTCGTCGTCCTTTGTCAAAACAACTCGTTCCAAGTAATATTTAGCCATACAAATTCAATAACCTATAATACTGGCCTTATATCGACCGATGATACAACTCCCATATCAAATGAAATGTCAGAAAGCACGACCACAAACTAACAGCTAGCTAAAACAAACATTTCCTGTCTTACGTTGAATTGCTAGCACTACTTTAAATGGATGATCGCTACATGCGCTTGTTGGATAACTCTTCCTTCGACTCATCCTAGTGTTTATTAAGTGCAATTTTATATCAATTATGTGTCTGGTAGCAGGCAATATATCAACTCAATTATAATATCATATCTTCAATGAAAGCATCATCGATCGATCGATCGATCAGGCGGAGGAATGGTTAATAGTAAAATAACTGTATGTTTTGATTTACATTTTAGAATGAGTATGTACAGGTTTAAGGTAATATAATTGTATGGTAGCATGCGTTAATTTTAACTAGGATAGTCACTGAAAGTAGTTTAACCTTCAAAAAGTGTCAACAATTTTTATTTTTGTCACTAATTGCCATCGCAATGCGTTCAACGCCTCTAAAGTCTATAACAGTAACGGTTATTTGTAAATATAACAATGCCATTGAAATGAAACGAACGCCCTGTATTGTCTGAACAGAACATTCATGCAGATTGAAACGTCAAACATTCGCATTCCACCAAGTAGGTTTTGAAGACATATTTAGAGTCAATACATTATTTACAACACAATACGCATGGTGTCTTGTTTTTACTAGTCCCAAGATGTTCATTGCTATATTGCAAACCTACTACTTTCAGCTCGGTTGTGAATTTCTCTTAAGTATTTGTTTACTATACATCATGTTAAGGCGACCCTACCATAAGACGACGTGGACATTAACGGGACATTGCCAAAAATGTAACTTCGTACAACACATATATATTTCTTAACACAATCAAATCTTTCAAGTAGTGTTTCATATTAATAACATTTTACATACTATTGCATTGCTTTTGATGCTATGCGAATACATTATTGGCAAAGAACCGCATGATAAACAAGTGCGTGCATCGATATCCATACGAGTATTACTATTTTTCTCTTGTACAGTGAAACTCAGTGTAAGTACGTGCTTAATGTTGCCAAACACTACTCGTCAGATAATTATGAATGTCAGAAATGCGTATCAAAAGGAAAGGCTTGCATAATAGCTTAATTAAGAAACAATCGCAATAAACTGAGAATATCTGAGTATTATGTCGATGCTGTTGTATTGACATTAAATCCCAAATATATATATTATATAACCACTTTCTGGAAGGCAAATAACTCTGACCAACTTTAAATTATTCAAATTAATCACATTTAAATGTGTTCTTAAAATAGACACATGCAAAGCGTATGATAGACAACTACGTCAAAGAAACAGCTATAATTGTTTCAAATATGTGCCGTTTTGCTTTATGATTGATTTTTAGATGTCATTGTCGTCGATGTAATTAATGTCACGATTTCAATACCCACAAAATTGAAAACATCGCGATTTATAGAACTCTTCTTTTCACTGTCAAATATTTTAAAGTTTGCATTTAATCTGACCTGAGAGGGTTGTTTTATTCCAAAACGAATCGGTATCTATTGTTTGAGGATGTCCTCAATCATTCCTGTTTTCTTAACAAAGTCATGACTATGATGCTTCAGATTGTCGTCAAACGCAAAAGGTACGAGACAACACGAGAACACAGTAATCCATTCAAACAAACATAAATGGAAGTGTTAATTACAGAGGCTAGTCAATGCATATAAAACCGCATCTCGCCGCAGCTCAAATGTAATTGGGAGATATTACATGTATGTGTGACCCTAAACGTTATAAAGATTAATTTAACATATATAGTTAGACACTACTTCTTGGGACGAAAATTGTGGTTATGCATAACGTGCATGAACTGATCTAGACACATATATACATAGATAAGTGTATGCCAGTGCATTTTACTAATAACCTTGAGTATCCTGTAGTGTGTATACATTTCTGTACAGCTTACCGGTTAAGCTTGATGTGGACGCCGTCATATTGATTTTATTTCCTGACGTGTTATGACGTCGGATAACGTTACGGACATTAAACATCGAGATATTCAGTATGATTTTGCTTTATTATTCGTGTAGTAGGTCATTCTTTATCAAGGCGAGGAAAATGTCTAACTACAGCATGACAACCCCTCGGTATACTCAGAAAGCACCATATATATCATCTCTAAAGTAAACTACTTGACAATCAAATCACTTCTATGGACGACATTTGTGGTTATGATTAAGATGCATGCAACGATTTACACACATACATACATAGATAATTTTATGTCATTGCCTTTTACTAATATACTTTAGTATAGTATTATATTTATCATGTAGATTGTATACATTTATGAATGGTTTTCTAGTTGTATCAGTATGTGGACGCCGTCATCGTTACGTAGAACAAACGTTGATGTATTACAATATGCTTTTGCTTTACCATATCAACTCTAAAGTAAACTACTTAACAATCAAATATTTGGATTGCCCTTCTACTTTTTAGCTGTTACCATGTGCTTTTTAATTGTCGTATAGATGTGTACATGTTATCATATATCACACAAACAACTCTAAGCGATTGCTTTAGTTTTAAAAAAATAATTCGAAGTGAAAGATAATTTTTAGTAGTAGGCCCCACCAAGTTGAAAAATAGGTCGTCGGATTAATAATATATATTTTAGCATTTCCTTTGATGAATGCAGAGCATTTAATTGTTTAATTTAAGGTAATTGTTTAACTAAAGGGGCGTGGCTTTACCGTACTACAAATACCGGATATTGGAATTTAGAGTACGGTCACTATGACGTCACAGTGTTATTAAGTACACCATGCTACAAAAAAAGAGAGTCTGTCCCAGCTCGTTGGTTATTTAAAGATGCCAACTCGCTGAGACTCTATCTATTACATATTTTGAGTAAGAATTTATACAAAATAACAATTTAAACAGAGTCCCTATTTCCGCTTGTGCCTTTCACTCGTATGCAAACATCTGAAAAAAGGAAAACAAATCATGAGATTCGACGCTCATATCATGTTCCTATCCTTAACATTCCAAGATCAATGTATCATTTTTCTCTGGCTCTTGCCAAGTCACAGCGTACTTACTGTGTTGCTTTCTAGGATTTTGTTTTTATATTCATATATATTTGAGCATCATTTTGTTTAACGTATATTACCTATTAACGCTGTTTAGTTTGCTAGAGGCTGTCTGGAGGAGATTTCGTTATTTACCCTGCCCCATTGTTTTGGGATGACATTAAGGTAAACAAAGGATTCATTCAGTTTCATTGCATCTTAGAACCTGGTTTAATTAACCAGTGTCCTTTTTTCCACTGAGCATTCCAAGGTGTTACCCCTATTGACACCCATTTGATGTTAGAAGTGTCGCATACTTCTCTTCTATTTTTTTCTTAACATCCCAGGTTATACTTCAGACAACTACTGAGATATAAAAATGAAAGGTCACAGTTTAGATTAAACTTACCTAAATAAACATTACGTGATCCGAGTATTAACGTTCATACCAGATCCAACCCCTTCTCCAAGAAGCGAACACGGCTTAATTTCGGCTTAATTGTAAAATTAAAACATTTAATAGGGAATTTTAAACAGATTATTTCATTTTTCATTAAAAAAAAATTAAACGTATTTTATTGTCGAAATATCCGTTATACAATCCTGCTAATATACGTTTTCCCATCGCTTAATGGAATTAAAGCGGGACCACGTAATGAGCAATTTCTCAGAATATTGACTCTGAATTCTACCTCTATAATGGGTAAAAATAAGTATAACAGTCGAACAGGAAATGCAGCTTTCACAGAACACAGTAAACACAAAAACACGCAAAAAGAAAAACATGAATGGCAATGTTAACAAAGTATAAAGGCATATGACGTCATAAACACAAAAAGGGTAGACAATAGGGCTACCGCTTTGGAACTCTTCAAAATGTATCTGAAATAGACCAACTAGCCATAATATTATTTAAATATACTCCTTGAATGGTTTCATAGCCGAGGCCACGCGAGTTGAGTGTGCTTAAAATTGAGAGATTTTATTTCTAGACAAGTCAATACGTTTTTGTTCTTAGTTCAATTTCCGAACGCCGTTACGTTTCATCTCAGCTCTTACATGTATGGGTTCCATACATATGTCATATTTTACTCCAGAATGTGTTTGCCTTTCAATTTCGTTCTCTGTGAGGTACACTTTGACACCTTTTGAGCTTTTTACCTTTGACCTATTTGTTCTTGTTTGAAGCTTCATTGCTTGTTTTTTTATAGTTATTCACAACTGCTCCTACATGATCTTGTTCGTTATTTGATTTAGAACATCATCAAGATATTGGACCAACTTAATGTATAGTAATCGCCTAATCAAAACCACTGCAGCTACGATGATCATTGTTGTAAATATATATATGGGAAAACTGCCATGAAAAAGACAGCACTAGAAATAAACCCTGCGATACTTGTTGATAATGTTAGACATATGTGTATATTTCGGACTGCCCCTCACCATTCCCATGCCCCTAGCTATCCTCATCTAATCAACTTCTTGTCTACTTCATTTCTAGAAATATGGACAGTAGCATTTCACCCGTGGTTAATACCTCGTATTGCCAAGTTAAATGCTTTGAAATTGTTTCTGAAACAGTATTTCATTATGCTATATGCTAACTTAATGGCTCGGGGCCCTCGATAAGGTAGGAAATATGGTCATTAACATATATACCTCTGACTTAAACCGTAAAGACGTATTTATAACCCCATATATAATATATATATATGTATATATAACATCCTACAAAAGTCTACGACCATGTTGTATACTGGGACCATACGCCGCTGGACATAATAATGACAGTAAAAGTAGCATGTCTACCGCCGTATGCGTGCCATCGTCGGGATGGTTAAAATGCTGTACTATTGATTTTATGAATATTGAGTTCTGCTCAACCCGGGATTAGTGGACGTGAACGGTAGCAAGCATAGTTCACTACAGTTCATGAACAGTCTCAATTAAACCGAAAGTGCAATATTTCGTATTTATCGTGTTCGATTTATTACAAAACATCTGCGAACATATTGCGTAGTGTGTATTGTGTATTATTATATTGTACCTGCAGTTCTTTTACATGGAGATACAAGTAGCCTAAGGATGATTGAACGTGATTTTTTGTTTTCAAGTAATGTTACAGTTTTTATTATTATCATTATACAATGCAACTTTTGAATAGTCCAATAACATAGAAATACACTGTTTTGAAAGCTTACTTTTAATGATATACTAGCCCCTCTGTGGACGGGACAGCAAAGACACTGTGTCTAAAACTTGCTCGACCATCGCCGCTACGGATTCAAATCCAACTTGTCAAATGCGAATGATTCAATTCTTACGGAAGCGGGAGATATACAATACTGGGTCTTTCCTGTACAAATGGTGTAGTCTGCCTCTACTACAAACATATTTACCATCATATTCGGCCAAACATGTGCTAACATGACGTAAAGCACCACTCAAACAAACCAATGACATTCGCTGTCTCACTAGACTCTTTGTTTTGTTTCTATGTAGACATTAAGACATCTTTTAGTAGAAAAGCAATACAGGTAAAATCTGACATTCACTGTGTTCTCTTCTTAATATACTGGTGTATTTATGTTTAGGTTACAAAAATGCTCGTCACGGTAATTGTGGTATTCCTGTTTGCCTGGTGACCAAAACCTATCTTTCATCTGTTCAAGTATTCGGAAATGAAGTAACACATTTGGTGTTCTAGTTCATGTTTTCTAAGCTATAGGCAATGTGTGTCGATACAATAAATGCATAGAGCTGTATTCGATGATTGTTTACCAACAATTACAATCATTAGTTACGGGTATTAGTGAAATGTCATAACTGCACGTTCAACATTGATTCCAGATTGCCATAGACTGCTTGCCATATATTCAATCATGCCTTAATCCTTTCAGCTACGGATGTATGTAAGATTGTTCGCAAGAGTGTTGTGACGTCGTGTAACAGCCGAGTGTACAGGTAATGCTTTGGTCACAACCCCTTCCGATTAGGCTTAGGATGTACTCCCGGCATGATTTTTAGCCATTTTGGCTTGGTCCCCGGCCGGACACCAGACATGGCCGGCCGGTGGCCGGGGCTCTCAGGCAGCATCGGGGAGGTGCCCGAAGAGTTTTAACTCGAAGTTAAAATTTCTCCGGTGTCCCGTAGATTTTCGTAATCGGCCACATATCCTTCACACATCGTTTAAGTATCGTCCGATATCCGGCCGGGAATCGAGCGGTAATCGGCCGGTGTATGTAGCCTCAGAGGAGAACTTTTTTGGACCGGACATGGGCCGATATCCGGCCGATGTCTGTTTACACATTGGAAAGTAACCCACCGATGTCCGATCGGCTTGAACCGGTGTGGACCAGATATGTTACAGACATCGGCCGGTCACCGGCCGGCTAGAACCGGACATCGGCCGGGCATCGGGCGGACTATATAAACCCCCGTCAGTCGCCGTGTACAACATTATAGCGCGTTTCTACACAAGAGACAACACACACACAACAACAACTTGAGAAGCTAAGAAGATGCCTCCCAAAGGAAAAGAAGGAGAACATGGCAAGGGCAAGGGCAAGGGCAAGCAGAAGAAGGCACCCGCAGCTCCTCGGAGAACCTCCCCCAGGAAGAAGAAGGCTGCCCCCGCCGAGGACCACAGCAGTGACGAGGAGAGCACCCATGGAGCCGGAGCTGAGTCAGATGCGTCGCAGGAGTCTGTGGCCCAGTCGCAGTCAGGGTCGCAGTCCCAGTCGCTGCCCCAGTCACAGTCCGAGTCGCAGTCGCTGTCCCAGAAGTCCAAGAGGCCCCGCAAGGAGCCAGAGTTCCCCATCGACATAAGGAGGAAGATAGCGTCTTTTTTCGAGGGGAACCCTATGTTTTACGATGTGTCACACGAGAGCAACAAGGACACCCACCTCAAGGACACGAAGCTGCTCGAGTTGAGCGCCGAGATCAACGTTCAAGGTGAGACCATTATCTATTGTGAAATATTGATTTTTTTTGGAATTTTGTGAAAATTTTACTTAAAAAATGTATTACAATTTAGAAATGTCCTAATGTTTTTCCTTTTTCTGTGTGTTACAGTGAAAGACATCATGCGCCACTTCACGAACATGCGAACAGACCACTTCAAGCTCAAAAATGCGTTCAAGACGACACCGAGCGGGTCTGGTGCAGCCAAGGTCCTGACGCCCCTCCAGCATCTGAACGTGCACGGATACTCGTTCTTGGACCCCTTCTACAGGCCCCGTACTTCCAAGACAGACACGTGCGGAAAGGTAAGAATCTGCAAGCAGAATTTGTCGAGTTTACCTCTTTCATAAATATTTCAATATTTCACAATAGATAATACTGAATGGACAATTGGTATTAACTCATTTTCATTTTTTGCTTGCTGATGTTTCAGATTGCCGGGGCTGAGGGCGGTGACGAGTCTGGGTCGGACGTGGAGTCGGAGTCGGTGTCGGTGTCGGTGGCGGCAGATGAGGGAGCTCCCAGCACTTCCAGGGGTACTTCAAAGTCCAAGTCCTCAGCCAAGCCCTCAGCGAAGTCCTCGGTTGTGCAGGAAGTGCTCCTTAAGTTTCTGGAGAAGAGTGCCGAGTCAGCCAAGCAGGCGGAGGAGAAGGTAAACACATGATAAAATTGCCACATTGAGCATTGTCTTATACTTACATCCCATTACTTTTGAATGCAAGTTTTTTTGTATTTACTATTAAATGCAATGCTCATGTTCTGTTCACAGGTGCAGGCTATGCGGGAGGCATCCCAGAAGCCAGATAGTGCGGCGTGGGCTGACTGGCTAGTCAGCATACAGTCGGAGATCCCCGAGAACCTGTACCGCCAGTATCAGACCGACAGTTTCGCGCTGGCCATGCGGTACATCTCGGGGCAGGTCCAGCCCACGCCGCAGCCGCAGCCACAGCCACAGCCACAGCCGTTAGCACAGCCGCAGCTGCCGACCTTGTTGCCGCAGCAACAGTACATCACCCTCTCTGCCATCCCTCCACGGGGCCACCAGCAGCAGCAGCCGCAGTTTGCCACACAACTACAGGTATGTTTTTCTAAGCTCTTTACATTGTACAGTACATCTCATTGCAGTTATTTTACAATATGAACATTTTATGCCTAACACTTATAATCTTCTTTTGCACTGTAGTAATGTTTTTATGTTACTATGTTTCAGTATCCAGCTCGTGCCCACTCGGCCCCTGCGCCAGCTGCCACCTCCTTTGACAGTCTGCTGTTTGGGACTTCGCCGAACGCCTCGTTGCTGAACCAGGCATGGACCGTAGCTGACACCATGACGTCACCCTTGGGCAGCTCGCTCCCGACGCGTACTTCAGGCCTGGACACGCCCCCCGCTCAGCAGTCCAGACAGTCCACTGAGTCCCTGTCACAGTTGCTTCAGGATACGCAGAGGACACTCCACCCCTCCGACGATGTGCACAACATAGTTATAGACTCGAACCAGAGGAGCCATGTGAGCCATGTGAGCCATGTGAGCCATGTGTCCGACTCGGATAACGATATGGACAGGGATATGGACAAGGATATGGCCAGGGATCTGTGACTTTTGTGATTACTTTATATGTGCATCTATTGATGTGATTACCATTGACGTTGGATATGTTTATGTTATATTACCATGTGACTGTGCATATTAAAAGAATGTGCTTTGAGTTTTAATAAAAAATCCTGGGTCTTAAAATAATTTATGTGTCTGTTTTGCCTTGTATAAAATAAAGTTGTTATAAACGGTCCAATAACAAAGAAAAAAAAAGCAAATAGTAAGGTCAATTTTACAATAGAAATAAGAAAGGTCAAATGTTTTAAAGGTCAAATTCGTACAAAGTCTAAAATAATAACTGAAAAGACTTTGCTTTATGTATTTGGCTCTTCTTTTTAAAAAATGTAATGACAGTCAAAGTCTGGGGATTGCTCTATATGTCCCCCAAATTTAACTAGTGAAATTACTTTTATTAAGACAATCACAATGATTGATATTAGAATTATGCTGTTTTATTTCTCAGTCCAGATTTTTATTTTAATTTTTCAAACCATTATATTTCTTTAAAGGTTTCTTTATTTTATTTCAAACCAATGTATTTTAAATGTATACCTTTTATTAGTGTTTTATTAGTGTTAACACACAAGAAAGTACAAAAGAAATGTTTCATATTTATGAAAAAAATATTTTATTTCAATGCAACAACTTCATGGAATGATACAAATATAGCAAACATATTTATTACAAGCATGGGACATAGTAAAATAGGAATGTAATGAAAGTGTCTGTCACAATGAAAGTAATACACAAAGTCATTGTTGTATCGCCACATGCTGCCACGGGACACTGCCGGCCGGACTCATGAAATAGTTCTTAAAGTACGCGCGCTGCTCCTTGCCAGCTTGGGTCGTCCTGGGGCCCCGTCCTTCTGCCTCGACATCCTGCATCACAGCGTAGTCCCGCCACGCCCCGGGCACAAGTTGCATCTGGTCGTCTTCCCGGTCGAGGTCCGGGTTCTGCAGGCCGGGGTAGCGGGTCCTCATAATGTTGTGGAGCGTCATGCAGGCCTTTGCAACCTTGACGACGTTGCGGGGCTTGAGTTGGATGGTGGTCAGCAGGCATCTGAAGCGGCGGGCCAGGATGCCGAACGCGTTCTCCACAACACGCCGGGCCCGCGACAACTTGTAGCTGTAGATGCGCTCGGGGATTGTCTGGTAGCGGTGGGAGTACGGTTTCATCATATACGTCCTCAGTGGGAACGCGTCATCCCCGATCATGAAGAAGGGCATGTCTCTGTCGTCGTTGGGAAGGGGTTCGGGCGGGGGTAGACCCAGGGTACCCAGGCGAAGAGCCGGCTCCAGGCGGGATCGGTTGAATATCCCGGCGTCCGAAGATGAGCCGGGGGCCCCCACGTCGGCCCAGATGAACTTGTAATTAGCGTCTACAACAGCCAGCATGACGATGGAGAAGAAGCCTTTAAAGTTGTAGTACAGCGACCCAGTCTGGCCCTGCTTCGTGATGGCGATGTGCTTGCCGTCGATGGCCCCGCAGGCGTGCGGGAAGTTCCACTTGTCTCGGAACCCTTCGGCCACTGGTCGCCACTCGTCTGGGATCTGGGAAGTGTTCCACATCTCGGCCTGGTACTCTTCAAAGATCGCCTGGCACACCTCAGGGATGAAGAGCGATATGGTGTTGTGGGCGACGCGGAACGCGAACGCCAAGTCTCGGTAGCTGGCTCCCGTGGCAAGGTATCTCAGTGTGATGGTGAGCTTGAGGCCAGGCGTTAAAGGGGCTCGGCACCTGCAACACAAGAAGGTGGTAAAATATAATTAAAATCATGCATAATAAAATATTTTTTAAAGCACATGTTTGCAAAAATAGGTACAAGTCACAAGAATTTCACAATTTCACAGTATAATTACTTTTGGCTCTTGGTAATGCGGGGCCCCACTCTGTCGAGGAGCTTGTGCCAAAGTGCCGGCTCCACACGTAGGTATGACTTGAAGTCTATCCATATTTACTTGCTGAAATTATTTTTTTCAGTATATTTACATCAAAATAATGTTGTCAAAATTCATCCCGTGGCAGTTCAATGGTAAATATAAAACTTACTATGGAAAAACAAACGCAACTCTGTATTAATAATTACATATCTTGGCGTGCATCAAATGTATTGACGTGCATTTAACTATAAACTATATTTTTATTTCAATACTCTGTATTTAGGTCTGCTATTAATATTCCGCTAGTGTTATGTGAATCTGAGTGTCAGATAAACGTTTATAAGCGAAATCAAGCATTAAATCATATAACGAGGGCAGCATATACAAACAACCTATTTGGTTAAAAATGGTTCTGGCACGTATTCGGTTGTTAGGACGATCGCTTATGTTCACGGTGGTTTCAAGACTGTTTCATTGCAGTATTTTGTGCTGGGGATCGGAATCGCCGACTTAGGTGCTTGAGACGAAAGTACACGTCATCTTGACGTGAAGTAACATACAGACGTACTTGCTTAGGACAATTATTGGTCAATACAGTCTCTCTCAGACGTTGAAATAGTCTTGTTATAGTGCATTCATGCACGTAATGATGGACAGATACCATATGCTGCTTCACGCTCCGCTTTACGTAAACGTGGCATAAGGAAAACCTTACTAAAATTGACAAAAACGCTGTATTCTTGATAAATGATGTCAAGCGAAAAATTAAGACAGAAAGTGAAGGGTATCTGTTAAATTTTGTATTTTATGCATTTTTTTAAGAAATATTTTCAAAATGAAATATGGTGGAGGTATTAACAAATTTACAAAATACTATTTGAACTAGTAACACTTCATATATACTGATACTAAGGAGTTGCATTTCATTTTTCCTTAAATATATTTACATGCGTATTAAGTATGTGTTTTGCTTTAATCATGTTAATGTTGTAATAGTGGTAAAGCGTAATGGCGGCGTTACCTTTTAATACTACTTTTAAGTCAAATATATACTAAAACAATTGTTAATTGTAACATGATACATGTATATTGTTCAGGTATCAATAGGTACCAGCATGTTTAAAATGTAATCAAAATGTTTGAGGTAAAAATCCATTCAAATAAACAAATCGACTGAACATGCTGAACTTGCTAGAACTTTGGATATATACCTTCTAGATAGACAAGCTGTTTCACATTTGTGTTTATTGAATTTATTCATTGAATAAAACTAATCCTTTTTTTAATAAATAACTCCAATGCATGATATCATATGATAAACATAATCTTACAATCATGGCTGCTTCATCTTAGACTATATGGAACTAGTTGAATATCGTTAATAGTTTACTCGCTAAGGCTCGCAAATATAAACATTATTCAACTCGTGTTTTGATATGTTTTCACATGAAACAAACATTTACGTAAATTCCTCTAATTAGCTTAAGAGTGATATATGAAGAATAAAAACTCTTTGAATACGAGTAAGAAAATGGAACATTAAAAATAATGTTGCAGAATTAGAGAGAGCATGTGCAACTGCAAACAGTCTGAACACAACACTCTTAAAAGAAAGATATATTTATAATACACGATACACGCCAGAAAGAGCAATGACCTAGAACAGCAGAGTCATATTAACCATTTTGAATGTTACACTCCAGGGGTTATCAAGTTTTAATAGAGAAATGGAAATAGGAGAAAACATTCTGACCCAACTGTTTATGGTGTTCTAGAATTATAAAAAACTTACAACAAGACTATATCGATAGTGTCCATCGACTAGGATGGTGAACATGCGACCGGTAGTGACACATACTTGTTAATTAAGTGAGAAAAATAATAATATTAGAGAATCTTACGCAAGGAAAATGTGTTCCTAGGCAAGGCGTTTTATGAAAGAAACCATAACCGAAGTGATGATATCAGAAGGAAAGGTCCATACAAAGTCGACTGAATGTGGATCTAAAACGGTAGACTTATTTATATACAGGGACAAGACGGTAAATTAGACAATGCGCCATATGAAGAGTTTAGCTGATTTGCAATGGACAACAAGTTAAAATCAATTGAACGCTTAAGGCCTACATATGGCTATGTAGCTAGTATTAAGTATAAATGAAAGCGACTGCGTTATATTCCACTGACCATTCCAAGGCGGTAGCACTATTGTCAAACATTAAACTATTTTAGAAAGTTTTATGTACAATCGACGAATTGTGAATTACGGTGATTTACTTTTCATTTCATATTGAATAGAAAAAAACACTATATATTACCCATCATGTGGAATATATGTCATCACGACATGACAAACACATGTATGTAAGCTCAACTATTAAGTAGTTCATTCCATACAAAAAAATATGTCATCTGAAGCTCCTGCAAAATATAGTATCCGCACACATTTAACATGTACTATCATAGTAATTATAAATATCGAAAATACGTGCTTTTTAAGAATGTACTTTTATTTAGTTAGTATATATATATATAAAGCAAACCTTCTGTACATTGATGCTAGCTATATAAGTTAAGTATATTTTATTATAATATAATATGTATGTGCATGAGATATGGTTTAAATTAATAATAACATACTGTATGTTAGTATATATTGAATTAGTCGCCTTGCGCCAAAACACTGTTTCGCAATTAATAGTATGTTATTTGGTCTTCGGCCTTGGATCAATATTGCAATCCTTTGACCAATAACTTTAGTGACAAATGACAAAATGCCAATTTTATTAATTAACCGACACTAAAGTAGATTTTTTTTTGGAAGAAATTATTTTGACATGATTTGCGTTAATTTTATTTATAGTGTGATTAACACGCACGAATGACGTCAATTAAAGCTCGTGTTGGGGAGTTCTTAGTAAACCGCGGCCAATATAGTTTAGTTCATTAATAATTCTCAATATAATTTCAGTAATTTGTGTAAAAAAGAGTATGATAATGGACCTTCGGAAAAGGCCGAGCATGACACATACGAAATATTGCAGTTTCGGTTTGATTGAGACTGTTCATGAGCGGTAGTGAAATATGCTAGCTACCGCTCACGCCCTCTAGCCCCGGGTTGAGCAGAACTCAATATTCATAAAATCAACAGTACACAATTTTAACCTTCCCGAAGATGGCATGCATATGGCGGTGGACATGGAGTGTAACGCTTCCCCATGTCGTACGGCGTATGGTCCCAATATCTAATAAAATTAAATGCCCCGAAGAGGGAAATAAACATAATGGAATTTAGATGGGAGCAGCGGTTATGAAGCCTGCGTATCAAATGTAAGGCATACATTGTTATTGTTTACGTTTGTTATGGATTATCTTGATTATGATGCACCATATTAAATGTTAATTAGATCCCATAGTATTGTGTCGTTCATTTTTGTTTTATCTATAGTGACTAAGTGTAATCTCCGCTTTGTGTTTTGTCTCTTTTAGTTAAGCTATCTTTATATACCAGAAATAATATAAAAACATGTTTGAATGACGCCATAGACAGATTAAACGTCATAACGTTAGAAACGTTTATATATAGATATGCACTACTTTGGGCACACCGTCTGTCTATACAATAACTGAATGGAATAATTATGAGGGCAAGGCAGCTTAATTAACTTTTTGAAAAAATTAAATGATCTGCCTATGATCACTTAGTATAATGGTTAGAAGGCAGCACTCCTCAAAACAAACATGCACATACACGTGCAACATATATTCATACCATTATACAACATACAGCATACAAATCCTGCAAATAGTTTCATAGTTTACAAACGAAATGTTAAGAATTTATTATAAATCTCATCGAATTGAATACACAGAGGCCGTTTTCCACTGACCGTTCCAATGCAGAACCTCTGTGTCAATGCATGTCTGTTCTGTCGAGTACTTTGCTGTACGATGATGATTTGTTCTTGTAATTGTTTTCTGTTTAAAATGCGTTTTTCTATTTGTCATTTTTTTTAGTTGACTGCGTTATGTGGATACAACATTTCCTGATCTACTGTTACAAACTATCATTTCATAGTTCATTGTTTTATCAGTCTTATCTACAAAAATGAGATATAGGGTCCTGTAGAAACCACAGCGTCCGAACGCAATGGCATCGTAGGTCCGCACTGTACTGCAAACAAGGACTTGAAATTACAATGAAAGAGCCAAAAAACAACAGAAAGGGTGGTGAATACAGGTTTATCGCCTTGAACGGTCAGTAGGCAATAAGGCCTACTGGTTAGCTTGAATCGATTTTATATGTGCACAATCCTCGCTATTATCCTGTCTTCAGCGCCCAAATAGACAAGACAGTGTAAACAAAACTACATCCCATCAAAAGCAATTCTCTAACGATAAAGTCCACATCCAGAGAAACTAACTAAAGAAACACATACAAACAAAACAAATAAACTTCTCAGGATGTATCCAGAATTGTACTGAACAACCATAGTAGTTGCAGCTAAAGAGGAAACCAATCTAGGATACGACCAGAAAACTCGAGGGACGAAAGCTCATGCACCCACCTCACTTAGTTGGAGTTTCAGTAGGTACAATCATAGAGTCCCAAGAGGTAGTCCAGTCATCGCGCAAGTCTCCATAAAATGAGGATTGTGATATATGCCTAGTCGCAAAAGTGTTTTAAGGTTGTTGTTGTACTTTTCCAGCAGGCCCTCGTTGCGGCGGTAGAAATTAGGGAAAGATCTACGTAGTTTGCGATAACGAAAACTCTGCTGAAGAAGTTTACTTGTAATAACTTGATTTCGATCATTGAAGTCTATAACATCATTACACGCTCTAGCAAATCGAATGAGCTGGAAGATATACACCCCGTATGAGGTAGCACGAGGTACATCTCCATTCAGGTGTGGATAGTTAACGATGTTAAAATTGAAATCATCTCTCTTATCATAGATTTTAGTATGAATACAATCATTTGAAATCGAGAGATGAAGATCGAGAAATGCTGCTACTGTATCCGAACTGTTGGCTTTATTCAACGTGAGCTGGTGGATACATGTTAGTAACCATATGAGCAAAGAACGGATTATCAATATTGAGTATGTAATCAAGATACCGAGAAGTATTATTAAATACATCAACAATTTCACCCTGGCTAGCAGGTGACAAACTCAACATAAACTCTCTTTCATAGCAGTACAAAAACAAATCTGCAACAAGTGGCGCACAGTTAGTACCCATAAGAATACCAACAACCAGGCGGTAAATAGTTTTACCGTATCTTATAAAGTTTTTATCAAGAATGAAAGATAAGGCTCTACAAACATCAGTACAAGACCACAAATTATACTTATCAATGGGGGCGTTAGTAAAGAAAGCCCTGACATTATTACAAGCTAGAAAAGTTGTATTCACTTGATACATTCTGTCGGAGTAAATAGCTAAATTTCGAATAATGTTCACTTTTCAATAGGCGGAGCTTGCTGCGCATGCATCCGGTGTATCTCAATAGAAAATGCTACATGTATTCCGTGTTCTGAAAATACATTGACACTATTCATCATTAATGAATTTATTTATCATTTCCAACCTCCCAAGACACGCTATTGTTGGTATTTTAACAACTGGACACTAATTTAAAGAATGTTTATATAAGAATTTATTTGCACATGTTCGACGTTTTACGGCCTTGAACGCCGATAGTGAAGGTCAAATTTCCCATAAAACGCTAACGCGCTACATGAAATTTGTCATTCACTACCGGCGTCCAAAACCGTATTAACGCCACAAATGTTCAGATAAATTATTAATTTAACCAGTTGCTAAAATACTGAAACCAAATGGAAGAGGAAATTGATATATATATGCGACGTGTCATATTTGATATAGTCTATGATAGACATATGCCATATATACATAATCTCTGACAGAAATATTCCATATTTGACAATGATGTTTATTAATATAAATATGCCAAATTTGATATAATCTATGATATAAATAAGTAAATGACAAAACTAATAGTAATTGAACTGCTCTGTTGCCATCAATTATTTCTGTGTATGAAACTGAAAAATGTTTGTGCTAAATGCAATATGATCGACTTGTAATAGATAGAGTATGTCACCTCATTGAGTTGGTTGATTTAAACATCGAGATGAGCGTAGCCCACCGAGGTGCTTAAATTACCCAACTCAATGAGGCCATACTCTATTTGTTTTGTAGCATGTCCATTTCAGCTCCCAGCCATACTCAAACTTCCAGTAACTCGTAGTTGTAGTACACCATTTATTCTGACAGGTGTTATTTTCAATTAAACGATTTACACCTCTGCTATTACAAAGGGAAATGTCACCGACCATGCTACAACACTATTTATTAGAACAGAATTCGATACAATCAAATGAGAAAATACAGAAAACAACTGTGTTAATATTATAAGAATACATACTGCATGTGATATGCAATATTTGATGTAATAAAATAATCATCACACAAAATGACATTATTTTCAGTTTAAAACCATTATTGCGGGACATTGTTTTACAAAAAAAGAAATTAATTATGTTCACTGTTAGTCGGTTATGTACATTTTGTATCACCCAATGACGTCATTGACATCAATGACGAATACTTAAGGTTATTGATTTGGATTGGGATATATGCACGAGTTCTTTCGCGCAATAAATGCTCGAAAGAACTCGTGCAATTATCCCAATATACATCTAAAAACCTTTTCATTACATACTCATTTTGAAATTAGAACAATAAAATAGGTTGTAACATTTACTTTTCACCAAAAACAGTTAAAACAAACATATTGTCGTTCGTCTTGGGAATTTTCACAAAGAAATCAACATTCATCTCATCTCATCTAGATTCTCTGTCAAAGGGGCATATATTAAGAAATATATGCCCCTTTGACAGAGAATCTAGATGAGTTTATACTGATTGGAAGTGTTATTAACTATTACGAAATTGCTTGTGTAAGCCAGCCATTGCTATACACATATATGTAGCAACTGAAATTGCTGCGTATGAACATTGGGCATTTATTACTAGCAACAATGGCCGCTGTTACCCCAGTTCCATGGATAAGACATTAACCGTACAGAACTGGGTTCGAACGTTCAACGTAGGGCTAGTCATTGTTGAATACTGGGCTGAGATCGAATGTCGAATGGTTAACGCAGGCCTATTTCCAATGTTGAATGTAGTAATTAGTTCAGATTTTGAACAAAGGGCTGGTTTCGAATGTTGAACGCACGGCTGGGTTAGAATGTTGACCGCAGGACTGGGTTTGAAGGTGAAACGCATGGCTGGGTTTGAATGTCGCATGTTGAAAGCTGGACTGGGTCCGAATGTTGAACGGAGGGTGACTTCATACACGGGTGTGAGTGTTAAATACAGGGCTGGGCTCGAGTTGAGCGCAGGGCTAGGTTCAAATACTAGCATAAAACACAGGACTGTGTTCAAATGCTCAACGCAGGGCTAAGCTCGAATGCTGAATGCAGGGTTCATATTTTGAACGCAAGGCTGGGTTCGAATGTTGAACGCAAGGATGTGTTAGAATGTTCAATGCATGACTGTGCTCGAATGTTACATGCAGGGCTGGGTTCGAATGTTGAACCACAAGGCTAAGTGTTGAATGCACCCTGGGTTCGAATGTTGAAAGCATGACTTTGTTCGTATATTGAACCCAGGGTTAGTTCCGAATGTAAAATTCAAGACTTGTTGTTAAACGTTTTCGGAACGAAGAACTCGTTCATTGACTGACCATCTGTGCATTTCATGAGTCGAATATGAATTGAGATGTTTTTTTATTTTTCATACCTGACATGATTGAATAGAATGAAAACGAACGCTCCTTCCTGAATCTGTTTTCAGTCTTCGCTTAGCCATCCTCTAAGCTTCGCAAAGCCAAAATATCATTTTGAAAACCCATGATTACATGTAATTTTATTGACAGCCGAAAACCAAAATTGCGACGGCGTAACATTCCATTTTTCTAGGGTAGGGTGACTTAAAAAATCAGTTGACCAACAGTGGTGTAAATAACAAAATATAAACGCAGTATCCTATTTACCTACCCTTTATTTGCTAGATAAAATGGTTTCCATTCTAAAATAAAGGATATAAATGCTTGATTGCCGGAGGTTCTAAACATTAAACAACAACACCACCCTGTATAACCTACGTTTTACTTGGTACATCCGAACCCTAGAAACAGACATGCGCAGACGACAATTTCTAAAAATAAGGCCGGCGTGTTGTTTTAATTTTTACAATGTAAACAATTTTGTCAAAATGAATGTTAGGCTTTGCACAGCATACCGGATGGCTATGGCAAGATTGTAAACATATCCAGGAGCGTCTATTTTCATTCTATCTAACCATATCAGGTATGAAAACATATAATAAGTATAAAAAAATATCGGTTCATATTTGACGCACAGGCACCCTGAAATGCAAAATCGTGCTCGAAGTTAGACAGTGTCCCAATTGTGGCCAAGACTGTATTTATTATATGTTGAGGGGGCTGGCGTGGACTAGAACAGACAGCACGGTGGCTTGAAACCAGAGGGCCCGTTATTAAGCCTCAACGGAGATACTTTCTCTTAACCTCGTCCGTTTGATCGGGACGTAAATCGGGCGGTCGCGTATATCGGAGTATATCATCTGAGAAGTTAAAAACACCATAGGGAATATATTTATTAGTCCCGGATTCCTATGTATCATTTACCTCTCTCTAGGGCAGCTCTATATAACATCAATTGCGCTGACGAGTTGTTTTACAACATTCAAATATATTCATTATTATTGATATACAGTTTGTTTCAATGGTGTTTAACGTCATTGTTAACACATGTTAAGCCATATTAGAGGGTCGATTTGTTTTTATTGTAGAGACAGACCATTCTATGTGTCCTGGGTAGAACCAGTACTGTATACCTCCCGCTATCCTTAAAAATGTACACTTGCTCATCTCTTGACAAGTCGAGCTCCTATAGTGAGATTCGAACCCGCAACAGTTATAGTGAGAATGTTTTAGACGCACCTTCTAGAGCGCCATTTCTGATATTATTCTACGAGTAAATGGATCTTTTAGTTTGGTGATTAACGTTAGTTTCCGCCACATCTTAGGCTATGTATTTTAGACGACCCACATATTCCTTGGTAGAACCATAAACCATATATCCGTAAGAATCGACATTTTCTCACTTACATGTTAAGCTTTCAGTGGGATTCTGCTATAAACTTTTATGAAATATGTCAATTATTTTCAATGATTTCTGATTATATTCGAATCAGTTTTTGAAATTAAATCAAAATAACAAAGGTAATTTACTTCAATTGTTACGTTTCTTATGGTCGAAAAAACTGGCTCGCCCCCGCTTCAAATCCTGCATACTTTGGACACCGATTATGGGATAGGAACGATTAGCATAAACATGTCACGGTAGAGAGTCTAAGAGTCGATCATTTAAGTGCAGGTATGCTACATTAAGTGGCCAAACTAACCAAACAATCTAAAGGAAGAGGTTGGTTTTTAATGTATATACCTCTCGTACTTTTGCCTGCCGCCATCTTGTTCCATCTACACGGTTTTAAAAAAAAGCCTACGGTTTCGACTATTAGACAGTGAATTTGCAGTGTGCCCAACAGTTTTTCTATCCGCCAAGAAAAAGAAAATGACGTTGCGATTGACCATAAAGCTGAATGACTACCGAGAGATCTCTACCCAGAAGACCTATTCTAAATATCGTTCTTATCTCACAAAACGCGTGAATCCATACTTTGGCCCAGTTATAGACCGATGTTAAGAACAATGTCAGGCTCCTTTGCGCTACGCTATCTTAGACAGCTTGATGACAAATGCCTACGAGAAGCTCAAACCTGGAGTTGGTTTCCGACAAAAATATATTTACTTCTATCATAACGACTTAACCGATGTATACACACTGTTTGTGCATTAGACGTATTTATTTAAAATTTAAAAGGAGATCTGAGATGTTTATTATTTTGTACGTGTTTCTTTAGCGATTCAAGCTAACCAGTAGGCTTATTGCCTACTGACCGTTCCAAGTCTATATCCCTGTCTTTACCACCCTTTCTTTTGTTTTTTTCTCTCTTTCATTGTATTATCAAGTCCTTGTTTGCAGTGCAGTGCGGACCTACGATGCCATTGCGTTCGGACGCTGTGGTTTCTGTAGGACCCTATATCTCATTTATGGATTATGTGTGAAGGGTCTACATAAAGAGAACAACTGTTGCAGTGGAATTTTAAATTAATAGCCCTACATCTGTAAGGCAACAAATTAATAACAACATTGTTTTTATTAAACAAATGTTTCGAAAACATTAAACATTCATATACCTTTTTGATTTGATTTTCAGTTTAAGTCAGCTGTTGATGCAAGTGATATTAGTACTGGTGCAGTACTTTTGCAAGAAGACAACAGTGGTATTAACCATCCATCTAAACATTTTAACAAATATCAGAGGAACTACTCTACTATTGAAAAAGTGTGTATTTACCTGATTTTGGTACCACATCATTTGGAAGTTTATTTAACTTCATCTGTTTCACCGATAATTGTCTTCAGTGATTACAATTCCCTCATATGTATTATTAAAATAAAAATACAAGAGATTAATGATGTGGATTTTAATGATTCAAGAGTACAATATTGAAATTAGACATATCAGTGGGAAATATAATTCGATTGCTGACGCATTATCTCGTATGTAAAATACGTTTGCATATTTAAATGTAAATTATTGTAATACAATATATATTTTGACTATTGTTAATTTAAAAAAAAAAATCTAATATATTCTTTGACATGTGTAGTGAAACTGAAAAATCATTACATTATTACATTGCTTATTACATATTGCTCAAAATAATGTTTTATTACATCAATCAATATTTTTCATTAAGGGGGAAGTGTTCCCTCATGTATATAATGTTATACAACTGTACATGATTGTCACAAAATGTCACGGGTAGAGCGTACTGGTCGTATATAGCTCTTGTATCGGTTACACCCAAAATCTATTGTTCGAGGTGAAACAATTTCACAATATTCATGATCTATTCATGTAACACGTAAAAGCGTGCACATTTTAAGTGGCCGCCAGAGAGGCCGTGTCATAAGTTTAGTTTTGTGCTAATGCATGTAAACGTATAGGTATATTTTCCTTAAACGGCAAAATTGTATAAGGGCCTCGCGTGTAGATTCAATACTGTAGATTTAGCCACGTTTGTCACGGACTGAACGGGGCAAATAATGATTTGGGCGTAATGTTTGCTATAAAACCCATTGTCTTCTAGCTTTCGCCGGGATCGTCGAAAGTACTTTGTTGGAACAGAGATTGGACGGCAAATTTCACAGGCAACATGTGGTTAGTAGTTTTATCAAACTTTTATCGTATATTTGTATTCAGTGGGCGGCGCCATCTTGTTTGGCGGTTACGACATCCGGTTAGCATTGATGTTTCTCAAACATAACTTTAGACTAGCATATGATTTTGAAGTTACTTTATTAGATGTAATTATTGTAATTGATCATTAATTGTAAAACAATATTAATTTGATAACAGTGGATATTAGGTGCATTAGTTAACGTTGGCGTATAACTCGGTGATTGTAATACACGATTGTCAACATTAGTTAACAATGAGATGAGTGACAAGAATAAATGCGTGCATGCATAACTCAGTGAGTGTAATATATGAGTAATTTGATCATGTTTATATTACATGTATTAGGGGCATTGATTAACAGCGACGTACATAGCGTATACATGGCGTTGTAGAATATGTATACATTGCTACTCATCATTAGTACAGCTTACATATATTGATCGAATAATGATTTGTTTGGGTAATGGTAATTATGCAAGATTGTTATGTTTGTCAACCGACATCTAAAACGTATGTATAATTACAGCCTAAGCCATCCAGGATATAAGCCATCCAGGGTTGGAGTAAGCCATCTAGGTTTGGATATCCAGGAGTGGAGCTAAGCTTCCACGAATAACGTTACAAGCGGTGGAGACGGTCCCCGTACCTGCGCAGCCAGGTTTTACTAACGATAACCCCCGGGACACAAGGTGGGCCCGTTACCAGTCCTCACTGGAGGAATATCATTCACAATCTCAGTGGAGATTAACTGTCATTGCATCGCGTCATCAACCCTTACAGAAGGCATTTGATGACAATCATCCATTGAATTCGCGCATCATCATCTTCATGAGCTCTCGCGCATCACAGTTATCGCGCTAGATCAACATTGTTATAGCTTTAACAACACTTTAGTGTCTTAGACATTCAGTATTTATAACAATACTAAGAACGTCTTAAACGTTCAGGAGAACATTCTTTTCATAGTTCATTTGTGTATTCGCTTGTTTTTTTAGATAATTGTATATATATTAAACATATTTTAAAAGTTGCATTAAACTTATGTAAATGCATTCACCGTCATTGATTCTTTCCTGAGTTAGCCCAACCACTAAGGTCATCCTGTGACAACTGGTGTCAGAAGTGGGATTCTGGGCGACTACGGAGGGAAAGAATCAATAAGTGATCTTTATTATGATATACTAAATCTCTACTTATTATTTTAGAATTGTGTACCACCCTCTGATCCATCAAGGCGACTGTCGACGATCACGGCTACTGCTTGGAAGACAAGTCAAGACACGACAAGGGTAGGGTGAGTCCAAACTGTTGTTT
The DNA here is from genome assembly GCA_037043455.1 of Cyrtodaria siliqua. Lineage (NCBI taxonomy): Eukaryota > Metazoa > Mollusca > Bivalvia > Adapedonta > Hiatellidae > Cyrtodaria > Cyrtodaria siliqua. Next base: position 596,043 of record JAWPHD010000077.1, on the reverse strand, counting down.
TGTCCGTTCTTTCCTTGGCGCGAGGTCGCAGTGGTCTACACGAGTGGGTCTGAGGCACTTTTGCTCAATAATTTGGGTGTTTGTTTTTACCTCCCTTGATATACACATAGTATCCAATTAGGTTGGCGAACAAGACGTTCTACTCATGCTGTGACACTCGAGTATACTTATATTGATGGGAGAAGTAAATATACATGTACATGTTATACACATTTCGATGATTGTTTAAGGTTTATGTCCAATATCAAATTAAGATATTTTATGTAGTGCATATGTTTTGTGGAAGCTAGATACTATCTACACATAATCGTTAGTAGTTAGCGCTAGTACAAATGTGTATGTAACTTGTCCGATGATGATGCCCAGGTATTTACTGAGGACACAGTGACTTACCATTAGTAGTTAGTTGAGTAGAATTATTAGTGACGTGTGTATTGTAATTATCGTAGTGTGTAGTTCACAATGTCTATAGACATGACGTCCATAAAGGATCTTACGGAAATGGGTAAGGAGTTAGGGTATGCTGGAGAGGAGCTTAGAACCTTTGTTAAAGACGAACAGGCTAGGGAAAGGGAATTTAGACTTAAGGAAAGAGAATTAGCAAAGCGGGAAAGGGATGAAGAGAAAGATAGGTTAGAAGTAGAAAGTAGATTAGCTAAAGAGAAGCTAGAATTAGAAAGTAGACTATCCACAGAGAAGTTAGAATTAGAAGGTAGGTTAGCTAAAGAGAAGCTAGAATTCGAAAGTAGATTAGCTAAAGAGAAGCGAGATGATGATAAAGAGAAGGTAGAATTAGAAAGTAGAATAGTAAAGGAGAAGCAAGAGTTAGAACATGAGAGGTTCGAAACAGATGGTAGACTAGCTAAGGCTAAGATGATAATGGAAAGGGAGCAAAAAGAGTTTGAGCATAAGTTAGCTTTAGAGTTGGAAGCAGCTAAGACACATAGTAAGGAAAGTAAAACTGAAGGGAAAGATAGTTATTCTGGGAAGTTAAAAGGTTCGAAGTTACCATACTTTGATGCTGACAAAGATAACATGGACAGTTACTTGTTACGGTTCGAACGTTATGCTGAGTTACAGGAATGGACCAAAGATAAGTGGGCAGTTCATTTAAGTGCGTTATTGAGAGGCAAGGCCTTAGATGTATTTTCTAGATTACCTAGTTTAGATGCTCTTGACTATGACAAGTTAAAGGATGCTCTTTTAAAGAGATTTGAGTTAACTGAAGAAGGTTTTAGAAAGCGGTTTAGAGCGTGTCTGCCTGAGAAAGGCGAGTCATTTATTCAGTTTATTAGTAGGTCTAGAAATTACTTAGATAGGTGGTTAGAGTTAGGGAAGGTAGCGCAGACTTATCAGGGCCTCGTAGATTTCTTGTTGCGGGACCAGCTATTCAATGTTTGTAGTAGAGATCTGTTCTTATTTCTCAAAGAAAGAAAATTAGCTAGTGTAGGAGAAATGGCAACACAAGCAGATCAGTTTGCCGAGGCTCGAGGTGGAGCTCATAATGTAGTGTCGAAAGACAGAACTTTTAGAGATAGGCAAGGGGACGATCATAAACAGAAAGGCCAGAGTGGAAACTATAGAGGTGGAGGTAGTTCGATGGGTGCTAGAGGAGGTAGCAATAGTGGTAACATAGGTAGACCTTTTATTCGTTGTCGTCACTGTAATGGGAATCATGCTTCACATGAATGTAGGAAAGTGGTGAAAGTGTCCGCTGTCGTAGACAATTTTAGTGAAAATAGTAGAGTGGACAACAATGTAGGGAGTCAGAACCAAGGTTTTAACAACCCATGGAATTTCGGTAGAGGTAGAGGTGGTCAAAACCGAGGCAGAGGTAGTAATAGTCCGGTTATTAAAACCGAGAGTAGTAGCTGTTGTGTTAAATCGGATGGTGTAATGGCGAAGATCGGAACATGTCTCTTTCCGTATGCAAATCTTCCAACGGCAGATGGTAGAGTGAATGGCACGGACGTAATTGTAATGAGGGATACAGGTTGTACAGGTGTGGTAGTTAGGCGTAGTTTAGTTACGGATGACCAGTTGGTAGGTAAACAGTCACCGTGTATGTTGTTAAATAAGTCGGTAGAGCACGTGCCAATAGCGAGAATAGAGGTAGATACACCTTTCTTTAAAGGGACTACAGAGGCACTATGTATGGACGACCCGATGTATGATTTAACGATGGGGAACATAGAAGGTTCAGTACTTCCGGTAATGTCCGATTTTAGAAGTAGCATAAGTAATGCCGTAGAGACTAGAGCGCAGGTTCAGAAGCAAGCTCAGGCTTATAGAAAATTAAAGGTTCCTGCAGCCGTAGGTGACATATCCAAAGCGGAGTTTATAGAAGCACAAACTCAAGACGAGTCATTAGGTCCTTGTAAGGTGAAGGCCAAGGATGGTGTAGTGAAGAAGTGTAAAGGGTCCGGTAGTTGTAAGTTTGTACATAAGAATAGGTTATTGTACAGAGAATTTGAAGATAGTGGTAGTAGACAGTTTCACCAATTAGTGGTTCCTACCCAGTATAGAACGACAGTGCTTAAGGTAGCTCATGAGTCGATTATGGGAGGTCATTTAGGCGTAAAGAAAACGTCAGATAGAGTATTGGCAGAATTTTATTGGCCAGGCGTTAGTGGAGATGTAACTAGGTATTGTAGGTCCTGCGATGTATGCCAAAGGACAGTACCAAAAGGTCGAGTGACCAAAGTACATTTAGGTCAGATGCCACTGATAGATACACCATTTAAGAGGGTAGCCGTAGACATAGTTGGACCAATTTTTCCAGTGTCGGATAGGAAAAATAGGTACATTTTAACCATGGTAGACTATGCAACTAGGTATCCGGAGGCAGTCGCATTGCCCTCAATTGAAACTGAGAGAGTAGCTGAGGCATTAGTTGATATGTTCAGTAGGCTAGGTGTACCAGAGGAAATGCTGACTGATTGTGGGTCACAGTTTACGTCAGAACTTATGGCTGAAGTAAGCAGGTTATTGTCTTTGCGTCAAATCATGACAACACCATATCACCCTATGTGTAACGGGTTAGTCGAACGATTTAACGGGACGTTAAAGCAAATGTTACGGCGTATGTGTACCGAGAGACCCAAAGATTGGGACAAGTATCTCAATGCTTTATTGTTTGCATTTAGAGAGGTTCCACAAGAGAGTTTAGGATTTTCTCCGTTTGAGTTATTGTACGGTAGGTCAGTTAGAGGTCCCATGAGGATTCTTAGAGAGATGTGGGCAGGTGAAGTAGATAGTGATGAGGTTAAGACTACATATCAGTATGTTTTAGATCTGAAGGAGAAACTAGAGGAGACTTGTAAGATAGCTCAAAGTCAGTTAGTTAAGGCAAGTACCAAGTACAAACGGTACTATGACCAGAAAGCTAGAGCTAGGAAGTTTAAGATAGATGACCAGGTGTTACTGTTACTCCCGACCGACAATAACAAGTTGTTATTACAATGGAAAGGTCCGTTTTACGTTAGAGGGATAGTGAACACCATGGATTACCGTATCCAGATAAACGGAAAGTTAAAGACCTTTCATGCGAATATGCTGAAAGAGTATATCAGTAGAACCGATAATGTGCAACAAAGGGTGTTAACCGTAGTTAATGTTGCAGTTATTGAGGATAGTGAGGAAGACAGTAGTGAGGACACTTGTCCCATGTATTTTCCCACTAGTGTAGGTAAGGAAACAGCAGCCGATGTAGACATATCGGGCAGGCTTAGTGTAGCAGAGAAACGAGAGGTAAGTCGTTTAGACTCTGAGTGTAGTACTGTTCGGTCCGATAAGTCGAGACCAACAGATGTAGTGCAGTGTAGCTTTAAGCACACTTTAGCAAAGCCGATTAGGGAAACGAGAGACCCTACTCCATTTCGCAAACAGTATACTGGTAATGCGATGGATGCGATGTGTAAAGTTGGAGTTCTTGTAGTGACAGGAAGTAGTGTTATTAGTAACCGTAAAGTCGGTGTAATAGATCGTGGAAAGCACAATATTGGGGCAGACTATTTAAGTCGCCGCACATAATGACCGGTTTAATACAATAGTGTATTGCAGTGTATTGTACAATAGTAGTATATGTTACGACAGGGTAGTGTACAATTGTAGAATAGTGTTGAAATTGTAATTACATGTTATAGTTAGGTTATAACTGCAGTGGTAATAGTTAACATACTCAAGCGATTGAGCGATCAGCTTGTACGTGTTGTCGCTCGTTTGCTCAGAAGAATTAATAGTTTCTTAACGTGTAAATATTAATTATCATTTTGTTGAATTTTAAAAGTGTAGCACTTTCTTTAAGTGGGGAGATGTTGTCACAAAATGTCACGGGTAGAGCGTACTGGTCGTATATAGCTCTTGTATCGGTTACACCCAAAATCTATTGTTCGAGGTGAAACAATTTCACAATATTCATGATCTATTCATGTAACACGTAAAAGCGTGCACATTTTAAGTGGCCGCCAGAGAGGCCGTGTCATAAGTTTAGTTTTGTGCTAATGCATGTAAACGTATAGGTATATTTTCCTTAAACGGCAAAATTGTATAAGGGCCTCGCGTGTAGATTCAATACTGTAGATTTAGCCACGTTTGTCACGGACTGAACGGGGCAAATAATGATTTGGGCGTAATGTTTGCTATAAAACCCATTGTCTTCTAGCTTTCGCCGGGATCGTCGAAAGTACTTTGTTGGAACAGAGATTGGACGGCAAATTTCACAGGCAACATGTGGTTAGTAGTTTTATCAAACTTTTATCGTATATTTGTATTCAGTGGGCGGCGCCATCTTGTTTGGCGGTTACGACATCCGGTTAGCATTGATGTTTCTCAAACATAACTTTAGACTAGCATATGATTTTGAAGTTACTTTATTAGATGTAATTATTGTAATTGATCATTAATTGTAAAACAATATTAATTTGATAACAGTGGATATTAGGTGCATTAGTTAACGTTGGCGTATAACTCGGTGATTGTAATACACGATTGTCAACATTAGTTAACAATGAGATGAGTGACAAGAATAAATGCGTGCATGCATAACTCAGTGAGTGTAATATATGAGTAATTTGATCATGTTTATATTACATGTATTAGGGGCATTGATTAACAGCGACGTACATAGCGTATACATGGCGTTGTAGAATATGTATACATTGCTACTCATCATTAGTACAGCTTACATATATTGATCGAATAATGATTTGTTTGGGTAATGGTAATTATGCAAGATTGTTATGTTTGTCAACCGACATCTAAAACGTATGTATAATTACAGCCTAAGCCATCCAGGATATAAGCCATCCAGGGTTGGAGTAAGCCATCTAGGTTTGGATATCCAGGAGTGGAGCTAAGCTTCCACGAATAACGTTACAAGCGGTGGAGACGGTCCCCGTACCTGCGCAGCCAGGTTTTACTAACGATAACCCCCGGGACACAAGGTGGGCCCGTTACCAGTCCTCACTGGAGGAATATCATTCACAATCTCAGTGGAGATTAACTGTCATTGCATCGCGTCATCAACCCTTACAGAAGGCATTTGATGACAATCATCCATTGAATTCGCGCATCATCATCTTCATGAGCTCTCGCGCATCACAGTTATCGCGCTAGATCAACATTGTTATAGCTTTAACAACACTTTAGTGTCTTAGACATTCAGTATTTATAACAATACTAAGAACGTCTTAAACGTTCAGGAGAACATTCTTTTCATAGTTCATTTGTGTATTCGCTTGTTTTTTTAGATAATTGTATATATATTAAACATATTTTAAAAGTTGCATTAAACTTATGTAAATGCATTCACCGTCATTGATTCTTTCCTGAGTTAGCCCAACCACTAAGGTCATCCTGTGACAATGATTATTCATCCCGCTGTCAAGTTGTTTCTGTTAATAGTATATATATGACTAGATGGATTGTGTACTATTGAGTTTAGGCCAGACTTCTACCCTAGATTGGTTTTGTCTTTGGCTGCAACTGTGGTTGTTCAGTACAATTCTGGATACATCCTGATATGTTTCTTATTTTGTGCTTTATAAAGCTTTACAACAACGTCTTAGTGTTTCTTTTGTTATTTTCTCTGGATGTGTACTTTATTGTTAGAGAAATTCTTTTGATGAGATTTAGTTTTATTTAAACTGCCTTGTCTATTTGGATGCTGTAGACAGGATAATAGAATAGCGAGGATTGTGTTCACACAAAATCGATTCAAACTCCCTGTAGGCCCGTAGGCTTATTTTATTACCTACTGACCGTTCCAAGTCGGTAACCTTGTCTTCACCACTCTTTCTGTTATATTTTGTCTTTTTCATTGTATAATTAATTAAATATTGCCCCTTGTTTGTAGCACAGTGAGGACCTACGAATCCATTGCGTTTGGACGCTGTGGTTTCTATAGGACTCTATATCTCATTTTTCTAGTAATAACTAAATTATTGTTTACATCCAGTGATACATCACATGACTGTTAATGTTATTTAAACATAACTTGTTTATCTTATTGGAATATTCTTAATGTTCTATGACATTATATGATGGTATAAATACAGAGTTTTGGGCTTGTTGTTTGGTTTCAGTATTCAGTATTTGAATTGAGTATAATTTCAATATAACGTGAAATTGTGGATACTATGAATTAAAATATATTGTGAGCGGCAGCTATTCGATTTAATGTCAGCGAATCATCTAAATTCAGTTCATTTTACCTAATGCATCAGCGTGATGTAGTTCTTCCCCTTGATACTATTTTAAAATCAAGAAGGAAATACGTGGGCGAAACGCCACACACAATTGCAATAGAACAACAACAAAAATCACAAAAAAATCTTAAATAGTCAAATAGAAATGCTAAAGACGTGGAGTATGAAATTGGAGACCCAGTCTATTACAAACACCATCAGCGTAAAAATAAACTAGAACAAAAAAGGAAGCCTTATTATCGAACAATACAACAAACTTCTCCAGTTACTTATATTATCAAAAACCAATTAAATGGATCTACAACAAAAGTTCATGTTGAACATATAAGGTTGGTTGATGATTGGCAGATGCCAAGTGATAATACTGGTAGGCCATTAAGATCAACTAATTATGTTGTTTCCCCAGTAAGTGATGATTCCGGCTCTGACGCTGATACTGAACAAGATCAAGTCCCTCTGGCAAAAATTGTAAAACGCTATCGAAGGGGAAGGTGTAGTTCTGGGAATAAAGGCGAAGAGAATATTCCACTGTTTGAGCTAGCAAAACGAGCGCGCGCTCGAAATAAGAGAATAAATACCAATGAGGATAATACTATGCATGAAACCTCTGGCTCATTAACTTGTTCAATTGATACAGAAAACAATCTGCATTCCGATAGCAATGCCTTGTTATCAATTGAAGGAGATTTGAAGTCACAGCTAAAGCTGTGCATAACATGGTGAAACAATATGCCAAAAAGAAAAGATTGTTATATTACAGTATATAGGTATACAGTTTACCCCCACCCCCCAACCATCCCCCCACCCACCCCCAACCCCCACAACTTAAAACTGATGATAAGTTTTAATGGATTATAGATAATGCTTCATATTGCGTAGATCGATATATCGACACAATAGAATTGAATTGAAAATAAAACCGGGCGAATAATCGGCTAACAACCGTAACCGGGAGAACATTATGAGTTTCTGTATTAGGTATTTTTGTATACTGAAATCTAATTTTATATTTGTTATTGAATTGCGTCACCTTAACAAGAGTTTTGGCACTCATTACGTGGTCACGCCTTAATTCCTTTAAGCGATGGGAAGGCGTATATTAGCAGGATTGTATTACGGATATTTCGACTATAAAACACGTTTAAAAATATTTGTTATTGAAAAAATCGATAACCTGTTTGTTATACTCGTATATTGTATATATGTTTTGAATGACGATGTACTTTGTACAAGTCTAAATAAAATATCTGTTCTGTTCTGTTCTGTTCTGTTTAAATTACCTATTAAATGTGTTAGTTTTATAATATGCAAACATTTTAAGCCAACATTAAGGTTTTTCATACCCAAGCCAACCCCGTGTTCGCTTCTTGGAGAAGGGGTTGGATAGGGTATGAAAGTCAATACTCGGATTACCTAATGATAAGTAACAGTTAATTGTGTAGTTATGAAAGACAGTGTTGTGTTTTATTAAACAATTAATGTTACAACCACACGTGCAAAATGGCTGGCATCGTTAGTAATTGACTTTGACTCATTTGATCAATTCCTTGAAAACATGATTATTGATATAAATAGAGCAAACGTCGCGTCAAATGTCATTTTAGAAAAGTATAATACCTGTGAGAACAAAATCTTTTAACCATTATCAAAAGAAATTCATTATTTAAATGATACTAGAATTGTTATAACTGATGGCATTCTGCAGTTTATGAAATGAATAATTGCCAAATTGTGTGTTGTTTTATATCAAAAGACACCACAGGACCACTACTTTGATATGTGTTGCAAGTTTTATAAAGATAAATTGATTGGTTTATGAGTTTGAAAAGAAAATGGATTATTTTACTCCAACACCTGAGTGTGATTCTCACAAAGAGAGCAAATAAAAAGCAGCACTCTTTTGATTTTTTAGCAGAAAATCCACCAACTCTAGATTTTTCTTGCACCATTCATGATTAAAAGTAAGTGTTTTGTGACTATACTTACATTACTTATTGTATCAAAATATCATACATATACTAGTTGTATTTGAAAGCAGAAATGTCTAAATGTAGACAGTGGAAACTGTATTTTAAAACCAAATCACTATTGTCACATGTTTTCGCGGATTTGACCTTGTTTTTTTTAGTTGTTGATAGAAAAATGGTGTTCAGCACTGCAGATATTATTTGATTTCAGTATCATATTCAACATTTCACCAAGTATGATCAGGTCTTCTAAGTGATGTAGACTGAAGGTTATACATTTGTGAATTGTTCTTGAACTACTGTATTGTTGGTGAAATTGCACTGAGATTTTACTGATATTAAAAATGACCAATTCTGCTGTAATTTCACTGAAACTCACTTTTGTTTTGCCCAATTCTTTCAGTAAAATTCCAGTGATATTTCACTGTTATTTTCCCCATTTCTTTCAGTAAATTTCACTGTTATTTCGCTGAAATTTCATTGTACATTTTATTTTCACTGGGGCAACCTTTAAAAAAACGGAATTGACCACTAAAATTGCTTCTGTGCAACAGTTACAACTGCAAGAAGAAGATGTTGCAATATTAGTGCTATTTATCGTGTTGTATTAGATGTTTTGTATTCGATCAGAAAACCTTGCTTTTTTGCTTAGTTATTATACCCTGTTCGACCATGGTTTATAACCATGGTGACCTTTCTTAACCATAGTTTAACCTTGGTCAACCATGGTATGAGGGTGTTCGACCATGGTTTGACCTTGGTCGACTATGGTTTGGTCGACCATGGTTTGTCACCTTGGTCAACCATGGTTACATTAACACAATGGTTGACCATGGTAGTTCCATTTAACAAAAATGGCAAACCATGGTCAACCATGGTTAAACCAAGGTATACAGACCATGGTTAACAATGGCTGACCATGGTTAAAGCATGGTTGACCGAGGTCCATTTCGCAGGGGTATAAGAAGTCAAGTTTCGGCCAGATATCAAAAACGAATAATTCATGTTGTCGATCACAGTATGTCCATTATTAATGAATCTAGGGTTAATATTCGAGAAAATAGGCAATCAATAATATCTTTAATTTGTAGCATGCATAGTTTAGCTAGTAACTTGAATGAAGTTACTGACGAAATGCAAAAACAACTAAAACAAAATTATTCATGGAAATGTTCGATAAATTGGATTGATGATAGACGAGTTAAAACTTCTACCTCGGAATGCTATGTTTTATCTAAAACAATTAAGATCACAGATAGACTTTCTGAGTTTTTTGAAAGTTTCGACAAGTATAGTGAGTCCTAGAAAAGTAAGGTCGCTTTTGCTACTAATTAAATCACAACAACCTCCAATGTTAACTTTGATACGAGATCCTGAACAAGATCTTTGGCAAATTTATTATTATCTAACTAGAACAACTGTATTTGAAGACGGAAAATAATTATTATTTTAGAAATTCCTGCATTACTGATTGATAGTCAAACCTGGTTTAAACCTTTCTGCCACTGACCGTTCCATGGCGGTAGCGCTATTGTCAACCCTTTTGTGTTTGTGATGTCTTATTTGGCCTTTAATTCATCTTTAAATTTGTTCTTTGTTTCTGTGTGTGTTTGTGGTTGACTGTCGTCCTTTTGACTGTCGTCCTTGAATTCTGCTTTTCCTGTTCGATTTTTATATCTATATTTATCTGGTAAAATCTATCCCTGTACCAATGCAAACTGAACAGTTCAATGACGTAGACATGACTACTGGGTTACTTGTCACTTATGACATTGAAGCTGACGGATATTTGATTGATAAAGGGCGAAACAAATATATACTACTTGCAAATGACGAACTAAAGAGATGTAGTAATCATGCACTTAAATGGTGTTCTGTTACTAGTCCAATATTTCCTGTTAATATTTCGAAATCATGTATTTTGAATATATTTCTGTTAACTTCTGTCAAATTCATTCACTGCAAAACGATTCTGCACAAGCACAATCACCACTACTAAACAACTACTAAATTTCATTTGGCTATTTGGATATTTCAACAAAGTTATTTTGTCGTCGTCTCTTATGCCTCTAATGCCAATCTTACTTTCTCATTAGTAGGCGAAGATATAAAAAGAATATTGAAGACGACGAAATATGATATTTAATTAAAATATCAAGATAAACAGAAGATAAAAAACACTGATACTGAAGAAATGTTGCAACTGTTAAGTAACTGTGTAATGTTATGACTACTCATCATTTGTAAATAACTCATATTTGAAAAGCACATGTATTGGTTTATATATATTGACAGTATAAAAGTCAAAAGTTATTTTGCTAAATAAGCTATCTAATACTTTGAAAGAAGCAGAGGACATTATTTATAATACTGTACGTATACGTGTTGAACTTGTTGAACTATAAGTAATAACAATAAAATGCATGGAGTCTATATCAGTTATTACGTATTATCAATATAATCAATGCGTTACTGATATTTCACAATGGATAACAACGTAAGACGGAGGTCAATACAGACGAAGACAAACTCTGTACCATAGTGTGTTTATCACAGAGACTTTATATGAATTTACCTGTGTCTTAGAACTTACTAACAGTTTGAAAACGTATAAGTGACAATTAATACACAGGAACACTGCATTTATGATTTCTTATGATTTCTTATTACAGGAATTCCATTATAAAATACTTAGTTAACTTGTATTAGAGAAATCATTTTATTAAATAAAAATATTTCTTATTGCATGGGTACGAATGTAACGATATGCTATTTGGCACTATTAAATATCTATCATGTTTAACTCGCATGATATTGTGTGCCATTATTAAGCTAAATATATAAATAGATGTTAAATGTTTACATCATAGGTTAAGCCTGTGATTGGTGGTTATCAGAATGAAGCTGCTTATCAGAATGAGGCTGCATGAAGAGAGCCGTGGGCAGTCTTGGTCGGGCTATGGTCTAGAGTAGACGTGTAATTAGTACCTAGTATTTTAGTAATTAAAATTGTAGACTTATTTAAACAGACTTACCGTTTCCAAAGGTCCGCTCTCATACTCTTTTAAATAGCACAGTGGCGTTGCTTGAGCAGTGTCGCTGTAGTAAAACGTCTCCCCGTGTTTGCAATCAGCACTGTTATTCATTCAATCTTTGGAGATGGCTGGGACCGATACTTCTATATAGATATCGGTGGTATATATTTAAATGTTTTTGTTTTCCTACTTAAATTTTGATTCGGTGGTTCCACTACTCCGGCCGATAAAGGCTCTGGGTATTGTTTAAGCACCCATAGGATATGTTGTCTCCTTTTTAATTTAGTCTTTTGACTGATACATGTGATGCTCAGGCTTCATAACCGCCGCTCTCAACTAAATTCCATTTTATGTATTTCGCTCTTCGGGGCATAGACTTATTAGATACTGGGACCATACGCCGCTGGACATGGAATGATGACATTAAATATAGCATGTCCACCGCGATATGCATACCATCTTCGAGATGGTTAGACTTCTGTACTATTGATTTTTATTAATATTTAGTTCTGCTCAATCCGGTGCTTGGTGGCATGGACAGTAGCTGGCATATTTCACTACCGTTCATGAACAGTTCCAATCAAACCGAGACTGCAAATATTTGATATGTATCGTGTTCGGCCGTTTCCAAAGGTCCACTCGTATACTCTTTTACTTGTTTTACTGATGCAACTAAATATATATAGTGGTACCATCCCTCCAGCAACAGCCACAATTTACAACATCTGTACATCGTGTATAAACCTACTGACGACAAGATATATATATAACTTGTATATTTTGAGAATCAAAACTCTATAGACACAATATAAATGACGTTAACCACACAGGCCAAACCCCGAAACTGGAGCGCAGCGGTTTTTTAAGAAAACGTCAAGAAAACAATACATTTAGTAGGCACATGTATTATTATATGACCTGAACGCTTGGACAGTGTAAAAAAAGATATCCCCGACATGTTATATTTTTCAAAAAGGGAGCATTAATAGGCAATATAAGTATAACACATGAATGATCCTGAATACATGAATATAGAAACATATTTAAAAAAATAATTAATTAGTAAGGAAAACAGTCAATCAATAGAAAAATGTCACTCGAGATGACAAAAATGCGGTATACAACTACGAAGGGAATATGGATAAGATAAGATCATTTCACCTCGAGCCAAATATAATAGCGTTGTCAATGTTTCTGTGAGTGTTTGTGGTTGACTATCGCCCTTGAATGCCACTTTTCCTGTTATGTTTTCATATATACTTTTAGTTTCTTTTCGCGTAATGCCAGCTCAATTGGTTGATGGCAAAGCAATAAGTAAGTGTCAATTCCTATATGCATGTGTATATATAGAATATATATATATATATATCAGACAAATATAAGCCAAACAGTGCTAATGGAAACAAATATAATTATATCGAACGCTTTCGGCACGATTTCTGCTTGTATCGCCATCCTCGGGATACACAAAATAATTTTAAAAAAAACATATAAATTTTGGAAAATTATCATTTAAAAGCAAGAATTAACAAAATAATATTAGAAACAATCGCCTTATGTGCCCGTGACAATATATAATAGTTCAAGGAGTGTAATTTGCCATGGTTGTAGGATGCTGTTTCACTATTACGAAACTAATTGATTGTCCTCAAACAAATGAAATATTCCGTTATATAGAAATATTTATAAAAATAGAAAAGGTTACTACCTTGGAACGGTCAGTGACAAAACGACCGCTGGGATTTTAAACTAGGTTCTAGGCTGCATCAAGCCTCACTCTTACTCTAACATCCTCCCAAGTAAACAATGTAAATTAGGAAAACCCGTCAGTCTACTCCACACACTAGACAGCATGAATATAAAACATGTATTTGACTTAAGTAGCCATCTCCGTTTTCCGTATTTGTTTTCAAACAATCAATGTGTGTAATAAGATTCACCAAGAGAGAGTCAAGAATAAAGAAATGTACTCATTTATTTACAGCAATATGAATATATATGTACGAATTAATATCAATGACAAAGTAGAAATATCAACTATTTTTAAAGCATTTCAAATGTCAATACACCTTATATGAATCCCTATTCACTATCTTAATTAAGCATTAGACTGTTCGGTTTTAATCAGACTGAATATCTGTATTCATGAAATAAAGCGTTATCAAAGCTATATCAAAAATAAGTATAAAATTCGAACAGGAAATGCAGCTTTCACAGAACACAGAAATCCAAAAATACGCAAAACGACCAACATGAATGGCAATGTTAATAAGGAATAAAGCCAAATGACGTCACAAACACAAACAATGTTGACAATAAGGCTACCGCCTAGGAACGGTCAGAGGCAAAAAAGGCCGCTGGTTTGTTTAAACCAGGTTCTAGGATGCACCAAACCTCCCACTTACCCTACTGTCATCCCAATAAAACGGGACAGTGTAAATAAAGAAATCCCCGCCATGAACTATTCTCTAACCAACATAGCAGCATTAATAGGCAATATACGATAAGTAAAACACAAAGATGCTCGTGTATATATAAATACAAAAAACAATAGCCTAAAACGCCACAAAGAAGATACTGAATGACTTGGCAGAGGCCAGAGCAACAAGAAAATAAACCATTGAGGGCATGCCAAGACAAGTTTGCAGACAAACATCAAACCTCAGCGTCCTTTTAGGCAGACGTCATCATAGGGTACACAGTCTGTCCGGTCATCGCGAACTGTAAATGGGTCCACCACCAAGCATGGAGTGCGTTGCATGATAGGGTCATAATCTCTGTTGATAATCCTTGTAACAAGTTTAACAAAGTTAGTATGGAAATGATCATGACCAAGGATCTTACGAAGTTTGTAAATCACGTCACCATAGAAGTAAGGTTGCGATAGTCCTTGTCGCAGAAGAGTTCTTAAATTACTTATTATATTTGGAAAAAAGAGCAGGGTTATGATAATAACATTTTACAAAGCTTTTAAGAAGTTTATGGTAACGGTAGCCCTGATAGAGTAGCTTTTTAGTTATATACAATTATGGATATTAAAGTCCCCAGCTCGAGTACAATATCTAGAACAACGAATAAGACACATAGACTCCATAAGAAGTTGCTCGGGGAACATCCCCATCTAAATGGGGATAATTAACAATATCAAAATCATCTCTCTTGTCAAAGCTATTTTCGTCTTAATGCTATATCTAGCCGAGTCATTCCGGTACAGTTCAGTGCCCGTCACTAGTACTTCACTTCCGCGAATTCACTTCCACATTATATGCACGCCCCTCATTAGCGATGCTGTTCGTCCCGGTACCATAATTCCGGTGACGTAGTCCTACGGGACGCCAACCCGCAGACCACTTCCGGTGATGTCTCCAGTCCCGATATTCTACATCCGGTGACGTTATCCGTATCTGCGTAACAATGCCTTCTTGCCTAGTGTCCCCGGGTCGCCACATAGCGAATGATGCGTTTCCCGCGTCCTAGCCTACGCTACCGACAATACGCACTAACTGCGCTCCTAACACCTATACAGCTACAAAATATATACTCAGTCTTACAACGTTATCAAAACATATACTTCTACAATAGCACTAAAGTATCACAATAACTTACTGATGGCAATGCAATCTTTATTCAGAATGAATCAACCCAAATTCTAGATCAAATAGTTCTTCGAATTAATATTATGCTAATCTTCAACGAAACGTGTAATACAATTAGAGACGTGTATTTAATTGAACAATAATGAAATCTCACAATTCTAGTTGTAAATCAAACTTACAACATAATAACTCAGCCATGAAAATTTCAAGCGTAGACAACATGAGTGAATGAATAACAGGTTTTACATCCCACTAACACATTATAGGATATAATGGTATAGCAACTCAGGGATTGATTAATAATGAGGGATTTACATTGCACAATAAACAATACACATCTATGCAATGACGTAATGACAGTTAGAAACCTCCGTAAAATAAATTACTTACAACCGGAATCGCGTATTATATTTACTATCTACAGAACAACTGGCATTATCAATTATGTAAATATATACCACACTAATCTATCAGACAATAATTTGCTAATATAGCTTGGTGTTTGAAAACGTTCTAGAAATAAAGCCGATATGCTGCTAAATTAACATGTGTTCACCGGCAGAAATAAAATAAATATTGCCGTAATTGTACTGGTCACTACTACCCAAGAGAGTTGCCTGCGATCCTGTGACATGATCTTCAGACTTTATTCGTATATTGGATTTTAAAAAAATACTGCATACTTTTTATGTATTTTCT
Source organism: Cyrtodaria siliqua (assembly GCA_037043455.1). NCBI lineage: Eukaryota > Metazoa > Mollusca > Bivalvia > Adapedonta > Hiatellidae > Cyrtodaria > Cyrtodaria siliqua. The sequence goes on along the minus strand of JAWPHD010000077.1, from coordinate 580,039 downwards.
GTAGGTGAATATTTTTCATTGTAGTATTTGAATAAATGTGTGGATTATAATTAAAAATAGTTGTTGCTGGTTTATTTCCTTTCTTGTTACATTTTACCCGTAAAACATTTAATAAGTGGTTACAATTATTTTATTTTGAATTGCCAAGTGTCCCTTTAATCCATTTCAAAAAGTATTTCTTGGTTTAAAAATTCACGATAGTCCGAATGTCCAAATAATCCACAGTCACTTTTATTATAGATGAGTACAATATTTGTTATCCTCTCACAATATATTTTAATGCATAGAATCCACAATTTCACGTTATACTGAAATTATACTCAATTCAAATACTGAATACTGAAACCCAAACAACAACCCCAAAATGCTGTATTTACCATCATAAAATGTCATAGAACATTTAGAATATTTCAGTAAGATAAACATGTTATGTGTAAATAAACAGTTATATGATGTATCTCTTGATGTAAACAATAACTTAGAAATTACTAGAAGTCTATTCTAAAACTCAATAGTACACAATCCAGCTAGTTATATATATATACTATTAATAGAAACAACTTGACAGCTGGATCAATAAACATGTACACTTATATAACAGTATATACATGAGGGTAACACATTCCCCCCTTAAGGAAACATATTGATTTATGTAATAAAACATTATTTTGAGCAATATGTAATAAGCAATGTAATAATGTAATAATATTTCAGTTTCAGTACATTTGTCAAAGCATCTATTAGAAAATGACATTTTTTTAAAATTAACAATAGTCAAATATATATTGTATTACATATTATTTAAAATATGCCAACCTATTTTACATACGAGATATTGCGTCAGAAATCAAATTATATTTTCCTCTGATATGTCTTTCAATATTGTACTCTTGAAACATTAAAATCCACATCATTAATCTCTGATTTTTATTTTTCATTTTATTAATAAATATGAGGTGAATGTGATCACTGAAAGTAAGTATAAAAATCGAACAGGAAATTCAGCTTTCACAGAACACAGTAAACTCCAAAACACGCAAAAAGACAAACAAGAATGGCAATAGTAATAATAAAGGCATATGACGTCACAAACACAAAATAAGGTTGAAGGCAGGACTACCGCCTTAGAACGGTCAGTACCAAAAAGGCCGCTGGGGTGGTGGGGGGGGGGGGGGTTTAAGGGTGCACCAAACCTCACACTTACCCTACTGCCATCCCAATTAAACGGGACAGTGTAAATAAAGAAATCCCCGCCATAAACTATTCTCTAACCAACAAGGCAGCATTAATAGGCAATATAAGTAAAACACAAAGATGCTCGTGTATATATAAATACAAAAACAAACAATAGCCTAGAAAGCCACAAAGAAGGTACTCGATGACTTGTGAGAAGCCAGAGCAACAAGAGAATAAACCATTGGGGGCACGACAAGACAAGACCGCAGACAAACATCAAACGTCACCGTCCTTTTGGGCTTTAGGTAGACGCCATCATAGGGTCCACAGCCTGTCCGGTCATCGTACAATTAAAGAGGAAAGCCTAGTGGCGAACTGTAAATGGGTCCACCACCAAGAATGCAGTACTTTGCAAAATGATATGGTCATAACTTCTATTGATAATTGAAGACAATTATCGGTGAAACAGATGAAGTTAAATAAATTTCAAAATGCCGTAAAACCACATTAGGGAAAGACACACGTTTACAACAGTAGAGTAGTTCTTCTGATATTTATTAAACCTTTTAGAAAAGTAACAAACTGGATGGTCAATACCACTCTTTTCTTCTTGCAAAAGTACTGCACCAGTATTAATATCACTTGCGTCAACAGCTAACTTAAATTGAAAATGAAGTCATTGGTATATGAATGTTTAATGTTTTCCAAAACTTTGTTTAATAAAACCAATGTGTATTATCAATTTGTTGCCTTAAAGATGTATGGCTATTAATTTAAAATTCCCACTGCAGCATTTTTTTCTTTTTATGTAGACCCTTCACACATATCCTTCATTGTAACCAGATCTCCTTTTAAATTTTAAATAAATAAGTCTTATTCCCGAACACTATGCAAACTTCGGTTAAATCGTTATAATAGAAGTAAAAATAATTTGTTGGAAACCAATTCCTGGTTTGAGCTTCCCGTAGTCATTTGTCATCAAGCTATTCTTGGACATAATATTGCCTAACACCAAAGAGCCTGACATTTTAAACACATCATTCATATCGGGCAATTACCTCGAAGACGTTTCTTTTTCAGAATGAAACAATCTAATTAAAGTTTATCTACAGTAGTGTTCTTAGCATTGGTCTGTAAAAGGGCCAACGTGTGGATTCACACAATCGTGAACGATATTTAGAATAGGTTTTCGGGGTAGAGATCTCTCGGTAGACATTCAAGCTTACTGTCTTTATGGTCAATCCCAACGTCATTTACGGAAGAAATCTGTTTTCTTTGCGGATAGACGAACTGTTGGGCACACTGAAAATGTACTGTCTAATAGTCGAAACCGTGTAAATTGTTTAGAAACCGTGTAGATGAAACAAGATGGCGGCAGGCAAAAGTACGAGTTGTATATACATTAAAAATCAACCCCTTCCTTTAGATGTTTTTATTTGTTTGGCCACTTAAAGTAGCAGACCTGCAACTAAATGATCGACTCTTAGAATCCCAACCGTGACATTTTCACTGGATTCTTACGGATGGTAGGAATTGTACAGTACTGATTCTACCAAGGAAAAGTGGGCGGTCTGCCTTCACCACAAAAACATCGAACGTCATATATAACATTAAATGTGTTGAAAATAGCATAAACCACCATACATACAAACAAACAAACAAACAAATAAACCAACACCTCGTTTTATACTATTCTGATAAGTAATATTTATATAATGTTTGAACAAATGTTAGTTATGTGAAAGACTAACGGGACTCCGCAAGTTTCTTTTGATTTTTTTTAAATCAAGATTGACGTGTGGCCCTTTAATAAACATACACATTTTGCGAAACAAAAAAAAAGTGTAGTTAGATCACAAAATTTAGTATAGGCTTAAAATTAACATTAATGATTTTCGAACCGAAAACTAGCCGAGTCGTCGAGTTTTCACGACCAAACTATTGCATTAACAATAATTTACAATCAGAGTCAACAGCATAGGTGTATCTGTAAAGTTACAAAACTGTAAAACAACTAAACCGAAATTGTGTATATGTACATTGAATATACAAAACTGACAGACATTATGATAATTTTACTCGTATTATGATTGCCACCCATTATTCTTCCCGATGGCCTTCTGCGAACACGACATGTAAGTGAGAAAGGGTCGATTCTTACGGATCTATGGTTTATAGCTCTACCAAGGAATATGTGGGTGGTCTAAAGTCGACCGTCAAACATAGTCGAAGATGTGCTGGGAAATAACGTTAATCACCATACAAACCCGTCCATTTACTCTTAGAATAATGGCAAAAACGGCGCTCTAGAAGCTGCGTCTACGTAAAACATTCTCCCTCTCACCGCAGCGGGTTCAAATCCCACTATAGGAGCGCGACTTGTAAAGTGAGAAAGGATTGATTCTTACGGATAGCGGGAGGTATACAGTACTGGTTCTACTCAAGAAACATGGAATGGTCTGCCTTTACAATAAAAACAAATTGACAGCCTTATATGGCCTAACATGTGCTAAAATGACGTAAAACATCATTGAAACGAAGTGTTTATACATAATAATGTATAATGTATATACTGTATATTATACATAATAATGTATATATTTGAATGTTGTTAAACAGCTCGTCAGCCCAATTTATGTTATATAGAGCTGCACTGGAAAGAGGTAAAAGATACATATTAATCCGGGAATCTGTCCTGCTATTACTAATGAATGTATTCGCTATGGGTTGTTTGAGTGCTCCGATATACGCGACCGCCCAGTTTCAAGCCACCGTGCTTTCTGTTCTAGTCCACATCAGCCCCTCAACATATAATGATACCATCTTGACCACAGTTGGGAAACTGTCAAACTTCGAAACCTATTTCCATTATCACAGAAAAGCTCGAGACAGGTGGTCAGTCAATGAGCTGCGCTAAACGAGCTCTTCGTTCCGAAAACGTTTAACAACCAGACTTGAATTCTACATTCGAACCTCTAACCATGCGTTCAATATACGAACAAATCCCTGCTTTCAAAGTTGCATGAAACGTTTAGCCCTGTGGTTCAACATTCGAACCCAGCCCTGCATGTAACCTTCGAACACAGTCCTGCTTTCAACATTCTAACACGTCCTTGAGTTCAACATTCGAACCCAGCCTTTCGCTCAACATTCGAACCATGCATTCAACATTCGATCTTAGCCCTGCATTCAGCATTTGAACGCAGTCCTGTGTTTTATGCTAGTATTTTAAGCTAGTCCTGTGCTCAACTCGAGCCCAGCCCTGTATATAACACTCGCACCCGTGTTGGCAGTCATCATCCGTTCAACAGTCGAACCCAGTCTTGCTTTTAACATGCTATATTAGCCCTACGTTCAAAATTCAAACCCAGCCCTGCGTTTATTCTTCGAACCCAGTCCTGCGGTCAACCTTCTAACTCAGCCGTGCGTTCAACATTCGAACACAGCCCTGAGTTCAAAATCTGAACTCATTCCTGCGTTCAACATTGGGACATAGGCCTGCGTTAACCATTGGAATCCCGCCTTGCATTCAACATTCGTTCTCAACCCTGTATTCAACACTGACCTAGCCCTACGTTCAACATTCGAACTCAGTTCTGTATTCAACATTTAAACTCAGTAACCACCACCTGATAGTCTCAGTCTCTTCGAAATTGCACGACCGATTATAGAACCGCTTGCTGTTGTTTAATGTTAAGACTTGATTGTTTCCCCATGGGTGCAACTGAACAGGAGTAAGTTGTTTCGGTTATGTGTCCAAGAACAGTTTAAGTGCGTGATGAAAACGATAGAAATAACGGTTATTGACTATCCATGGAACTGGGGTAACAACGGTCAGTTGTTCTAGTAATAAATGCCCAATTTCCATACACAGCAATTACAGTTGCTACATGTATGTGTATAACTATGGTTGGCTTACACACGCATACACGTAATAGTTAATAGTTCCAATCGGTATAAACGCATCTAGATTCTCTATCATGGGGGCATATGTGTGTTAAGATTGTAATAACGTCAGAAGCGAAGGTAAATGAAAAATCCCAAACGTTTGCTCAATAAATATGGTCTTAAATATAAGTTACACATTAGGTCGAGATAGTTTGTGTCAAAGTTAGTGTTCTCATTTATATTTAAATAGTCAGACTTAGAATGTCAGTTTAACATAGTTTGAAAAGTTATAGTTATTGCGCAAAAAAGAGCTACAGTTTGCATTAAATACCGATGCATAAACGGCTTACTGTTTACGCCAATAATGGCGGTATTAATAGTTTCGAGAATGTAATTCGAATTGTTTCTTGAAAATGCATACGACGTAGTTTTACCTCTGATACATGCTGACTTTTATATTCTGACTTTGGTGGTTGGGTAATTCTACATGCATATTTGTCCAGAAACAATGTTTAAAAGACATTAATATGTATTTTGTGTTCAAAGTTGCACTAATTATGATAAATGAAGGTATTTATAGTGAAATCTCCCATCAAACATGGATTATTTCTAATACATATTGCCATTATAAGTAAAATTAAATCTAGACCGGTTTTACGAAAAACGCACTATTTCTTATGCAGATTTTTAAGTGAAAAAGTTGTCTAATTTTGTCTAATTTTCTGTATGTTTAGGCTAAATGTCTAGATTTTCAGAGGCTGTAAAAATATGTTCTGTCGAAATTAGTCCGGAGTTCACATTTTTTTTTATTTTTTATTTTATCGCACTAAAACTGATCTGGACAAGAATTACCAACCTCATGTGAACCAAATGTAAATACATACAGGATCTTAAACAAAGTTCCCATTCCATTTACGGTTTTAAAAAACGAGTTATGCATCATTTTAATGTAAATGAGCCATAAAGTGAGTTTCAACAAACTTATTTTTAATTGGGAGGAGTTGAAGGTTTCAGCGGTATTTGGCACAGATCATTTCCATAATGTATAGTTTGTCAAGGCACAGAAATCAGTATTCTAGATGAAACATACCTTTTTGTCTCGCCCACGAGAGTGAGTAGCGAGACATAGCAGTCACTTTTCCGGCGGCGGTAGCGGCCACACTTTAAAACAACTATAACTTAACAAACGCGGCTCTAATTTTTCTGAAACTTTGTCACATGCTTTGTTTGGTCAAGGGACATATGTGGTCATTTGTATTGTCTTACACACGCTAAACGAAGTTGTGGGGTATACTGGTTTCACCCTGTCCGTCTGTCTGTCTGTAGACGCAACAATGTCCGCTCCCTAACTACTCTCCTAAAGCAAATGTCATAAAACTTCATGCCTGGACTGCCTTTGATGAGAGAATGACCCCTATCGATTTTGAGGTCAGTAGGTTAAAGGTCAAGGACACCATGACCTGATAATAAATAGCATTGTCTACTCCATAACTTCTCTCCCACTGAAGCAAATCTCATAAAGGTGAACTGCCAGTGGTGAGAGAATGAGCCTTATTGATTTTGAGTTCAGTAGATCAAAGGTCAAGGTCACCGGGACCCGATAATGAAAACCTTTGTCCGCACCATAACTCCGCTCTCCTTAAAGCAAATCTGATGAAACTTAACCAGTGGTAAGAGAACAACCCCTATTGATTTTGAGGTCAGTAGATGAAAGGTCAAGGTCACAGGGATCGGATAATGAAAAACCTTGTCCGCTCCATAACTCCTCTTTCCTTGAAGCAAATCTCATGAAACTTCATAGTTGAACTGCCTGTGGTGAGAGGAAGACCACTTTGAATTTTGATTCTGTAGGTTAAAGGTCAAGGTCACCGGCATCCGATAATGAAAACTATTTTCCGCTCCATGAGTCCTCTTCCCCTAAAGCAAAGCTCATGCAAATTCACAGGCGAACTGCCTGCGGTTAGAGGATAATCCCTGTTGATTTTGAGATCAGTAGGTCAAAGGTCAAGGTTACCGTGACCAGATAATGAAAAATCTTGTCCGCTCAATAACTCCTCTCACCTGAAGCAAATTTCATGAAACTTAATACGTGGACTGCGTGTGATGAGTCCTTAGTTTTGAGGTTTTGAGGTCAGTAGGCCAAAGGTCAAGGCCACCATTACTTGATCATGAATATCCCATTCCACTCAATCTTTATTCAAACAGTAGGATGGGGAATGGGGGCACTGGTAGTGGGGGTATATTTGTTTCCCTTAAAAGGCGACAGCTCTAGTTGGCATTGATGGACATCGCTTGATGACAAAAAATAACATGGTCAAGGTAATGTTTTTCGTTATTTCCCCCAAACTTAACCTTACTTAGGTAACAACCTTGGTTAGGTAACTTAACCTCAGTTAACTTTATGTCTTTGATACTTGGTCATAAGTATTGTTGGCATTGGTGGACATCGTTGAATGACAAAAAATACCAGGGTCAAGGTCGTATTTTGCATTACTTTCCCACAACTACACCCTGGTTAAACCATTAAACCTCAGTAACCTAATTTCTTATGATTACTTTGCCTTTATTTGTTTGATACTTGGTCATATGAAGTGTTGTCTTTGGTGAAAATCAGTTAAGGCTTTGCACAAATTTAATAAAATATTTCATATGCGGTTTGCCGCGGTTGGCGAGACACCCTCAGATAGAGTTCTTGTTTTTAGTGGCCTCTGTGGTTATAATTCATTTATAGTTGTGTAAATATTGCTGTATTCGATAATGTGTGTCACTTTAAAGATGAAGTAGAAGAAAACACTGACACTTGTTGTCTCAATTTAGATTTTTACCGTTTCAATGCCAATTCAACTAGTCCTCATATATACAAATATAGCCGAAGCTATTTTGAAAATGTCGTAAAATTCCATTCAAACAACCACCTAATTTATTTGTCACACTATTTAGGATGCTTGCTCTTGACAAGTTTAAATAGACTGACCTTTCATATATACTATGACCCACATGCCTTCAGTTCCTATGTACCGTTATTACTGCCCAAGCATGTGATCTACGTGATTACTTAGAACACCTTTGTCTACGTACATTACACTCGTTGTGTGCTTCCTTGTGACAACTTTAAATAAATACTGTGTCGTGAAGCGTTTCTCTTAAACTGCGGAAACAAAAGCATAATCGCAGTTTTGAATCTTGTGGGTTGTTAATTGACGTTTTCTTTCAAAACCTTAATGTTACATACATTGCATCTATACTTCAGATGACTCCAATTTCTAAATACCAATTGTTTTCGTGATCCTGAATGATATATAGGGTCCTATAGAAACCACAGCGTCCGAACGCAATGGCATCGTAGGTCCGCACTGTACTGCAAGCAAGGACCAGAAACCACAAAGAAAGAGACAAAAAACAACAGAAAGGGTGTTGAAGACAGGGTTACCGACTTGGAACGGTCAGTAGGCAAGAATGCCTACTGGTTAGCTTGAATCGATTTTATATGCGCACAATACTCGCTATTATCCTGTCTTCAGCGCCTAAATAGACAAGACAGTGTAAACAAAACTACATCCCATCAAAAGGAATTCTCTAACAATAAAGTCCACATCCAGAGAAACTAACTAAAGATACACATACAAAATAATAAACATCTCAGGATGTATCCAGAGTCGTACTGAACAACCATAGTAGTTGCAGCTAAAGAGAAAACCAATCTAGGGTACGACCAGAAAACCCGAGGGACGAAAGCTCATGCACCCACCTCCCTTAGTTGGGGTTTCAGTAGCTACAATCATAGAGTCCCAAGAGGTAGTGGTCTTTTCGCAATCTGGACAAAGAACTGTGCTCTCGTCGTTGAACGATTTATCCATGGATGCAAAACTGAAAGATACACAAAATGATACAGTATACACGATAACAGTGTAAAATATAATTGACATAAATCTTAATGTATATGCTAGGAAATACATGTTTAAACCAAACATGAACCGAATCAAAGGCTAAATTTTAGTTTAATCTTATTTCTTTACATCGATTGTGAAAAAAGTTCTTGTAACTTATATTAATCACTCTCGATGGCTTCCTGGGTAGAACCAGTACTAAACAATGTGGAATAATTATCTTACTCAAGGATAAATAACATGGCCAAGGCGAGGATAAACCTACTATCTTTCGATCTTGAGTCCAAAGCTCTACCACTGGACACTCACTCAACTCGTTTTTGGTTTAAACATGACCGCAATATGTGTTTCCTAGCATACAAATTAGGATTTCTGTCAATTTGTTTTGACACTGTTATCTTTGCCCGTTCAGTCGCTTGTGAATTGAACTTATTACATTTTCCGGAAAAGATGGTGACGGTGACAATTAAAAACAAATCTCAGCTAAGTGCTCAGAAAGCTGTATTGTTGATTTTACGCCTACCGCGATTATGATGTAAACAGCAACGAGTGTGACAATATAGCCCAAAGTGGAAAATTAAGCAATATTGTATAGGATATAAAGTAACATAAATAGAGCATCGTCAGACTGGTTTCCATCAACGTGATTTACTTCATACGATATTTGGTCAGAGACAATTTCATACCGTCTATATTTAACTTGTAAGAAGGTTTGTCAAAATAGGTTATGACCCTATCATTTTGCAGGGCACTGCATGTTGAGGGGTTTAACCATTTATAGTTTGCCACTATGATTTTTTCTTCTTCGATTGTCTAATGACCGGGCGGATTGTGGACTCTATGTTGACGTCGTTATGAGGTGATGAAAACCGAACGTTACGTGTGCGTAGAGAACAATACCCGTGGCTAGTAAAATATATATCTCAGTGAATGTTTGTGTTATCAGTGATACGCGCTCGTGAACCTTACCCGGCAACGGGCTTCTTACTCTACACATACTCTTGAACATTGCTAGACAATTGCTTCGTTTAAATGCGCTGTCACTCCTTTCACAAATGCACGAGGCGTGTCTCCTATTCTCCTTCTCCTTCCAATACTCAGTCTTTATTACTGAGTTAATGCATGCACTGTCTACAAGGTTTTAACCTCTAACTAACTAGGCAGCATCATTAGGCAATAAAAGAAAAACGCAAACATGATTATGTGTATATGAATATAAAGATATTTATGAGGTTATTGTTTGAAGTTATTGTTTAGTGCTGACATATGCATATGCATAATTGTAGACTGGATTCCATTTAATTTCTTACAAAAAAATTGAAAAACTAAATTTGAGCTTTCGTTACCCACACGGGAAACTTTATCAACAGGCTGAAGTTAATCTATTGACTTAACATCACCCAAGGTACGAGTGATTTCACGCGAGTGAGCAAAGTTAAGATTGACTGTCCCAGGTGTGTGATACATGTAGTTGAAACTTAATGGTTTGTTCTCTTGTTGCCCTGGCAAGTCATTGAGTACTTACTTTGTGGCTTTCTAGGCTTTTTTTTAATATTATATATGCATGATCATTGATGTGTTTTGGTTACATTGCCTAGTAATGCTGCCTTATTTGTTAGAGAGTATAACCTTATGGGGATATCTTTGTTACCCTGTCCCATTGATTGGGATGACAGTAGGGTAAGAGTGAGGTTTGGTGGTCCCTATTACCTGCCAATGTACGTTCCAAGGCGGTAGCCCTATTGTCAACCTTTTTGTGTTTTCTATGTCTTAGCTTGCCTTTTATTCATCTTTAGAGTCGTTCTTTGTTTCTGAGTGTGTTTGTGGTTGACTGTCTTCCTTGAATGCTGCTATTCCTGTTCGATTGTTATATCTACTTTTGGGATCAGTTCATGTATGCGACGTGACAATTCAGATGTGTAGTGCTACGCTTTCTATGTTCAATAAACAAAGCTTTCAGTTACATTACTGTTTGTCACATGTAAAGATGGATCCACATACATGTTTCTTGTGTGACGGATATTTTGGTGGCAATTTCCGTGATTGTCTTAAACGATTTAAAATACATTTATACCTTGTGTTTTCGAAATTCTCTCTTCATTTGTTTTCTTGCACCTGTGATATATGTTATCCATTACTGCCCTTGCTTTTACTATTTTTAACCTTGGTATTGCCCATCCCAATCAAAGTTTACAACGAGAGAGTTTAACACTTTGTAGGTATTAATCTACGTGTGGTTTTTCTAGAAATGGTGGTCTCTATGCTGATAGTCCTTGCCTATGATGTTGGTGTCCAGAAATTGTATTGTAATTGAGCATTCTTCTTTTTCACCAATATAACCTTTATGTCCGGTTGTCGACTGTTGATGTGAGATGTGACATTGTCTACATGGTCGACCTTCTCGTTGATGTGTGTATCATAATCACAAACCTGGCTTATGAAGCACCGTGCCAATATCTCTGGTCTCAGTGTCGTCCATGAAGAAAATGTACGCAATGCTTGATACTGGTGATTACATAGCTGCACCATGCATAACTGATTTTATTGCATACGCATTTACAAGCTCCGTTTACTTTTAATATGATAGGAAACATCAATATTCGCCAATATTAATGTGTAGTAGAGTCATATTGGGTGTGATAAGTGCAATATTCTGTTCATGTCAAAAGAACGTATGTCACGTGATGTAAACAATGTTGATTTCATTGTGAAAATTCCCACGATGTAACGACAATATGTTTGTTTGAAATAACTGTTTTTCTTGAAAATTAAATGTTACAACCTGTTTTATTGTTCTAATTTAAAAATGCGTATGCGATAAAAAGGTTATTGTATTTATATTGGGATATATGCACTCGTTCTGTCATGCATAAATATTGCGCGACTTTAGGATGTTACTACTTATATAATATTGTTCTAATTTAAAAATACGTATGCAATAAAAAGGTTATTCGAATTATTTTGGGATATATGCACTCGTTCTTTCTCGCAAAAAATACGCGAAAGAACTCATGCATATATCCCAATACAAATATATTAACCTATAAGTATACGTCATTGATGTTAATGACGTCATTGGGCGATACAACATGTACATAACCGATTAACTGTGAACATATTTAATTCGTTTTTTAAAAATATGTCCCGCAATAATGGGTTCAAATTGAAAATAATGTCCTTTTGCTGATGATTATTTTATTACATCAAATATTACATAGCACATATAGCATGTATTACACTTATAATATCAACACAGTTAATAGTTTTCTGTAGTTTCACATTTAATTGTATCGAATAAAGAGTTATGTAGATCATATTGAATTTAGAACAAATCATTTTTCAGTTTCTTACACAGTAATATTTGTTACAAACATAGCAGTTTAATTACTATTAATTTTGTCATTTACTTATATATATCATAGATAATATCAAATATAGCATATTTATATTAATAAACATCATTGTCAAATATGGAATACTTCTATCAGAGGTTTATAAATATGGCATATTTCTATCATAGACTATATCAATTATGATATATTTCAATCATAGACTTTATCACATATAGCATGAATATATTTCAGCTTCAATTATGTTTTTATATTTTTTAAACATAGTTTTCTCATTCTCTTTCTCCTTCGCACATGGACACATGCAAACACCGCACATATATATATATAGGATAAGTTAATAATTCACTATCGGCGTTCAAAGCCGTTAAACATCGAAAATGTGCAAATAAATTCTTATATAAACATTCTTTAAATTAGTTTCCCGTTTTAAATTTCCTAAATTACCAACAATAAAGTGTCTTGGGAGGTTGGAAATGACAAATAAGTGCATGAAAGATGAATAGTGTCAGAACACGGAATACATCATTACCTGGTCTGAGTATTAACTTTCATACCCCTTCCAACCCCTTCTCCAAGAAGCGAAAACGGGGTTGGCTGGGGTATAAAATTAATAAATTAAGTTCGGCTAAAAAAGTCTGCATATTGTAAAATTAAACCATTTAATAGGTGTTGGTAATTTTAAACAGGTTATTGCATTTCTTCAGTAACAAATGTTTTTAAATGTGTTTTATTGTCGAAATATCCGTTATAAAATCCGGCTAATATAAACTTTCCCATCGTTTAATGAAATTAAGGCGGGACCACGTAATGATGCAGCATTTTCTATTGCGATACACCGGATGCGTGCGCAGCTAGCTCCGCCTATCGAAAAATGAACATTATTTGGAATGTAGCTATTTTTTCCGACGGAAAGTATCAAGTAAATATATATATTGTAAGATAAGACTGATAAAACAATGAACTATAGATTGACAGTTTGTAACAGTAAATCAGGAAATGTTGTATTCACATAACGCTGTCAACCAAAAAACACACAAAAAAACGCATTTAAAACAAGCAAGCTAAGCGATCGTGGGCTGAACATTTAACTTTTAGAAATAGTTATTTAAGCGGTCTTGCCTTCAAAACGATTCCATTCAATTATAGTATAGACCGGCGGGGTACCCAAAATTGTACAGAAATATATATAAACGTTTCTAACGGTATGACGTTCGATCTGTCAAGAATGTTGCGTCATTCAAACCTGTTTTTATATTATTTCTGGCATATACAGATAGCTTAACTAAACGAGACAAAATGCAATTCAGAGATTACACTTAGTCACTATAGATAAAACAAAAACGAACGACAAAATGCAAATTCAATACAATGGGATCTAAATGACACAATTATATGGTACATCATAATCAAGATATCTAAAACGAACGGATACAATAACAATGTATGCCTTACACGTATTACTGAAATTATATTGAGAAGTATTATTAAACTTTATAAAAACTCTCTACATAATACGACGCAAAATCGGCCAATATGAGCCACTATTCAATCAAGGCCACAATGAAAGAACTCGCCAACATGAGCTTTAATTGATGTCATTCGCGCTTGTTACATTGTAATCACTCTATAAATAAAATTAACACTATTATAAATAAATACAAATCATGTCAAAATAATTTCGTTTAATTAAAACTCTAATCTAGTGTCAGTTAATTAAGAAAATTGTCGAGGGCATTTTGTCATTTGTCACCAAAGTTATTGGTCAAATGATTGTCATATTGGTCCAAGGTCGAAGCCCGAATAACATCATACTATTAATTGTGAAACGTTATTTTGGCGCAAGACGACTAATACTATACTAACATAAAGTAGGTTATTATTCATTTAAACCATATCTCATACACATAACATATTATATTCTAATCAAATATACTTTACATATATAGCAAGCACACACTTAAACTTTAAATGTACAGAATGTGTGCTGCCCTTAATGGATGTGTTATATATATATACTAACTAAATACGAGTACATTCTTAAAAACACATATGTATTTTCGATATTTATAAATGACATGATGGTACATGTTAATTGTGTGCGGATACTACATTTTGCAGAAGATTCAAAAGACACATTACTTTATATGAAGTAAACTACTAAATGGTTGAGCTCATTTGATGTTTGTATGGTCATGATGGTGTTTTACGCCATTTTCAACACATGCAAGGTTATATATGACGGTCGTTTTTTTTGTGATGGAGGCAGATCACCCACTTTTCCTGGGTAGAACCAGTACTGTACACCTCCCTTCATCCGTATAAGTCGACACTTCCTCACTTACAAGTCGAGCTCCCAGTGGGATTCGAACCCGCAACGGTGAGAGGCGAAGGTTTACAACGCAACGTTGTTAACCATTCGGCCACGGAGTTGAGCTTATATAAATGTGCATGTCAGCTCGTGATGACATATATTCCACATGATGAGTATTATATAGTGGGTTTCCTTCTATTCAAAATGAAATAAAAAGAACATCATTGAATTCACAGTTCGTCGATTGTATATAACAATTTCTCAAAATAGTTTTTCAACTTTCATGATAGGGTCTCAATACCATTTACTGTCCACAGTGTGCACATGTCATTTCCGCTAATGTATATGACTGGTCCAGCATATATTAAACAATAATTATAGGTTATTAGATTTGTATCGGGATATTTGCACTCGTTCTTTCGCGTATTAATATTGCGCGACTTTGCATATATCCCAATATTAATCTAATAACCTTTTTCTTACATACGCATTTTTAAATTAGAACAATAACACAGGTTGTAACATTTAATTTTCACCAAAAATATTTATTTGAAGCAAACATGTCGTTACATCGTGGGAATTATCACGATGAAATCAACATTGTTTACATCACGTGACATACTTTATTTGACATGAACAGAAAATTGCACCAATTACGAACGAGTATACATTAAAACCCAATTTGACTTTACTATACGTCAATATGAGCGAATATTTACGTTTCCTGTTATATTGAAAGTAAACGGAGCGTGTAAATGCGTATGCAGTACAAGAAGATATACAAGTCGAACATGAAGGGTAGTATTCAAGGACCACAGTGAACTAAATTAACAATTACAGGGATAAATAGAAGAGTATATGGCATCACAAACATAAAATGTTTGACAATATGGCTACCGCTTTGGAACGGTCAGTCGCTTTCCTTTATACTTAATAATAGCTAAGCGCGTATTAATCATATCCATATGTATGGCCTTATGCGCTGATTTTTTTTAACTTGTCCATTGCAAATCAGCTAAACTCTTCATATGGCGCATTGTCTTTGTTACGGTCTTGTCCGTGTATATAAAAAAAGTCTACCGTTTTAGAGCCACATCCAGTCGACTATGGATCCTTCATTCTGATACCACTTCGGTAATGTTCTCTTACATAAAAACCTTGCCTAGGAAGGAACACATTGTTTTTGTGTAAAATTCTCTAATTTTATTCTTTTGCTCACTTAATTTACAAGA
This sequence comes from Cyrtodaria siliqua, assembly GCA_037043455.1. Taxonomy (NCBI): domain Eukaryota; kingdom Metazoa; phylum Mollusca; class Bivalvia; order Adapedonta; family Hiatellidae; genus Cyrtodaria; species Cyrtodaria siliqua. The sequence continues at coordinate 564,192 of JAWPHD010000077.1, read as the reverse complement.
ATGTGTCACTACCGGTCGCATGTTATCCGTCCTAATCGATGGACACTATCGATATAGTCCTGTTGTAAATTGTTTAACAATTCTAGAACACCATAAACAGTTGGGTCAGAATGTCTTCTCCTATTTAAAACGTGATAACCCCTGGAGTGTAATATTCAACATGGTTAATATGACTCTGCTATTCTAGGTCATTGCTCTTTTCTGACTTGTACCGTGTATTATAAATATATCTTCCGTTTAAGAGCTTTGTTTTCAGACTGTTTGATTTGCACATGCTCTCTCTAACTAATTCTGCAACATTATTTTTAATGTTCCGTTTACTTACTTGTATTCAAAGAGTTTTTATTCTTCATATGTCTCTCAAAAGCGATACATAGAGGAATTTACTCAAATATTTGTTTCAGGTGAAACATATCAGTTTCACCATAACACGAGTTGTAATGTTTGCGAGACTTAGCGAGTAAACTATTAACGTTATTCAACTAGTTCCATATAGTCTAAGATGAAGCAACAACGAATGTAAGGTTATGTTTATCATATGATATCATGTATTCCAGTTGTTTATTAAAATAAGGATTAGTTTTAATCAATGAATACAAAAATGCGAAACAGCGTGCCTATCTATAGAAGTTATATACTGAAAGAAAAAGAAACGCAGAGTGCGTATTTCCGCTATATATTGTATGTTTAATATACTACTGCTAATCGAATGGTACAGGGCGACATTAGGCCTGTCCTTTTAGCAAGAAGGTTTAAACAGCACTGAACACACCAATGGTTACCCCTTTAAAGTTTCATTATTATCAGAATGCGCATTTGGCTCAAGCAGGTGAGCAAACTTAAGCTTTAAATGTTGCAATCACTTAACATTAAATACAGTACTGAACTGGCTCAATTTTTCAAAGAGGAACTTCAGCATTTATGAATTTCTTGTTACAACGTGTACTGTGATTAAAACGTCTACAGCATCACAGTTGTGTCCTCTCTCTAACTAACTGCACTTTTTTTTTTACAAAACATCTTGGGATTTCGTTGGAATATATATGGAATTAAGTGTGCAGTATATGCAATATATAGCGGAAATACGCACCCTGCGTTTCTTTTTCCTTTCAGTATATATCCAATGTTCCAGGAAGTTCTGTCGATTTGTTTATTTTAGTAGAATTATCATCGCAAACATTTTGATTACATTCTGAACGATATATATGTATCATATTACACATAACAATTGTTTTAATATATATTTGACTTAAAAGTACTATATCTAGATTACGCCGCCACTACGCTTTTATTTACCACTATTACAAATTAAAGCAAAACACATACTTAATATGCACATGTAAAAACACTTAAGGAAAAAATAAAATATATATGAAGTGTTATTTGTTCAAATAATCTTTTGTTAATTTACCAGTGATAGAAAATCGTCACCGATACCTCCATCATATTTCATTTTGAAAGTATTTCTTACGTAAAGCATGAAATTTAACAGATACATGTGATGCACGGATCGTGGTATATGTAGTCCGGAGCACATGCCACTTTCTGTCTTAATTTTGTCGCACCACATCATTTATCAAGAATCCAGCGTTTTGGTCAAATTTAGTAAGGTTTTCTTTATGCCACTTTTACGTAAAGTGGAGCGTGAAGACGCCTTCTGATATCTGTTGAACAGAATTTCGCGGTGTATGGTATCTGTCCATCATTACGTGCTGCATGAATGTACTACGAGTATAACAAGACTAGTTCAACGTCTGAGAGAGACTGTATTGACCAATAACCGTCCTGAGCAAGAACGTCCGTGTGTTACGTCACGTCAAGTTGACGCGTAATTTCGTCTCAAGCATCTAAGTCGGCGCTTCCGCTCACCAGCAAAAACTGCCGTGAAACGGTCGTGAAAACACCATGAACATAAGCCGTTCTCCGAACAACCGAATACGTGCCAGGACCATTTCTAACCAAATACATTGTTAGTATATGCTGCCCTCGTTATATGACGTTATGCTTTGACTTCTAAGTCAGACATAGATCAATTGTATGACTTATTGGTCACAAGGATTTTAAATGCATCCAATGTATGTTTGCCAAAAGCTAAATTCAGGCGTCACTTAAAGCCTTATTGGAATAAACAACTGAATTGTTATCATAATAACATGAAAAATAAAAGAATGATATGGCTGAGTAATGGAAAACCGAGAAACGGTTTATCAGACATTAATTATAATGAAGCAAAACGCGAGTTTAGATGTCAACATAGATATGCTGTTGATCAGTATATGGTTAAGCTCAATCTTGAAATAGACGAAGCTGCTGAGATTGACCAAGATTTATTTTGGAACTTAGTAAACGCTAGACGGAAAAAATCATGTACTGCCCCCGGTACTGAAATGAACTTTAATGAAATACTATCTAGAAATCCAATAGAGATATTGTTGGGTTGGCGTAATTACTTTAGTGATTTGTTCTCTGTCGATGACGATGCCAATTTCGATAGTGCAATTTTTCAACATGTAAATGAGACAGTACACTCACAGAACGTATAATTAAGTAATTATAATGTATGCGATTTAATACCAATCTCAGTAGCGGATATTAATTATTTTCTAAGGCTGTATGTCGGATTAAATGACTCAAGACAGGCGTTTGATAGATTATGGCATAATGGCCTTTTCTTTAAACTGAATGAATTTAACATAGATCCTACAACTTACAAAGCCATAATTGATATGTATAATAATGTGACAAGTCGTGTTCGATGTAATGGTAATGTATCTGAAACGCTTCGTGTACGGCAGGGAACAAGACAGCTAGGAGTCAGTAGCCCTTTCCTCTATCTAGCATATATTAATGGCTTAATATCAGAAATTGAAGACTCGGGTCTTGGCTTTTGTCTTGTCATTATTAATTATAGTTGTTTAACTGTTGCGGATGATATGGTTCTCGTGTCATTTTCAAAACTAGGCCTGGACAAAATGATGTCCATATGTAATGACTATGCAACTAAATGGAGATTTAAATATAATGCATGTAAATGTTCCGTGATAGTGTTTAATGAGACAAAGTTTGAATTTTAAAACAAAAATAGAACATGGAAAATTGGTAATGAACCTGTCGTCGAAACTATAAATTATACACATCTAGGCGTTATTTGTAATAAATACATGGATATACAGGGCAGTATCAAAGAATCCTGCCGTAAATTAAGAGGTGCATTTTTAGGTTTGATAAATGCTGGTCTCCATGAAGATGGTCTTCACCCTATAACATCAATGAACATATATAAGTCCGTTGTAATTCCAAAAGCCCTGTATGGTTGCGAACTGTGGTATGACATGACAAAAAGTGATATGTTAATGTTGGAACGATCGCATCGATTCTGCATAAAATATATGCAATCAATTCCTACTCAGACGAAAACTGATATATGTCTTAGTTTGATAGGTGCTAAATCAATTGAGAGCGAAATTGACACTCGTAAGCTTCTATTTTTAGGACAATTATGCCGTTCAATATGTCCACATGTAGTAAGAGAGGTCTTTATTTATAGACTATTACATTTTATCGAAAATCCATCGCATCAGAGAGGATACATACCAGAAATCTATCGTATTTTAAGGAAGTATTCACTTCTCAATGTTTTAAATGAATTCAGAATTTCTGGTGTATTTCCTTCGAAATTTACTTGGAAGCGCATGATAAAAAACAGTGTGTGTACAATGGCAGAAACTGAGTGGTCATTTAGAGTAAATAATGATTGCTCTTTAAGAGACTTTTTGTGCATAAAACCAATGCTTAGTCATGCTTGTGAGTTATGGGAATTTTCTAAAGCGCAACCAAAATACACGACTAAATGCAAAAGTGCAATATGTCTATTATGTAAATTATTTAGTGACACTTATACCAAAAGTTACCCCCGGTGTGAAAGACAAGTTTCATCTATTTCAGAACACTATATTTTTTATTGTGTGTTCGTACTGAACACATTTCAGTTAAATTGTGGTAGTCAATTTTTACCATTGTTGGTTCAAATGTATTTAACATATTCATAAACTTAAGTCCGCGGGAACAAATAATTGTCATGCTAAATGGTATGAGACCACTTAGTGACAAATGCAATTTGACTTGTTTAAAAGTGGTTATTAATGTTTTCCATTTAATATGGAGTGTTGGACAAGCGGTAAATTGAAAATAACGTATTAATAGCCATGTGTGTAATTAAAATGTAATGTCATTGACTCTCCCTTATATTTCGCTTCCATAAGGGAGAGTGATGTTATGATGTTTATTTTTCAAGAATGTATTTGATAAACTGGTAAGATGAAGTAAACTATGTGTGATTCCATACCTGTTCTTTTATTTCGTTTCATAAAGGCTGGGTATGGACTCGATTACTAGTTTATCTTTAAACATAACAATTTTTTAACACTTTGTAATCTGTTGTACATATTGAATATGAAAAGTATTTATTATAAGGGTAAGCAAATATGTTCCATGAACATACGAGTACAGTCATGGAATCAGTTTAATTATATTAAAAGACTCCAACATGAATGTATATATATTAACTTATTCTAATACTTTACTCTATGTCAAAATTTCTCTCATTGTCTATTGTAGTAGTACTTCTGTGTTACTGCGTATATTTGTCCCTAAATTACTGATTGTCATGTATATATTATTATTGAATTGTTTGAATGCGTATATGTAAACTTATATTGTATGCTCTCCAACTGGGAGGAAAATAAAGACTCAATCAAAAACTACGGAGTACTGAAATAAAAATATAGTTTTTAGTTAAGTGCGCGTAAATATATTTGATTATTAATAGAGTTGGATTTCTTTTTTCCATAGTAGGTTTGATATTTACCATTGAACTGCCACGTAAATAGTTTGAAAGAAATGGTATTTATTCCGTCCTTGTTTCGCAGATAAATTCAACTGTTACGGATGATAGCCTTTTTCAGTGAAGTAGTTTGCACCTTACGGCCACCACAGTAGTCGACGTGGTTAGCACAATGGAGTCGACTGTTGAGATGTACTGTTAACAAAAGGTGTCTGCTTCTTACTTGTTTTAAGCACAATGCCTTTACATTGAGTGTAGTGTTGTACATTCGTATTAATATTCTCCACTTGTTGACGCACTATTTATACTGCTTTTGTTTGAACTGTTCCATTACTGTATTTCGATTCAAGTTCAATTTCAGTCATTTGATAGTTTCTGCTAGAGCGGCATGGTAACCTGTACACTCGACTGTTACACGACGTCATAACACTCTTGCGAAAATTCTTAGACATACATCCGTAGATGAAAGGATTAAGGCATGATTGAATGTATGGCAAGCAGTATATGGCAATCTGGAATTAAAGTTGAACGTGCAATTATGACATTTACAAATGCATATTAGTTAAGCAAAGCAAACTCACGACTGTTATCCTAGTTGGTGTACAGAATGTATTCAATAAATGTGCAAACTAATTGAAGTTGACAAAGCTGTAACATCATACATTTCTTCAAACTGCTAAAGCCATTGTGATACTCTATGCAAGGTATACAACTTGCTTAAAGGTCAATCTACATTTTATATGCGACAATGTACATTTTCCATCAAACATATTTAGTCGGCGCAAGGTCATATGCGTGTTTTGTAACTTAGCAGTTATTACAGTTCCACAACCGATTTCGGAGAGAATATCTTTGCTGACAGACACAAATATCTGTAACTAATGATTTTAAATGTTGGTAAACAATCATTTTTTGTATCGACACACATTGTCTAGTGCTTAGATAAACAAGAAAACTAACACCAAATATGTTACTTACTTGGAGATTAAAATAAACTTCTGTGTGCATGCTGGCCTTCATTTCCGAATACTTGAACAGATGAAATATAAGTTTTGGTCCCCAGGAAAACAGGAATACCACAATTACCGTAATGAGCATTTTTATAACCTAAAAATAAATACACCAGTATATTAAAAAAAGAACACAGTGAATGTCAGTTTTTAGCTGTATTGCTGTTTCTACTAAAAGGTGTCTGCATATCTACATAGAAACGAAACACAGGGTCTAGTAGTAATATCTTTTGTGATGACACAGTGAATGTCATTGGTTTGTTTGAGTGGTATTTTTCGTCATTTTAGCACATGTTTGGCCATATATTATGGTAAATATGCAGACAACAACATTTTTACTGGGACGAACTAGTACTGTATATCTCCCGCTATCCGTGAAAATCGACACATTCTCATTGGACAAGTCGAGCTAGCAGTGGGATTTGAATCCGCAGCGGCTCAAGTGTTAATGTAGAATGATGAGTATAAATAATTAAACGGAAACAAACTTACGATTATAAGAATTTGAAGAACAATTATAACAAACTATTCAATAGATTAATACAATACCTGTTTACGCCCCTTTATTATTGCATTCCTTATGTCATTAGGTGGCGTTGCATTTGAATTAGCGACGTACTTCCGGTTCCGATACCGCAGTTGCGCAGAGGCATTTGACCGAGTTGAGCAAGTTGATTGACGTTGGGTTAGTTCTCTACACCTGTAGCAGAATGTGTGAACATAAGACAATTCATATTATTTAACTATCATCTCATTCATTAACTGAACAGTTAAATGTATTGATAAATATATTGTTAATCACATACATACATACCAATTGATATTATTTCATTACGATTTCAGATACATTGCGGTGTGCCATGTCGTTTATACAAGTAATAGGATATAATAGTGGTCACCTTTGAGTAGAGGTCAAATTCATCAACGTCTTTCCGCTTATCCATAACACGTATATTACAACAGTGTAGCAGAAAATCATGAGAACTGTAGGAACGACGAACATCACCATGAATTGATAAACGGCAAAATGGATTCTTTGGTTGTCCAAAAGACCGTGGTCGGCACAGAACATTAGACTGACGGTAGTCTGGTTGTTATAATATGTTGTGGATTCTGTGTCCTGCAAATACATATTAAGTCATGTCTGTTACTTTAATTACGCAATTTTTGCTACTCATTTTCGATAGCGTAAATTATTTGTGAAATTAATGTGGAAAACAGAACTTAGTCTAGAGGAAAACCTATATTGGCAAGTCGGGTTTAATTGGTAAGAGTTACGGCGTTACCACTGGCAAAACGTCTGCACCTAGGTACACTGATAAATGGCATATTTCTTTTATTTAGTTGCACCAGGTAGTATCTGTCAATTTGACGAAACATACTGACAGTTTGAGTTAGAATTGACAAAAATAATTTACATGACACTTACTCACATCAGCTGAAAACAATCCATCACAACTGAGGCGTCAATGATATGTAACACACACACACTAAATGTATTTGGTATAGGCTAAATACGAGTTTATAACAGGGTTTACCGGTGACGGATCATAACAGATTTAGACAGATGCACACTGTTTAAATACGAAAGTTTATAACAAAGAAATATATTTGATATCACATTAGAAACTGTTAAAAAAACTGGACAATAACTCAAGTATGCCAATTTCAACTACATTTGCCTCTATCGTGTATACCGTTATAGTTATTTTAATTTAGAAGCAGGCCAATATATTTAAAATGGCACCTACCCTAACATACAAAACAGGAGCTGACAACATCACTGAAACGATCCATACGGTGACCAGAATTTTCCTTGTATTACCTAGTGTACATTTTCTTCGGCTTTGCATCGGCATAACGATCACAAAATATCTACGAAATAAAAAGTAAAAGTTAGATTAAACATATAATCACAAATGTCCGCTAAAACGCGCTGACTGAGGTGGTTCGGTACTATTCTGGATAATAGAACAAATAGTAAATATGCTCATTTCACAAGAGCTGTCAAGGAATTAAAATCATTTTTTGAAGACATGAGATGCATGTTGGTCAACAAATGTAACTTGGTTCTGGGTATTGTTTAACCACTTATAGGATATGTCGTCTGCTTTTTAATTTAGTCTTTTGGCTGTTACTTGTGATACGCAGGCTTCATAACCGCTGCTCCCAACTAAATATGTTTATTTCGCTCTTCGGGGCATTTAATTTTATTAGATACTGGGACCATACGACGTACGACATGGGGAAGCATATGACTCCATGTCCATCGCCGTATGCATGCCATCTTCGGGATGGTTTAAATTGTGTACTTTTGATTTTATGAATATTGAGTTCTGCTCAATCCGGGGCTAGAGGGCGTGAGCGGTAGCTAGTATATTTCACTATCGCTCATGAACAGTTTCAATCAAACCGAGACTGCAATATTTCGTATGTGTCGTGCTCGGCCGTTTCCAAAGGTCCATTATCATACTTTTTTCTAGTAAGGAAAATCAGTAATGGATGTAGATACATGAACGAGACGTAATAGTTGGCCGATACATAAGTAGCTCCATTAACGTCTGTATATTTTTGGTAATAATAAAACCACTGTTGAGTTCCGGTTTATTTCCGACGCACATGCGCAGCAGGCTATGTATTACGGTTTAACGAACGATTTAGCTCAAAAACATATTGTTTTTTCACTATTTAACATAATGGACTGCACCATATTTAAATAAATCGACATGATTTAAATAAATTGACACTTTATAATTTAAATTAATCCTCTTGATTTAAAGTATATCCTTAAGATTTAAAATATATCGTCACGATTAAAATATATCCATGCGATTTAAATCATTAGAATATATGTAATTATATTAAAATATTTCTATTTATGCTCATAGAGGATTTGTTTAAATGGTGTTAATTTGTTTAAATGGTGTCGATTTATTTAATTATAGTGAATTTAATTAAATTGTTGCACATTTATACTATAACGAAGGTCGACTTATTTAGATCACAAACGAATAATTACATCAAAACCATTTAGTTAAATCGTATGGATAAAATCATATATTTAAATCGCGAGGATATAATAATCTAAATCGTAAGGATATACTTTAAATCGAGAGCATTTATTTAGTGTCAATTTATTTAAATCGTTCCCATTTATTTAAATTTGGTGCAGTGCATGTTAAATAGTGGAAAAAATTGTTTTTGAGCTAAATATATATATTTATTGGTTACATCATACTAGCGTGACGCATTTCAGATTCCCGTTAAAACGAATTTGCATTCAAAGTTATCCTCAACATTTTGCAATGTCATTTAGCCGATTGCTCCATCTATAGTTCATTTACGTGAAAGCAGTGATAAAACATTCATCTGCATCGTAAATAAACAGCATGCAACGCAACTCATACATCAACACGTGTGGCAAGCGGCCATAATGTTTATGTAGCAACAGCTTAGCAACAGTGCAATATTTCCTGTGCCGTTGCCTTCCGGTTAACAGAATGTAAAGATTTTGAACATACCGAAGCGCCGTGATACACACGAGGCGGGATCCCGAAGAATGACGGGATTGGCCGAGCGTTCACGATTGGATAAAATGTGTGTTACTCGGTTTTTATCGTTAGGTTCTATAGTAAAAAAGGAATCTTTGGCAGAGTAAAAAGACGATAAGTTTCAAGATTTTGATTTTGAAAGATACATGTATTTAATCAGTTTGCATGAATGTGCATGAAATATGCAGGGTTTTAAAAGAACCACACTGAAGATACCTTAATGTTAACAATAAACTTGGTTGAACTGACTTGAACATCAAGGATAAAGACCGAGTTTATCACCTACCAGAATGTATTGGTATGCTCTTATTTGATTTCTGGTCACTGATTGGTCATTTTTTCGATGATGCTCTATCGAAATTATGAATGACCTTTATAGAACTGTTGTTATAATCATTTATGAGGACTGTAAGGGGACATTTTAGTGATATTTTCTGATGTGAAGTAGATGTTTACAAATGTATCAAATACATACACCTTGTACACTGTCGCGTGCAATAATACATTTCCTATCTGACAATACCACTCTTCCTACGACAGGAGACGAAATATATTTTACTGTATTCTCGTCCTGTAGGACAAGTGCCATTGACATGTTACTCGTCCTTATAGGATGTTTACTCTTCCTGCTCTGACTGTAAAAGTTCATAAGTCAAAGTAGTCAGATACCATCTTTTGACACTATTATATATAAATAAAACAAAGGGAAACATCATAACGTGTTGTTTTTTTCTTTATATAAATCATTGAAAATTATGAAACTTTGACCAGTATTATAGATGACTATATTCATATTTATATTCTATAGTTCACTACAGTCTGATGTTACTCTGGCATGGTATATATTTCCCACTTTTCCTGTGAAAAAATCCCTTCTTAATTTTTTTTTTTAATAATTATTAGAAAATGTTAAACTACAACACAGGAAAACAGCATACTTTTTGTAATTCCCCTTCCTGAAGGCCCTGGCCCCAGTCACCTAAAAGCTGACTAGTGCCCTTCAAGAATACCCCGTGAAAGTGTTATTTGTATAACATCAAATACCGTAACGTTTGCGCTCCGTGAAATTAGAACGGGACCCGCATTTTAGAATGTCCCAAAGCGGAAATGCGTCAATTTCCCAATATCAGGTTGACTTAAATTGCATTTTATCGCTGATTAAACAGAGTTGCGACTATTTACTGCATTTAATCGCTTAATACACTATGTAAGAACTATTTTCTTTGTTGTTGTTTTCTACTGAAATGTTACTCGTCCTCTTGGCTGACCGATTCATGGATTTCACTCGTCCAGATTCGAAAATCACTCGTCAATACGAGCGGACGAATTGTCGTGCCCTGTACGATCTGTAGCCAACCCGCGGAGATATCGAAGTCAAAAGTCACCAAAGTGCCATTTAAGTATACTCATCATTTGTCTGATCTTGTCTGGATATCCGGTCATCATTCCCAAATTAAGTATCTGTCATTTTCGGCAGTCGGGTGCGATTGAACTACTGACGTCATTATGTTCTGCATTATGACATTCTCAGTATCTCGAGTACATCACTAGGATCAGATTGCCGAACAATTTTGGAATGAGGTCACACTAGTAGGACATAACCAATATGGTGTGGTGACATTCGATATACATTTAAGTAATGCTGCTTAGCAGTAAATGAGATGTTGTGAATGGATTTTTTTTTGTCTTGGTCTTAGAAACCTGACACATTTCCGATATATAAAAAGTAATCAATCAATTGAATCATTATTCAAAGTACCTTGAAATGAAACTTGCTGACAAAATAATTACCCGTCAATAAAACACACAGAAGTTCGCAGTTTTGCTTATTGCCGACGACTCAAATTTCGCCCAACATGAATAAAAAAACGAAGTCAGTCAAATTAGAGCGAAGTTTAAAGCGACTTCGCCTAATTGCGAGACCCCTGATGTAGTCAGTCACATGAGTATTGATTGTAAACACTTTCTCTATAAGTAACCTATTATTCATGTCTGACACAAACATATCGAAACTGCATTTATAAAATAAAGGAATGTGTTTGGTATCAAGCGCAAGTCTGTTTAAATTGTGATTGTATTACTGACTAGAGAAATCAACGGAAATGTATGTATCCTAGGATTAGTCTTAGACATTAATAACGTGTCTATGTAATTATCGAATAATTAGTATTTTTCACTAAATATGAAACGAAGACCAGAATAATATTGCATTCGATCAACATGCACTGTCCATTTTAGGACGCGGGATCCGCACCATTTTCTATGAGATTGTGCTTTTTTGTAAACCTAATGCACGCTGATCGCGCATACAAACGTAGAAAACAATTCAATTTGTGACAAATATGCATGCGACATCGTAATCCGTAAATTTTACCTAAATGGACACAAACTCTGATTATTGTTTATCAGAGCTAGTCTTGATCATCTTGAACGCTTGATTGTAAATACAAACTTTTGTCCTGAGGGGGCACTCCTTAATTTCGCAAGGATGTCCATGGTGTAAATCAGAAAGACATCAACTAAGCATCTTTTAGGTCCATGGATGGTATTTAGAATAATTATGAAGCACATGTTTGATGTTGTTCTCAGTTTTGAGTACTTACAAGTTTATTTTGGTGTATTGGAATATGCATTCTTTGGGTTTTTTGGAGGCTATAATTTGAAAAATGATCAACTAGCAAAAACTTCCAAAAAGTAGGTAAAATGGCTGATTTTCACTCATGGGGAGATCAGCATTGAATAACTTTTTAAAACGCCGGAGAAGGTATGTAAACCTTAGCATTTCCTGATATGGAAGAGCATTATGAGTGCAGACATGACACTGATATGCTTAGGAAAATTCTTTTTTTTTATTTATTGACATTTGAAATATTGCTAAAATTGCTTTTTAAGCATGTTTTGAGGGGTGGGGTAATCTTAAAGAAATGGGACTAAAGTTGTACAGAAAATGCTTTTTGATACTTTTATTTGGTATGGAAACATGGGTAATTTTATTGTCTTCTAAGAAATGTATGACACAATGCTGATGTGATTTATTTTTGCTCAAGAATTCAGGCTACGGGCTTGTCATGGGTTTGATTATTGAGAACTGTACATTAAACTGTGGAGTGCCTCCTTAAGGGTCCAACCTTTGTTTACTAAAACAGTCAAATGAAGTATTTTTTGTCTGTATTTCAACATATTTTCAAAGTTTGTTACCTTTCGGTTTGTTTGCGAAGAGAACTACTTCGGTTAGAATGTAATTTTTGTCGATAAGGCAAACACGCATTGCTACGAAACCCAGATTATGAACAACTCAGTAAAATATGTATATTGTAATACTCCACGATGCAACGTATCGTATCTTGAGATATCTCAGTATGTCTAATTTATCTTGAGATACTCCATGTTGAGATATCACATTTTATATTAAGATATTTGTATTGAGATATCTCAATTAATCCCCATAAATCTCAATGTATATCTCAATTTATCTTGAGATCACTGTCTTGAGATGTCTTAAGTTGTTTGAGATTGAGATATATCTTACAATTCCTCAAGATGTATCGCAACTTATTTGTTTTAAACATATTTATTTTACATCGATTGCGAAACAAGTTCTTACAACTTAGATTAATCACTCTCGATGGCTTCCTGGGTAGAACCAGTACTAAGCAATTTGGATTAATTATCTTGCTCAAGGATAAATAACGTCGCCGCGACGGAGGATCGAACCCACGACCTCTCGATCAGGAGTTCGGCGCTCTACCACTGGACCACGCACTCGCAACTTATCGTGAGATATCTAACTTGCGATATCTCGAGATCCCATGTGTCTTGCGGTCGGTATATGCAATTTTAGTAGGATTTTCTAAGTTTGAGGTTGGCTTTATGCCATTTAAAAACTATCCATTGATGTAATTCTTGGGTTTGCCTTAGCACTGTTTCATTATATTGAGAGTTTGCTATCGGTAATGTCCCGTTTAAGTACTGGTTGCTATGGTATTTTGATGTCATAGTAAGATGACGTCACACATAGAATAGCATGTGGCGTGACGTCATGTCCAGCGCTTCTAAAATCGCCGGTTTATCAGTTCCCAGACCGAAATCTGTTTCTCCAGACCGTTTACCTTTTCAAAATCTCTGTTTAAATCGGTCCAGATATTTTATCTATCGGTCGTTAAAAAATCTACAATTGCCCTTTACCCTTAAACTATGCCTTGCGGCAATATTCTTTGATCCATAACACGATTGTTTGTCGCTCGCTGTGCGAAAGTAGGTCAATTTGGACTAAACCATTACCAATAGTAGGGAGTTTTCCGGAAGAGTCTATAGCTAGGTAGCATGAGAAAGTATATCACGCGTTCTGTCGGTTCACTAAAGCGAGTGTTACCGTCTGTAATTTCACATGACGTCCTTATGTTGTCGCGTTACAATAAAAAAACAACATAATATAGCGGCTTTATATAAATTGAGTTATAGGAGGCAACCTTTTAGAGTGGAAATGACTTCTGATTTCACATTTCAGACCTTATTCATGCTATGGAAAAAAAACAGACCTAAAGAAAAAATATTGCAAAAAAGCTGTTAAACGGGCATTTCAGTGTTATCTTAAAAAGGTGCTGTTAGGCATGGATGTTATTTATAATAATTATAAAGCACATGTTTGATATTGTTTTCAGTTTTCAGATTTGAGTAGTTCTAAGTTTATTTTGGTGTATTGGATTATGTATTATTTGCGTCCATCTTTGTTTACATAGAGTTATTTAGTAAAATCTTGTAGCGACTACTGCTCTGAAACTACTTGACGGATTTTCATGAAACTTCACAGAAATGCTGATCTAGCTATCAAAAACCTATCTGTAGAGCTTCAAGGTCATTGACCTCTTGTTGGAGTCTGGCTTGACCACTGCTAAAATCTTTAAAATGGCCGACAGAGTTAGTAAATATTCATGTTTTGAAAACAAACGAGTGTATTATTCGCTATTGTAAGACAATTAAAAACAACATATGAGTTTGTCAGTCTTTGAAATTAGCCGGTAGCCTGAAGCCCGCAGTTAGTAAAAATCATGTCAGGCATGTAAATTTTACAAGCGGGCATGTTAAAAACAAGACGAAAATGCCAAAATAAATCGAAATAAAATCAGACACAAAAATTAACGACAGCTTGTAAACTAATTTAAAAGTCGCTTTTTATTTTGTTTATACATATACATCGACGGAAACAACTCTTGGTTTCAGAACAGACTGGTTTTCAATTTTATTTGCTACAGTTGCTGCCACGCGGATTACGACTTCTTCGCAGTATCCCCGCGGCCGTTTTTCCATCGAAGTCACAAGTCCCTGCGATCGTACCGCGGATTTTCACCCGAAATATCGCGGGGATTCTACGTGACCGTAAAAATCACCGCGATTGCAAAATCCAGTATCAAAAGAAAGCAATCGCGGGGATTCTCTGTGATAGGTTCACGGGGGAGCGCGGTGGAAATTAGAGCAGGGATCTGAATCTGTACAATGTAGAGCCTGTTACGGCATAAACTCATCGGATGAGAGGCTGTTGCTGTTGGTAGCACTTTACGAAAGGTGATTTGAAGCTCTCCAATGATGACATGCAAACGAAACTGTCTCCAAGATGGTTCCAATCAATAATTGTCTTTGGAAAGAATGAGTTTTTATATTGTTCATTCTTGCACTGTATTGTTTTGAAACACTTTGAATTATTTAGCATCTGATTGTCTATAATGTTATTAGCTTGAAAGTCACTGAAAGTTTAGGTCTTTCAGGAATTAGATAGTCTTGGCATTTGAATCAATAAAAAACGTAATAAAACTGATAAATACGATGAATAAATTTCGAAAGCAATACATATTTCAAACTTTTAATGCATTTAATAACATATGTTTTTCGGTGATTGTGTCGCGGTGGTCGAAAGTTATTGTCCCCGCGTTGAGTGGACTGTCCGCCGATCGCGGGGACAAAATCAGTGTGTCCGCGGTGAGTTAAAATCCCCGCGTTGAGTGTTATTAGTCGTAATCCGCGTGGCCTCAACTGTATTTACGAACGACGTTGGGGACGAATGAGCAATATTTAGTATGAATCAATATCGCAATGTAAACCCGACTGATAATGAACTGAAGATCTTTTCCAGTCTATTTTGTAACCTCCATGTACGATGAGCTCTCTTCATTATTTCGAAAGAGCGTAACCCGGCAAAAAAAGATTATGCAGACGTTAGGGACTCAAAAAACAACACTTATTAAACCTAACGCATAATTTTTATACCCAGTGACTGAGAATAAAGTGTCAAAACAATCAAGTTCTTTATTTTATTTAATTATTTATATTATTCTAGAGAACATGTAACTTTCTGTGACAATATACGTATTAATTTTGTCTAAAAATAACACTCAAATTACAGTTAAAACATTCGGGTCAGTAGAAATGTGTTCGGCTAGTCAGTTTTTGTAAGTCATATGCCCTGTGGGCTAGTAACTCAAAATGTTTTTCGTGAAGACTTGTTATTGTAATTACAGAGCTCCAGACAAACTTCCATGTCAAACGATATTTTACCTCCTAAATAAATCTGCAGTGCTGATTCAGATTACTTTAAAGAGTAAATGTTATGTTTTTGCTTTTTACTTCAAAATATGACTTTATTAAACTAGTAATTGTTAATTTGCAATGCTGTTTTCACTCCCTTTTTTTTTTTGCTGATTTCTTCAATTTTAAGTCTCACAGAAATTGCTTATCTTGAGTCCGTCACGAAAACTTTCAATATATACTCATCATGACAACACATTACAATACTAAAATATAAAGGTCAAGGTCACACTGAAGGTCATTATATGGGTTAAATACTCGATTTTTTCTTCACGAAAACTTGACGTTGGTTATAACTTTCTTATTTCTGAGGAGTATCCATTATTTTACGATTGGTAGTTTTACATATAGTGGACTTGTACTTCGCTGAATTTGCTTGTTTTCACAGGGTTTCTTTTTAATGAAGTGTTGGAATTAATTTATAAGCATAACCTGCAGCTTCATCTGGCACATACAAATGACATACTTTAAGAGTTAAGATCAGTGCCTAGAATGTATTATGTAAATATACATAATTTGAAGTAAAACATGTTTAATCTAAATTTAAGTTTTTTGTACGCTCTGTGCTGTTGGGAACATCTCTGTAGTGTAAGGAAGCATGCTTTTCTTTCGAGAAAAGAGATCCAGGTTCAAGCCCTGGCGGGGAACCTGGCACACTTACTGAGCTGTACAAACTTAGTTCTGGGATAATCACAACTTAAAATAAATACATATCAAATTCTTGCTCATATGTCATGCTAACAATATCATCCTTTCACTGCCTTTCAAATATGTCCGTACTCCCAATGCTATAATACATGTATTATAGCTTTTCTTGTTAGTATTTGATTGCAGTCGTTTTGTACGTGTGTGACCGACAAACGCACTGGTATTACTCATGCCAATAGAAACATCACCGGTTCAGGTTGCTTGGCAGCACAAAAATGTTCAATATATCTTATTATACAACTTAATATGACGAAATAAACTACTATAAATGTACTAACGCTTTATTTATCCCTTAGCTAAAGACTGATACTAAAAATATCTTATAGAATATAACAGGACCAAAACCTCTACAGGAACATCTAACGATGTTCGTCCTGTGATCATTAACCGGCACATCTAACGATGCTGTCTCCTGTAAATTTAAGTAGGAACGTCTAACGATGTTGTATCCTGCTAATTATTGCATAGATATGAGATGAAGACAAATCCTAACGGGGTTTTGTTCTGTCTGGTCTTAAATGACAAAAATGTGTGTCCTGAATCCATTTACTTATAAGTAGTCCTTGGCAATTACAAACAGGAAACTTAAGGTAAATATACGGATATTAATATAAATAAAATTGGGGCTAAGTACTTTACTCCAAACAAATATCATAGAAAATAAATCGATAAGTGACGTATTCTCTTTAATAAATAAAGGAAAGAATGCATGAAAATATAAACAATAACCTTGTAGCATTCCAAAGACATGATAAGGAATGTTGGATATTACTTCCGTTAATTGTAAGATAATATACTGTAAATGACAAATTCTACTACACAATGCTTAACGGCAGACTGAACTTTTCAAAAAAAAATATATGTCAGAAAATCCTACATTTGTGTTGTCGTTTGCATGACTTCTAGGACCAGGTTATTTTAGCACAAGTAGTGCAGATGACTTAACTGTACCATGCTTTCATTTACAAATAACAAGCCCAATCAATGTAAGCTAGCTATCAATTTCCTTTTAAAGAGATGTTCCGTGCTGTGATTATTTTTTAATGATAAATTTCTAGGACACGCATCTGTAAATAACATGCAATAGGAATAGCAGAGGGTAATACACTTCATTGTGACTGTGTGAAATAACAAACAAACACAAAAACTGTCGTCTAAAGGGGGCGATTGATATAACCCAGCCACTCACTATATTCGTATACAGAACGTATCTGGGACACTAAATTTGTGAACGCAAAGCAAAGCCAATACAGCCTTCCGCTCGACATAGACACTGCTTCTGTGAAGTTCATGCCTTTGGTATAGCGTTTTTTCATCTAACGAAATGCAACGTGGAGTTTATGAGTGTTTATACTTTAGACGTTATTTAACATTGTCAATGCGTCAATATCAAGTAATGGTCACTTTAACGTTCAATCCAAGGTCAATGCTCCTATGACGTTTCGTATGCCAATATATAACACGTCGGGGTCATCCCGCTTTGATAATCAATGGAGATACATAATATGTTCATCAAAGGAAGGTAGCTTTTTTTCTTTACAAGGAGATTAAATTATCCAAGGGAGTTAATGTTGTTGAATATTCATTTAGGGAAGTAATTACCTTTCAGGAATGAACTAATTTACGTAGTTATCAAGGGAGATATATTTTCCATGAAAGGCTATGTGTTCATGAACATTCTCTCATCTCGGAGTTTCAAATGTCCCCAGTCGTACCTCTGATTAAAACCAGCGATAAAATGTGTGAGCATGCATCATGACTATTTAAGAGCTGTTAAGTCATCGGTAATCAATACCATTTAATTGCTATTTAAACAATATATATTTTAAAATGATTACTAACAGACACGTTGCGATTAGAGTGTACTAACCAGATTTAAATTGACCGCAATTAATCGCACTTGACATAAAGTATCTATCGACTATTGATACGTTATTTTTTCCGCTTCAACTTGAAATAGAACCATCTGATGATCAGTACCTTCCACCTCGTGAAACATTGTCCCTGATGATTTACAAAGAGTACTGTTGTAACTTCTGGCAATTGAGAATGAAAGGAGATATCTGACAGTTAAAAATGATCTAACGAACGTAATAAGAATAATCGGAATCTTTTATAATCTGGATCCATTTTACAGTCCGAATACCCAAGAATAAATTGCACCTATACCACATTGATTATAGATTCGTTCGTAAAGCTGCAGAATCAACAAAGTACCTGTCTGAGGTCTGAATGCACCACACTCTTGCTTTATGTACGTGCTAAGCTTTGGTAAGAAGCAGACATTTGTTTTATTGTATTTAAAACTTCCAAAAAATTGTTAAACTAGTCAGCCCTGTGGGATCTTAGGAAGAAATATAGCTTAGTATCTTAATTCAACCGGCAATGTGCATACAATCATATTCGACATGTATTATATAAAGAAAGGTATTTATATTATCTGATCATAATGACTATGCAAATATTACCATATACACAATCTGCATAATATAATATTGGTGAGAAATTCTTTATTGATTGCTATTTACATTTGGATGGAAGATAGAGAGATGGTGATGTATTTATCGAGTATACAAGATAAATGTATTGGTAGATGGTAGTGAGAGTTAATCATTTTCATGTAAAGACTGTGTTTTAACAAGCAAGTTAGTATGAGCAATACTTATTAATAGTATTGTTTTTCCATTTACTATTAAAGAATAACAAATATTACAGCCACATATCGTGTATTTTATTAAATAAAACATACTATTTTTTTTCGCCTATGAAGAGAAAAAAAGGGTTTTATTCCAAAGACGATAAATATAAAACATATTGTAGTCTCGGATTGACTGAGCTGTACATGCCGGTAGTGGAAAAATGCTAGCTACCGCTCACTCTCTCAAACCCCGGGTTGAGCAGAACTGAATATTTAAAATGTTAATATTTAAAATGTCAATAGTACAAACATTTGAGCCATTCCGAAGATGGTATGCATATGAGGGTGAACATGGAACCTTAATGTGGTATTTTCATTCCATTATATAGCCAACGGCGTATGTATGGTCCCAGTTTTTAACAAAATGCTTTGCCCTAAATAAGAAAACAATTGGTGAAATTAACAAAACGAAATTTAATTGGGAACAGATGGTATGGAGCTTACATATTACAAGTAACAGTCAAAATACTAAATTAAAAACCTATCCTAAAAGTGATTAAAAATAATCATAGTCTTTAAAGGCTCGAGATGTGAAACCACATATTCGAAATTAAAGTAAGAGAACAAAGTATTTGAGAATAACTCACCGATATATGAATATAAATGTCGGGCTCAGCAATCTCAAAAGATCGGATTGGATAACTGTTCTAATTGCAAGCACGCGGTGACGTTTTACCGCCCCCACACTGCACAGGCAACGCTACTGTGATATGCATAGGTACATCTCATATAATATCTTGCAAAGAATAAAGACAATTTCTAGGGTTTGGAATATGTGCAAGTAGTATTTCTTCTTATTTTGACTCGTCAATGTGTATTGCAATATCGTATTGCATATTTTTACATATTTAGCGTGTAAAGGTTAAAGATAAATCTTTAAAAAATACATATTATAAAAATTCATGCTTTAACATTAATTTATAATTAAATCAAGCCGTAATAAAATGACACGGGTCAGTCACAAACTTATTAGGGGAAGTGATTTCAAAAGAAAAAAGAACCTAATATTGTCTTTTATCACACTATATTTGCCATTTACAAGTACTGAAGTCTGTTCTCAGAGACATATTTCAATCTGATGCCATGATGGGGTGTATGTGTAAATGAGATTCTCTTTTACACATACACTCCTATCATGGCATCAGATTGAAATGTGTCTCTGAATTTTTATTTACTCAGCGGGATCACTGCCAGTGTTTCACAAAGATATCCCGGATAAATCCCCAAATATAACTGGTGGTGAACAAAGCTTTATATTTTCCCAGACTACAAAAACATAGTCCAAAGATACTCAAATAGAACATGTTTTTAATATATTTATACTGGCAGCCATTTTCTTATACTTACAATTTACTGTAGAGCCTAACTTAACTGTCCTACACTTTTCTTACTGTATTCTATACCTGTTGTAAGCGATTCGCTTCTAAGGTACTTCTTGATTGTCTTCCTGGGTAAAACCAGTACTAAGCAATTAATGCAGATAAAGTGTCTTGCTCGGGTACACAACACATATGGTTATGGCGGGGATCGAACCCAGGACTTTTGGATCATGGGTCCATCGCTCTACCACTAGACCACATCGCTCCACTTACTGGCACGTACCTGCCTATTCGCAGATACGCAGCTGCGTAAACTCTGAGATGTCTTTACTGTATTTTATACATTATTTGAACATAGCTGACATATGGAGCTTCATGGCATGACACTAATTTACTCGTGTTTAGTAAAAATATCAAAATCGTTAAGAAAATCCGTGTATTTTTGGTTCATCATTTTGCTACCATAATACGCCAAAATACGCCAAAATGAATAATTTGGCGTCTTTAGTTTAAAAAATACGGAAGAGCATGCCTCCTGACCCACTAGCAAGGTCAAACCAATCTTGCGTAATGGGAAGAAAGCCTCCAGGTACGCGCCTGACTTAACCACAACTAGAACCCAGGGCCTCTACAGTACTGTTAACCAAAACTCGAACCCAGGGCCCCTGCAGTACTTTAGAGTGCTTTAATTGCCCGAGGGCTTTACTGAGTAGCCCGAGGGCCAGCACTTTGTGTGCCATTATCGACAAAAGGCACATCAAGGCCGTAAATTTACCTTTTTATTACATACCTTACTATAAATGGAGGACAAGAACAATTTAAGAACACAGCGCTACGATTTAAACATAGAATTACAAGTACAATAGATCTAGTGACATTCTAAAGGAGCAAATAAAGGAATTTTGGTAAATTAATGAATTACTTAAATCAGTTTTCTGCATTGTCTGACGTTTTGGTGCTTGATGACGTTGATTTTGTGTTGCTTGATGACGTCGACGTCTTCGCGTGCGAACAGTCTGTTGCTACTATGCCGATTTTCCATATTCCATAATGACACAGTGTGCCGATTATGGATTTTGAAAAAAGATTGACTGATACTCATTGTTTTGCTACTAAGATATGTTACTATTTATAGTAAGGTATGTAATTTAATGTAGTGTATCTACTGACTACTGTGCTAGTAGTGCTTTAATCTGATCAATCGATGACACATAGTTGGTAAGCGATTATTCGCGATTTACCTTTTGTACCCGGTTACACACTGGCTCCGGGATTTTTTAAATCTTTTCTAAGGATTGGAACGGGTAGAAAATGTGTGTCTGAATTATATATAAACCCTAAACTCAATTACTGCCGTACACCTATACGTAGTTAATTTAATTTGCAATGTGCAACATTTTAATTTCCGCCACTAAGTGAAGTGGGCATTTAAAAATCAAAAGTTGTGATGCTTGGATTTTTCACTTAAAAGGAAACATTTTAAACTTCTTTTATAGTAGTCAGTCTTTGAATTAAAATAATAGTGTCACTAGCCCGAATTCTTATATACTGACGTACATTTTTTTTTGCCCGACTACATAAATGAAAACAATTGTCTAGCTAGAATGACAGTTTACTAGCCCCGGGCTTCGGGCTAGTGGGTTAATTCGAAGACTGGGGCTTTGGACTAGTTGGTTAATTCGAAGACTGGGGCTTCGGGCTATGACAAAATTAAGAACACAAAACCGAGTTGACCCTTCTCAAGGAACATTGTGCTAAAGTTTCAATAATATCCTTAAAAGCTGTTTCAGAAGAAATTTACTTTTAAAACTTTTCGCACATAAATCTATGCATAATAAGTATCATTGTGGCAGCCATATTATATTGACAGTAACAAAAAGAAAAACACAAATTTGATTGAGGCCAACCAACGACATGATTAAGCTTTGTATGTTGTTTTTCGTCGGTAAAACAATACAGTACAGAGCTACTTTTTACAGGGCACATGACTGTATAAAAATATATATTGCTGCACCAAATACATAATACCTCTACACAGGTATGTTGTCGATACACCTGCGTTTTTTTCAGGTGCATTAATTTAAAAAAGGTACCGGTGCAACGGATTAATTTATTGGTGATCAATAACATTGATGCATCTAATTTATATTACTGGTGACCATTTCCCCTCTCTGATGCAGCTCTGAATATATTATAATGTTGATTCAATAAAATCAATATAATACTGACTCTCTGGAGTAATATTATCGGTAAAAAATATTTAACTTTCATATTTTATTCGTGCCTATGTAAAGGGTAGTGCTTGGTGTCTTAGTAGTCTGATACAGGGGTGGTATTCCAGTGACAGCACTGTTACAAGTAGACACCGTCATTACAATGACTGAATGGCATTACCCATAGACCTTATTGGTGCGTACCGGTACTTTCGACCTGTTCCAATACTTTTGTTAAACAGAAGTTCATAGATGGAGACGAGCATGCAACTGACCTTTCTGTCATTTCAGTTTTAAATCCTAAATTTATTATGCAAGAAAAACTACAACCAAATTCAATTAATTTAATTTGAACAGGTTGTGTGATACAAATCAATTTAATTTGAAAAGAGGTCGTGTGTGTTTTAAATAAAAATAATTCATTCAACCTTTTTCATAACATCAAGTAGACGAACTTGAATGTAGACGAACTCTCTTGCAACTCGGTAATATCACGGAGAACAAATCTGAGATATCCCTGTTGATATTTAAATCAGCAAAATATTGACGGTCACCTGTAAAAGGACTTTATTATCCCAGCTTGTAATAAAGCATGTAATTTAAACCAGTACTTATTAATATATAGTCCATCTACTGTCCCCGCTCAAACACAAGACTCGATTTATTATTTTAGTTAAGAAATGATAAGGTAAATAAAGAAAATCATAACAAACTGATCATTAATTGTGAAGTACAACACAGACCTCATGCAGTAAAACAACCCAGAATTCGTGCAAAAACGCCCGAAAACGGCAACGACGTAATTGACGCATTTCCTCTGTTTTATTGTGTTTTTCCAGTTTAAAATGTAACTATTCATTGTATTTTGTTTAAATACTGTTCTGTTGATAATTTAAATCACATATATCTTGAAAAACACGTTATTTGAAATTAATTCGTAAATGGCCTCTTCAATTACGAATTCGCAAATGGCGTGTCGATAATTCGGAATTATAGAGTATTCGTAATTGGGGTACTACAGTAATACATATTGTTAGACACTACGGCGAGTATGCTAATATTGACTTAACAAAACAAATGAGTCGTCGTAATTACATACAAGTGGTTAACATTTTAAAGTAATATAAAGTAAGAATGTCTTCCTTCGGCGATGGGTAGGTAAACCGAGCTTGATACTCTTGATACTCTGACTTTTGCGAGTCATTCAGTACTTTCTTTATGGCGCCCATTCCATTAAATGGTGTCGTAGAGACCCCAACTCTCTTTTTGTTGGAAAAAGTCAATTTTTAAATTTATAGATGCAAGTATAATGCTAACCCCTCTTTACGTCCACCGAGACCTCTAAGGTTTTCGTTTCGTAATTTAAAATAAATTTATTTTAGTTCCTGCTGACGTATCAGCTGATAATGTAATCATCGTTAAAATATATGACAATTATAATATACACACGCCGTGACATATTTTAACATTGCATGTACAACCAAATAACCATTCACATAATTATTAAATACAATACTATATACTCCTGAAGTATTTTTTTTTTTACAAAAATCCGTTAAAATATTCGTGAATAAGGATTGTAAAAAATCAAGAGCGGCACAAAAAACGACTTCTCACTCACAACTGTCACGTGCATATATATACATGAGCTTATTTGTGTTATATTTATATTAGACCATGGGCTACTCAACTTTTCGGTACGAACTCAGCTGGCACATTTTAAATGCTACAGTACCACCTTTTAAATAATAAATCAGTATATCTTAGTAAAAAGGAAATAGCCAGGACAGTTTGAAACGGTAGCTTAACATATTATTTTTGGGCAAAAACATGCAAATTTGAACAAAAATCGCTAAAAACTGGAATAATTTATTAAATATTATTATCATTGCAATATTAGCGAGCTGAAGTTTCTGAAAGTTGTCTGTTATATTCATATAAATAACAATAATGTTTCAAATGAACACAATGTATAACATCTTGTCATTTTAGGGGGAAATCAACAAAAAAGCATTCAAATCGCTGATTTTCTTATAATTATTTAAAAAAATATTGACACTACCAATTATACAAAATAGAAGACTTAAAGTGTTTTCATTCATCTAAAAATGTCCTGAGATAAAGGTAAAATTATAAAGGATCAGAGATTTGGAAAAAACTGGGACATTTCGGGCCAGAAGTTGCAAATTTGAACCAAAATCATTAAAAACGGGATTACTTTCAAAAATATAATTCTCATTACAATATAATGAGATTGAAAGTCCTTAAAGTTATCTGTTATATACATGTTCATGAAAACAAATATTGAGAATGAATAAAATCTTGAAATGTTGGGGGGAAATCAACACAAATGAATTAAAGTCGCTGATTTTTGGAATAGTTATCAAATTTTAAGTTATGATTAAAATATAGCAAAACAGAAGTCGTTATAGTATTTCCTTAAATGCAAAGGTGTCATTAGCTACAGAAGAGACAGTCCTAAAGGATCAGAGATTTGAAAATGCCATTTATTTTGTTGCAGAATATCGAAATTTAAACCAAAACTGCCGCGAAAATTGGACTATTTAAAATACAATTTTATTGCAATATAAGGGAGTTGTATGTTCTTTAAACATTCTATCATATTAATGTACATCATGCACATGGGAAAAAATGTTTGGAATAAATACAGTTTATAAATCTCGAAATTTTTGGAGAAAATCTACAAAAAATAAAGCATAAAATGAGAGACTTATGGATATTTATTTATAAGAAAACAAAGTATTTTTCAAAAATGTAAATAAAGATGTATTATGGTACAGACAAAAAGTAAAATAAAACTTACGAAAATTTTAATATTTATAAAAAAAAAATTCCTTCTGAAATGAAAGGGAGCTGAAGGTCTTTCACCTTTTCTTATTATGTTCGTTTATATGGAATCAAAATATGGGCGAACACAAAAACAAATAGCTTTAAAAAAAGAATTGCATGAATATCATGTATTTGTAATCAATAAATTGAAGACATTTTTAAACCATTTTGATAATTAAACTCAACCTCATAAATTGCATACGTAATGCCAGTGTAGGATGTTTTTTATTAAATTATTGCAAACAAATATATGCCAATTAACAGAACCGAGAGAAGTGATATTTCGGTTTTGGATTGAGAAAAATGCAATTCAGAAGTAAATTCAGAAGTAAACGATTTTTTAAAGAAAACTCAGACTGGAAAATAATATACGTCTCAAAGCTTTAGAGACAATAATGATATTACATGTAACATAGAATACTATGTTTTCAACTGCCGAATGTTGACGCATGTTAACATTCTGAATCTGATATAAATGCTACATCTAACTCCCTGCATTCACATAATGTTACAATACAGGGAAGTCTTTGCTTTCTGCAAGTACAGTGTAAAGTAAGTTTCGCAAGATACTTTGATAACATTCCGTAATTATAAAGGAACAGATGGGTCATTGTTACAACAGACCTTATAACAAAGTGTAAGGTGTACCATCCCTAATCCAAAGGTATGTAAGACTTTCCGAGGCCCTGTTTGCACGTGGTGATAAGCACGCACATGATGTACTGCTGCTGCTGCATGTGCATGGGGAACACTGCTCATCAAGATATGACAAGTTGAATTCACAACGCTATAGAATTGACATACAATAAGCCGTTGCAATGATACACTGTAGTATTATTAACTGATATACATTTGGATCCAACGGCTTGTTGTATGCCCATCCTACTGCGTTGTGGATTTTATTGGTAAATCTCACCATCAGTTTCTACTATAGACAGTGTGTCCATTTAGACAACCTGCTGTTTGAAATAATATTAACATGTCTTTCAGGATGCTCTGTCCTATTTAATATCTTAGCGGTATTTATATTATACTTTTCTTTCAGCAACCATGAACACGAACTATTTTGTAAATCAGTTGTTTTCGTTTAAGAACGATTTCCTACTCACAAAAACTGAAGTAAAGACTGCTGTGCTAGTCTTTCAACTGCTGTGCTAGTCTTTCAAGCCTCTTTGCAACATTGCCTTTGTATCTACCCTGTGTTAACTTGCGTCACATGTCACACTCATTAGCTGCTGTATATTTAAGGACTATCTGCCAACTTTAAATAAAAACAACCTCCAAAATGGATGGGGTATGGTTAAGCGAAATTTTCAACCAAATGCATACATAAGGCATGAGCAATGTCAATCACAAAGTACATGACAGTAATTCAATATTATTTACGTGGACATAATATCAGAAAGAATTCTTATATGGCTGACATTGCCCTTTGTTTCCGAAAAGTATGACGTAATTTTATTCAAAGTTTTTTTTGTGTGTGTGTGTGTGTGTGTGTGTGTGTGTGTGTGTGTGTTTAATGTCAAATAAA
Source organism: Cyrtodaria siliqua (assembly GCA_037043455.1). NCBI lineage: Eukaryota > Metazoa > Mollusca > Bivalvia > Adapedonta > Hiatellidae > Cyrtodaria > Cyrtodaria siliqua. Next base: position 536,890 of record JAWPHD010000077.1, on the reverse strand, counting down.
TTGTTTCATTTATCCAGAGATAGCAGACGAGACATCATTTCGAAATACATAAGCCATGATATCACATCATCCAAATTTCAAAATGCACCATTGTAAAGAGGCAAAGATATTCCTTCAATGACACGTGGTTTCGAAATAATCTCAATGTTATACAGACCCAGTTGCGTTCAAGTACCCCAAATAAATGCAGAACGAACGCTGAACGAACGGAAAATGAACGCAGAATAAACGCAGAACGAACGCAGAATGAACGTTGCACGATCTATATTTTCAAAATGCATTTCGTTCGTTGCGTTCGTTTCGTTCATTTTCAGCGTTCAGCGTTTTAAAAAACGAACGATGAATGCATTTTTTAAAACGCTAAACGCTAAAAACGAACGGAACGAACGAAATGAACGCAACGAAACGAACGAAACGAACGCAAATGCATTTCGCTATTTCGGATAACTTTCAATATTATCCTTTTGAGTACATAATTGAAGTCTCGATTTAAACGAAGTGCGTTTCGCAGTATTTTCATATAAAGAAATACACTGTGTAAATGGTGTTTTTTAAGCACGATTACCCACTTTCATATTTACTGATTTGAAATAGGAAATGTATTGATTGTGTAGCACAAACTTTATATTATTTCATTATAAAACTGAAATAATGTTGGTAAAATCAGACGGCATATTTTTATATAGTGTCAAGTATGTTAAATGTTTGATGAAAATAACATAAACCCGGAAGAAAACAAAATAATCATCAATGTGCACCACCAAATAATGTCAACCAAAGGACACATTCTTCAATATGATCACAAACATTAGTCGCCGACTCGTGGTAAGAATCGCAAGCCTGGATATTATGCGTTGTTTAATCGTCAGAAATGTTGCGATTGGTAAACGCTGAACGAACGAACGCAAATGCATTTTCTCCGTTTGTGCATTTAAACGCACACATTATGTTGCGTTCGTTCCGTGCGTTTAAATGAATGCATAGTTTCGTTTATAAACGCTGAATGCATTCAAAAACGCAAATGATTTGCATTTTAAAAAATGCATTCATAGAAATGAAATGCAAACGGAATGCAAACGGAGCGCAAACGGAACGCAAACGAAACGCAAACGGACTGCATGTTTGGGGTACTTGAACGCAACTGGGTCTGTAGTCTGATGACATTGACAGACTTTCTCTGTAAAAGTTTTATAACCGGCAACTATATTTGTGGATGTTTCAAACAGAGTGACTATTTTGCATAAAAAGAAAGATAAAAATATGGGACAGGGAAAGCAGCATTCAAGGACGACAGTCAACCACAAAACACAAAAACAAACACGGAAACAGACAAACGAGAAGGCAAAAGTAATAAAAAATGCAAACGACATCACAAACACAAAATGGTTGACAATAGGGCTACCGCTTTGGAACGGTCAGTGGCAACAAAGGCCACTGGGGGTTTAAACCGGTTCTAGGGTGCTCCAAACCTCACACTTACTCTACTGTCATTCCATTAAAACAGGACAGTGTAAATAAAGAAACCCCCGCCATGATCTAATCTCTAACCAACAAGGCAGCATCAATAGGCAATATAAGTAAAACACAAATATGCTCGTGTAAATATAATACAAAACAATAAAATAACCTAGAAAGCCACAATGAAGGTACTCAATGACTTGGCAGAAGCCAGAGCAACAAGAGAATAAACCATTAAGGGCACGACAAACAAAACCAATTGATCATTAGCATGTCTATATTCGAACAAAAATGGTCCAAACCAAATAACAAATCTAATAAAATGTTTATCCGTGCTTTTCACCATACATCATGTTTCAGTTTACAAGGTAAGTGCACGCTTTTCATGTTTATCATTTGTGTATTGAAGGCACATTGGGCATGTTGGGTATAAATAATATTTTTCTTTTTTTAACGGTGGTGTACTTTTACAATTATTCTATACATATTTTCAGTGTGAAGGTGAATTTAACAATAGTATATACTGAAAAGAAAAAGAAACGCATACTGCATATTTCCGCAATATATTGTATGTTTAATAGGCTACTGCTAATCTAATGGCACAGTGCAGCATTAGGGATGTCCTTTCGGAAAGAAGGTTTAAACAGCACCGAACACACCAATGGTTATCCCTTTAAAGTTACATTATCGACAGCATGCGCATTTGGCTCAAGCAGGTGAGCAAATTTAGGCTTTAAACGGTACAATTGCTTAAAGTTAAACACAATACTGAAATGGCTTCACTTTTCAACATTTATGAATTACGTGTTACAAAGTTTACTTTGATTAAAAGGCGTACTACATGACAGAGCGTTGTCCTTTCTGTCATTAGTTGTAGCCCCTTTTTGTACAAAACACGTTGAGATTACGTGGGATTGGGTGTATAAAATAGTGTAGTATAGGCAATTGTTTGATTATGCGATTCCTTTTCCTTACAGTATATAATGCAATGATGGAATCAAGAGCTGATAATCACATAATATTAGGCTTTTGCTTATGTTAAATAAATAACTAGAAGGGTATTCCACAGAAAACTTTTGTAGGCTGTCATGTTCTTATTTAACGTTATGAGCTAGGTCAAGTTGCAGGTAAAGGTTTATTGGAAAGGGGCATAACAAAGAGTATGATAACTTTGCCGAAATAAAAGACAAAGTTATTACACTTGTGTAACCGTGTTACGACCTTCCTTGGGATGAGATAAAGTTTAAGAAGTTTCATAAAAATAGGTTAAATACTTTTTAAGTTATGACCAAGTTCAGGTTGCAGGTTAAAGCGCGACGGACAGACGGACAAATCGATCCCTACCTGTCTGTCAAGCTACGAAGGCGACACAAAGACAAATACAATGGAACTTTGAATTGTAACATTTCTGTGAATCATTTTTTAATGTTAGCTCAATCGTTTTAATTAAAAACTTAAGTGTACTTTATTATCTCCACTTATAGTAACACCTTTATGACAGAGAGGTCACACGTTTATATTATTTCGTATTGTTTCGTATATATAGAATCTAAAATACTATATTCACATGTAATTTGCTTAAAATGGCTTAATATATTCTAATTTGTTTGGTTATCTTTACCTTCTTTCTATAGAATGTTCATTTAATTATTAAAATGGTTAAATGTTTGCCTCCATATGTTTTTATACGTTTTTAAGTGTTGAACTATTGAACTCTTATATATTTACATGACTTACGTAACCATTTTGAATGCAATCAAATACAAACACAAAAAATTTGGTGGAGTTAATCCATGCCATACATCCATTTTTATATCAATTTAGAACATTTTCTTCAAAATACCTTCCTTTATAAAACAATAGTTTTACACCCTTAAGCTATCGAACTAAAAATACTATCCTGGCTTAAAAGAAGCGTAAGACATTGACCTTTCCGAAAATGCATATAACAATTTGCCAGCTGGAGTGGTACCATTACGTCAAAATTTGGGCATCAGCAAACGGCCTGTATTGCCTATTCATGTTGCACAGTTTGTTAAATGATATAGCTTGGCGTGGATTTTTCTATTTTACATAGACTTACTGTTTAATGTTTTCCCATCTGACATGCAAACAAAACCCCCAGGCTTACTGTTGCTTACCCTGCTACACAGATGCAGCATCGCTACATGTATACAGGAACTTCGTGTTAGGGGTTGACGTATTTTTAGTGCCACGTCTAGATGTCCGAAGGTCATGACCCTACAATTTGAGGGAATCCCCAAATAAATTTATTTAAATCACCCTCATTCCTTTTTATTCTGCTATATCATAGAGATACATCATAAAAATGAAAGCTATGTTAAATAATAATCAGAAATAAATAACAAATTCAACTTAACCTAAACTAATTTCCCACCTAGTCTATCATCCAATCAAAATAAGGCTTACGTATGCATTAGGCCATATACCTTTTCCGCCAGTCAGACTGGTTTTTGCAATAGGGTACTCTAACCTAGTAGAAATACTGTGCACATTTCTCGTGTGTTTGCGTACTCGATATGGGAGAAACTTCTGTTATATTGGAAACTCAGAAACCTATTAAAATGCAATACAGAGTTGTGTTTTTTTCATAAAAAGAATTGTTGTAGTACTTCGATTTATGAGAGATATATTTTAGTATAGACATGTATAATAAGGAAGAAAAGTTATTTAACATAAGTATATACATTATAATAACGTCTCCCGAAAAAAATAGGGTAGTGGGTGAAAGCCGTACCTGCGAACTAATCTAATAAACAATAATTACGCCTATTCAAATGGCATTTGTCCGTTGAGCAACTTCATGTTATGGTTATTAACTCGTTCGTATCGTCCAATGAGACTTCAGTAAACCATTCATTCGCAACATCTCGATCGAATGGGCCAAAACTGATGAACATTTTCGAAATTTCGACTCTATGCTTACACTTTGTGAGCAACTATCATTGGAAACAGCTGTACCCTTGACCTGTTTAGTAAACAAACTTAACTGTCTTGTGACCCCACTGTTTTGGTGATTTTTCCAGTGGAAAATTAGTTTTCTGTATGAAAATTACACTTCATTATATTTGAGTTGAGGTTGCAGCCAATCATTAATATGTGACATTTTAACATTGGAAAATAATTAGTGGATTCATACCTATAAGAGACACGTGGAGTAATTAGGACTCACTCAGATTAGTACCTGCAGACACTTTTTCGATAACAATTGGTAAGATAATCTCAGAAGTATGTTTTTCGTAGTGTTTTACAAAGTTTTGAGCGTTTTCAGTCCAATTTTGTCTATAAAAGACACAATTTGGAGTTTCAGTTGTTGTTGTTTTGGGTTTAAAATGATGTGTTTGCGAAGTGTTAGCAATTAAACTATGTTTGTTGGTTTGAACATGTAGAGTTGCATGCTTGCAACAAGTTTACATGAATTAAATATATAAATGGGCTTTTCTACGGTACAGCTTGGTTCAGTTGCAGTAATTTACTATTACAGAGTTTCGGCCTTGTAACACTTACTCCTTATATTCCCTTTGATATTTCAAGTGCATGTGTTGTGTTTTTTCTTAGTTAAGGATTTTAGGGTCATTGGTGATTGATTATGCTCTTTGCTTATTATGCTAAACCAGAAGTACATTTCAAGTCAAACGAGCCCAATATAGGTGGCTTTGAAGTAGAATACCGTTTAAGCCGGTGCTAGGGGGCGTGAGAGGTGTTGCTTCTTTCATTACTTCTCATGAACAGACTCAATAAAACCGAGTCTGCTGCTTTATTCTCTTAATTGTGTTTGTTGCTCACAAAGGATCACCTTTATCAGTATTTATTAACATTCACATTAGCGTTCGTTTAGTGCAGTGTGGCGGCTGTAAAAAGTCTCCCCGTGCTACGAATCAGTAGTGTTATTTTTACTGGTCCTTTGGGACCAACGAGCCCAATATATGTGGCTTTGAAGTAGAATACCGCTTAAGCCGGTGCTAGGGGGCGTGAGAGGTGTTGCTTCTTTCATTACTTCTCATGAACAGACTGAATAAAACCGAGTCTGCTGCTTTATTCTCTTAATTGTGTTTGTTGCTCACAACGGATCACCTTTATCAGTATGTACATGTATTAACATTCACAATAGCGTTCGATTAGTGCATTGTGGCGGCTGTAAAAAGTCTCTCCGTGCTACGAATCAGTAGTGTTATTTTTACTGGTCCTTTGGGACCAACGAGCCCAATATAGGTGGCTTTGACGTAGAATACCGCTTAAGCTGGTGCTAGGGGGGCATGAGAGGTGTTGCTCCTTTCATTACTTCTTATGAACAGACTCAATAAAACCGAGTCTGCTGATTTATTCTCTTAATTGTGTTTGTTGCTCACAAAGGATCACCTTTATCAGTATTTATTGCTAGTAACAAGCACCCATACTAAATGTCCCCCTTTTTAAAAAAATTAGCCAACTTTTGCGAGTTCATCGAATATACATTAAAGACCATTTTTTAAAATACAAAACAAACACACATCCCCCTTGTATTTCATAAGAAACAGATGAAAACCTCTTATTTTATTATTTTCCCCATTACATTTAAGTTACCTCATACTGCAATCCCCAAACCAAACAATCTTAAATTTATCATGCATAATTATATTTTAATGCTAGAATCGTTTCCATAATTCTCCCTAAATATGCTTGTGTAAATATTATGTTTTACAAAGTCTGTACAGTCCTTTTAATATGTTCTTTGCTTGATACCAGAAACTTTTTGCAACAGTGTTATTGGAAGATTTATTGCAACTTTTATCAAGAATTTCGCCTGATTTTTTAATAGACCAAAATAAATTAATCCTAGAGCAGCTTTAGCACACTATTGTTTAACGTGATCCTTAACGGCAGTAAGACAAGATTTTAAATGTTTGGAGATATTTATAGTGGTGCAGGAACTAGAATTGGAAATAAAACGGGGTTTATATGGTTATTTGTGTTAATTGGGAATCCAATACATCGTTGGGGGTCTGTTTTGCTTTTCATCTATTCCAGCCTTATTGCACTGAGTGATATGCGTCGGAACAACATTATTTTCAGTAGATTGCACTGGAGTATACAAATTAGTACTCCCGAGTTCCTGAGACAAAACATTGACGTAATGAATTATGGAAGCAGTGTTATACAAAGGATATGATTGAAAATATTGTCTGCTATCGTGGTCAGTTAGCTTAAGTGAAGAAATGGATAGAGAGGTGAGACAAGAAAGCATCGTGTGCTTTCCAGATTGTTTAAAAATAGAAGGTAAAAATCAGCGACTGACATAGTAATACGTGATTTCCGTTTGATGTTACCATTACTTCTAGAACGATGAGACCTTACGCTTTCGAATGGAAACTATTGCAAAAATGTCAATATAAGGCTATTGTGAAGTATGTCCTTGTTGATAAATATTTTAAGGCCCAGTGGAAATGGTGTCTGCAGTTTTTTCATCCACTTTAGTTCTGTTATATGTCTAGCTTATATTTGAAGCTTATGGTTGCGTCATTATCATAAATTATATATTCAACAGGTTGAACAGTAACGTTACTAAAACTATGACCTTACTGACGAAAGTGTTGGTAATTCTTTAATTTTCTTTAACTTTTTGGGATTGCCTGCATTAGATTATACTCACGGAATCAACTTTGAAGGAACGACCTATTTGTCCACATACATGACGTGAGAGATACGGCAATAAACGTTTGAAGCTAGACATATATTAAATGTTCTACCATTAACAGTTGATTTAATGGTGGACTTGCAAGATAAATAATTGCAACAAATGCAAATGTAATTGCACTTACTTATAGAACGAAACACTGTGCGTTTAGATTGACTTAAACGATGTCTGAATGGAGACGTTATGTGATATTTTCTCAAAACAGATGATCCTTTTGAGCCGTTATTAATTATCCTGGTAAAATTATTGTAAGGAACATGGAATGAGTTCGAGGTTACAAAGATCTTAGAAATGTAGAGTTATTATGTGGAATTTGTATAGATGACGCAGAGTGTAACCGAAGAGGAGAAATATTTATTTTAAGTGTTTTCGTTAAAAGACTTATGTTAATTTAAATATAATACCATTCTGTGAAAAGCGAAATAAGGGCCAATTAGTAATTATTAGAGGTACTACGTTATTATGTATCAAAGATCCGTTATTAATTATAGACGGACGGTTAATTAGGGGTCCAAAACTCAACACAAGTGTCTAATTCAAGATCACACGGGAAAGTTAAGGAAAATCCTATTAAGGGTGCCCTCGGTTGACGAATTAGCGTGATCTGCGCATATTTTCACGCAACGCGTATGTGGATGTTGTAAAAAGTAGGAAGATGTTCCAATATCATCAGTGATACATCCTTGATACGTAGTATACATGTTCACAATCATGAACCCTACACATGGATGTAGGTTCGATAATTATAGATTATTATATGTCAGTTTTCATATCAGCCACTGTATCATCTATGAGACCCTATATGTGCCTTAGGGCTTCAGCCTCGAGATATAATTCCTACACATCTGATCTCTACGCTTTGGTATATTGTGCGACATACCAGGGTTAGGGTTTGATTTATTCATGATAATGGTATATCGCACACTTTGCCACAGTTTTAAGATCATATGAGCAGGACTTATCTCATGAGGGCTGAAAACACGACATGCTTCTGATTGACAATATTGTGAGATATATCACATTTAGAGATATATTATTTGGATTTGATATAACATTTTGTTAACGTTAATTTTAATTCTAACATGTCAGATGCTATTTTCAATTTACACAGGCAAATACGACAGTCGGGTAAAATATACCATACAAAATTAAGTGGGTGGGGTAAATCAACATCTCTTTTACCGTATTTTGTTCATATTGTGGATATTATAATACAGATACACTGTTTGTAATTCAATAAGATTTAATGTTTATATATCAGTTGTATGCATGCCAGTCATTTAAATGACTTTTTATATAATAAATAAAACCAAAGCACATATATCTATCTTTCTCTGTAATAAAATGATGGGTCTTTAACATTTTTAATTCTTTTAGATGAACACCGACACTGAGGTGTGCTGAAATTGAAAACTTCAAAGATTTCTCCTATTTTTGCCATTTTAAGGGTTTTCTTACTTTTGTATTGATACCTGTTTAGCTTGTCATAACCTTGTTTCATTTGCTGCTTCTTTTTTTTATCTAAAATAATGGGTGATTTCTAAAGTCATACCCAATGTTCAGCTGATTCTAAATTAAAAACCCCACTCTGGGCTTTTGAGGTGTATATTACTAAAGATTAAAATTGCTAAAAAGTAAAAACACATCATTATTTTTCCAAAAACTAACTAGTACTATGTTAGTCTTCATCAAAAACAGCGAAATTAAAAATTCTTGTTAAGGGGTCATTTCACCAAGGATTGTTTTGGTCCCGAGAGTACCCGATCCTTTTTCTGGTCGATCGGCCGCATTTTTGCGAAAATAATCGGGAACGTGCGAGCACTGTCCCGCACTACCCTATACATTCGGGGGAAGATCTTGCGCGATCGCCTCAGTCCTCCGAGGGTCGGGTACCGAAAAAGTGATCGGCTACTGTTTTTAAAAATGTTGAAAAACAGTAGCCGATCAAAAACCGTCGGCCCGGGTCGTCTTGGTCGTCCAAGGGTCCCCTGAAGGTCCCCTTGTCTCGCCCGCCCTCTGGAGCTTTCGTATAGCCTCTGCAGCTCTCTACCGAGTGTCGTGCGTAGTTTTAATGAAACAAAACACATGCAAAAATCCTTTAAAATGTCACAAAGAATTAATTGTTACTAAATACAACAGCAAGACATATATTTACTCAAAATTATTATAAATAATAATAAATTTACAAATTAATACCAATGCCAGAGAATTATAAACCAAATATAAAATAAAAACTGCACACTTTTCTCAGAACAGGTACTGAAACAAAACACACTTGAAAACCCTTTAAAAAGTCACAAAAACTTAATTCTTTTTGGCATATTTTCTCTTGGTCCTTGGCCTCCTCCTCAGCATATTTCCTAATGTAATAACATTTTGCTGTGCTATGGCAGAACGAAGTTGTAGAGCTACAACAAGCCCCAGCACTGCTTGTTGGTCCATGACCTTTCCTGGCTGGTCAGAAAGTGATGAACGGCTTCGATCTGAGCGGTTTATATAGTCGGGCCTTTAAAAACACCGATCTCCGGCCGACCTAGGCAAATTTGGTCTGCCGAAGAACGTCCGAAGATCGTTTAAATCGTCCGAAGACCGTTTACTTTCGGCTACCTGCGTCAACATACGCCTACATTCGGCCTCTCTCGCGCGAAGAACGGCGGAAATCGAACGAAAGCGTCCTCTCTCGAGCCGGGATCGCCCATTTTCGGCCTCTCTCGGCCGAACAACGCGCAAAGATCGCTCACTTGCGCGCGAGAAGCGGGTCTCTACCGGGCCTTTGCCGGGCCTTTGCCGTGTACCTGCGGGTACTTGTGCAAACTTTCGCATACTTGCGCCCCGGAAACGTGTCGATCGCGCGAGGAACGTCCGAGAATCGTCCCCCCGCCATGGTCCATTGGTCGGGACTCAATCGGGTCAAAAAAAGGGGGCGATTAGAGGCGATCCAGGACGACAATCGGGCAGATCAAAAAATTGATTGATCGGGGACAATCTGGTCCAGATCGGGCCGATTGGAAAAAAACAATCCTTGGTGAAATGACCCCTTTATGCACCCTTAAAACGGTCCGAAATGTCGGTGAACACAAAACCTGCAACGTGGTATAAGTAAAACATTTGTTTAAGGATGAATTTGGATTTACGCAAGTCATGCAATCCCTGTGGGAATAAAGGTATATGACGTCGCAAACATAAAAATGGTTGACAATAGGCTACCGCCTTGGAACGGTCAGTGGCAAAAAAGACCGTTGGGGGGTTAAAACTGCCATGATACAATATGCATAATAACATGTATGTACATATGTTTTTCTCTTGTACTCTTGCCTTGTGTTCAATTTAAAAAAGTATAAAATGAGATAATATTTGAGTTTTATTATACTATTTACTTATAGTGTATTTTTGATACATTATTAGTCTTTTATTCGATTTCATAAACATCGTTTTCAATCTATAATGCATAAGTTTTAAAGTCCTCAAGCATTACATAAACGTGTTTCATTTCGCTTTTGTTGAAACAATATCTTACAGTGAGACTTTATACTGCTTCACATGTATAGATTTAAATTTTGCGATTCACAATTCTTGCTACACATACTTCAAGAATGTGCTTTTCTATTCCTTGAATTTCGTTTTGTCAAGTGATAGAATAATCGGCAACGGCTGGATAATCACAATTTATTAATTTAAAATGATGAGAATGAATATAATTGAGTGATTATAATAATCAATGAATTAATCATAAATATGCATATGTGTATATTTATGTACAGAGTATATGCGTATATGTATATACACATATAATGTGTATGTATATAATTATGTATGTGTGTATGCAAACGCATGTATATGTATATAAATGGGTGAACCTGAGAATGAATGAATGAATAAATGAATGAATTGAATTGAATTGAATTGAATGAATTAAATGAATTGAATGAAATGAATGAAATGAATGAATGAAATGAATGAATGAATGAATGAATGAATGAATGAATGAATAATGAATGAATGAATGAATGAATGAATGAATGAATGAAATAAGCGGGTCATTGACTATGGCAAAAAGAAATGATAACAAAATAAACGTATGTTAATTTTTCGTTTGTATTATGTATGTGGCTTAAAATGAAGCATGTAAAGACACATTTGATAGGCTTTATGATTATGTACACTTTGTTTTTTGTTTTGTATATATATATATTAATAAACGGGCCATTGATTATGGTTCAAAAAAAAAAAAAACAAAAAAAAAAAAAAAAAAAAAAAAGAATGTGCTTTTTATATCAATTTATTCCGGTATTTGCATATCTGTAAATATATATGGCATCCCTCATCTTTTTCCCGAATAATGTAAATCTTCAATTTATTGAGACAAGGAAGACAATTTAAGTCAATTTCTTGTTTTGTTATGCACCAAAATTTGTTTGCAAATGCAAATATAAGCATTGTTTTATATGCGCATCTTTCTCACTGTATTTATTGCCCACTACCCACACTAAATGTTGCCTAATTGAGTTGTCTCTATTATCTAAAAAAGCTTTTGATCAGCTTTAAGAACATTCAGGTTTTCACATGCGATAGCTCCTTTACTTCCTTTTTAAACAAAAAATGTGGCGTCTTTGATGGCTTGCATCACACTTCGTCTTGTTTACACTGTATCGTTTTATTGAGATGACAATAGTGTAAGAGTGAGGTGTGGTGCAATTCCAACCTGGTTTTAACCCCAACGTTTTTGCCACACTGACCATTCCAATGCGCTAGATTCATTGTAAACCCCTTTATGTTTGTCATGTCATATCTTGCATTTTATTCATCTTTGTAATTTATGTTTGTTTATATGGGTGTTGCTTTTTTTGGCTGACCTTGATTCTTGAATGCTACATTTCGGTTCGACTTTTATATATATACGTTTAATATTCATTCATATTACACGTAGTATTAATAAACAAAGGTTTCCATAATGACATTGCTATAAGTCCTCCGTCTGGTGTTTTGATTCTCGTTCGTGGGCCAGTTATAGCATACTCTATTGAACAAAAAAAATAAACTTCCGCTGATGTTGATGCTGATTGTCTAGACAGCAAAACGGGAAAAGATAATGATGTTTTAAGAATAATTAGACCGCCAAAAATAGTCCAAACAAAATGTTTTTGAAAAGTTCAGTATAGAAGGGAGTTAGTCCCCTTTTTCTTAAAACATGCATTTTTGCCGTAAAATACAAATTAAATATACGAAAATTACCGACAGTTTCCGACACAATAGTCTCTATATAGGTTTCTTTGCAAAACAAATCACAAAAAGAACATAAACAGATTGTGTAGATGGCAGCTTTTGATTATCAACACTCATCAAATTAACTCCCTTTAAAATGTCCATATCATCGTTAAAAGATCATTGATTGGCAAATTTGGAACTGTTTAATGGGATAGTTAGTACTCACTTAAGTGTGCTTACAAACATCAAACATTGTTTTATTAAAACGCTGTTTAAAACCTGTATACGGCCTCAAAAACTGGCCTATGGAAATACCAGCAAAAAAGTCGGACGTTTCTTTTATTGTTCAGTATATATGTTTTGTACCATATCTCTAATGTTTTTCTGAAGGTCTGAGCCTAAACCGTGCTATAAATGCCGGTATATTTCAACCGTGCTATAAATGCCAGATTCGGTAGTTATACCATGGTCTACTCAAATGTACGCGTGCAGTTGTAATTTACACACAACGTGTCAATCTAAACGACTAAACCATTACCAAAACAGGACTCTTTGACATTGCTTTTGCCCAATAATATACAAAGGCGATTGGCTGCAATAATCAAAACATGGATGATTCTCATGCCACGTGATAATACTATTTCTTGATTGGATCGAGGTGTTATCTTTACTGAAAACTACAACGCCCTAAAACTTCTTGCACATGCGTAGTTGGATAAATGGCTCTGGTACAAAACATTTATCGCATATTATTCTCGTATGTGATTTATACTGCACTATCGGGCCTGCGGCTCTTGTGAAGCAGTATAAATCGCATATACTCAAAAAAGTATGCTATAAATATTACATATGTTTGGTTATAACGTTCAGAATCAAACTATGAACAAAACATTAATACATATATGGTTGTTGAAATACCGTGTTTCTGCGACAGTTTCAACAATTGAACGTTTATATTCTGCCTCATCTATCTATCCATCCATCCATCCATCCATCCATCCATCCATCCATCCATCCATCCATCCATCCATCCATCCATCTATCTATCTATCTATCTATCTATTTATATAGCTAGCTATCTATCTATCTATCTATCTATCTATCTATCTATCTATCTATCTATCTATCTATCTATCTATCTATCTATCTATCTATCCATCCATCCATCCATCCATCCATCCATCCACCATCCATCCATCCATCCATCCATCTATCTATTTATCTATCTATCTATCTATCTATCTATCTATCTATCTATCTATCTATCTATATCAAAAACTGGCTCAAAAACTGGCCTGTCTCTCTGTCTGTCTCTCTATCGATCGGTCCGTCCGTCCGTCCGTCCGTCCGTCCGTATATATATATAGGGATAAATATTTGCGAACTACTAAGGACAGGGACAGTCAACCTTCGGGCGAACTACGGCAGGGCGCGGACACGGACATTAATTAACATCTCGCAATTATTATCCCTATTACGTCATTCAGCTTACGATATTTATCTTACAATTTCATTTAGTTCTGTATCACAATCTATAATTGGTCCACGTTAGAAGTTATTCATCTGACAACTTAAAAAGACACAATATATTTAAATGGATTTTCAGACCACGGAGAATTTATTGATTTACCCGCTATAGCTTTTTCATTCAAATGTCTGTCTGAAAGGTAAATATTAACTTAAATCTACAGAGCCTGTATTCAGTAAATCGCTTTATTCTTTGTAGGCGTGTCCTTTATTTGTAACTTCATGTTCACCACATGTCGAAATTGGGTATTTAAACGATCCAAATTAACGCAGGATGTTTACTCTATAGAACAGTGCATAGCATACATGCACACAGGTAGCATTTTCATTTACAGAACAAAACGTTTGCCTCTTTTGTGATTTGAACACACGACCTTCTAATTTCCACTCCAACGTTCTAACCATTGAGCTATATCGATGTGGTATATTTAGTAACGTATACGTCCCCAGTTGCGTTTAAGTGCCCCAAATAAATGCAGAACGAACTATAATGCCCCCTTTACACAGAAGGAAATCAGTCGCTTCTGAGCGATCAAAAATTCAATTTTCGGCAACTTTAATGGCGATCTATAGAGATCTTTGAGCGACCTTGGCGATCATTGAGCGTTCATTGAAAGATCGCTGAGAGATCATTGGGAGACCGATGAGATCGTTGAGCGCTCCTTGAGCGTTCGTTGAGAGATCGCTTACCTTGGTGATCGATCTCCTCATAGTTTTGGTCTGGGTCAAAACTATGAGGAGACCGTGGCGACCGTAGAGATCACTGGAGGATCATTGAGAGATCATTGCGATATGTTGGCGATCACTGGGCGTTCATTGAAAGTTCTTCAAGAGATCTGGCCAATTTTTGATCGCTCAACGATCGCCACCTCTGTGTAAAGGGGGTATAATAACGAACTTAGAACGAACGGAAAATGAATACAGAATGAACGCAGAACGAACGCAGAAAGAACGTTGTACGAGCTATATTTTAGAAATGCATTTGCGTTCGTTTTCATTCGTTTCGTTCGTTGCGTTCGTTTTCAGAGTTTATTATTTTAAAATATGAACGCTAAACGCTTAACGCTTAACGCTGTAAACAAACGAAACGAACGCAAATTCATTTCGCTATTTCGGATAACTTCTAGTATTATCCTTTTTAGTTGATATTTGAAATCTCGAGTTAAACAAAGAGCGTTTTTCCGGTATTTTAATACAACGAATTACACTGTGTAAATGGTGTTTTAGAACTGCTGTCAGCACGATTTTACATTTACTGTAATTTTTGCTGATTCAAAATGGAAAATATTTATTTATAGTGTAGCACACACTTTAAATTATTTCCATATAAAACTAAAATAAGCTTGATAAAAAACAGCTGGTATATTGTTATATGTTGTTATTTATGTTACACTTTTACTAACATAAACCCGGAAGAAAACAGAACATTCATCATGCGCACCACTAAATATTGTCAACAAAAAGACACATTCTTGAATATGATCACACAAACATAAGTCGCCGACTCGTGATAAAAATCGCATGGCTAGATATCTTGCGTAATTTAATCTTGAGAGATGTTGTGATTGGTAAACGCTGAACGAACGCAAATGCATTTTCTCCGTTTGTGCATTTAACCGCATACATTCTGTTGCGTTCGTTCCGTGCATTTAAATGAAGGCATATTTTCGTTCATAAAGTTTAACGATGAATGCATCCAAGAACGCAAATGATTTGCATTTTTAAAAAATGCATTTAAAAAATGCAATGCAAACGGAACGCAAAACGAAACGCAAACGGAATGCATTTTTGGGGTACTTGAACGCAACTGGGTGTGTATTACGACGCAGTAAAATAACATATTTGAATGCCCTCAATATGTTTCAATATATACTTAATCATCTCGCACACGTATGCACATGTAAATAACCATGTGCGGTGTAATACTATTTATTATCAATTTAACTAAGATTCTGTCTAAAAACTTTAGTTTTTTATTCAGCGGATAATAAGTTTGTGCGCGCGTGTGTGTGCTATTGCGATTACGCAATGACTATTTAGTGTTAGAGTTGCTATTAGATACCATTAATGTGTATACTATTTGAGACAACTCAAGCTATCATCAAATACAATATTCTGTATTTAATCCCGTTTGAATTATTGGCTTCAGTGGTTCAGGGCTATTCAGAAATGTTTGTGATTTTAAAATTGTGTTTGATTCTGATTGTAAAATATAAAACAAAGTATATGACCACTGGCAGCCATTTTATGGTAAAAACCGTCATGTTACAAATAATACTGCAACGTCAGTCATATTCACGAGTTAGTAACAGTTTAAGGATGCAGCCTGTAGCTTTGAAACAAAAAATAATAATGACCTGATGACGTATAGTATTTGTACATATGTGCAATCCGTTTAAATAAAAAAGTGTATGTGGAACTTAAATGTTAAAGAAAAGGGTCTGTGATTATTCTGCTCTAAAACCCATAAATTATTAGAGAATTTTGGTTTATTACCGACTTGTTCTCAATAACAAGTATGGTGACATATGTTTTTATTTAATTATCATAAAGAACACGATATTTGGCAACAATGCAGAAGTTTCGGACAAAGGAAATACTTTTTTTCTCTCAAAATGTCTCTTTTTCCCACCAAAATCTGTCATTTACCCGAGGATCTGCAAAGCAATAAAAGTAAGATTATCCCTTTTATTTAGAAAAGAGAGACATAGAGAGTCTGATTTAGAAACGAGAGACAGAGAGAGTCTGTTAAATAATAGCCAAAACAAGCGCACCTAGTCGGCCAGTTTCATGACAACTTAATCTTTAATAGGATAAACTTATACGGTTTTATGATGTTTGTATTCGTCAATGTAATTAACCCTGTCTGCAAAACACAGATTATAAATTGCATTTATTTTTTGTTACGCAAAACGGATTGAAATCGAACAAATTTAACTGACTGACCAATCCAATTAATTGACCAATCACAATAGGCTCGGCTCAGAACTTAGGCGGTACGTACCAGCTATATGATATTCTGAAGCTGAAGTATATAGTAGCCGTAGCTAAATAAAAGCAATTGATAAGAACCTTCTTGTAATAACTGTGGACGGCTTTGTGGGGTTACCCGAACAGAACGAGTCCTATAATCTCAGCAGTGATAAATAGTTAGGATTTTTACCATAGTTGTATAAACAGCAATTGTATACAATCATAGTTAATGATTCTGTTCATTATACTGGTTGGTTGATTATTTTTATGTAAATAATCATTTTCTTGGAGCAAGTAGCTCAATCTGTAATTGGGAACAATACATTGCATTTGCGGCTCAATCGTACAAGACCGCAAGATACACTTTACAGTATATTTAACACGTTAACTCTTGTTGCTCTGGCTTCTGCCAAGTCAATGTGTACTTGCTTTGTAGCTTTGTAAACTTTTTTATATTCATATATATTGCCTATTAATGCAGCCTTGTTTGCTAGAGAATATAACTTGGCAGGGATGTCTTTATTTACACTGTCCCGTTTTATTAGTTTAATAATATTTTATTGCAGATATGTTACAATATATCAATTCAACATCACGATATTCATAGCAACGTATGAAAATGGATTGAACTACAAGTTATAACAACATTAGTTTCCTCCATTGTGGCTGAAAATGTGTATGTGATTATCGGTTTGAATTGTAACAATACATTTAAATATGAACTTGATAAGGAAAAACGAAAAAAAAAAATCCAAACTTTAAAACTCTGCCGTGCCATTCAATCAATCTCCACCGAAATAACAGCCCATATCCCCGTGCAGGCTGATAGAAACATAGGACAGTAGATATAGACAAAATGCAATGTTATATTGATACAAAATTAATGATTTTGGAATCGTTTAGTGTTTTTAATATAGTTTTACTTATATTGCCTGGTAATGTTGCCTTGTTGATTAGACAATAGTTCATGGCGGGGATTTCTACACTGTCCCGTTTAATTGGGATGACAGTAGGGTAAGTGTGAGGTTTGGTGCACCATAGAACCTGGTTTAAACCCCCAGCGGCCTATTTTGCTGACCGTTCCAAGGCGGTAGCCCTATTGTCAACCTTTTTTTGTTTGTGATGTCTTATTTGGCCTTTTATTCATCTTTAATTTTCTTCTAAAAGGGTTTCTGTGTGTGTTTGTGATTGACTGTTGTCCTTGAATGCTGCTTTTCCTGTTCGATGTTTATATCTGAGAAAAGAGAATATTGATTTTCCTCGTCCGTTAGTTAGTCGATGCCGTATAAAAGTTTGTGAGTATTTAAAGGATGAAATAGACGAGTGTCTAAAAATAATTGCCGTCTTTCATTTCTGACAATTACACACATCTGAAGAAATAATGCTCAACATCTTAAACTCTATCACAACATATACAATTGGGATTATCCCTCAAATGATTAAGATAGAGATCAGCGTTTAAACTGCTGCCATTGTTTCGCAAACGCGCATGTATAACTGAAAAGTATCTATCACCCAATATATATTATTGGGGTTCTATCGGTGGTTTAAAATATTTTTTAAGTCTAGTTTTAAAACTCAAAATGGATTGTGCTTCGCGAATATCAATATCAAGTTCGTTCCAAAGTTTTAGAGATGACGGTAAGACTGATCTCGAAAACAGTTGTGTTCTTCTAGGTAAAGTAACGAAGTTGGAACTGTTTCTCAAGTTGTAAGGATTCGATTCCGAAATAGTTGCAGGAAATATGTCATTCAAGTAACTGTATATCTCCATTTTTAAACTTATAGGTAAATATCCACTTTTGGATGTGTCTTCTATCGGACAGAGAGACCCATCCAATTTCAGTTAACAATTTGTGTATAGAGACAGAACGAGTCAGCCCAGTAACTATTTGCGCGGCTTCATAATGCATTTTTTCTAATTTATCTTTTTCATAATGTGTACAACTATCCCATACTATAGCCGCGTATTCTAAAATAGGGCGAACGTAAGATTTATATATTCGATTAAGCGTTTGACGTTTTAATATAAATGTCTTTAATTTCATTGAACCTAGTACCTTAAACGCAGATATTAGATATTTGAAATATGTTGTTGCCAGAACCCATCATGACTAAGGGTTACTCCTAGATGTTATGATGGTCAGCAAAGTTAATTTCAGTATTTCAAATATCGTCATACACGGGTTGACAATAGGGCTACCGCCTGCGAACGGTCATTGGCAAAACATGCCGCTGGGGGTTTAAAACAGGTTCTAGGGTGCACCAAATCTGCCTATTGCCATCCCAATAACAAGGGTGGGAGTATAATAAGGCCATGACATATGTGTCGCATTTCATTAGTGCGAACATATGCAAATGAAGGTCGCAACATCGATGGTAATTTTCGTTTAGCTTGGTGTGAAATCGGAATTTTTTCTTCGATTTCTGTTAGCGTTAAATATACCTGATAATGGAACTCGACTAGGCAGTTCCGTTGTTCGGTTTCGTACAGAGAAGACCGTAGCAACATACGACGTCATCATACAAAACGACGTCATCATACCACAACGTTAAATACATACAGCTACACTAATAGACGTTCCTTATCACGGTGTTTTGGGATTATGCGATCAATATAATCTGAAGTCTGTGCCTGTTTAAATTTAACAAACTTCTTGGATACAATTGATATCAAGTGAGGATGTTATCCAACTCGTTAAATCAGTTCAGTATTAAACAGATATTCAGACTCCTCTATTTCTTCAATACACTTGAAACTTATATAACGGAAACGCAATCGAGTTCACTGAAAAAGAAGGCTGGATTTTTTGTTATAAGATAATTGTATTTGCTATACATGTAACACTGAGGTGTCTTTTAAACTACATTTTGCTCTCACTTTACACAGTATAAGTATCTCTTTAGTTGTTATGTTAAACTGTGTTGTTCCTGAAACTATGTCCGTTTAATTATCTTCGATTATGAACTAATAGTTTATTAAAACTAAATATTACGTTTTTAAACTCCATGCTTATCGCTTTTTATCAAGCACCAGATGTCTTAGGCAAATACATGTTAATGTGTTCGGAGATACGGCATTTTAACATTTTAAATATATAGAGGATCTTACATGATTAACTGTGTATTATTGATTCTAATAAACGAGTATCATATCTTTTTATCCAACGAGTTTATTAAAGACAATAATACACAGTCAAGAATGTAAGATTCTTTATATCACATAGTTCACACCTACGACTTGATAGTTTCACTTTAATGTTGTCAAATTACCTTATATACGGCGGCAACAGGCGGCAATTTGTAACAGAAATCATGACGTCGTTTTTTTGTTTATATGACGTCGCTACATTACGCGAGTGTAAAGGCAAATAATGCGACACCTTAAACCAAATTTAATGTTACTATCATGTATTTTATGAAGTAAGAATTCACATAATGATAAATAGTTAAGGTGTCTGAACGTATCATATGATATACCATGCAAACAATTGGGATTAAATGTTGTACTGTATACAAACACAGAGATTCGGTCCTTATTTGCATCTGTACATCACCGGTGTATTACGGGGAAAAAGTCATGGTTTTATTGCACTCCCAGAAGCCATGTTATATGATAAAATTGTATAAACGCTAACAATTCAAAAGAAGCAATCATATTATGCACCAGTTGCACCGTCAATGGGATAGGAAAGCATATGTCAATATGTTAAAAGATGCGACAGTTGCCCCGTGTGGTTCCCGGGTGCCCCCGTTTGGTCACGGGGCAAAGAATAGGGCCACTGCAGATCCCTTTGGAGGGGTAGGCAAAGGGGTAGACCCCCCCCCCACCAATTCATGTTCGTTTTATCATGTTTTGTTCATGTTCATTAAAGGTCTTCATCATGATCCCTGCATTGTTTCTGGTGCCATCTCGCTCACATCAAAAGAGCAGTGGCAGAAAAACAATAAACGTGGCTCCAACGTAAATGGAGTTTCTACGATAGAATTGGCAGCAACTCTGCAGTTCAGGGTGAGAAGGTTCTAGGCTCATTTTCCATATTTTATCTCCATGTACATGGAGGATGAGCCTGGCATGTTCATGCCTGTTAGACGCCATATAACCTTTTCATGTGTTGGTACGCCTTAAAACCCAGTTCAATTCCAGTTCCAATTAACATTTTAAATACAACTATACAATACTCTAACAATTCAAAAGATGCAATCCTTGTTTTTCTTGCATACCGTACAGGGATATCCGTCATTTTACCGGGGCTAGGTATTTCCATCTCATCCTAGGGTCGAGATAAAATTCACGCTAGCCAACATCCGGTATGCCGGAAAACATGCAAAACGTTAGTAACTGGTGGCGTCAACCTGTCTCTGATATGCAAGAAAAATAATTTATCATGGGTATTCTGTTCATATAGGGAATTCCAACCCTCGGTATAAGTGTTTTAATCGGAACCTCGGCAGAGCCTCGGTTCCGATAAAAACACGTATACCTCGTGTTGGAATTCCCTTTCTTTACCGGATACCCATGAAATATTCTTATAACGTGCAAACTGATACAGTGTGAGTAGATACATGAGTATGAACATATTTGAATAGTTTTAATTTTGACTGTGAATGGGTACTCTCCGTCATAGTAATTTAATTTCGTCACACGTACAGCAGTATATGAGCGATAACCCATAATTACGTAGATTTGTGATGCTATTTGCATTATGATAATAAATAGTTTTAAATGGTATTACACATCATGTTTGTTAGGATGGTGGATATTTGGACATATATAAAGTCGTCGTATTACTCCAATAACGCGAGAGCGATGCTGTCCAAATTATGCATCCATATCAAATTCTAGTGTTTAAACTTAGATTTCAAATGCTCATCATTGTTTATAATAAAACGTATGCTACCTTTCTTATTTTACCAAATAGACGACAGTTCATGTTGCACGTGACATGACGACGTCATATATACCACCTTAAATGTAACCATAAAAAAGAAACAAAATAACTAACCGATACTCAACTGCTTCTGACTAATGATGTCAAATGAAATATCAGAACGGCGATCAATAATAAATTATGTTTGAATTCAGTGAATAATTGGTCACCAACACAGAATCGTGAGAGATTCTGTCAACACAGAATCGTGAGAGATTCTGTGTTATTAAGAGAGATTCTATAAAGAAAGCTGTTTCTCACGCCATTGCTCAAACTTCGGTTTTAAATGGCATTGGCGAGTCAAGGGTGAAAGTGAAGACATGTATGATGATAAGGAGTGGGAAAGAAATATGAAACTGAACTCGAGGTTAGTTGATTTAATTAAGAACGTAACCGTTTACATTAAGCTTTGGAGATCGGAACTGCATCGTCGATGTCCATTATCAGGTAATTAATGGTTACGGAAATAGTCGAGGTAATTCCGATTGCACACCGAGCTGAACGGAAAATAACGATCATTTATTTATTAATTACATGAGTATATTATCATATTGATGTCATGGCTTTAAACCTATTTCCTTTTTTACTATAAGAACTATACTGTTTCCTATTTCTTAGAAATCAAACATGTATTTTCGTTAAAGGAAAATTGAGAAGAGATCAATTTTTAAATTGAGGAAAACAGGAAAATTATGATTGATAACAAGGCAATATAATATTAGAACCATCACGTCTTTCTCGATTGAATTAGATATTAGATTACTTTTTTCCCTCAATCAAATAAACTTGCACACAAGACATCCATCATCAAATGAATACGCTGTTTATCAACAGTGAATATTTTTTATGTTAATCCTTTAGAACACAAAGACAACTGTTACATCAATAATAAGATGTAATAAACACAAGTGTTCACACTTTTTAATGATTTGCTTATCGGGAGTTGTAAGGCTTTATTGAGTTTTATTTCATTGCCTGCTAGGCATCATCGCTTCATATGTTTGCATCTATTGGTAACTAAGTATATTAAAGCAGACATATAGAGTTTAATAACAAGTGTTTTTGAGATATGGGAAATATCTCCCGAGGTAGAGAAATGCGGAGCACGAGTTCTTATATCGGGGCCATTTTTCTACCGAGGGAGATATTTTCAGTATCTCAAAAACACTGATTATTAAACTATATATTACACAATTTAAAATGATTATTTATTTATATTTCTAATGATTCGCGCCTTTTTACGCTAGTTTGCACGAGAACGCCAAGACGACGTTACGTCATACAAACAAAACAAGAGGGCCATGATGGCCCTATATCGCTCACCTGAGATAATTTGAACCAATAAAAGAGGGCCAGGGCCAAGATGGCCCTAAAGCGATCACCTGAGTACTGGCACATTATCGAACTTCTTCGAAATCTTATGGTCATATACAATCTGTGCAAGTTTGGTTAAGGTTGTTAAAGAAATGTGGGCTCTGTTGTGTATAACAACATTGATATAGACAGTTTAAGACACTGACAAAGTTTGGTAAAGATCAAATATAAAATGAAGGTGCGAGAGAATAACACCTTGGGCAGAATATATGAGAGCTGTGTGCTTTGTGGTTTTAGAGAAGAAGATTTTTTTAGTTTTTTCCCTAAGTCTATGTAAAACGTGACCACTGGGGCGGGGCCAAATGTGAACCCAAGGTCACCATTTGAACAAACTTGGTAAAGGACTATAAGAGTATAGTAACTGCAAAAGATTAAACCTCTGGCTCTTGAAGTTCCAGAGAAGAAGACTTTAATGTGTTTCCTATATAAGCCTATGTAAAACTTTGACCCACGGAGTGGGGTAAAATTTTACCCCTGGGTCATCATTTGAACAAACTTGGTAGAGGAACATAATCTAATAGTAAATGCAAAATATTAAACCTCTGGCTCTTGCAGTTTTAGAGAAGATTGTTTTTTTCCTATAGATATAAGTTTATATAAAACTGTGACCCCCGGGGCGCGGCCAAGTTTGACACCAGGGTCACCATTTGAACAAACTTGGTAGAGGACCATAAGCTTATAGCAAATTCAAAATATTAAACCTCTGGCTCTTGCAGTTCCAGAGAAGAAGATTTTTTTCAGTTTTTCCCTATACAAGCCTATGTAAAGGATCGGGGCCAAATGTGACCCCTGGGTCACCATTTGAACAAAATTGGCATAGGACCATGAGCTTATAGCAAAATCAAAATATTAAACTTCTGGCTCTTGCAGTTTCAGAGAAGAAGATTTTTTAAGTTTTTCCCTATACATCTCTATGTAAAACTGTGACCCCCAGGGCGGGGACAAATTTGACCCCAGGTTCACCATTTGAACAAACTAAGTAGAGAACCATAAGCTGATGCTACATGTAATACATGAGAGCCCAGTGCCATGTGGTTCCGGAGAAGAAGATTTTTTTCAGTTTTTCCCTATACAAGCCTATGTAAAACTGTGACCCCCGGGGGCGGGGTCAAATGTGACCAATGGGTCACCATTTGAACAAACTTGGTAGAGGACCATAAGCTTATAGCAAATGCAAAATATTAAACCTCTGGCTCTTGCAGTTTCAGAGAAGAAGATTTTTTAAATTTTTCCCTATACATGTCTATGTAAAACATGTGACCCTTGGGGCGGGGCCAAATGTGACCCCAGGGTCACCATTTGAACATAAGCTTATAAGGACCATCAGCTTATAGTAAATGCAAAATATCAAACCTCTGGCTCTTGCAGTTTCCGAGAAGAAGATTTAAAAAAACAAAATCCTATACAAGTCTATGTAAAACTGTGGCCCCCGGGACGGAGACAAATTTGACCCCAGGGTCACCATTTGAACAAACTTAGTAGAGGACCATAAGCTGATGCTACATGTAATACATGAGACCTCTGTGCCTTGTGGTTTCAGAGAAGAAGATTTTTTAAAGTTTTTTCCTATATGTCTATATGAAAAACATGCAAAATCTCAATATACAAACTTTGGACCCCCGGGGCATAACCATTTTTGACTCCGGGGACTTCATTTGAACAAACTTGATAGTCTAGATGTTGGCGATCATTTTAAAAGAAAAACTGTTGAAATCTGTCCAGCGGTTCTTGAGAAGAAGATTTTTTAAGGTTTCAATTATATATTGTAATGGCGGCCATCTTGGATGTCGCGCTGACCTAATTTTAACAAACCTAAAAAGCATTTATCTAAGTATCATCCATATGAAGTTTGGTCAAAATTGGCCAAGCGGTTTCTGAGGAGAAGTTATTTGAAGCAAAAGTTAACGACGGACGGACGGACGGACGACGGACGACGGACGGACGACGGACGAAGAGTGACCCCAATAGCTCACCTTTGAGCCTTCGGCTCAGGTGAGCTAAAAAGTGGAACCGGAACTCATCGTTGATTTCCTTAATCGTTATTCCCTAGTGGCGGAATCTGACGACGACGTCCGTAAAACAATCGGAACGTCATTTGGCGTTCCCGCCACTGGCGGAAAAGGCCGAGCAATGTTCCGTACTGGAAAATATCTCCCACTGGGGGATATTTCCCAGTAGAATCTCCCACTGGGAGATATTTCCCAGTAGAGCAAACGAGTAGATATGGCTTTTCATTTCCCAAGATTTCCTATACAAATCACAGACAAATATGTAATATAACGTTTTATTTCATACTATGTGTCTCAACATATCCGTTTTTCTAGAGCTTGTTGTCAAATTGAGCACTTTGATATTAGTATGTGGAGAACTTAGAGCGCTACCGTTACATACGAAAACCTTTCCAAAACCTCATTGTCGTAATTCTGATCTAAGATATAAAAATGACTATTCTTAGGCAAGGACTATCAAAACCTGATGTCTATGGTGATGAGATGTACAAACTTCGTAAGATCCTTTGTTATAATCACGTTCATACAATCGCTATTTGCCTATTAATGCTGCCTTGTTGGTTAGAAAATAGTTCATGTAGGGGATTTCTTTATTTACAATGTCTCGTTTTATTGGGATGACAATATAGTAAGTGTGAGGTTTGGTGCACCCTAGAAAATGGTTTAAATCCCCAGCTACCGATTTCGCCACTGAACGTTCCAAGGCGCTAGCCCTATTTTCAATCCTTTTGGTGTTTGTTACTTCATATGCCTTTATTTTTATTACTATTGCCATTCATGTTAGTCTTTTTGCGTGGTTTTGGGTGTACTGTGTTCTGTGAAAGCTGCATTTCCTGTTCGACTTTTGTAATTAGTTGTGTTAACATGTTTATCAAAAGACGATATGACTAGCTTTTTGCAACGCATCTCATGGGAATACGATTCCTATAAATCGCACAATTCATGTGTTTTGCGTCGTCAATACAATTAATGCAGCTTGGTTTTAAAAATGTGAGTACATGTATTAGTATTGTGATGAAACACCTATTCTTTAGCAATATACTTATTTCTCAAATATACGCAGACAAAGCACTTTTATACTTTACATATGTTTAGTTGAGCCTACGCAATTCAAAAGTGTCCTGGGTATAATTAAACATGACATTCACTGTATCGGAGTTGTTAGTGTAATGTATTGTTACCTGAAAAAGGAATCCGATCAAGAGGTTTAATGGAATAACAGTACATGGCATGAACCAGATGTCATAAAAACAGTTAACGACGCAAGGAGTAGGTGAATCACCGAAGATTGTGACACGGATTTAAATCAGAGTACATGGAAATGCAAAGCGTATAAAGAACATACTAATATATTAAATGTATTCATGGTATTAGGAATAATTTTAGGTACACACTTCCTTAAAGATTTGCGACCTTATTAATATGATAGAAATGAGAAAAATGGTCCCATAGAAACCACAACACCCAAACGCAATGGCACCGTAGGCCCTTACTGTACCACAAACTAAAATTAAATTAAATATACAAGTCAATGAAAAATACACAACACAAAGAGTGGTAAAACAGTGTTACAGACTTGGAACGGTAAGTAGACAATTTGGCTTCTGGTTAGCTTAAATCGATGTTATTTATACATAACCTCGTTTTTATCCTGTCTCCTGTGCCCGAATTGACAAGATAGTGTATTAAGTAAAGGAATATCCTGTCTTAAGGAAATTTCTTACAATAAAGTCCACATCCAGAGAAAAGTTAGAACGTGTAGTAAACATATATAAAATTCATTTTTAGAAACACTTCAGAATGTATCCAACGTACACTTCAGAATGTATCCAACGTTGAACTGAATAATAACAGCCATTGCAGCCAAAGAGAAAACCAATCTAGGGTACGACAAACAAAACAGAGTTACTGAATTGCATGTGCCCACGTCCCTTATCAGTGTTGCAGAAGGTGCAATCATAGAGTCTCACGAGGTATTATTCCGAACATCGCACAAGAAAATGTTAAAGCATATTGACTGACTGTACAGGGTTCAATCATCAAGGCTGTAGTGCGTTGCAATAATAAGGGTCGTATATTTTTTAAAGAATTTGCTAATTAATGCTGGAAAGTGGTCAGAAAACGTGTGTTAAATATGCATTAATTAATAATGATCGCATCTCCAACAAACCAGACGCGTGTAATTCGAAGTACTTGCATGCATGATGTAGCCATCCTTACAACCGGTCCTTTGAGATATTCAAGCCCAATCTGTGTTTGTTGCTTTCACATAGACTTTTCAATATTTATTATCATTCACACTGGCGTTTGTTTAGTGCTGTGTGGCGGCCGTAAAAGTTTGCCCGACTACAAATCATTAGTGTTATTACTTACTGGTCCTTTGAGATCATCAAGACCAATACGTATGGCTTTAAAGTAGAATATCGCTTAAGCCGGTGCTAGGAGGCATGAGTGGTGTTGCTTTTCACATTACCTCCCATAAACAGACTCAATAAAACAGAGTCTGCTACTTTTATCTCTTGTTTGTGTTTGTTGCTTTCAAGGGATCCACTTTTTATATATCAGTATATATAGAAAAAAAATAACAACAAGCGATTACGTATACATCTTTACAGTGAAATGAATATTGTTCAGTATTAATATGTCTCCTGCAGTTTGAGATTATATAGTGATCGGGTATTTGTTCACGTGTGAGACTTCTCTACATTACGTGGTCCCGCCTTAATTACATTAAGCGATGTTAAAGCTTATATTTGCAGGATTTTATAACGGATATTTCGAAAACAAAACATGTTTAAAAACATTTTTTTACTGAAAAAATGCGATGACCTGTTTAAAATTACCAATTAAATGTTTTAATTTTACCATACGCAATATTTTTAAGCCGATATTAAGGTTTTAATTCATACCCCAGCCAACCCCGTTTTCGCTTCATGGAGAAGGGTTTGGATGGGGTATGAAAGTTAATACTCGGACCACGTAATGATGCACATACTATCACTGACGCAATGTTCACATGAGTTATTTCCCACTCCCCACCACCCGAAAACCTCGAATCTGACCAAGGGCCTTCCCGGGGTTCATTTGTTGGTACTTTACAATTAGTGTATGCTATATATTGTGTTTCAATTTTTCGATATGATTATAAAATCATTCGATATGATTATATATATAATCATTTACATTGATCATTTACATTTCAATATATATATATCACCTTCTATTGCATTTCGTTTAGCTCCCATCATTTACAAATCTTTTTTCGGCATTATACTTCGTCTTTTATAGTTTGCACATTATCACTAGAAGGTTTAAACATGTCAATCAATTTAAATGTTATCAGATTACAGATGTTACAGAGAATTTGTTTTCTTTTAATTCAGTTTTGACTTGGAGTAAATTTAGTTGTTTACCATTGACTGTTCATTTATTAATAAGAAGAAATGTTATACTCGTGTCATGTGTAACAATGTTATACTCGTGTCATGTGTAACAATGTTATACTCGTGTCATGTGTAACAATACTCGTGTCATGTATAACAATGTTATACTCGTGTCATGTGTAACAATACTCGTGTCATGTGTAACAATGTTATACTCGTGTCATGTGTAACAATTCCTATTTGTGGTTACCTTGTTTCTGGCTGAAATATACTATCGACTTCTTCTTTGCTATTTGGCGGGTAACAAGTAAACGTTATTTGATGAATGTTTAACGGAGGTAATTGACTCATTTTTTAACGAAAGAAAACGCACACACATCCATATTACACAATCCTGTTTAGCAGTACATTTACACAAAGCTTGTTTATTTGACGTTATCACATCATATCATTAATGATGCAAACTGCTCTTTCCTGTCGTTATCCTGTTGTTATTTGCATTAATATCAGTGACTGTTCCAAGACGTGTTCTATACAGGCTGAATAAATTGATGGCGATTTTAAGTGAGGTTACTAGGCTGCATTATGTAATGTGTTTGATAGGCAAACGTGTTTGATCTACGCCTGGTTATATATAATCTTAACGTACTCTTCCCGTAATTGTATGCCAAATTAATAAACAGCTAGTTTAGTTTCATTTTATAAAAAAGAATAAAATTCGAACAGGAAATGAAGCTTTCACAAAACTCAGTAAACCCAAAACTTCGCAAAACGACAAACATGAAAGGCACTGTTAATAAGGAATAATTTGACGTAACAAACACAAACCTCCAACAATTAGTGACATATTTTGCTTCAAACAAATGAAATGAACACATTATCAGGACGTCTTTTTCTCAATCCGTAGTCAAACTAACTGCTACGGGGGAAATGTTACAAACAACACAGTTCTATTTAAAACAAATGATTGTTTAGCCTAGTCAAAATTTATCGCAGCAGAAGATTTTAGATGGCTTCGGGCATATGAGAGCAATGATGAATTAGAGCTCGGCCATAGACTACATTTTAATCTAACGCTTTAGCTTGCTCCGCAGAATTTCGGCTATTTCCGATAATTTCCAATTATTCCCAATCATCCGATTACTCCCGATTGGTCATCATCGACGCGGCTGTTTCGACTGGTTTTATTTGTTGATTATTCCTTGAGGCTGTCCATAAAATTGTTTTTTATAACGACGATTCCATTTCTGAGTGAACACATCTTACAAACACGGCAAACACAAACTCATTGCAAATATGATTCAGACATTGTGAAAAATATTGCCAGAACAGTAGGTCAGATACCACTATTGATTTGGGGCTTCTGATTGGTTGAAAAAGTATAGGTCTATTAGGGCATATAGTCAGATTGTAAGGTAGAATCTGATTGGATTAAATTACCCAAATCATAACAAATCCCCATAAAACATCAAAATATTATGTTTCCATCATAAAACATGTTGAATTAGGATATTTTGACTGAAATTTGCATTTTTATGGATACAATTTTACTGAGAGTATATTTGCAAAAAGTAAAATTGATTTACTGCCATTCTGGGGATGGCCACCTTCAGTGAACTATTAGAGGCTGAAAGCATCAGATAATCCCCAAATTGCTGGTCATTTTTGAGTGTCTCTAAGATAGTTCTTTAAAAAAAGTTAGGTTTTATCATCATACTCGATATAGGAATAGGGGTTGTAGGCCAAAAGGCTATAATGGAGGCCTATGGGAAATGCAATAGTGGTATATGACCTAAAGCTAGATTCTGCATGGGGTAAAAGTGAAAGTAGACATACTTTTTTTCTAACACAATGATTTGAAAGTGTGAGAAATGTTGAATTATGTTGTATTTTGACTTTTCTTGTAACTTTTTTAATGATTTTTAAATATTTGAAAGTTTTATGATGCAATATAGGTAATTTAAATTCTTTTATTAGGGCTGTGGACACAAAATTAGCCATACCTGACACCTGGTATACACAATTGGCCTGTAATGCAACTATTTGACACAATTAAAAGTATATCTAGTAAGTTTTATTCATTTCTGAGGGCTTTGCATACATTTTTGGCAAAAATGTCAGAAAGCGACAAGCTGCGTCTGTCTGCTAAGATGACAAAAGGTGCTTAAGTCTGTTTTGCAAAAAGATGTTGAGGTAAACTCGGACTCTGAGTTCACCGCGTCTTTACGGTTAGTGTTGATATGCAAATATTTTACAAATTAAATAATTTGATTGGCAAAAAATATGACATTTTCTAAAAGAAAAATAAAGTTTTTTTCAACCCCACCCCCTTCATTTTAATGAATTTTCATGGACCTGTACTGTCAACAGTGATTTTTGGCTGCATGGTTGCATGAAAATGACCTGTTAAGGTGGCACACACAATATCTAGTAAAAAAATGCATTAAATTGTACAGTTACAGCCAATCTTGTGTAATGAGCATATTGTAAAACATGGCATGGCCTTAAAAATGGAGTTGGGGAGGATATTCTCAGAATTATTTTTTGTCATTTTTAAAGTGAAAAGTTGCATTTTCTTGATGGTTTCACATATAGAAACTGCTGCATAATGTTAATTAATCCATTTAAAGGCGATTTTGAATATATTCAAAAACAGTGGCATTTTTATGGTAAAGTCTTCTATTTTGAGATCTGAAAATCACAAATATCATTTTTCAGTAGAAATGATTTTCAAAAGAGCTTCAACTGGTTGAAAATCACATGTTATTGATGAAATCAATTCAAAATCACTTTATTTGAAACAAAAGATTAGAACGGTTGTCGAGATATGGCATTTTGAAGATTCTGGATTTACGGGTAAAAATCGCATGAATTTGACATCAGCCGAAGCCCTTTAAAGCCCTCATATTTTTTAGAAAAGTATTTTGTTCTAAAAACAAAAGACACCATTTTCCTCATAATGAATGTATGAAACAATTTAGCCAGGTAAAACAAACTTCAGCTAGGTTTGAATGTCTATTTAGGTCAGATACCACTATTGATTTGGGGCTTCTGATTGGTTGAAAAAAGTATAGGGTCTATTAGGGCATATAGTCAGATTGTAAGGTAGATTCTGATTGGATTAAATTACCCAAATTATAACAAATCCCAATAAAACATCAAAATATTATGTTTCCATCATAAAACATGTTGATTTAGGATATTTTGACTGAAATTTGCATTTTTATTGATACAATTTTACTGAGAGTATGTTTGCAAAAATTAAAATTTCTTTACTGCCATTCTAGGGATGGCCACCTTCAGTGAACTATTAGAGGCTGAAAGCATCAGATAATCCCCAATTTGCTGGTCATTTTTGAGTGTCTCTAAGATAGTTCTTTAAAAAAAAGTTAGGTTTTATCAACCATTCCGATATAGGAATAGGGGTTGTAGGCCAAAATGCTATAATGGAGGCCTATGGGAAATGCAATAGTGGTATATGACCAGTAATTAGCAAGTCCCGAAAACTGCTACTAGTGTCTATTGATAAAACGGTGTTGGCGAGTTAATCCGATGATAACGACGGAAATTGTCGACGCTCGTTCTATAAGCAGACTCGCCATAATAACAGTAAACAGACTTCTCATATAGCTCAGTATCAGTGATAGTACATTTAGTATGTTCGAAAAATAAATTTGAAACGGTCAATGATTTCGGACAAACAGTTCTTTACTTAAACGGCATATATACAAGTGCTTAGGTTTATTATATAGATACAAAAATCAAACAGGAAAGGCAGCATTCAAGGATGACAGTCAACCACAAACACACACAGAAACAAAGAAACAAATTAAAGATGAATAAAAAGCCAAATAAGACATAAAACATCACAAAAACAAAAGGGTTGACAACAGTGCTACCGCCTTGGAATGGTCAGTGGCAAAAAAGACCGCTGGGGTTTAAACCCGGTTCTAGGGTGCAACAAACCTCATACTTACCTTACTGTCAACCCAATAAAACGGGACAGTGTAAATAAAGAAATCCCCGCCTTGAACTATTCTCTTACCAGAAATCAAATTATGGGTTATTAATTTGGCGCAAACCTTTCTTGCCCTAAGATTTTTCTTTTAAGATTTCGAACACGTTCAAAGAAAACGTGCTTAATTAGTCTATTCTTAGTTGTAGTGACAATATGCAAAAAGTCGCTTAGTTAAGGAGTTAGCTGGGACCAGCTAGAAAATGGGCTTAGTATATATCAAATGAAAGGTAATTATGTGTACTAATCGATCCCACCAAAATTACTTGCACAAAGTGGTACACTTTTTTTAAAATGGCGCCTGAACACCACAACCCATAAATAACAAATTTCAGCAAAATATTAGCTACCGAGTAAAATTATAAGTTTCAGAGAAATGATAGCTCATTTTTCGTTAACAAATGTATATAAACATCTTCCTACGTACGTAAAATAACTGTGTATGCTATATTTCATGTTTAACTAAAAATTATTTCTTAAATATAAGGAATAATACTATACTTAAAAATATAGAATTTTTTTTTTTTAAAATAGGACAATTATATTTGGTTTAATACATGTTCAAGTGAAATTAATTAATCAATTAATTTTAGTTCAATAAGAAATGTAATAAAATATGTAAGAAAATATTTATTACAAAATAAATAATATAAAACGCATAGACTTTCTCAAACTATGACGAAACTTTTCCTATTCCGATTTTATATTTTAATGCTTAAACATGTAAGCTGATAATCATATGAAAGTATTTTGCTGTTGTTGTTGCGTTAAAGTTACTGTTATATTATGCAATATATTGATACTATACATGATTTCAAATATCACACACATATTTTAAAATATGTTTGGTTATCCAAAATGATTTTAAACTGTATATAAAGGGAGATAATTAATCAATGGCGTTGTACTAATCTTATTAGTTTCTTAATGAATATATAAATTATTCACTTTTTAATTAGCTGTACTCAATATTCCGTACAATACATACATGAACCACTCTGATTTTAATGTTGGAAAGTTACTTTACTACGCCTTTTTTGCTGCGATCAAGACGGTTGTATAATTATATAAGTTTAAGAATGTACTATGCACAGCCGATCACTTGCGATGTTCACAACGCACACTTTTTGCCCGCAATTCAAAGTACTAATTGATGTTGTATTGTTCTTGCCTTATATAGTTAAAAAAAGTGTGTCCATTACCAATGGTGGATTCTTCTTCACTAGTGAGAATCCATTTCACTTGCGAAGACAAATATTGTTTTTGCAAGGTTGCTTTTCTTCGACAGGATACAGTCTACCACCGAAAATGAGGTATATGACTTTGGCTCAAAGAAGCTAATCAATCTTCTGAATTAATTCCGTTTCTGTGCCTGTTATAGCAAACAGTAGATGACAAGAATACATTTCACTGGTTATCAAGTGTGTGCTTTCAAACGAAAGATGCTGACGACAGTACCTCTATTTTAATTCCAAGAAATAAGGAACAGTCAAGTAAAATTTTGCATGAAAATAAGCTATACATGTATTAATAACTAAAATTAACTTTTAAAAGTCTACTACAAGACCAGTCTCACCAAGATACTTTTCGCTTTCGTAATTAATTTTGGAATTAATATCAAATACTTCACATGAGTTTTCCTGGGATCTATGCCTTGACGAAACATGTCCAACACCGCAGATTTGCATAGGTTCTTAATTACACATGACAACCATATTAACTTGAGTTTGCAAAATATAACCTTTGGTATAGTTAATACGCAAACACATGTAAATGTATTGAATTTCATAATTATAATGCAAAATACTTCATTTACATAAACAAATGTAGGAAAACCATTCCAAGTTGTTTATTTATTTAAAAGTATAGAAATAGAAAAAGAAATTGCTCTTAAAAATGACAAAATAGACAAACATAACAGCAAATGGAGATCCTTTCTCCTAAATTAATGTTCATATCTTGTTTTTGAAAGGGAAAACGCACGTCAATAGTTACTCTTTAAAAAAAAAAAAATTAAACATCACCTTGGGTGGTATTCGTTTTTTTTTTGTTTTTTTTTTAAATATTATAAATTTATTTATTTTTTCATTTTTTTTTCTAATTACACTTAGTAAATCTTCTTTTTTTTCTAGACTACATTTCTCTCCATAGTTTTTTTTCCTTTGTGGTATTATATAGTATTCAATGTGTTGACATTGTAATTCCCAAGTAAGCAAATTGATTGTTCTTGAAAACTTTTTAAATTTAATATATTTAGTCATTGAATTCTGTATAATATTTCAGGAAAATACTTTTCCTTTTTTTTATTTAAGAATCGACAACTTTATTCACAAAAATTGTATTAATGGAACATTGTATAGATATTTTGGTTACATATATATGTGGAAGATTCCCCGCTCTTTTTTCTTCTTACAACAAAACGAGAAATAGAGCCATTATTAGTAGTCAATTTTAAATAAAATAACATACAAGCATAGGCACATTCAAATGAGTAAATAATGAAAATACATAATGCGATGGGTATTGTGTATTTTGTTTGCTGTTGTTGTTTTGGTATTGTTTGTTGTTGTTGCTGTATTTCTCTCTTTTAGTATGAATGGTAAAAATATAATCCATTTAAAAAAAAAACATGATCGGGCAGAAATCTTCCACAAAAACCAAAAACATCGTATTATCTTTAAGTCTACACTTTATTATATATGTTTTAAATCAAAATGTATATATAAACCATGTATGAAAATAATGTTGAAAATAAAGATATTATATTATAAAAAACACTGCAGTTATTGATATGACATCTGATCAAAATATATATTTTTGGCCTTTTTCCAGTTCATGAGCCTACTACGATTTCATTGTATGCTCCCATCATATATTTATACAAGTCCAACCGATATGTACACCATATACACGTCTATCAAGTATTGTCAGGCAAAGGCAAACATATTCAGACGATGGACCAGCAATTGATGCAGTTGTACAGCAAGTGAACTCAGGTCTAAGTCCACAGAACTCCATTCACATTGTGTTCGACTAGCAGATAGGAAGGGTATAAGGTGACGCTAGTCTAATATATTTGCTTACATACTCTAATGTATATGCTTCTTCTACAGTTGATGTATGTCTTACAGGGTATGTAAAGAGTATGTTGGCCCGAAAGAGTACCACATCAGTGTTCTTGGACTAACACCAACATATGAAGTGCTAATGTGTCGTTCTTTTTTTTTTTTTTTTTTTTTGACACGTTTTGATAGATTAGAGAAACACTTTATAATGGTTCAGATAAAGCATCCATTGATTCAGCAGATGACGCAACGCAATTGAAATTGCCATATTAGGTAATATCGCCCAGGAAATCTCAGAACTGGGTGCTTACGGTTTTTCAAAGTCGGCAACATTCAAGTTCTGATTTAGGTTTTTGGAAACAGTTGATGTTAACCAGCATTAGGGCGGAAAGACCGTGTGATTGGATATTACATCTCGCGACGCAGGCAAGTATGCTGCCTTATGTAAACGTGCATTTTTTCCTGCAGTTCTTGACAGACCGGTTGCGACTCTGTTTGATCATTTTATGTAATTGGAAATAAAACAATTATCAAGGGGATGAAGGTAAATAGTGCTTCAAGCTTCAAAAATAGAGTAGCAATTAAAGATGACTCTGGCTATGACAGGGCTTTTGAAACAGGACTTTAGCAGCCATTTTCCTAAGACTCAAAGGGACATTGTGCAGTCTTTCACCATAGTTTAGATAAACTATGAATGAAGTTGTCGGATTAAAATTTATTTGTTTAGCAAAGCTTCTACCATGATATGAAGGCAGTTTTAAGCTCCCTGTAAGACATGCATCGACTCCACCAACACTAAGGATGCATGCCGATAATTCAGAACAAGAGCCTGAGTTCCTTGTTAGACATGGATGGGAAATGAGTGGAAACGGATTGAAACAGACGTATTTTTGGGAGAAATGGCATCAGATCTTCTCGTAACACATCATGCATTTGCAGCTGTAAACGGTCATGTTCCACAGCATCATACGTTTGCATAAGAACCAACATGTCATTCATGATAACCGCATGTATTACTCCTGAACGTATTCGAGATATTAAAAATCCGTCTTTACAGAAATTTTGGTTAGGTCAAAAGGTTTCCATTTAAGATAAGTCTGATACTTTTATATCTTGTTTATGAGTCTTGCTTCCATGAGATCCCCTGTTCAGGATTTAATGACATTCACACTAGCATTTATTTAGTACTGTGTGGCGGCCGTAAAAAGACTACAAATCAGTAGTGTTATTACTTGATGATCCTTTGGGATCATCAAGCCCACTCTTTGTGGCTTTAAAGTAGAATATCACTTAAATCAGTGTTAGGACGCGTGAGAGGTGTTGCACTTTACATTACCTCTCATGAACAGAATCAATAAAACCGAGTCTGCTACTTGTATGTCTTGTTTGTATTTGTTGCTTCCATCAGTAGTTATTGACCTTGACCGTCTAAGTTCACAACTCATTTTTTTCTTCAAAAAAATATTTTGGATGGAACTCCTTTCAGACCATTCGCGGTAAGAAGCTGAAACGTTATCGGAAGCTTGTTAAAGATGAGGTTGTCACTAAAGGTCTGAAATTTGATCTTCATCGTCAAGGTCAAGGTCAGGACTTAGTGTTTTGCCTGAAAATGACTTGTGCACGGAAATCCTTCTAGACCGTTCAAGGTAATAAGCTGAAACTGAGTATGAAGCGTGTTGAGGATGAGAGGATGTCAATGCAGTTCTGAAATGTGACCTTCACCATCAAGGTCAAGGACTGGACTTGAGGTATCATTGAGATATCAAAAAGACGGTTGTTTTGTGATGGCTTCCATCGACTGGCTTAGTTGAGCGTTGTAAATGTAACTCAGACGAACACTTTGGTAACAAAGCTAACCCAAGCCCAGTACAATGATGCTATCGTAGTAGGAAAATATCAAGGAGAACTTAACATTGTCATGCATAGTGAAGTGGAAATGTAACTTAAGAACAAAACATAACACTTTAGCAATGCAAAAGATTAAAATCACAATGGAAGATGCAATATGTATTCATGTATACTGTAAAAAGTTGCCATTGGTGAAAACATATGGACAAAGATATAGTTCACACATCATAAGTATAAAAAGTGAACTTAACCTCAAAAGAAGGTATAAAAGTTGAATAGGAAATTCACAAATTTGAAACAAACAACAATTACAAGGATATATAGAAGCAAAGTATGTGACACTATACATATAAAAGGGTTGACACCTTTGTATCGCATTGGAACAGTTTAGGAAATGTGTATTACGCTTACTATCGAATATATTCCTATGGTTCTTTAAAGTGCTCGAAGGATAGACTCCGATACAAGGACAGCCCGGTTAACACTCCCGTCCGACGGACGAGGCTAGAGTCTTGCCTAAGGACACCGAAGTATCGCGTGGCACCAGTGAGTCTCAGACCCGTGATATCCGGATTCAGAGTTGAACGTGTTTATCCACTTGGTCACCACATTCGACAATACAGTGTTAAGTAGATGTTAACGAAAGGAATGGATAACATATGCACAAGCCATGGATATACGTGGAACTTCATTTAACAAAAAGACAAAAAGCAGTGGTTGTTTTCTTGACAACCATGTTGGATATAATGAAGATATAGATTACAGATGAGATAATAATTAAAAGTGCTTTTTATTTGGAATTAATAGAAGATAAGTGAGTATAAGGCAAATTAAAACACATCAACAAATGTCACACGTGTTGGTATATAAACGGTATATGCATAAAAAGAAAGTAATACAGAGTGTATTAAATATGGATTATACTATGCGTAATATGATACACAGATATATTTTAAGTGAAGCCTTAAACATGCTAATACAATAGAATTGTAACTAATACTCTATCTTTATGTATCTCGTTTGCTTTAAAATAAAAATGTGTTAATACGTTTTTTTTTAAAAGTGTTTGATTTTTCTTATAATACGTATTCAAAATCATACACATATTTGTGTGTGAGTTAAACAATTAAATAGTTCAATACACTGATAACCATCTTAAAGCTTCATGTAGGCATTTCATAACGCATATAATAAAACATAATTAAATTTAAACTTGTTAAACATGTTGAACGGAAACAAAAAATATTAAATTTAGAAACATAATAAATCTTCATAAAACTAATTTCCAGGTGTGTTTTGGTTTCACCATAACTCGTTCATAACCGCTGGTCCAACTAAATTCCATTATGTTTTTTTCGCACTTCGGAGCATTTAATTTTATTAGATACTGGGACCATACGCCGTATGACATGGGGAAGACGTTAAAGAAGGATAACTCCATGTCCACCGTCATATGCATGCCATCTTCGGGATGGTTAAAATTTTGTGCTGTTGATTTTATGAATATTGAGTTCTGCTCAACCCGGGGCTAGAGGGCGTGAGCGGTAGCTAGCATATTTCACTACCACTCATGAACAGTCTCAATCAAACCGAGACTGCAATATTTCGTATGTGTCGTGCTCGGCCGTTTCCAAAGGTCCATTATCATACTCTTTTTTAGAAACGTTTTCTTTAAATTAATGTATTTTAAAACACATGTTAGATGCAGATTGTAATCAGTAAGGCTTAATACTTCATTTGATATCAATCCACCAGTGGTTTACGATAAAAGCGAAGCTGCATATGTTTGATCATTTTTTAATTTTATTATCTCCCTTTATGCATCCATTTATCGCGTCTGTTTCCAAAAATAAGTGACATATATGGAATATTGTTTTCTATTGAAAGTTGAAAACAAAATACCTAACACATTTTTTTGCAAAAGATTGCTTTAGAGTTTGTTCATTCATCTCTTTGGTGATTTATGTTTAAAACAATATTTTCCTTGTTTTATGAGGGTCATGTATTGTAACCGTTGACTTCCAAACATCGTACCATTTTGCGCAAGTAATTTCAACTGATCCTTGTTGGAGAGGGTTTATACTTTCCAATGATATCATAGTTATCCTTTTTCTAGGTGGTCCCAACAATTTTTAAAAAAAACGTCAATTGTCACTACAACATAATCACAGTACATTCACAGCAGCGATATCTCTTTCGGCATTTACCGACAACAACCGGCCTATCGGGGATGCGAAAGAGCACTGTTTACAATATACTTTGTCCTATTCGACAATAAAATTCTATTATTGTTAATGCTATAACTCGAAAAACACTACATCGTTTGGTAATTCATTTTGCGTTTCATTAACACTAGCCGTGTCATGCTGACCGACAATATCTACTTACAGTTCGAAAGAAACGGGTATCAGAACCTTAAACACCAATTAAGCAAAGACTGACTGTGACATCAAAGTTTAATGATATATTTATTCATATTTGATACCGGTGTTTGACTGGGAGTAATGCATCTCAAATGCCCTGTGTGCAACGAAAAGATACTGATAGTGCCTGTTCTATCTTTGCATGATTCATTTCATTGCATGATAACTCACTTTGTTATCGTATTGTGTGTATTTTAGTTCAGATGGACACTTTAAGCTGACTAATTTAAGGAGTTTTCTTTGTAAAATATAAGTATACGAGTAAACACAATTCATAAATAATATTCTGTTGTTGGTACTATATACGTGTTATGTGCATTGTTGTGCAAAACTTGTCCGAAAAGGACAATCAGATGGATTATCATTATCCTATTATATAGTCAAAGAAAGTTCATGAGCTCTTCTAAATATCTACTGACCTTTTTTTCTATATTTAGTACGTCATGCCATACATATATGTAAGTATTATTGGCAACATGTGTATCAAACAAACATGCCGTTTCCATCCCACGTTTGGTATTGAATAAGTAATGCTAAACTCGTAACCGATTTTTATTTGAGACAAAACAACACATCATATGGTACACTAGTTGCTCATGATAACAGACAAATCGGGTCTGTTGCTGATACAGTTAAATGCACCATGGTTTAATACGCATAGTTACAATACACGTGCAATTATTGTTGTTATCCATAGATCCAGACGCAAACGTCATTACAGCTTACTGATATAAAAAGTCGTATTGCAAAGTTTTAAATACAACATTGTGTTAAATCCTCCATAAAATAACCATCCAGTTTCACAGAGCAACGCAAGGATCCTATCTAATGTTGACTTTAATGGCTTTACATTTCAGATATTGGATTTCTTACCCTCAATCTGTGTCTAGTTTTCTTTTACCAGACTTTTATTTCAAATCTAAAAGCAAAATTAACACAATTTGTGTTAAACTGATTTGTAAGAATAATTAATACACAGGACGTTAATGCGTAGGAATTAAACGGAATGTGTCACTTAAAAGCTAAATTAGTTCTAATTTCAAAATACTTCATAGAAATACAATAACGTTATACTTAGGGTAATAATATACAGAATGTTAGGCAATGAACACCTGCTGGAGACATACAACACCAACCATAACATGTGTTTGAAACTAGGAATATCACGACTTTTATTCTATGGAGATGTAATCTATAAACTTATAAAAATAGGGGTCTGACGAATTTCCTGAACAATTAATAAAAAAAATCGTCAGAAAAGTATACGACTCTTTAATATTATAACGCACTTCGTGCTTGGTTCTTGACCCCTCTACAGTCAGTCACTATGCTTCACTTCTTGTGCGACGACTTCGTAGGAATCTATTAAAGTTCCCCGGACATTTTTCGTTTCATGGACATGTTTATGTTTATTTAAATCGAAATCAACAACACAACAATATATATTTACAATTCACACATTGCAATA
The DNA here is from genome assembly GCA_037043455.1 of Cyrtodaria siliqua. NCBI lineage: Eukaryota > Metazoa > Mollusca > Bivalvia > Adapedonta > Hiatellidae > Cyrtodaria > Cyrtodaria siliqua. The sequence continues at coordinate 495,516 of JAWPHD010000077.1, read as the reverse complement.
TCTGTGAAAAGCGAGAATAACATTTTATTTGATGACGTAGAAGACTTTGAACAGGTAAATTAATCCACAGGTAAATGTATTTATCAATTATCTGGCAATAGTTGTGCAGCTATACAATTCAGATTTACCTCATTTCCCCGCGCAGTCACGCAGTGGTAAAAGTAGTATCTACTTCATGCAAATAATACTTATTTTACATACAACTTTTGCGTTTTAAATATACGTTTCTCTCCGAGAATTTCAAGAAATGTTCATATGATGTTTAAGTGTTACATTTGTTACTTGATAATTCTACAAAAAGGGTGGCCATTCATCTTTAAGATAACCAGTAGACCTTCTTGCCACTGAATGTTTGGCAATTTCCCTATTGTCGACCATGTTGTGTTTGTGTTGTTACATACTCTCTTTTACCATGGAATTGTACTTTGTTTTAACCTATGTATGATAATTTCTCTTTGATGTGTATACATACTTGTATATACTTCCTTGTATATATATCAACGGCACTTAACCCGGTGGATTTATTGTCAAATCTAAACAGCATATAGTGTGTGTTTGTACTAAAATAACTGAAGTACAAAACGATAATCAGAAACGTCACAATAAAAGTGTATTTAACTTAATCCATATTCAAACCGCCAATCCAAACGCCTAGAAGAGAGCTGACATTACGATTATTTTGGAAACTCTTAAGGACTGCATTCATAACCAGACTACTTTGTTGGTCTTCGTTGAATAGTAAAACAAAAGAAAAGAAAAGTTATATTTAATGGCAACCCCTGGAATGATAATTAATTCTGCAGATAGCACAGAGGTACGTCCGCATATATGTAAATAAATACTGAAAAAGGGATTCCTTGGAAGCAACAAACACAAACAAAACAGAACAGTAGCATACTCGGTTTTATTGAGTCTGTCCATGATAGGTAATCTCTCACACCGGCAAGCATCAGTTTAAGCGGTATTCCACTTTAAAGCCACAAGGATTGGGCTTCATTATCCCAAAGAACCAATACATAATAACAGTACTGCTTTGTAGTCGGTGCATTCGTAATTAATTTGCGTGATTTTTGATATGTACATATATGCAGGATATTAGCAGACTTTTTCATGTATGCATGTGCTACATATTATATAAATTGAAATATGAATTGAGTTCATTGAGTCAAATTTAAAAGTTCCAACTTTTCGTTTCTAATGTAACAGGTAAAGTATTTATCAATTTGAATACTTATCCTGTTGCCAATGCTGTTCGTTCTGTACACTGAGTACAGTTTAGAGGATTATGAGAGCGATGCAAAACTCGCGTCCACTAAATGCTCAAATCCATTTGAAAAACTGGATTACAACATATATTCATCAGAAAGCTGATTTTAAAATGATTGTGTAGATGTGCACTATTTTCTATGACGAATAAATCTCTGAAGGCAAGCAACGCATTACATTAAAGTTTTTTCAGTAAATTTCCATCAATAAGTATGTATAATCCATCTTTCATCTGCAGCAGTCTACGTTTTAATGACTATCGTTAGACAAGTACCCGCTGCATACTATTTTTAAGCATTGAGTGGTTAAATATGTATCATTACATGGTAAGCTTGGTACAGCTTTGCTTTTCACATGTTGCATATCATCAATATCTACTCTTCTAAAGAACGACTATTCATCAACTAAGTGAATACCTAAGGAATCTAAACAAGAAAATGAAAAACAGATAAAACATGCTTTGATATTTTATTGCACTTCCAATGTTTTGAGAGAAAAAGTTAATTGCTACTCATTAACGTTTGCATATGCTTTCAGTTAATAGACATTCTTAAGACAATAATAAGGTTTAATCAAACGGAAAGTTTCATTGAAAACCCATTGCAAAACAGTTACTGACGTTGTCAGAACTGTTATTCATTCCTATTTTTGGAGATCGCCGTGCCCGATATTTATATACAAATATCGGTGTTACATACTCAAATACTTTTTTTTCAGTTTTGAATAGGCTGTTTCGTTACTCCAGCCTATGAAGGCTCTGAGTATTGTTTAATCAACCTTATGCTATGTTGTCTGCTTTCTAGTCCCCCACTGGTCCCGTGGGGTACTATAGGTTTCCACCTAGTCCGTCCGTCCGTCCTTTCGTCCTTCCGAAATGCTTGTCCAGGCCATATTTTCAATACTATAAGACTTTGAGAAACCAAAATTGGTATGTAAATACATCTTGGGATAGCAATGTGTCGCGTACCAAAAAAGGTCATTCTGTCCTTGACCTTGACCTGTGACCTCTGTCATAGAAAATGCTTAACCGGACCGTATTTTCAATACTATAACACTTAGAGATACCAAACTTGATATTTGAATACATCTTGAGATAGCGGTGTGTCGCATACAAAAACAAGGTCACAGTGACCTTGAACTTGACCTGTGACCTCTGTCATAGGAAATGTTCCGAAAATGCTTGTCCGGGCCATATTTTCAATAATATACGGCTTTGAGATACCAAACTTGGTATGTGGATACATCTTGGATAGAGGTGTGTAGCGTATCAAAATAAGTTCACTGTGACCTTGACCTGTGACCTCTGTCATAGAAAATGCTTGTCCGGACGGTTTTTTCAATACTATAACACTTAGAGATACCAAACTTGGTATGTGAATACACATTGGGATAGCGCTGTGTCGCGTACCAAATTAAGGTCATTGTAACCTTGACTTTGACCTGTGACCTGTGTCATAGAAAATGTCTGGAAAATGTTTGTCTGGGCCGGTAGGGGACTATGGATTGCCCTGCAATTCTTGATGCTTTTGTTAATTTAGTCTTTTACTGTTACTTGTGATACGCAGGCTTCATAACCTCTATTCCAATCTAAATTCGATTTTGTTTATGTCGTTCATTGTTTTCTCGTTTAGGGGAATGAATTGTGCTAGAAACTGGGACCATACGCCGCTGACCATGCAGTGATATGACAATACCACATTAAAAGTTCCATAACTGAAATTTTAAATATTGAGTTCTGCACAATCCGGAGCTTGAAAACGTGAACGGTAACTAGCATTTATCACTACCTGTTCAGGAACAGTTTCAGTCAAACCGGGACTGCAATATTTTATATATTTATCGTGTTCAGTGATTTCCAAATGTCTCCTTGCATACTCTCTTTTTGTCACATTTTAACGGAGTAAATATAGACTACCCTCTGAGGAAGAACTACATTTTCTGGACAGATACGTAGTCGTTGGTATAGTCATTAGTCTACAATTGTTTTGATGATTTTCGGAAATTAGCGAACCAGTTCGCATTTTTTTTACGGAAATATACCAGGTTTTACTCGTTATGTAGTAGTAGTAGGTACAAGGGTGATTTACCGAAATTACGGAAGAAGTCTCGCATTTTTTACGGAAATATACGAAGTTTTAATCGTTATATTGTAGTAGATACAAAAGTAATTCATCGTATTGGTCCGGAAATCGTTTACGGAAACAGAGAAGGTTTACCGAACGTTTACTGGTTTCTTGAAAAGAAGGAATTGTCCGCCATTTTGGTATGTGGAAGTTTGGATACATTGTAGAAGTTTGGATACATTCAGGTATTACCTAAGCATAGAGAAATGGTTTCCGCTCAATAACTTTAGTTAGGAATGATGTATTGGGCTGGAACTTGATGTGTACGTAGCTTATATGAAAAGAAAGTTTGGGATTGCATTTGGTGTCAAGGTCAAGGTCACTGTTATTAATCAAAGCACGAAAATGCTGAATGCGGCGGGGTTTGTTTAACGGACAAAATCTGAATCAGATGAACATGCCATGAATAACAACGTGCAGGAAAAATGACAGAAATGGGGGAAAATAGCGCCCGACGCGAGTTGTTCTTGCCAAGTTTGCATCTTGTCAATTGGTACAGCGTTCAACGATAACAATACTTCTATATATGCTATATTCCAACACAATAACAATCCAGAGGTGTCTAAACATGTTTTTTTATTTCATCTTCTCATTAATAATAATTCACTGAAATCGTGAATCAATAAAAAACTTTCGAAATTGTTGCTGCTAGATACAAGTATACATAATAAAGTAATACTCATGTTGTTTTTACGTTCTACCAGTAATTCGCAATAAATATAGTTCTCAAAAATGCGTATAAATATAATCTGTCATTTGGAATATTATTGTTTTCCTATAACATACATAGCTCGCCTTAGTTTCAGTCAGTTCTTCTCATTATATTTAGTTCATGCAAACCCGGAGGCACTATTTATCTACGCGGTGGCATATAATTTGAATGCTGTTCGGCTGCCTCTTATGCCTTTTTTTAGCTCTCAGAGCTATGTAAGCCCAGAAATGTGGCCAGCCTATACCATTCTGTGAAAATTGCAGCGGGGAGTTTGCTCCTTGCCGCAAAAATAGAAAAATTGATTCCCCTCAATAACTTTCGTTAGGAATGAGATATTGGAATGAAATCTGTATGGGTAGGTAGCTTATATGGAATGGACGCTTTGGATTGCATATTCAAAACTACCATTTTCAAAAAAATCAGTAGAACTGTCCACATATATAACGTTTAAGTTATATCTTTTCTTGTTACAATTAGTATTTCGAGCTATACTGTTTTGATGTATAAGTAATTATAGGGATTGGCCGTTTACCATAAATTACAAGCAGATGTATGCAATATGATAGCTCGTCGGCCGATCAAAGGGAGTAAATGTTGACATGACATTGAATTGTCACTGTACGATACATAAAAGTATGTTTTTCTGTGTGCAGAACACGTGTTTTTTTCATTACACAAGTGATTCATATACATCCATATAAATGTACATATAACTTAAGAAATGTTGGTTGTAAATGTACAATACAGAACGACGCCCGATAGAACGATAATGCATAGATGTTGATGCTAGATGTTAAAAATGGTATGTTGTAAATACGACGAATGTATGTAAGCTCATCTTATCGGGAGGAATCATTTACATTCACATTTACTAACGGCAGTTTAGACAATTATACTATGTGGACTTGCTATGAAGTTTGTGAAGCACTCATCTTCCTATTAGATAATATTTTCGTGATGACGAGGGAACCACCGTTTATGGCCAAACATCCCCATCCAAGTGGGGATAATTAACAATTTCAAAATTAAAATCATCTCTCTTGTCATAGATTTTGCTAATTATTTCACCATTTTCAATCGAGAAATCTAAATCAAGAAAAGAAGCGTTATTATCAGATATATTAGTTTTGTTAAGCTGAAGTTATTTAGGATAAATATTATTAACCATAGTTGGAAAGAAAGGGTTGTCAAAGTTCATTATGTCATTCAGATACCGAGAGGTGTCATTAAAGGCTTCAATAACATCTGCCTGGGTATCTGGTGAAAAACCCAACATGAAATCTCTTTCATAGCAAAATAAAAAAAAATCTGCGACAAGTGGTCCACAGTTCATACCCATAGGGATATCAACAATTTGTCTATAAACGGTGGTTCCATACCTATAAAATATTATCTAATAGGAAGATGAGTGCTTCACAAACTTCATAGCAAGTCCACATAGTATAATTGTCTAAACTGCCGTTAGTAAAAAACGCTTTAATAATATTACATGCCAAAATGTAGTATTTTCTCTAGCAAATGTTTTTTGAATAAGAGAAATTAGCTTGTCTTTAATAAGGTGATGTGGTAAGGTTGTATATAGTGTAGAGAAGTCATAAGTGCTTATTGATGAAACTTGACCTTTATTGAAAATGTTATCAAGAACGTCTCCTGAATTTTGTATAGACCAAAATAAATTAATCCCAGAGTTTTCATAAGTTTTATCACAATATAGTTTAACGTGATCTTCAACGGCAGTAAGACAAGTCTTGAAAGTAGTGCACCGAGTGATATGTGCGGAAACAACATCTACTCAGTAGAATTAATTGGAGTAAACGAATCGGTGCTGCCGAGTCCTAGAGATAAAACATTGACGTAATGTAGGCGTCAAACAATAATTACATTATTAGCTGCTTTATCTGCAGGAACTAAAGCAAATTTATTATGAAATTCCTGAATTCCTGATTTTAAATACACGAAGGGAAAACCTAGGTCTCGGAGGAAGTAAAGAGGGGTTAGCATTATAGAAGTTAATACGTGTATCTATAGTATTAAAAATTGATTTTTCCAAGTAGAAAGCGAGTTTGGGTCCGCATGTTCTCTTCGACACCATTTTATACTAAAATCTTCAATGGAGTGGGCGATCTGGGCACGACAGGCATTAACATCAATAGTTGAAGGTAATATATATTTAGGACCTTTCGAAAACAAATTTCGAATACGTTTATCAACAATATCAAAATTACCAGTGATGACATGACCTGCTGGAGCATAGCAAAATTTTGATGTGTTGTATTCACATTCCTTAGGAGTATTATGTACTATATCAAGGTCAGAAACTATTTTGTTGTAGTTGAACATAATATTTCTAATAGTCATTTTATACTTATAACAAATTACAGGACTTTCGGAATTTTTGAAATATTTTGGAATAGAATCAACTACATGAGTATCTCGAAAAATACTAGGCATGTCAATGAAATCAATACCTTTAGTAATATATAGTAGTTTAGAAAATGCCTGACGTGATCAGACTCCTTGTCAATATGGGGTCGGAGAACATGTTGTGTGTAGCTTTGAACTATGGAAGCAGTGTTATGCAAGGGCTCTGTACGAATGAAAATGTGTCGGCTTCCTCGTCGATCAACTTACGTAAAGAAATGGACAAAGAGGTAAGCCGTGAAAGCATAGATGCTTTCCAGACTGTTTAAAACACAGAAACAAACACGCAAACAGACAAACAAGAAGGTAAAAGTAATATTAAATGAAAACAACATCACAAACACAAAGGGTTGACAATAGGGCTACCGCCTTGGAACGGTCAGTGGCAAAGTAAGCCACTGGGGGTTTAAACCGGTTATAGGGTGCACCAAACCTCACACTTACCCTAATGTCATCCCATCAAAACAGGACAGTGTAAATAAAGAAATCCCCGCCATATTCTAATCTCTAACCAACAAGGCAGCATCAATAGGCAGTATGAGTAAAACACAAATATGCTCGTGTAAATATAATACAAAAAATAATAGCCTAGAAAGCCACAATGAAGTTGTTTTACACGTTTAAATCAAATTTCACTTCGGATTGATTGTGCGTTTTCTCCAACCTTTGGAATGTTTGAAGGGTACTAAACAAATTTTCTTATCAGAAATTGTCGGTTTATTATAAAATATATTTATAAGACCCTAAAATATATTATTTGACAACTTAAATCTTATTTACAAGACCAAACAAGCAAACAAAACCTTAACGCGAAGACATTTTATGCTATCGGGCTAACATCGTATAAACTATAAAGTTGAAACAATTAAATTGGCCAGAAACCAAACGTGAATAGCATTTATGTTTTTCTTTGCGTTGAAGCCTTCGTATTTAAAGTAGATCGGAGACTTGTTTGAAGACTATAGATGAATCAGTGCCCTTGTGGCAAGTGTCATGCCACTGTAGATTCCTTTTTGAGATAAACAGATGTATCAGGGAATGCTTTTCAAGTGATTACCATACTACATGGTAAACCTGGCTTACAGTTATTTTATTGAAGTTTGAGCAGGGCATGCCTACAATTGGTATTGCTCATCAAAATAAACCAAAACTTTGCAATTGCAATACCTTTCAGTTATACTTTAAATTTTAAAATTAATCATCCGTGTATGTGTGATAACGTTTATTAGAGTTGTCTCATCAATACCCGATGAACTAGATCACAAGCAGAAATATAAGATGGAGGTGCAGTAGGTGCTGTAAACACACCACAGCTTCCACTTTAGATGATCTCTAAACCAGTTATGGCCTGAGTTATCTGTTAATTTCAGCCATTACAATAATTCATCAGGCGCTGTCAAAGAAAGTTCTCTGATCGTTGCCATCATGAACAAGTTAAATATGTTCATAAGACAGTTTGAGTGAAGCAGTAGAGGTACAAGGAAGTATATTCAAGGACACCATTGAAGATTTACTGGTGACTGATTTACGTTCCAAAGATTACTCTAAACTCGGTAAATTGTGTCAAGCAAAACATGACATTTGTATGACACGTTTGTAACTAAGCTGATAGACGACATCACCAAGTCTCTCTTTAAACAGATAAAACTGAACATGTTTTCCTCAGTGATCCCTAACTTACATGGTAAGAGTGAGGTTTGGTGCACCCTAGCACCCTAGGTTTAAAACCCGAGCGGCCTTTTTTTTTACATTGACCGTCCCAAGGCAATAGCCCTATTGTCAACCATTTTGTGTTTGTGATTATTTTGCCTTGTATTCATCTATAAAGTTGTTCTTTGTTTCTGCGTGGGTTTGTGGTTGACTGTTATCCTTGAATGCTACTTTTCCTGTTCTATTTTTATATATTCTGTTACAAGATTCTATAACATGTTTTCTCTTCTCGCATATATATGTATCATATTAGGTTCAGATTAACGGTGGATTAGGGTATCTCACCAGCCTTTCTAACTTCGCGAAAAACTTTTTTGCAGTTTAATCAGACTATACGAGCTGCCTTAAAATACCTGTTTATGCTTGCAAAACATTAGTATGATTAGCAAGTTATTTTACATATTGTTGAATGTCACTTGGAGAAGTTTACCAGGTTGACGGCCATCATGCAGAACAAAAGCGGAGCTCTGGTTACCTGGCATAGCAATTGGTTGCGATAGACGACAAACTAAACACATTCGTTAAAACGGAGATGAAGATGTGCCTTGAATCAGGCAACGAGAATCGGATGCAGCCTGATCTCCATCATTTCACTAAGAGGGTTATACAATGCAATACAAGATAATGCGTGTCTTGTGGCATATGTCAAATACGACTTCACTAAACTTAGGATGTATACAGTAGACGCAGACCTTGCAGTACTTGTTATAGCAATGGTAGAGTAAATACAGTTAGATTAGCTATGGGTTAGTTTTAAGAGCTAGAAATCACTTTAGGTACTTCGTTGCACATTGTATTGCCTATTCAGTAGTTCAAGTAAACCAAGACGAATAGTTGATTTTCACATTTACCAGATGTAATGACTTATCTTCATTTGCTGAAAGAGGTAACACGTGTGCTTGAAAAATTTGGAAATACTATGTTGATGTTGCACTGACTTTCCAATTCCAAACGTTGTACTTGTTGGAAAATGTATGACAAGATGAAGTGCATATTTATGTCGCAAAGAATTTCTGACATTCAATGATTCCAAGATACAACAAGTCCATGTCACCAATTGCAGTAGATTTTATCAAGCACACCTGCCGAATTGTTTAACAGGTTGTATTGGACATTGTTGGAGATATTGCCTTTAGGTCCGCCTCTGAAATTCCTACATCCGGTGACTGGGGTTGAAAGACGATATGTTGGATTTAGTCTCAATAACACTGTCGCAGGCCTCAGCGTTTTAAAAGAACTTATTAAATGTAAATGTCAAGGAGACAAGTGTGTTGCAAAAAATAAATCGGAGATGAGAACTATTGTTTAAGTATCCTTTGCAATATATTTTCTCCTTGTGTTTAGAAGACTCGACAAGCTTGATTTTTGTTATAACCTTCGGTGTTCCATTAGTTTTGCTACATCATATGCATGTTTTAAAATCAGTATTAATAATTTTGTAAATAATTCAAAGCAAATTAGTATACATATTGCTCATTGGTAAATATATTGCACCAATGATATATTAAAACCTGTAATAGAATAACCACGAACAACTAAAACAATTCTGAATTGAAGTTAACTATATGCAAGCAGTTTTAAAGTCAAACTAATACTGGATTAATAAATCTAGGTGATAATTTGTATGCTTGATACATAATTCAAGATTGTTGTGTGTTCCTTTAAAAGCGTTTTACTGGTTTATGCTTACCAGTTATTATAAACTAAACGCCAAAAATAAAGATGAAACTAGAACCTGGTTTGAACCCCCAGCTTACCATACCGTCAACCTAATAAAACGGGACAGTGTAAATAAAGAAATCCCCGCCATGAATTAGTCTCTAACCACCGAGGCAGCATTAATAGGCAATATAAGTAAAATACAACGATGCTCGTGTATATATAAATACAAAAAAAAGCAATAGCATAGAAAGCCACAAAGAAGGTACTCAATGACTTGGCAGAAGCCAGAGCAACAAGAGAATAAACCATTGATGGCATGACAAGACAAGACTACAGACAAACATCAAACGTCACCGTCCTTTTTGGCTTTAGGTAGACGTCATCACAGGGTCCACAGCCTGTCCGGTCATCGCAAATGGAAAATGATGAGAAGAATCTATGATCAGAGTGAGGATTTCGCTTTTGATTTTATTTATTATACACATGTAGACGATGATGTTCCTCTAGCAACACAGTTTGGGGTATATGTTTCTCAATTTATTCGTTTTTCTAAATATTTAACTCAAGTTGAGGACGTTAAAATCCGTAACATTTATTTTAAGGCCACGCTATCAGAGCGCCCGTTTCTATACAAATAGTATAAATGTAGAACTGGAAGGTAACATTCATAAAAACAGTCAACCAAAAATGTCCTCTCAGAAACAACAACTATAAGAAAACATAGTATCAATGTTTGTGACACCACAAACACCAACGGTTTGACAATGTGGGTACCTCATTTGAAGGTTCGGTGACAAACAAACCTCTTGTTTCAACCAAATGTTAGGGTGCATCGAATCTCACTTTTACCCTATTGTCAACCAAACGAACCGAGCGAGTATAAATAAAGAAATCCGTACCAGACTATATACTCTAAGAAAGTAGGAGGTATTACTAAGTAATATAATTATATCACCACAAAGATGAGCATGCATATATACATATTAAAGAAACAAACGCATAAACATCCACAATGAAAGGACAACATTGAAGACAAACATTAAAATTTAGCATCCTGTTCAGGATTTATGTAAATTTCGAAAACCCTTTGACACATTTGATAATCGCAAACCTGATTTATTTTGAAACTATCAATTATAAAACAAGGACTATCACAGCCCGATTTCTGTGAAGGCGTGATTTAAACACTGTATAAGATCCTTGGTCATGATCACTTTCATACAATTCTTACCATATGTAATAAGAATGCATCAAAGGACGTTATGAACCTATCTCTTTAGTAGTTGGACCATTTATAGGTCTTGACTACAATTTCTTCATTCCTGGATGATGAAGCTATGCCACGACAGTTTGTGGAATCTATGATGACTTCTATATACAAAGTATTCAAAGAGAAATTTGAAAATCGTCGAACACGATGAATACAAAAATATTGCAGTCTCGGTTTGATAGAGGCTGTTCACGAACGGTAGTGACACTTGCTTGCTACCGTTCACGCCCTCTAGCCCCGGGCTGAGCAGAACTCAATATTTAAGTACTGAATATAGTACTGAAATTTTAGCCATCCGGAAAATGTATACATATGACAGTGAACATGGAACTTTCAATGAGGTATTTACACATGATTCCATGGCCAACGGCGTATGGTCCCAGTTTCTAACAAAACGCTTTGCCCTAAACGAGACAACAATGAGCAAAATAAACAAAATGAAATTTAGTTGGGAGTAGATATTATAAAGCCTGCGTATCACAGGTAACTGTCAAAATACCAAATTAAAATCTGGCAACCTATCCTAAGGGTGATAAGACAATACGCAGAACCTTTAAAGCTGGAGTAGTGGAACCATCTATTCCAAATTCAAGTAAGAAAGCAAAAGTAGAGAATGTACAACTATCGCGGTCAGCGATCTCCAAAGATCGGAATGAATAACAGTTCAGATTGTATGCATTTTAAATGAATTGAAAGTTTAATAGTTGTATTTAATCTTGTCTTGCCGTGCCCTTAACGGTTTATTCTCTTGTTTCACTGGCTTCTGCCAAGTCATTGCGTACTGAATATATGCCTCGTTACATGTATGAATAACTTTGTAATATGTACACATATTAAACCAATCAACAAGTACAATTTTAATAAGATGAAAGGCATGTGATGTCACAAACAGAAATGGATTGACAAACTTCACTCTTACCCTATTGTCATCCCAATAAAACTGACAGTGTAGATAAATAAATTCCCACCAGGCTATATTCGCTATATTTTGACTGTGCGATGACAGGCTGTGGACTAATGGCTGATGGGGTCTAACTAAATCCTAAGAGAACGATACATTAATTATAGTCTCAATCTATTTTATCTTGTGCTGCCCATAATGGTATTTTCATGTCATTGAGTACTTGCCTAGTGGCATTGTAGGATTTGATTATGTTCATTTATACATGGTCCTATTATTGTTATAATTATATATTGACAAGTAATGCAGCCAAGTTTGTTAGAGATAAAACATGGTGCGTTACTTTTTATTTAAACTGTACCATTTTATTTGGATGACACTGGGAAAAAATGAGATTTGGTGACCCTAGAACCTAGTTTAAACCCCAGGCGACATTTTTTATCACTGTCCGTTCCAGGGCGGTAGCCCAGTTGTCACACCTTGTACTTGTTCAAGACAATTTATAATATTTCCTGAAAATTTCGGCCAACCACATTTCGAAAAAAATGCAACGATGGAATATGTGCAAATCCGATTGGTACACGTCGTTTAAATCGCTCTGCAAAGAGCAGTTCATTACGTTGTCCAAGTATTAACTTTCATACCGAAACCAACCTCTTCTCCAAAAAGTGAAAACGGGGTTGGCTTGGGTATGAAATAAAACCTTAATTTCGGCTTAAAATGTTTGAATATTGTAAATTTAAAACATTTTCATGTTAATTTTAAACAAGTTATCGTATTTTTTCAGTAAAAAATGTTTCTAAACATGCAAGTTGTATAAAATGCTGTTAATATAAGCTTTCCCATCGCTTAATGTAATTAAGGCGCGATCACGTAATGTAAAACCGTACCGCTGCTTTCGATGCTGATGAACACACAACTACCCGTCAACTACAATGCTTCATGTTATAGCTGATCAGCTATCCAAAAAACCTCAGTAAATCCAAAACGTCCACGACGATCACTGCAAACAAACACCAAAGAGTGAATGATCGCAAAGCTGCATCAAACCCCCAAAATTGAAGTGACATTTGAATGCATGCTAGTGTTGCAAATTAATGAAGAAATCTCACAGTATGTGGTAATTATTGACCAAGCGCTTCTGGGTAATGTGTATACAACCAAGAAGTGCTGTATTTATCTTTATAAAAACTGAAAAAGACAGAAATAATTAGTATATGCTTATATATTAAAACTCTTCATACAACTGTGTGTTATACTTATAAAGACTATGATGCTAGTTTATTAAAAAAAAATGTAAATAAAGATTTTCCCTCAATAAAATATAGCCTGTTAGTATAAAACGAAATAGTGTTTTTTAAATCACCATGTTCTAAATCACTATGAGATACAAGGTATTATATAGCATGGTCTAGCAACTGACACTGAATAACCGCCAAACTACATGACTGTATTTTAACTGTGTATGTGTTGTGCTGAAGTCATTAGTGAGAATGAAATTTCACGTTTTGTTTTGTTGTTGTGTTTAGGTTGTTTGTGTTATTTGATATTCAAAATATTTTGATTACATTTTCATTCAATACCTTCATAGAGGTTTGGTGCAATTCAATACTATTTAAGTTCTACTATGCTGGTTTAAAGTATCCGTCTGTCTTATACAGAGCTGAAATGCAATCACCTATTTTAGGAGGCTTTAACCTGTAAATTCAGGTCAGCATGCTGCTAGGACCGTCTAGAAACACATTATTCAAATGTTCTCCCTGGTAGAAGAATTTGGGGTTTTAACTATTTTTAAATTGAGCCAAATAAAGATAATTTAGATATCTTTGGTGATAATAGGGTAAAAATGAGGTTTAGTACACCCTAGAACCTGATTAAAAACCCAGTGGTCGTTTTATCCTCTGACCGTTCCAAGCTTTGTTTGTGATGTCATATATCTTGCCTTTTATTTATCATTGTGAGCGTCGTTTGTTGCTAAGCACGTTTTTGGTTGACTGTGATCCTTATATGCTACATTTCGTGTTCTACTTTTATATCTACGTTTGCAATGTTCATCCATTATAGTCGTTGGAAATATAGTGTTAATATAAAGCATGTTAAGGAAAAGGTTGACAGACGCCATGACATACTTAATTTTGTTTAAATAATGTTTTACCAACCATCCAATTTTAAGTTGATCATGCCTTCATACGTATAAAAACTGACCAGGATACGTAGCATGCAAGGACGCCAGTTAAACCACAAACACGCACAGAAACAAACAACAACTACACAGATGAGTAAAAGTCAAGATTTGACATAGCAAATATAAAGGGTTGTCAATAGGGATACCGCCTTGGAACGATCAGTGGCAGAAAAGGCCGCTGATATGCGGCCACTTGTTATCCTGACATGAATAACTTCATAATGTAAATATTATATCAATTGTATAATACCGATATTTATATTCATGTAACTCATACAACACGCGATGAGGCAATTTGTTTTGGAGAAATCAATCATCTACGAGCAGAGAATGATGTTCTGAACACGTCATTTTCCATAATCTATCCAATCATCTAATTTAAATTAGGAATGACGCGTGGACTTTTACTTCATATGCAAATACTGGTTTTTAATATAGCAAAGACAAATGTAATTGCTTTCTGCGAAGTTTGTGTTGCCGCCCTAGATTTACAGTACCTCTGCTTGCATTATGTTGTTGTTTTTATTTGTATTGGGCACCTATCTTTAATAAACTCCAATGGTTGGACTGTTTGGGCAATTCTCTTAAAGTGTACGACTATGCAGGGATTGCGTATGTCACCACCTTTGTTAAATGTAACTCCTTGCGGTTAAGCCTTATAATTTGCTAATTTGTTATAACGTTTCTTAACTATAACATGTATTATATGTGTCAAACAGTATATGTCTAGAGAGAATCACACAAACCTTAGCACAATATGTGCGGCTGTAGCATATTCGGTATTCTGAATTTAACACTTTAAAAATGTAACATGGTTGTCTCCATTTCTAGCAGTATATAAGGTTAAAACTATGTACAGATGTCAGTATATTGTTTCTTATCTATACAACCCATTGACAAGTATAAGTATTTTCTCTAGGGTAGATACAACTTTGAGGTTTAATTCCACTGCATTTGCAGACTTTGCGTCACTTTGAATGCAAACACGAATCTGCAGACATGAAATTACTCTTTAGCAGTAATGGGAGATTCTGCATTTTCAAGTGTGTTATAATTCGCTGCATTAGTACATGTATTACTAGTTTGATATGCATAACATTTATATGCATTCCTGTACGTGTAGTAATCAATTATTATCATCCGTAAAGACAGTGTATAAAAGGTACTGGTAAATGACTGTAGTGAAGTTTGAGAGGTGGTATCTGTATTATTTGAAACCGCAAAAACATATATATAGATGTTTTACAATGCATATGTTTGTAACGTAACGTTCGCTTTTTCATGTATGTGTCTATATTTCTCTTGTGCCGATTATTCCTATTTGAATTCGTTTACATATTAACAGGCAGTCAACGATCGTAAAGCTGCATTTAATAATTGAAACTCAAAGTAATTTAGATACTTTTAGAGTTTTTCGTGCGAAAGCCCGTCGTACTATTAAGGATAGCAAGAGGAAATCCTGGAGATCTTATGTCTCTAGGCAGAACTCTCGCTCATCTCTTAAGAAGACGTGGGACATGGTCCGGAAAATAAATTCTAAAGGTAGTGCTAGTTGTGTAAATCATCTTAAAACTGATAATGGAGATATTACAGCTGTCAAACATATTACAAACACGTTGGCAGGAACATTTTCTGAAAATTGTCAACCAAAGTTCCTAAATATAACAAAATAAAAGAACAGAAGAAGGATAAAAATATCGGACAGGGAAAGCAGCATTCAAGGACGACAGTCAACCACAAAACACAAAAACAAAAACGCAAACAGACAAACGAGAAGGCAAAGGTAATAAAAAAAAATGCAAACGACATGACAAACACAAAAGGGTTGACAATAGGGCTACCGCCTTGGAACGGTCAGTGGCAACAAAGGCCACTGGGGGTTTAAACTTGTTCTAGGGTGCACCAAACCTCACACTTACCCTACTGTCATCCCATTAAAACAGGACAGTGTAAATAAAGAAATCCCCGCTATGATCTAATCTCTAACCAACAAGGCAACATCAATAGGCAATATAAGTAAAACACAAATATGCTCGTGTAAATATAATACAAAAAACACAATAGCCTAGAAAGCCACAATGAAGGTACTCAATGACTTGGCAGAAGCCAGAGCAACAAGAGAATAAACCATTAAGGGCACGACAGGAAAGATCATAGAAAAACATCAAACGCCACCAGGGTTACAATAATACAATTTTGCAAAGGTTTTACGAAGTTTATGGTAACGGTAACCCTGATTGAGTAGCTTTTTAGTTATACAAAGATTACGAATATTAAAGTCCTCAACTCGAGTACAAGCTCTTGAAAAACGAATAAGTTGAGACACATATACCCCATAAGAAGTTGCTCGGGGAACATCCCCATCCAAGTGGCGGTAATTAACAATGTCAAAATTAAAATCATCTCTCTTGTCATAGATTTTGCTAATTATTTCACCATTTTCAATCGAGAGATATAAATCAAGAAAAGAAGCGTTATTATCAGAAGTCGAAAACATTGGAGAAATACAAAATACTGTTCGCTCCCAAAGACCTTCGAGAATCCCTTAAAAAGGCTTATGATACATCAGCTGGTCCTGATGATATCAATTATCAATTATTAAAACATTTACCTGAAACCTGTCTGTCTACACTCATTGATATATTTAATAATGTGTGGGTGACAGGAAACTTACCCGATTCTTGGCGGGAAGCAATCATTATTCCAGTCCCCAAATCTGGAAAGGATCATACAGACCCAATAAATTATCGCCATATTGCTTTAACTAGTTGTATATGTAAAGCCATGGAACGAACGATTATTGAGAGACTCGTTTGGTACCTGGAGTCCAACAAACTGATAACAAAGTATCAATGTGGACTCCGGCGGCAACAAGGCACAACAGACAATCTCATTCGATTTGAATCATTTATTAGGGACGCTTTCATAAAGAAAGAACAACTAGTCGCTGTATTTTTTGACTAGGAGAAACCGTATGATACTGCATGGAAGTACGGAATTATGAATGATCTTTATTACCTATGTCTCAGAGGTCGACTACCAATTTTTATAAATAATTTTCTTGATGATAGACATTGGCGTGTCCGAATGGGTACAACACTCTCTGATACTCATGAACAGGAGATGGGTATGCCACAGGGTAGTATTCTCTATGTCACCTTTTTTAATATAACAAATAACAGCATAGTCCAATGCATTAATCCTGGTGTGGATTGTTCTCTGTATGTTGACGACTTTCTTATATGTTATCATGTGAAAAACATGAACACTATTGAGAGACAACTACAACAATGTCTCAATAAACTTCAGACTTGGTCTGACGAAAACCTCACGAAGACCCACATCTTACACTAGTTTGTTCATTAATACCAGTAGTGGATGAGACGAAATTTCTTGGTCTTATTTTGGATCGTAAATTAACTTTTATATCACACCTTAATTACTTGAAAGCTAAATGCCTTAAAGCTCTTAACTTACTTAAAGTTGTTACAAACACTAATTTGGGAGCTGATCGAAAAGTGTTATTACGTCTTTATAGATCTCTTATCAGATCCAAGCTGGACTACGACTCAGTAGTATATGGATCGGCTCGCAAGTCTTACTTGCAGATGCTTGATCCTGTACATAATCAGGGATTACGACATCACCAGCTGAAAGTCTATACGTTGAAGCTAACGAACCATCACTGTCTCATAGACAGGACAAATTAGCCCTTCAGTATACCATTAAGTTACAATCCAATCCTTCAAACACAACTTTTGATACTGGTTATAATCCTAGTTATGAACGTCTTTTTGATCGAAAGAAAACCGAAGGCCATTCGACCATTTGGTCTTTGTATTCAACCAAAATTAAGAGACACTGAAATCGACCTGAAATGCCAAGTACAAAGTACCACAAATTCCACCGTGGATTTTTGAAGCGCCAACCATTAATTTTGATCTTCGTAATAGTAACAAGTCTGGTACAGAACCTACTATCTTTCAAAGTAAATTCAATGAAATTGACTCGAAATACAGTAACATTCAGCATATCTATACAGATGGTTCCAAAGATGGAGATAAGGTAGCTGCAGCAGCCGTTGTTCGCAAATACAGCAAAAGAGTCGCCTGTCTGACAAAGCCTCTATCTTTTCAGCTGAACTTAAAGCAAGTGAGCTTGCCTTAACTTATATTCAAGAATCTGAAGATGGCCATTTGTAATATTTTCTGATTCCCTTTCATCTCTACAGGCCTTGGGTAATATGTCACATGATTACCCTGTTGTGCTTCAACTTTTAGAAAAGTATAATTCTCTCATAGTTGATAATGTTATTATTTTCTGCTGGCTTCCAAAGCCTGTAAAAATACGTGGAAATGATAGAGGTGATATTGCTGCTAGGGCAGCATTGGATTTACATTTATCTAATACCAAATTAACCTACATAGATTTTAAATCTTGTATTAACACTTCTATTCGTAACTGTTGGTAAGCCGCTTGGGATTTGTCAGTGAACAATAAACTCCATTCAATTAAACCGTTATTCGGAGAATGGCGTCCTTCTAGTCGACTAGAAGTTGTTCAGGATAGGGCATACACGTTATACTCATTCAAATGTATTACAAGGTGAGCAATTACAAGAATGTATACCCTGTTTTGCACCGTTAACGGTCAAACATATCTTAGTGGAATGTGTAGATTTTGCTCCTATGTGGCAAAGGTACTACGCAGTCAATACTACGAGAGTTATTTGATACTATATATTTTAGTCTTGTTTTAGACTTCTTAAAAGATATCAGACTGTATAATTCATTGTAAGTTAAGTTTTATATTAGCATTTACTTGTTAACACGCCCTTTGGCGTGCATTTGTTGCCCTACATATTGATAGTTACTGCTTTTACCATATCATATCTTATATGTAAATAGTTCTAGCAATATATTTTTACATTAGTTTTTAATAACTTATTATTTCATTGTTCCATCCTTCTTCAGTTTCTGTGCACAATATCATTACGTGGTCCCGCCTTAATTCCATTAAGCAATAGGAAAGCTTATATTAGCACGATTTTATAACGGATATTTCGACAATAAAACACGTTTAAAACATGTTTTACTATTAAAATGCAATAACCTGTTAAGAATTACCTATTAAATGTTATAATTTTACCATATGCAACCTTTTAAAGCCATATTTAAGGTTTTATTTCATACCCCAGCCAACCCCGTTTTCGCTTCTTGGAGAAGGGGTTGGATGGGATATGAAAGTTAATACTCGGACCACTTAATATGACCTATATATGTTTCGACGTGCAGTAAAATACCATTCATTCATACATTCATTACATATTAACATGAGCATGATAACTGTGTTGTCATATTTTAGCAAGGCATTTGGTTTAAGAAGATTTGGTATGATTAAACAACTTAATATACTATATGACATATTACTGTGAGCTGCACGAGTAAGTGTTTAGCAACGTTAAAGTAAAAACGACAATATCGATTATATAAATAATACGTTTTACGTTAAAGGTAACAATGTGACTAACCAAAGTAAACTTAGTTAAAGGTAAACATTTCGGAGTGTCTGATGTTTGAATAAACGAGATAGACCACATAATGAACACTTTTTATTGCAACTTAACCATGTGAACTGCAAAAAGAATACAATAATTGAAAATTAAATTTCAACCTATGAAAAATAAAACCAAAACCTTAAGAAAATGCTAAATTCTGACACAAGCCGATATATTTGATAGTTATTAAGATGTTATATAATTCAGAAAATAGTGAAGTTTAGCCTCGGTCACCCGGCCCGCTTCTGATTTCTTCGTTACGCCATGCTACACGGATCCAGAACCAGGCCCTGGGAAAAATAGGACGTTTAAAATCGCCCTCCCGTTTTGGGCGATTTTGGTGAGATTTTTAGAGATTCAACGAGACTTTCGAAAAAATATTTTGAAGTTAATTTAATAATAATTTCTTATTTTTAACTTATGAGAAGCTGCAGTTGACGTTAAACAGTTTAACTGCTGCATCAAAAATTGACGTTGTACTTGTTTTTTACAACATGACGTCACGTAAACGTCGACTTTATGAGCGTGAAAAAATCGCGCGAATAAATTGTGCTAATCGCTAGTTGGCGCTTTAATTGGCCTAATCTGCCCAGACCGATATCTGCAAGTAAGACATATGCATGATACGGTCTAGCTGGCCGAGACTAGTGAAGTTTAGAAGTATCATTGTCAAAGACTTGTGTGTTATTAGAGACGAACTTAATCGAGTCGTTTGTAAAAATGTGTAATAAGATCAATAAGGGAGAACACTATTTAACAGTTAACAGTGTAGTAAATATTATTTAATGTAATGTGACCTTTCTAGTGAACAGTGTTTTAATGGGAACTTCTTAATTTAACTTTATTTAAAGATCTACCCTTCGCCAGTGAAACAAAATATATATTTTTTTAATATTTATTATTATTGCATTTATGAGTGCATATTATATAATAAATATTCTAATACACCCGCACCATATAACCTAGTTTAAAATATGTCGTTATATTCAACGATATATCACTGTAACTTTTGCAACGTTAGGAGAGTAAGCAAGGCAATGCGAACAATAATCGTTTCAGTCGTGTGCACTATTTTCGCATTTTAGAGGTTTTATAATATAAATAGAACATCGTTTACGGTAAATTATCGTGTATCACGGTTTGGAGGGCGAGTGATTTTACTGTTTACAATTGAACGACAAACCGTGATATATTACAAGATAATTCACCGTAAACAATGTTCTATTTCTTAATTAGGTATTATAATTGTCCTGGTGTCTTCCCGAGTATAAATGCCGAACTGGAAATATAGCATTCAAGAACCACAGTCAACGAAAACACAATCGAAACAAACGACACATACCTGTATAGATCAGAAAGGCATCTGAATCCACAAACATAATTCATAGGTTGACAATAGGGCTACCGTATTGGCACGGTCAGTGTCAAAAAAGTATACTCTTATCCTATTGCCATCCAAAAATATAAGACACTATCACAGTACAAATACAGAAATTTCAGCCAGGCTATATATCTTTATAATCTAGGCAGCATGTATAGGCAATGTAAGTATAACACAAAGAAAATCATATATATATGAATATTAAACAAAAACGTCTAGAACGACACAAAGTAGGTACTCAATAACTTGGCATGCGTCAGTTGAACAAGCGAATAAACCGTTAATGATAAGACTCGACACGATATTATACAGACATCAAACGTTTAAGTACATCCACAATTAATTTCGAAGTCAATACAGGGTCTGTCCGGTCATCGCATAATCAAAGAAGAGATGTAAATGAGCAAACCACTAAACATGACGTGTGTTGAAAAATGAAAGAATTGACAATCTTTTAAACAATTGTAATAGCATTTGTATGAAAGCATTGCGTGGTCCCGCCTTAATTCCATGCATGATTTTGTAACGGATATTTCGACAATAAAACACGTTTAAATTTTTTGTTTCGATAACCTTTTTAAAATTAACTTAAGTCTTAAGTTTACATTATTTTAGTTTTTAAACTTTTTAAGCTGAAATTAAGGTTTTATTTCATATCAACCCAGTCTTCGCTTCTTGGAGAAGGGGTTAGATGGTGTATGAAACTTAATACTCGGACCACGTAATGGTGATGATGACCGTGTAAATCACGTGACCAGAAGTCAGGTTGTGATAGTCATTGTCGCAGAAGAGTTCTTAGCATATCATCCAGATACCAAGAAGTTTTATTTAACACTTTAATAACATCTCCCTGAGTATCTGGTGAAAGACACAAGATAATATCTCTTTCATGGCAGTATAAAAATAAATAAAGGTGCACATAAGCGTTAGCACAATATTGTTTGACGTGACCTTTAGTATTTTTCAATAGAGAGAAAAGAAACAACATGATTAGAATTATAGGCTTTGCTTTCATCAAGTAAAAGAAGACATAAAAGTCGAACAAAACTGTAGCGATCAATTGAATGTCAATTAACGGCTCATCAACACAGTATATGTTATTTAGAGCCGCCCCAGAGAGAGGGGAAGGATACATAGGAATCCGTGCCCTACTCTTCTTATCGAATAGATTCCTATGGTTCTTTAACGTGCCCGGAAGATAGTCCGATACACGGGGTAGCATTCAAGTAATAGAGTCAATCAAAAGCACGAATCGCAAAACACACCAATTACATGGATAAATAAGACGCAATATTTGTGAAATCACAAGCATAAAGGGAAACATAAAACATCCAGTGAACAAATGTATTCAGTTTAAAATAATGTTATTTTATAACACAATATATCGTATATCAATCCATTTCTCATCACATACATACTTTGTTGGTATTGATTTGTCTCATTGTTTTATAATAAGCATATCAAACTATTAAGTGACTAACATCCTTTCTTAAAGTAAAATTCATACGTTACATAGATACGCTACGTTTTAATGATTGAAATCGTTTATTAATAACGCATTTATTCAGAGAATTATATTATGAAATAAAATGAGGGCCTCAGGGACGAGTATTTTTATGACTTGGCTACTCTCTTAAAATAAATTCTTAAATTAAATTCAGAATATTTATGTTAAGATAGTTTTAATAGGTCATGTATTACGAGTTTTTGATAGCAAATATTCGAATCAAATATGTCATAATAACTGTTTAAAGCTACATCACAATTTCATGCACAACGTCTATGTTTACGCATAATCGCCGCTGTAAAGTAGATCCTTGCGGGCCTTGCAATTAATATTGACATTTCTATCTCCCTACAGATTCGTAAAACAAGTTCGTACAAGGGACATATTACTAATATAAACCAATATGTCAAGCTGATGAAATTTTCGTGGTATAAAAATTGCGTGACCAAGTCGAATGTCCTGAAGTTGTACGTACAAATGCTTTTAATTTATTGGCCTGATCATTAACAAAAGTAAACAACAATTCAATGCTACGCAGACTAAATAGACATACTAAAGTATGTCCGTAGTGAGTGCCATGACATTAAAATTCTAGTTTTGGAGATATGATAACACACTCTTAAGTTAAGGACATTTCCAACAGTTTCATTCTATTTTTTCCCATGACCAACTTGTTTAGGATGTGGTACATAGCTAGAATGGTATATCCTTAGGAAATTTCAGCTTTAAATATAATAGGGCACCGGCTTGGTTTCTGAGATAACTTAAGATAAATATATGACACATTTTATTTATTTTTTTGGCAAATTTCATATACAATTCGGTTTGTAAAAATTTATTTTCAAATGATTTTACATCAAATTTCATTCATATACCTTCGAAATACTCTCCTTTAGCCTTTACACATCTTAACACATAGTCTTTTAATCCAGTTTTGAAAGCACTTTCTGTAGTCTTCAGTGGTACCCCTTTAAGGTACTGGAACACCGCAGATCCGAGTGAGTTTCTGGACGAGTAGCGCTTTCCAGCAAGGAAGGATTTCATCTTTGGAAATAGGAAATAGTCACAGGGTTTTAAATCTGGGGAATAGGGTGGGTGATCTAGGACTCTCACCTTTGTTTGGTCGAGATATGTCCTCACAAGTTCAGCTTTGTGTGCAGGAGCATTATCATGTAATAAATGGACACCCTTTATGCCAGACCTCGGACGACATTCCTTGAAGTTTTCAAGTTTCTTTAATACAGCGTTCTTGTAAAACTTAGCAGTAACACTTCTACCTTTAGGAACTGGAATTTGAATAGCTGGACCGTGAATTGAGAAGAAAATGGCATACAAAACGTTGCGTGTTGTTTGGGTTCGCTTTGCAATTACAGGTCTCCTTGCATTTCCATTTACAGTCGCCCATACTCGGTTGTTACACTTTCGCTTAGGTTCCCATGAAATGTACCCATGTTTCATCACCAGTAATGATGTTAGAAAACTGTTTATTGTCATATTTTGGATACATCTTCAATAACGATTTGGCTTCTTTCACGCGGTCACGTTTCTGGTTATCAGACAGTAAATGTGGAATCCATCTTGCACATATTTTAGTAACGTTTATCACTTTCTTCAGAATAAAATGAACCCGTGCTGTTGAGATGCCTGATCTTTGAGCTAACTGCCAAATGGTCAACTTGCATCTCCTTTAATTAATTCCTGCATTTTATGGACACTTTCCTTAGACGTTGCAACTCGTCGTCGACCACATTTTGGCTTGTCTTCTTATCCATTATTTGCAGATTTAAAATCCACCTGGTAATAGTGCTATATGATATTTCATCACTTCCATAAATGTCACAAATCTCATTATGTATGGTCTTGGTAGGTATTTTCAGACAAACTCTCCCTTTTATGTATGTCCGAATTTCTAGTCATTTTTCTGACCGTTTACCAACCATATTTATACACAGTGGTATGAATGGACCTGCTATAAAGAACTCGTTTTAGGAAATGAATGGATATTTTTCAACACAATTTCGTGCACTTGTAGTTGAAAGGCTAATCTGACACAACAACAGTTTTTTATGAAATAATCGCACGTATTTTTTTGATACACGAGGAATTGTATTACATCTGAAACACCCCTCCTTATTTCAATGCAACCTAATTTAGACAAACAATCAAGAATTGAATTGAACTTGAAGTGGATTTTATAGTCGCACCAACAACTAAGGTGATATGGCGACGTCTTTAGTTGTTTTTAATTTCTGTGTTTGTTTATAGTTGACTCGTCACTTTATATAAAAAATTATGCGTAGAAATGCATGATATATTTGGAAGTATAGAGACATAGTACCTTTATTGTCTTGCAAATCCTCGAAAGAAAAAAAAGAGACATTTCGAGGGGATTTTTTATTCCAATAAACAACATTTTTTCAAAACTTCTGTATTGTAGCAAATATCGTTTATTTACACTGAAATAAAAATCATGTCACCGCACGTGTTTTGAGAAAAAGGCAGTCCCGGCACAGAAAGAAAATGCTTTATTCACCTCGTAATAGATGTAGTAGGGTCGAGGCCATCCACACATAAACCTTACAATCATTTCAATAATTTACAATAAGTCATAATGACACATGAGCAAATATTTTAAGTAGTAATTTGTATAATAACATATATGGAAAATATTCAATGGCGGAAATCAGTGTAACTATATATTTAACAATTTCTAACTAACACAGTAATCTAGAATATCACTCACATATGATTCAGAAAATACAATTTAAAATAACTTGTTCTAATGTTTATATAATTTACATTCAAATAAGAAATTGAATTCAACTTCAAGTAAATAGCATTTCGTACATTTTGTATTCTCTCTTGTAGTTTTAGTTGGTTTAGTCCAGCGCCCTGCTTCGATTTCAAGACGATATGATGACACTCTCAATTTTGTCAAGGCTTTTCTAATTTTTGCGCAATTAATAATATTTAAATAAGGTTGAAATTTAAATTCTGAAAAAGTTCTATAAAGTATTGCTCTGCTCGAGTTATGTAAACGCTCATTCCAATTATAATTACCGACATAAGCGTAACATTGAGACGTTGGTTCAACATATAAGGAAACTATGTTGTATCACGAACTCCCTGTGTATACCATACATCATTAAACCCAATTCATTCCTTATAAGTGTTGCCCCAAATTGTTTTATTTGGAAACGTATTTAAAATGATTTAACATCATATTATAAACAATAAAATTATATTTTCTGTCATTTGACTGTAAAATCTTTAACCAATATTTGATAGCAGTAAAGATACGACGAGTTCGGTAATTCACACGACCTAATTCCCCATAAACGAAGTCATTTTAGGATGAACGATTAGCACAAAGAATGCATTTGCAAAACTGTAAGTGTACTCTTTCAATTTGATTTGCATGTACGAATCCCCAAACTTCGCTTCCATAATTTATTATTAGGGTTATATATTTATCAAATAATTCCAATGTATGCAGAACAGTAAGGTTTTCGAACTTTGATAAATATCTTTTTAACTTAAATATTGCTTTTTGCGCTTAACCAGATAGTGTAATTTGCGCCTCACTGAAAGACCCACATGTAATAAGCACTAATCTGAGGTAAGAAAATGTATTTACAATTTCTAAAATCATTCTATTTAAAGAAAATTCTAAATTTCTTGGCAATATGCCACCTTTTTGAAACACCATTATTTTTGTTTTGCTTATATTTACCTTTAATTTCCATCTATTACAATAGCTGCTCAAAATATATAAAGATGACTGCATATCTTCGGGTGATCTTGCAAATATAATAATGTCATCTGCGTAAAGTAAAATAAACAGCTTCATTATGATAGCAGTATCAATTCCTTCGGCACCTTTTAAGAATATATCGTCCTCTAAGTCGTTTAACTACATAGAAAAGAGAAATGGTGATAAAGTTTCCCCCTGGCGTACCCGAAAATAGCACTCAAAATTATCACAAACTTTATTTTCAAATTTAACCTTTGATCTTACATTTTCGTACATTGACTTTAAGTTAACAACATTTAGAATGTTTCCACTAACACCTAATTTAATTATTTTATACCAAATAATATCTCTTACCGCGTAGTCAAAAGCTTTTGAAAAATCTACACAAAAACAATACAATTTATTTCCATTAATAAGCATATGATTAATTAGTCCATGTAAAACAAATATGTTATCAGTAGTACTCATATTAGCTCTAACCCCAGTTTGAGCTTCAGTATATATATAGTATTCCACTGCCCAATATGTTAACCTAGTAATCACAATTCGTGTAAACAATTTTCCTAATATACTAAGTAGCCCAATTGTCAACCAATTTATGTTTGTGATGTCTTATTTGGCCTTTTATTCATCTTTAAAGTTGTCATTTGTTTCTGTGTTGTTTGTGGTTGACATTCGTCTTTGAATTCTACTTTTCCTGTTCGATTTTTATATCCATATTTTATTCCTCTAAAATTGTTTACGTCGTCTAGTTTACCTTGTTTATGTACTGGTATTATAAAACCATCACTCCATATGTCCAGAAAATACCTATTATCCATTATTTGATTAAACAAGTTTTCTAAGTATGAAACAAGTGTAACTATACCGTGTATAAAAGAAACATTCAAAACCCTGTCGGGGCTACCATACCGGCTTGACCTAGTTGTTTAATATTTGCCCTTATTTCGGATTCGGTAATAGGAACGTTTAGTTCATTATTGTTTGGCTTATTTAAAGAAACGGAATCTTTCAACAATTTCCAATAATGTTTAACATTCTTGTATTTAGCTTTTAATAATCGATTGTTTCTTTACATTCATTGTCGGTAATTAAAATGCCTCATTTCGTTTTTTTGCACTTTAATCATATTTAATTTATTATCGATCGATCAATCTTTACGAACAATATTTAAAAGATGATAAACAACTTTACGCTTATTCCTACACTCTAAATCAATATTAAAGGTATCTCCTTTTGACCTTTCACTGTTCACAAATTCATCTCTTTCAAATAACGGTTTACATATATCATCGATATTATTAATAAAAATGAAATCGATGTATCGATATCATTGCACAATTCAACGTTATTTAACTAGTTTGTCAAGTTCAAAATCGATTCACGGAACTCTTGTGATGTCAATTTTTTAATAGTTATTTTTTGTCATTGTTCCATTTATAGGCGCCTGGACAAACATTTTTATCAATGCCTGTTAAATAATTACTGTTTTATATATTGTAGTTAAAAATGTATCATCGCATTTTAATGAAAGTAAGTATAAAAGTCGAACTCGATAAGACAGTGATCCGATAGAATGTTTGGCTCATGTTCATAAAATGCTGTAAAACAGTGTAATATATACAATAATCAACTAGACTGCTGCCTGTACTTCCCATATAGGTAAACGAACCTAGGTCGCCTCACACTCTTCCATTGGCTACTCATAAGCCAAATTGTTTCAAGAAATCTAACATATAGTGTCCATTATAATTTACTATTTTATCTACAGATTTTCGTGGTAATTTAATATCAGTGGAATAATCATTTGGAAGAATTTTATTCATATGAGAAATATTTTCAGTAGAAACAAAATCACACTGATTTCCGATTTTTGCATTAAAATCACCTACATACATGAAATTACAGTTATCATGTGTTAAGATGTTATTATAAAACATATTTTCCAAGAAAACGTCATAAACGCTTGAATCAACAAAAACATTTCTACTTGAAATTTCTGGTACGATATAACAAACACACATGTATAAGTCATGACCAAAACTCAATATTTGTCCATCTAATTTAATCCACAAATGCGAATCACTATATTTAAGAACAAAAGTATAAGGATTGTTTGCATATATGTCCTTAACATGTGTAATAACCCCACCTGAGCATCTAGTATTTTCATTTCTGTTCTGTTAAGTTCATAATGTGAAAATCCATTTACACGAAAATCGGTTTCATAACTACCCCATGTCTCAGTCAAACATATAACATCATTATTTTTAAAAAATAACTTTAACTCAGGTGAATTTAGATATCTTGTCTTTTTGATATTAAGCCGTAAATGTTTAAAAGTGCAAAACGTATATATTTATTATCGTGACATTGTGAGAAGCTCCTATTTATTTACACCGTGTTGATCTAATGACGCGTCGGGGTCGTCGTTGTGCATTGGCTGCTTTGGTGTTGACTTAATCTGTCGCCTCGCCGGTTTTACGATCGTTCTCGATTCTGATTCTGTTTTTTATCGACTTTGGTTTGCCCCGTTGCTTAGTACCGGTATCAGTGTTCCATTCTGTTGACACTGATCGTTTACGTGCTTCATTCATAACTGTAGTCTCGTGCCTCGGTTGAGAAAATACGTCGTCGACTGGTCGCTGTGTGACATTTGCGAATCCAGCACTGGTGTGATTGTGCTGGGTTTGACTGGCTGTAATAATGACTGTGATGATTCAGAGATGCTATTTCTCTGCAAACAGTTTACATTTTGTGGTTCATAATTATCACTTGCCCTATTACTGCTTGTTACATGTGGGGAAAATTCCATGGGTTATTTTTACTACTTCCGGGACGATTATTGATGTTCTGATATTGTTCAGTTGTATTGTTCACATTAGGTGTACTTTTCTGTACTGGAATATGTTGTTGATGCTGTATTCTTTGCTGCTGCTGACTATTATCATTTAGGCCTGCATTTTTTTTTTCTTCATTTTGGTAGTACATAGGTGGCCCCCTGATGTAAGTAGGAGTGTAAAATGACCCTGATTTAACTAGTGAGTCCCATTTTGGAAATGCATCTGTTTAACTTCACCCGTGTACGACAATCGTTCGATTGGGTATATCATTTTGGCATTTGTGTATGGAACACTACGTCGGGCCGACACGATCTCGGGTGGATAGTCCCTGTATATAGAGTAACTGGTATTTCTCAGCTTTCTAACATTTCGCATAACAATGTCGACCTCCGACGTAAAGTTAAATGAAAGCTAAAATCGGTCGCTTAGGACTACCTTGTATTTTATCATTGCAATATCTAGGTATCCTGCCAAGTATGTGCGCCTTCACAATATACATTTCATCTGGGTCAAGGTCACGATATCTATAAATAAATTCGTGCGCCTCTTCTAATGTTTGTATATCGCGTTCAGAACTTTCTTGATAGACATATTAGAATGTTATTTTTTCCGACTTTTGACTTCTAGTTCAATAGTTTTATACGTCAATTGTTTTATTTTGAATGTATTTTCGTCAACTTGGGCCTCGGTGCTCTCGATCCGCTCATACTACTTTTCCATTGTGCCATTGTCACGCTTAATTTGTTCTTGAGAGTTTTCCACATGCACAATTTTAGAAAATAAAGCTGGTAATTTCTCATCTGAGTTTATGTTTTGAAAAGTATCTTTATTAAAGCTATCTGTATATGCCCTCCTTCTTTTCCTTCTTTGGTTTAAACTTATTTTATTTCCAATATTTATAAAATCGGTGAAAATGTACATAATACAAAATGTGAAAAAGGATTGGAACGAAAGCAGTTGCTTATAGAGTTCCTTTCATAGAGTCCTTTGCTCATGCCATTGTAAGTGCAGTACCATACCCCTCCCACCGCCCTTCCACTAACACGTCAAACCGGTTTTCAACACGAATCGAATAATCGTCTTTATCCATTTCTTCTTCACTCAAATTTATCATCTGACTTACAGTTTGTATATCCTCATCCATCACATCACTCATTTTGCAGGAAATGCCCAATACTAAATAATTCAAAGTCCCTTTCTTGAAATTAAAATTGCACTATCCATTTTTCTCTGTCACACTGTCCGCCATTGAAATACTTACAGTCATAACCCTAAACATGTATGGGTTTTGGAGCAAAAAATTAAACATATGCTTTTTCTTTAACTGTTACATTCTATAGATCCCTTTTTCATTTAAATGGATTCCACATGTGTAATACAAGTATACAGTCATCAAGGTAGTGGTATTTAATTTTTCAAGTTAATTCTTACCTCTCAGGCAGTCATTTGTGCACTACATATTAAAAAGCTACAAAGGCGATATCGATAAAAGCTCTCGTGGTCTGTATCATTATACTGAAACTCTACTTACTTTAAGTGTTTTTACAAATAAATTAATTATCTCAACAGTTAATTTGGTTCATAATAATGAAATCGAGAGAAAAATATATAAAATTTGAAAATAATGTGGTTTGTGTACTTAGACACTCTTAGACAGTACGCGCGAAAAAGATACGCATACACAACTGTGTGAAATGTTATTAACAGAGAAATGCCGTTGACAACACATGGGTAAATCGGCTTGAAAATATCCTGGTACTGATGCCTGTTCGTGAGAAATCAGAGACTAACATTACATGGCGGTTACACTTCCAAAATGATGAATACTGTTTCAAGTCACCTACTAAACAACAACAACATAATAACGATTTAGTGCATTAAATAAAATTACGAGACCCCTCTTGGGACCACGCTTGACAATCAGTGTCCTAAATTGTACATTATATGTTCTTTGTGTCAATAAGATAAGTTATGCCAAATATAATTGATATTGGTTAATCAGTTGTTAAGAATTAATTGTAGCATGGTCATGATGGTCGGTGACATTTCCTTTGATGAATGCAGAGCATTCAGTCGTTTAATTTAGGGTAACTAAAGGGGCGTGGTTATACCGTACTACAACTACCAGATAGTGGAGTTTAGAGTACGGTCACCATGACGTCAGAGTGTTATTAAGTACACCATGCTACAAAAAAGATAGAGTCTGTCTCAGCTCATTGGTTATTTCAACATCTAGATGAGCTACGTTTAAATATGCCAACTCGCTGATACCAGACTCTATCTAAAACATAGATTAAAATTGTTACATTGGAAGGTATTGTATTTTGATCGTATGTAATTTGAGTATCGATGTCAGTTATTTGCTAATAGTTAATGTAAATGGAACTGTTTTGTAGTGGCGTCAACTAAAAAGTTTAATGTATTGTGTCCTGGTTAAACAATCCTTTAAAACGAAACGAAATTGCATTAAGTACAAACGTACACACACTCTAGTTTCATCTTAGCCAGGAATCATTGCATTATGCACGTTATTGCTGAATGTTGAATGTACAGTTTATAAATGTACGTATATATTTCATATAAACAGGTATGTGTAGAGACTATAGGTCTCACTAAACAGTTATTACCCTTGCCAGTCACGATAGGAACATTCTTACGCTTAAAAAATAGAACTGCGTTATTAAGTTCTTGCTTATGTCTTGAATTGTGAAAATATTTTCTCTTTGTTTTGTTCTAGGTGATAGGAATGCGACAAGTGCATGATTTCATACAATTTGTATATGCCTGAATGTGTTTGAGCTCATATCTGAGAACCAATTCAACGGGTTTCTACAAACTATGGACATTAAAAAAAAGCAAATTGGGCGACCCCATGTATTTTGGCGGATATTTCGAGAAACAGACATAAAGTTTCACAAAGAATTTTTTTTTTAAGAAAATTCAGCAGGAGTGACTATCAAAAGAAATGCGTGATTTACAGTAGGAACGCCACGGACCTATAACATACCAGTTCTGTTCGCATTTTAACTCCGCGAACATGGACTATTTCTTTGTATTTTACGGACTATTTTACGAATTTTCAATTAAAACAGACGCCATTTTTTTACACCCGAAATTGTGCGCGCTGCGTCGGCGAGCACTACGGGAACCTATGGAGTCTAACAACACGCGTAAAGTGTTTCATACCGTAGATTATGTAAAAACTAATTCCTTACCGGACGAAATAACGTCCCATTATGTGTCAACACGATGCAGTGTTGGTGACTGACAAGTCACCGTGACATAACTTGACACGTGAAATTGACATGTTGGTCAAATTAAATTTGGGATTACTGTCTGCTGCTAGAGGTCCATGATCAAGGTATTTGTTTTGTCATTAAAATGTGTTTGTTAATAAACAGTACACACCACTTTAGATCGTACATATTTAGACATTAGCCAAATATAGTGCCTAAATCAGTGGCGTATACTGTTTAATAGAAAGTTCATATTTTTCGTGTACTCCGATCTTTCCAGTAACTGGATGTACTGTAAACTGTAGAACGTTTCGTGGAATAAAACAGTTACTAGTAGAAATGCTATCAATGTCCCCCGCACCCCCGACCACCCAAGTAGGATAGATGTGGGGGGGGGGGATGAGGGTGGGTAGATGGAGCTTGAATAACGAAAACAAGGAGGGGGTAAGGAAACTAGAAACCCCCTCCACCCCCACCCCTCAGATGCATGAATCTAA
The DNA here is from genome assembly GCA_037043455.1 of Cyrtodaria siliqua. Classification (NCBI taxonomy): domain Eukaryota; kingdom Metazoa; phylum Mollusca; class Bivalvia; order Adapedonta; family Hiatellidae; genus Cyrtodaria; species Cyrtodaria siliqua. Next base: position 462,491 of record JAWPHD010000077.1, on the reverse strand, counting down.
ATTGTTAGTGTTGTCTCTTTATCGTTATGTTATTCCCATTTTCTCGCACATTCGTGAATACATACCCGATACAACTACAATTGAAACAATGTGAACAGCCATTGACAGGTCAGATTCATATTTATGTACAGTAACATAGATCTACATACACATATGTGTACATATATATCCATGACAGTAAGTAGAATTTTGAGTTTTCCTTTATAAATATGTTACATTATGTATAACAAAGGATAAACTCTGTCTGTTTGATCATTGACATTGGATTGATGTTGTTTTTCAGAGAGGCCTCAAATGTGAATCGTGCCCTTGAGCAATTCTAAGTGAATTGATACTGACGCCTTCAGAATGTCAAGCCGAGTTAAATGCCATTGGATCATTTTGAGGTGGGAGCCCTTTAAAAAATGTTTACACTAGTGTAGTTCTTTAAATGGAGCTTGAGTTATGCTTGCACGGTGCTGTTCAAAGTTACAGTAAAAAATGTTTTCGGTGATAATGCAGCGTGAATGTCATATGAGCTAGTGTAAACTACATGTACTGGATACATGCGAAAACAAGTTGTGTTAAAGGGACACTAGGCAATCTTCTTCTTTTTTTAAACTTCTGGAGTTCGGTCAATTTTTCTGCATAATTTGCATTTGTGCATCATTAATATTATTTATTAGAATAGTTCAGAACTGTTGATAATAGTCCACCTATAATATAGTTAAGTGTTTGATAAAATAACGAAGACAAAATGAAACACTTTTATTTAATTTTTAATGCAAGCAGGTTTAAATTTAAAATGTTACCAGGTTAACAAATGGAGATGCTAATGTTAATGCTTGATAAATACTTCAAGAGTGCCGTGTGTCCCTTTAACATCAACTAATTACAATATTATTATGGTCTATGTGATGGGTCCCCAATTTATTAAAGGGACACAGAGCAAATTTTCAATCTTGTGTCTGTTTTACACATTTTCACATCAGAACAGACCACACATCTACAAACGTGTCTTCTCAACTGCCCTATTTAATCGTGTTTTATTACTAAAACTAGCGACATCACCAGGTTTTGAGATAGAAAATAAATAGTTGTATATTAATATTTTCTCCCCATGTAAAATGACCTTACTAAGTCATTAAAGTAAAATATCCTATGAACAAAACGTATAAAATTTAACAATTTTAGATTTTTGGCAAGAGTTGTATTTTATTCCCCTTCTAGTAAAAATGGCTTATAGAGCATTGCACCATCTGTCAGATTTAACTTTCCTTGTAATAGATTCTTGCTGTAGTACTGTTGGGTGAAAAATACATTAAAATTGTTCTGTAATCATGTCAGGTCAATCATATACTCGTATGATACACAATATAATATGTATTTGATGTGCCATTTACTCAGTTTTGGTCAAGGGACGTTATAGCATATCGGCTTTGAATCCAGTGAACACGGATTCAAGTCTTACTGGCGCTACTGGGTTACTTCGATGTATCCTGCTAGACCATTGTGTCAAACTGTCCCATTCCCCTTAACATACCCTAGCTCCCCCTAGCAACACCTGATTCAAATTGAATACTGTTCGCGACTTATTTTTTTATTTTCTTTCAGGCTGCACGTCATGTGGAAGAAGACTCCATGTAAACCACTGGCCAGAGTCAATGCTGTAGTTTATGTTCGCTTAATTATTTGCTTAATAAAGTATACATATAAACTAAAATATTGTCTTTATAAATATGTCTTCCACCACAAAGTGGTAGGTGAGACAGATTATATTTGGCCTTTCCGTTCGTCCGTCACAAATCTTGTCTGCGCTATTTGTTGGATTTTTACGAAACTTTGTAAGAAGCATCAGTATGTGCATATCAAATATTGAAGTTCAAGGGCGCCGTGACCCAATAATGATCATGAAAAACCTTGTCTGCACTGTGCACTTCCCCAGAAGCAAATCTCATAAAAATTCATGGTTTGAGTGCTTTTGGTGAGAGAATGATGCCTTTTGATTTTGATGTCATTAGGTCAAAGATCATTGTCACCGTAACATGATAATGTAAAATGTTGTAAACTGTAAGTGAAATATCATGAACTTAATGGATGGATTGCTTCTGGCGAGAGGGTGATCCTTTTGACTGTGAGTGGGTCAACGGTCAAGGTCACAAACCGGATAATGAAACGCATTGTCCGCACTGTTACTTCTGTTTTCCTGAAGGAAGTCTGTTGAAACGCCATGGGTTGACTGCCTGTTATAAGACTATTGCATCGTTTGATGATTTTGAGGTTAATATGTCAAAAGGATAATATAACCCTAATACCTTGGCCACAATGCAACTCCTTATTTACTGAAGCAAATACATGTATCATGAAACTATATGGGTTGACTGCATTTGGTGAGAGAATGACCCCTATTTAGTTCGAGATCAAATGTCAAGGTCACTGATCCGATCATGAAAACCATTGTCCGGTGCTCTATTTTCCCTGAAGTAAATATATTCAAACGACTGGGGGTACAACACACATGTTATAATAGTAATGGTATAATATATGAATATTTTCTTGCACAATGTAGAATCCAGTAAAACAAGTGGTTTTGTTCATCGATACTGTCGCCTGTGAACCAAACCACTTGTTGTTAAATTACAGGATTCAACAGTGTGTAAGACATATTCCGAAATCATAAATTAATTTTTATTTTATTAAAAGAAACAAAACATGCTATTTGATGAAAACAGACGTATTCAAATTTTCAAAGTAGCAATATTCGCAGAATATAGTAGATTTCAACTGCTGAAAACAAACATGTATTTTTTTTTCAGGAATTGTTTTTTCTATGAATATAGTATTTATCATCGTTATATATTTTTAGGGAAATGTTTAAAATGTCTGTTTTCAAATACCACAGATCGTAACACACCGCACATGTATATTAAGTATTTACTTTCAGTAGTAGTGAGTATGACTGCGTTCTGGGACCATACAAATAAATATAAATTAATAATATATATATAAATATATATATATATATATATATATAACTATATATGCCCTATAAAGATAACAGACCCGCACTTTTCGGATTCACGCGTACAGTGTTTCACAACACCACAAACCATTGACACAATTTCATGTCCACATATTTATGTTATGCAATCTTCGAGTTTACACAAAATCATGTTACTGACAGTAGCATGTCTGTTACTCGTCAGTCATGATTTCATTTTCCGATATACCGTTGCAACATTGTTTGTTAAAATAAATTGGGTACTCTGACATTAACCCAAAGCATGTATACAACATATATACAGAGGAGAGCTGTATCTATATGATTTTGTTTTTATTCTCGCTTCTAAAATGACGAAATAAATCGATTTAAATAAAAGGCGCATTCTCAGCAATACACAACGTATTGTGTGTACGTTGGTGGGGAAGCCGACGGGGTTGGAGGGATACAGTCATACTACCGTAATGTTGCTCTCATAAATACTGTGAACATACTACATGAATAATATAACAACTACTGAACAATGCTGAAATCCGTGCGAACATCGATTTGGAACGTCGAATCGGCGTATTTAAGCGATTACGGTGTACTTCGTTAATTTTCGGTGTGTGTGTGGGGGGGGGGGGGGGTGTATTTACGCGTACATGCTTTTTTTCTTTCTAAAATGATGAAATCAATCGAATTTGATTAAAACTGCGCATTAGCAGCTATATACAACTTAATCAATACGGTATAGAGGGTGGTGGGGGTGGCATGAGGGGCGGGGTTGCAGGGATACTACCGTAATGGTGTCCTTGAAAAAGACTGCGAACATTCTACTCTAATAATTTATTAAATACAGAACAATGTTGAAATCAATATATCTCTTACAAAGGATTTCACAATTTCATGGTTTTATATCCCGCGTGTACATAAACTTCGAAAGGCGATTGTTCATATTTTAGCGAACACGGTGTACTTTGTTAATTTTGGGGAAAAAAAAGTACTTTTTTCTGATTGACTTTAAATTTTGGTTTTTAATAGTAGACATGTCAATGAACACTTTCATGAAAAAAAATCATTCTCGTTGTTAAAACTTCATTTTTTTGCAATTTTTTCGGATTCAAAAAATTAGCACTGCAATATATATTTTTACCATCCTCATTTCCTTTCCCGACGTACCGTTGCAATTTGGTTTGTTAAAACCTATTCCGAGCACTCCGGCATAAACCAAAAGCATGTATAGATCAGAAATTTAATCTGGATGCATGGATACATACATTTGAAATATATGTATTGAAATAATAGAATTATTTCATTTCTTGTGTACCCAGTCGCGTCTGTAAATGTATATGCGTTATGCCGTCTTTGAGTCCGTGGGTCATGTTAGTTAATTTTGGGGAAAAAAAGTACTTGTCTCCGATTTCATTAAAATTTTGCATATGGACAGAGGAAAGATTTATCTATGCGTACATGCATTTGTTTTTATTCTCGCTTCTAAAATGACGAAATAAATCGATTTTGATTTAAAAGCGCATTGTTGGCAATTTAAACCTTAAAACAACCTAAATTCATCCCTTTGAAAAATACCTTTAACTATTAATGGGAATTACACGAAGTGTACACCAGTTATGTTCGACCAATGTAGTTTGTGAATATTATTACTTTAACAACGATCTGTGATTGTGTTTTGTCATAATCACAGTTTATAGATAAGAGGTGTATAAATCTGACCAGTGAAAATTTTCCCAATAATGTCATTTTGTTATCGATTTTATCACGTGACCTTGTTTGATAAATATTCCTACGCCATAGGGCTGGCGTTCCTACTGTTAATTAAGCGAAACTGTCATTTAGAACGTTTGCATTTAAAAACAGTTTTCAATTTCACCCGGTTCGCTTTAAATTACATTTTGATTTAATTGCATAATATTTTTCCAATTTTTAACCTATTTGTTTCTATTCCCGTAAATTGTTACTTTAGACCAAATAACTCCTCTTAAGGCATATCATAATTATTTAAAACTGTTATTGCAATTTACATATTTCATTTTAAAACAAAAAGAAATAAACGTTTGATTAAAAGTGTGAATTTTATCACGTTTATTAAGAAATTGAAAGATAATAGGACAGTTTGCTTGTACTTTCCGCGAGATTTTATAAAGCATTGATAAATTACCCCAAATAAGAATTTTATTCATATTTTATAGGACAAAAGGATGAATCATTATAGTTGCAGAATAACACATACCATATAAAGATATATATGTATGATTAAATTTATGGGTTAACATGTGCTATTTTTAAGTTATACATAGTTTAATTTCTTCTTACAAAGCAGTGAGGTTGTAATCGTATCAATGCCTGCAGCTGATGTTTCGAACTAGATGTTTTCAGCAATATAATCATTTTCAAAGTATTACAGTTCCGGTTAATTTTCGCTGACATCGCGAAAAGCGGAAAATGCTCCCAAAATACTGATTCCACTTTTTTTATACGTTCACACATCGACATCTCGGACTTCTATAACTTTAAATTACAATTTAAAAGCATTTGTTTTCTTAATTTATATCGCCGTAATTTTTATAATTGAGTTATTTGCTTCAAATCTCATTCTTTTTTCTCAAAAAGACGGATGCATCAAAATTAGAAAGCATACAATAGTTAATTAATAGTTACTACGAGAACCTGTTTATAATTACCTAAAAAAGGTTTACATTTTACAATAGGCAAAGCTTTTAAGCCGATATTAAGGTTTTTTATTTCATACCCCAGCCAATATGGATATAAAAATAGAACAAGAAAGGTAGCATTCAAGGACGGCATTCAAGGACGACAGTCATCCACAAACACACACAGAAACAAAGAACAACTTTAAAGATGAACAAAATGCCAAATTAGACATCACAAACACAAAAGGGTTGGCAATATAGCTACCGCCTTGAAACGGTTAGTGGCAAAAAAGGCCACTGGGGTTTAAACCAGGTTCTAGGGTGCACCAAACCTCATACTAACCCTACTGTCATCCCAATAAAACGGGACAGTGTAAATAAAGAAATCCCCGTCATGAACTATTCTCTGACTAACAAGGGAGCATTAATAGGCAACATAAGTAAAACACAAAGTAAAACACAAATATGCTATATAAATACAAACAAAAAATAGCCTAGAAAGCCACAAAGGAGGTGCTCAATGACTTGGCAGAAGCCAGAACAGCAAGAGAACAAACCTCTGAGGGCACGACAAAACAATATTGTAGACAAACTGGGTAGTAACCCTGGTTTCGCTTCTTTGAGAAGGAGTTCGATGGGCTATGAAAGTTTATACTCGGACCACGTAATGGTTTTATCTCGATGGATTTATCAGACTTACCATTAAAATGAACATCATCGGGGAAAATGTCAAAATATTGATTTCAGTTACAGAAGAAAACTATTTGGTTATAAGTTGAACATCTCTCCTGTACATCTTACATATGCAAGGAATTTTCCAGTCACTTTTGATGAAATGCCAGATTTCCAAAATTTCTCTAGTAAAAGGAAGCTTTTACATTCCAGTTTACAGGCTCAATTTGCAGGAATAATTTCACTTTATAACTAAACAAATCTAAACAAACAGGTACCACCAGGATGGTGCCTTTTTACCACCGGCCTTCAAATACTTAATTTGCTCCACATTTGAGTACTGTGGTCTAGTGGTAGAGCGTTGGATCCAGGATCGAAAAGTCGTGGGTTCGATCCCCGCCATTGCTATATGCGTAATGTTCCTGAGCAAAACAATTTATCTGCATTTGCTTAGTACTGGTTTTACCCAGGAAGACATCGAATATTAAAGTCCTCGTTTTCTAAGCCTCGCCTAATAAGATTTACAAAGGGGATTGTATGACATGTCTTATGGTGTTGCGATGCATACACAATGCAGTTATTCGACAAACACCCATGCTTCCATTAGCCAAATTATTATTTTATATTCTATCCATGTATGCTTCAACGTTAAGTTCTGTCTCGTGAGAATATACCAGATCATTACAGGTAATGAGTTATCTATCAGCTTTATACAGGTGATATTATAGGTTGGATTTCTATAGCAAAATATTACCTGAAAAAAACACACACTTTTACTTATTTATTGTTTTTAATCGATACAAATGGTTTGATTATTATGTTTCATTGTAATTAATTATGTTTTTGTATGTTGCAATGTTTCAAATGCGTGTTTTGTGTTTGATTTTAATTGTTATCAACATTGATAATTATACGACGCAAACTGATCGAGTCGTTCAACGTAAGTAAACATGCCAAGCGATTGTTTGAAGAAGACCTATAAGCGCTACACTTATTTTTCGACCATTTCGTCCATTTCCTTAGTCTTGAAAAACCATTTAGTTTTATCTGAAAATGCACGTTTCCGGTTCTTTACTGCTAAATGTACCTCCAAAGCAACGTACGATATCGGTGCTTGTCAAACGGTATTATAGGTTATTAAATGTGTATGACTAAATATTACTTGGACAACGAGAAATCATTACATTACAAAAGAAATGCCACTTTCACAATGACACATATTTCAAGAAACCAATATTTGACCCCTGAGATAGGATCAAGTTTGACACTTAGCTCCCAGGGGCGTCCGTGGCCGAGTGGTTAACGTCTCTGACTTGCAATCACTTGCCCCTCACCGCTGTAGGTTCGATCCCTCAGGGGCCTAGAATCTTTATGTGAGGAAGCTATCAAGCTAGCTTACGGAACGTCGGTGGTTCTACCCAGGTGCCCGCCCGTGCACGAAAATTGCCCGGAGGGGCATCTGGGGTCTTCCTCCACCAATGGAAGCTGGAAAGTCGCCATATGACCTTGGCTGTTGGTGCGACTATAAAATCCAATTCAACAACAACACTTAGCTCCCTAATATGTACTTCATCTCACGTTTAAACAATGTTGCGTTGTAAACCGTCTCGCCTAACACCGCTGCGGGTTCGAATCCCACTGCCAGCTCTACTTGTCAGTGAGGAAGTGTCGATTCTTACGGATGACGGGAGGTGTACAGTATTGGTTCTACCCAGGAAAAGTGGGTGGTCTGCCTTCACCACAAAACAAACGACCGTCATATATAATCTTACATGTGTTGAAAATTACGTAAAACACCACACAAGCAAACAAACAAATTAAACACAACAAAATTCATATATTTGTTCCATTTTTAGATGATTTGAAAGCATTATTTTATGTTGCTATGCATTCTTTGAAATATGTTCTTATCATATTTTAAAAGCCTCTAAAGACAGATTATATATATGAATAGTATGCTCGTTTTGAATTGGTAAGGCGATCCAAAAATTGCATTTGTTCTGGCGTCCTTTCTTCACGCGGATATGTCTTTTTTCGTGTTTATGCCCATAACGGTCGCTTTATATTGGTTTATCTTTTCTTCAAATAACGTAATATAGACCCTTGTTTATAATGATACTCTATCATGTAGTAAATCACCTCGTGTCGTGCACTATTGACATTAAATTAGTTCTATCTCCCTCCCTAGTGAGTTGATATATTATTATTATCGCATGCCTGAAACTACTTTCTATTGTCCAAAGTCATATGATATATTCAATACAGGAAAACGAAAGTGATATTTCGTATAACGGCACGATTTTTTAAAAGGTGTGCCGTTATACCATATATCATACAAGGGGCGAGGCTACCGATAAAACAGTTAATAGAATATCCAACTTGGTGTTACACACATATATCATGAAACTATATATTTCATGAGAAATGCTTGTAACACCAAGATGGACATTCTATAACTAATACAAATAAAGCAATATATCATGCTGATGTGAATGATTTGGTATAATGACATCGTGACCAAGTTGACTGTGCTGAAAGTGTATTTGCAAATGCGGTATTAGCCTAACTTTTATCCAACCCTACCACAATTCAATTTCTACGCGACTATCACAACATCATAAAGCGATCTCCTGTTAAGTGCCATGACATTGAACTACTAGGTTTGCTGATGTAAGAATAAACATACGCCGTTAAAAGTGACAGCATGTGTTCAGACTGTGTATACAGTTATTTTAGTTAAATTTAACACACAATGTTGTGATTTATCTAGTCTTGGACTGCCAAGACCGTACAATATCACGCGTATGTCCTACTTGCAGATATCGGTCTGGTCAAATACGGTCGATTAAAAGCTACAGAGTCTCTCGATCAATCGATTTCTTCTTTGTAGGTGTGTCTTTATTTATAACTTCATGTTCACCAGCTCATGTCGAAATCGGGTATTTAACATGTTAAAGCGAGCAAATATAGCGCAGGAAATTATTTACTGTATATACATCGACACAGGTAGCAGTATTATTTCCTGTGTATATCTATATACAAATACTGGATCTCCAGGCGGAACATTTTCTCAAGGATTTGAAACCTGAGTTTGGCAAAATGATGCTTTATGCTTAATATAAGTGGCATTGACTTAGTTGGAAAGTATGTTCGTTGTAGAGTATATCTAAGTAATTACATATAAAGTAATTTATCCCAAGAATAGGACGATTTTTTCTATTTAAAGTGTATTATCACTGTTTAACTGTGTGCACATTCCACCTAAGATGCATGTAACCTGCTGCCTTGTTTGTTAGAGAATATAACCTGTCGGGGAGATCTTTATTTACGTCTCATTATAATTGGATGACACCACTGTAAGAGTGAGGTTTGAACCTGGTGTAAACCACCAGTCCCCTTTCCTGACACTGATTGTTCCAATGCAGTGGCCCTATTGTCAATCCTTTTATGTTTGCGATGGCATATCTTACCTTCAACTAGTGGTTGTAATTATTGTTTGTTTCTATCCTGTCTATGGGGGTGAGGGGGTTGTTAATTGTGGTCCGTGATTGCTATATTTCCTGTTCGACGTGTATATCTAATTTCAGTAACTATTGCTCGTTGCAAATATGTATACTGCATGTATGCGTACAACTGAGTTCATCAATTGCTAAGAACACCCAATTCCTATACTGTACTCGAGCACCAGAAATAACAGTTTACCGTTCTTTCACAACGCAGTCAATATCTAGCTGATTAATCGTAACCGCACTATTCCGTTTGATAAAATACGAGATTGCGTTAGATCTGCTAAAACATTTTATATGCATGTGTTTTCTTTTCAGTATAATAAAATGATAAAATCAGTACAACATTAAGCACTCAAGCACAACTCTTTGGCACCATTATCAAATTATAAAAAATGCAAACAACTAACTGATTGATCAGCAAATAGCTTTACAATCCCTTACATGTAATGTGGAGCCGGTGCATGCAAGTAAGCTATTTATATTAAAAATGTTGATGCACCTGGTAAGATGTAAATTAGCTGATGTAATTTAAGTTTAGATTAAGTATATAACATGGTTTATTAAACCACTCAATGCTGATTGGTTATTGGGGAGGTTTTTAAATTCCTATCAATAAGGCAGTTTAACCATTAAGACGTCATTTGGAAGTAGAATACCGCTAAAGCCTGTGCTAGGGGGCGTAAAAGGTGTTGCTTCTTTCATAACTTCTCATGAACAGACTCAATAAACCGATTCTGCTGCTGTATTCTGTTAATTGTGTTTGTTGCTCACAAAGGATCACCTTTATCAGTATTTATTAACATTCACACTAGCGTTCGTTTAGTGCAGTGTGGCGGCTGTAAAAAGTCTCCCCGTGCTACGAATCAGTAGTGTTATTTTTACTGGTCCTTTGGGACCAACGAGCCCAATATAGGTGACTTTGAAGTAGAATACCGATTCAAAGTAGAATACCCCTTAAGCCGGTGCTAGGGGGCGTGAGAGGTGTTGCTTCTTTCATTACTTCTCATATACAGACTCAATAAAACCGAGTCTGCTGCTTATATTCTCTTAATTGTGTTTGTTGCTCACAAAGGATCACTTTTATCAGTATTTATTAAACGCAATAAAACACGTTAACCATTGAAAAGTCATTTTAAGCATCAGATGCAAAACAACACTGAAGTGGAATGCGCTATTTTAACATACGCTACATTCCAACAACACAATTAAATAGAATATAGCTGCATATTTTTCAGATGGACATAAAATGCAAGTTGTGAGATTGTGTTTGTATTTTGTTCAGTCTCTCGACAAATTGTGTATCATGATACATACAAATCCATGTCAGATAAGAAATAATATATTTCCAGTGGGTTTATATTGTGCGAGATCAAAACCTGGTGTATGGGACTTGAAACACATCGAAACCGAACACATGCGGCTCTTGTTATCAACAATCTTCAAGTTTCGCCCACCAGGTATTGATCTGGAACAATATAAACCCTCTGGGAATATTGTATATCTTAAATACTGTAACAACTCGTCAGTCCAGTGGAGTATATGTATGGTGTGTTCTTCAGTGTAGTGCTGCTAATATATGTAAGAATGATAGATGTTCTTATGTAAAAATACACGTGTTGAAAATATGGGTAACGGCTCTCTCTTTCTCACACACACACACACACACAAACATATATTCTGAACTATTGTTTTAACAATTGCTATAGTCGCTGAGAAATTATGCCGTTCAGTTTGTGTTATTCTACATGAATGCATTGGAACACAAAATATTTACAATAATTCTAAGATTTATTGCAGACCTTTAATGCTGTGTTTTTAAGTTTAATGATTTTAAAGTTTTTTTTGAGTTCTTAAGAAAAAATCTAAACATGTACCTGTATTATATCAAATAAAGTTTTCTCTAAACATTCATGACACGATACATGTTATGGCATGAACAGATACAAAAACAGAACAGAATTCTATTCAACTTGTACATAGTACCTCGTTGGTCAACATGAATTTACACGATACATGATTTTAAGTGAACAGTATAATACATGTATTATACAATTTGTTTGCAATAAAAGATAAACAATATTGAAACACAAATAACAAAAAACAACGTGCTTTACAACATGTTGAAAAGTTATTATACAATACTTATATAGTATACTATACACAAGTTATTATACAATACATATATAGTATACTATACACAAGTTATTATACAATACATATATAGTATACTACACACAAGTTATTATTCGATACTATACACATTGGAGCAATCGAAATCCAGATAAACACGATTAGGGTTTATATAGTTGATTTCAGACCAGAACAGATTATATATTTGTTTGTATCTCTTAAACAGTATGTTTTGACATCTTAATATGTGTCAGTTTTTAACTGTTTTAGACGTAATTACTTACTTTTTTTACAATAAATGTTCTAGATTATCATTGACATATGCTTTGGAGAAGAAAGGCAGCTACCAACTGTATTCATTAAAATTATTTTTAAACCATGGTCAATGAGAATAAATGATTTTTTCCTGATTTGGCGGCCATCTTGGACGCCATCTTGCATTTCTCACTTGGCACCATGATTCAAAATGTCTACCCTCAAATGTTTTTTCTTAGAGGATTCCACAAAGATATTTAGGGAACATATAAATGCACACAAAACTTCTATCAGCTACTAGATTACACCTAACGTTATTGTTTTCCCGGTGCAAACAATGATACAATGAGGACTGGCGTGGCGCAGTCGGTAGCGCGGCAAGACACTTTCCCTTAGCCTCGTCGGATGGGGACGTGAACCGGGTGGTCCCGTGTATCGGTCTATCCTCCGAGCACGTTAAAGAACCATAGGAATCTTTTCGATAATAAAAGTAGGGGACGGTTCCCGGATTCCTATGTATCGCTCCCCACTCGCTCTGGGGCGGCTCTAAATAAGGCTCTAACTAACCTATACTGTGTTGGTGAGCCGTTTAACAACATTCAGTTCAGTTCAATTCAATTCAATGATAAAATGTGTGTTCCCTTAGTTTAATTACCATGAACAAGGAATGCAACATAAACACGCCAGTCCCTTACGCTTTACGGTTTTGGAAAACAAGTACACTCAGTAAAATAAATACAATTGAGGTCTACTACACAACACTCAAGTCTTTTGTAATATTTCCATAAACGTTGATTTAATTAAACAATAATGTCAATTGATCTGCTTTATCAGCAGACACAGCAGAAATGAAACATATTTAGTGCAAAAGTATTGGATTCCTGTTTCTAAATTATGATACGAGCTTCTGCAGTATCAGAGGCATTAGAAAGGTAAACTTATATATGCAAATAACTGCAGTTTGAAAGAAAATGTGGTAAACATGAACCCAGCATTGTTCCCAGGTTACTGCTTATCCTCTTATCGAATTAGGTGTTTTTTTATAATAAACGGATGCACAAAGGAATTATCTATATTTTGTTTCTAACATCAAATACTGATGAACATATTTCTTTGCTTTTTCTATTTGTATCTGTTTTACATATAATTTAATAAAATGCACTTCGATAACAAAGAGCGGTCAAAACTTTAATTGTTATTATAGGTATAATTTTTTAATAAAACAAATGGGCTTTCGATTTCCTTAATTTAAGAATTGATGCGCTTTTTGTTTTGGCGTTCATTACGTGTTTATTCCATTAAGCGATGGGAAAACATATCAGCATGATTTTATAACGGATATTTCGACAATAAAACACGTTTAAAAACTTTTTTTACTGAAAGAATGCGATAATCTGTTTGAAATTACCTATCCAATGTTTTAATTATACAATATGCAAACTTTTTAAGCCTGTTTATAGTTTAAGGTTTATAGTCCGTTCACCAACAAACTCGATAAGCCGTGGGGTATCTCCCCAGCCAACCCTGTTTTCGCTTCTTGGAGAAAGGGTTGGATGAGGTAAGAAAGTTAATCCTCGGCCCACGTAATGTATGCCTTTTTATACGACAAGAGTAAGTTGTAAACGACTATTTTAAAGACTGTATTACCAATGATAAAACAAACGTTTCAGAGAGGGAACAACCGTCCGTGTATTTTCCCCAAAATACTTGGCCACTTTCCATCGTGACGCATTGGATGCGTGCGCTGTAGCATCGTTTACCTAAAATTGAAGTTTTTCTAAATTGAACTATTTTTAACAGAAACAATCAAATTAATGTATATCTATAATTGAAGCCATTTCCCATTACGTGATCCGAGTAATAACTTGTATACCCCATCCAACCCCTTCTCGAAGAAACGAAAACGGGGTTGGCTGGGGTATGAAATAAAACCTTAATTTCGGCTCAGGGTTACCGTTACCATAAACTTCGTAAAACCTTTGCAAAATTTTATTATCGTAACCCAGATCTTCTTTCCAAATATAAATGTAATTTAAGGACTCTTCTGCGACAAGGACTATCACAACCTGACTTCTATGATGATGTGATTTATAAACTTCGTAAGATTCTTGGTCATGATCACTTTCATACTATCTTTGTTAAACTTGTTAAAAAGTTTATCAAAAGAGGTTATGACCCTATCATTTTGCAACGTACTGCATGCTTGGTGGTGGACCATTTTACAGTTCGACACTATGCTTTCCTCTTTAATTGTACGATGACCGGACAGGCTGTGGACCCTATGATGACGCCTACCTAAAGCCCATTGGGACGGTGGCGTTTGATGTTTGTCCATGATCTTTCTCGTCGTGCCCTTAATGGTGTATTCTCTTACTGCTCTAGCTTCTGCCAAGTCATTGAGTACCTTCATTGTGGCTTTCTAGGCTATAGTTTTTTTGTATTATATTTACACGAGCATATTTGTGTTTTACTTATATTGCCTATTGATGCTGCCTTGTTGGTTAGAGATTAGATCATGGCGGGGATTTCTTTATTTACACTGTCCTGTTTTAATGGGATGACAGTAGGGTAAGTGTAAGGTTTGGTGCACCCTAGAACCGGTTTAAACTCCCAGTGGCCTACTTTGCCACTGACCGTTCCAAGGCGGTAGCCCTATTGTCAACCCTTTAGTGTTTGTGATGTCGTTTACTTTTATTATTACTTTTGCCTTCTTGTTTGTCTGTTTCCATGTTTGTTTCTGTGTTTTGTGGTTGACTGTCTTCATTGAATGCTACTTTCCCTGTCCGATCTTTTTATATTTCTTTTAAAAAGTCTGCATATTGTATAATTAAAACATTTAATAGTTAAATTTAAACAGGTTATCATGTTTTATTGTCAAAATATCCGTCATAAAGTCATGCACATATAAACTTTCCTATCGCTTAATGCAATTAAGACGGGACCACGTAATGCATGGTTTTATTAATATAATGATTATTCAATATACGAATAAGATTTGGTACAATTTTAAGAATATTATATGCATTAGTTATCTCGTAATCTGTATTCGATCATGGATTTCACTTTGAAACAATTTTCTTAAAATAATACTGAGTGGTATTATGTTTCAGCTTGTGTTCCATTTCGGTATATCTCGGTTTACGTAGTGTGCAGGCATACATTTTACCGAAAACGTTACTAACGAATTAGGCTTTGCGTCGGCACCTGACGTGTCTTTCTGTCAACATTTCTCAATCAGTTTGATACATTTGATAGTTGTTCAACTATTCAGAGACACACATACAGCTTTCAACGAAATTCGTAGCACTTGACTAATCAGGCAGAATTAATATACATTATAATAATTTCCAGACTATTTATTGTAAATAATATCAGACACTCAGCATTCCGGAGACTTCTTTTTCAAACTCCTAACATCAAATGCAGCATCGACCATTTCCTAATTAGTTTCTTTAAGGTTTTAACTAATCACAATGTCGTAATAAAAGACAAAAAATCAGAATACAACTACCACTGCACGAAATAAGGGATTTAATCTAAAACTTACATTTGCTGCAATGTCATTAAATTCCATGTGTGGGATTTAGTCGGATTTTAATTACACTTAAAGGAATAATAAATGTTTGCAACTTGTATTTGGAATTTAAGTGCATTTGATCGCAATTAAAGGTAACGATACATCATGATGCACTTTTAATGATTGCTTAAACCTAGCGGCGGTATTTCATACTGACTTTGGTGGAATTTAATTGCAATTAAATATAACGATATTTCATATACAAAGAACGACTCCTAAGATATCAAAATTATATTAAATGATTATTTATTAGTTCAAATAAATGTAATGACACATCATGTCGCACATTTAATTAATACTTACTTTTAGTGATATCTCATATTGAATTTAATGGTATTTAATTGCTATTAAATAAACATGAATATGTGCAAGCATTATATTATATAAATGTATAATTGGCAATAAAGCAGTGTAGGGTATATGCTTGATGAATCTGACTTCAAGTTTGTGGGTGAGTTGTGAGTTTGAAATGATGATGCATATATACACTTCAGTAAAGGGTCCTACTGGACATTAGTGTACAATAAAGAGAAGCATTGCATTTTTACATGTAATGACTAGTGGTTTCAGACATAATCTAGAACTTGAAAAGGGAATATTAATAGCATCAAGTGTTTCGGACATACCCACAAGGTAGGATATTGTAAAGTATGAACTGCAAATGATTACAGCATCGGCATACAAAAAAGTATGAACTGTAAATGCTTAAACACAATACATTATTGGTGATTAAAGTGAATATACTTTACTAACATTACTAAGGTTATGAAATTTCAATGTTGGTTATTATTGTTCGAAATTAGTATTTACATCGTAAATAGTTACTAATGAAAAATGTATGCAACATATATTGATTTTTGTTTTCCTTTATCCAATTGTATATCCTACTTAGCATATTATTGATTATTGATTGCAATTAGTTATAACTGAGATTGCACATCAAATATATAAAGTCTTCACTTGGATATGATTAAAACATATGAAATAAGAAATATTGTTTAATAATTGTAGGAATAACAGCTAAAAAGTATATTGTGTCGATACATATGCAGGCTATATAACAGTGTTAGTTAATTACTAATTGACGCATTTGTTGAAGACTGCTTTGATTAATAGGCAAACTATATGTCTATAAAGACACTTTTCACACATTTGCTAAAACTCTTGGAGGGGCAGTTATAAACATAGTAGGTGGTGATCAGTGTATGTATTCTTGGGATATTTGAAGCTAATAACATACACATCTTGTCTCAGTCCTATATAAAATAGTTATACCATATATCGGATCAGACATCTATACACGTTTATGGGTTCAGCACACACACACTATCTGACTGAGAATGGTATGTGAACAATATCATACTAACACAGGCAGTGTGTGCGCTACGGAATAAACCTCACGTTGAAACAGTGTGATTTAAATGACAGAAAAGGGATCCCTGAAAAGATTGCCATTGGAATCTACTAAATAGTTTAATATATATATATCGCGTTATACATGATTGAAATGGAACAAACATGAATATGTAAATTTAAGCAGACACCACCAGTGTTCCCTACATCACATTTATCCGCAATAAAATGTCATTAAATTTCATGTAAAAGTGGAGTTTAAGTGAAGTTTAAGCAGACACCAGTGTTTTCTACACTACATTCATGCGCAATAAAATTTCATTTAATTTCATGTAAAAGTTGAGTTTTTAAAGTGAAATTTTAGCAGACAACAGTGTTTCCTACATCTCATTTAACCTCAACAAATGTTCATTAAATTTCATATTAAAGTGGGGTTTAATGAAATTTAAGCAGACAACAGTGTTTCCTACACCACATTTATCCGCAATAAATTTTCATTAAATTCCATGTAAAAGTTGAGTTTATACTTATATTTAGATATCCGTGGTACATTTTCAAATGTTTTTGTTTTCTTACTTACATTTCGATTCGGTGGTTCCACTATTCCGGCCGATAAAGGCTCTGGGTATTGTTTAACCGCCCATAGGATATGTTGTCTGCGTTTTAACTTAATCTTTTGACTGTGACTTGTGATGCGCAGGCTTCATAACCGCTGCTCCCAACTAAATTCCACTTTAGTGTTTATTTCGCCTTTCGGGGCATATAATATTATACACTGGCACCATACGCCGCTGGACGTAGAATAATGGCAGTAAATATGGCATGTTCATGCCATCTTCGGGATGGTTACAATTCTGTACTATTGATTTTATGAATATTGAGTTATGCTCAACCCGGGGCTAGGGGGCGTGAACGGAGGCATATTTCACTACCGTTCATGAACAGTCTCAAGCAAACCGAGACTGCAATATTTCGTATTTATTGTGTTCAGCCGTTTCCAAAGGTGCACTATCATACTCTTTTAATTGAAGTTTTAGCGGACAACAGTGTTTCCTACATCACACATAACCTCAACAAAATCCCATAACATTTCATATTAAAGTGGAGTTTAAATCACACTTAAACTATAACAAATTTCAGGTATTTCGTGAAAAATTAAATTCCATTTAAAGGTGAATTAAATCTGAAACGTAAAGGGGTATTATACTTGCTGATACCTCATTATACCAGGAATTTAAGTGTAGTTTAATTGAGATTTAAGTTGTGATTAAATCCCTTATTTCATGCAGTGTACTGAGTTCAATGAGTTCAAGTCACAAGTCCATTGTGGTTTTTGGACAAGAATAGGGCAACTGTTTATTCAGGCATAGAGGTAAAATCCTGTCGAATCCATATTCATTTTGTAATTTTTGTCATGTTAATTAAATGTATTTGTCTCTGTATTGTTTCAGGTGCTACTTGATTTCTGGCAGAAAACAGTGAGTGTGACTTCAGCAAAACGTGGAGTGTTTACAACAGAATTTGCAAGCTACTATGTATTTCTGCATGTTAAAAGTTTCTAGGTCCTTTCTGCCTAACATAATATGGCTCTGGAATGTTCATTTCTGATGGCGCCATATAACCCATTTACTTTAGTGAGTGGTAATACCCAATTCAACTCTGCAACCAAACTAAAAGAAAGACAACAATATCGGACAGGGAAAGCAGCACCCAAGGACGACAGCCAACCACAAAACACAAAAACAAACACGCAAACAGACAAACGAGAAGGCAAAAGTAAAAAAAATGCAAACGACATCACAAACACAAAAGGGTTGACAATAGGGCTACAGCCTTGGAACGGTCAGAGGCAGCAAAGGCCACTGGAGGTTTAAACCGGTTCTAGGGTGCAGACCCTACAGTCATCCCATTAAAACAGGACAGGGTAAATAAAGAAATATGCTCGTGTAAAAATAATACAAAAAAACAATAGCCTAGAAAGCCACACTGAAGGTACTCAATGACTTGGCAGACCGCAGAGCAGTAAGATAATAAACCATTACGGGCACGACAAGAAAGATCATAGACAAACAGTAAACGCCACAATCCCATTGGGCTTTAGGTAAGCGTCATCATAGGGTCCACAGCCTGTCCGGTCATCGTACAATTAAAGAGGAAAGCATAGTGGCGAACTGTAAAAGAGTCCACCACCAAGCATGCAGTACGTTGCAAAATGATAAGGTCATAACCTCTTTTGATAAACTTATTAACAATTTTAACAAAGATAGTATGAAAGTGATCATGACCAAGAATCTTACGAAGTTTATAAATCACATCACCATAGAAGTCAGGTTGTGATAGTCCTTGTCGCAGAAAAGTCCTTAAATTACTTTTATATTTGGAAAGAAGATCAGGATTACGATAATAACATTTTGCAAAGGTTTTACGAAGTTTATGGTAACGGTAGCCCTGACTTAGTAGCTTTTTAGTTATACAAAAATTACAAATATTAAAGTCCTCAACTCGAGTACAAGCTCTTGAAAAACGAATAAGTTGAGACACATATCCCATAAGAAGTTGCTCGGGAAACATCCTCATCAAAGTGGGGATAATTAACAATGTCAAAATTAAAATCATCTCTCTTGTCATAGATGTTGCTAATTATTTCACCATTTTCAATCGAGAGATCTAAATCAAGAAAAGAAACATTATTATCAGATATATTAGCTTTGTTAAGTTGAAGTTCTTTAGGATAAATCTTATTAACCATAGTTGGAAAGAAATAGTTGTCAATGTTCAATATGTCTTCAAGATACCGAGAGGTGTCATTAAAGGCTTCAGTAGCATCTGCCTGGGTATCTGGTGAAAGACTCAACATGAAATCTCTTTCATAGCAAAATAAAAACAAATCTGCGACAAATGGTGCACAGTTCGTACCCATAGGGATACCAACAATTTGTCTATAAACGGAGGTTCCATACCTGACGAAAATGTTATCTAATAGGAAGATGAGTGCTTCACAAACTTCATAGCAAGTCCACATAGTATAATTGTCTAAACTGCCGTTAGTAAAAAACGCTTTGATATTATTACAGGCCAAAAATGTAGTATTTTCTCTAGCAAATGTTTTTTGAATAATAGAAATTAGCTTGTCGTTGACAATGAATGAATGAATGAATGGTGTTTTATTACAAGATGATGTGGTAAAGTTGTATATACTTTGTAGAAATCATAAGTGCTTATAGATGAAACATGACGTTTATTGAAAATTTTATCAAGAACGTCTCCTGAATATTTTATAGATCAAAACAAATCAATCCAAGAGTTTTAATAAGTTTTATCACAATATCGTTTAACGTGATCTTTAACGGCAGTAAGACAAGAAGTTAAACGTTTGGAGATGTTTGTTGCAGTGCAGGCACTAGAATTCGAAATAAAGGATTTTTATGTAATTTAGGAATCCAGTACATAGTAGGACCTAAAACAAATTTATTATGAAATTCCTCAATTCCCGATTTTAAATTACGAAAGGAAAACCTAGGTCTCGGAGGAAGTAAAGAGGGGTTAGCGTTATAAAAGTTAATACGTGTATCTATAATTTTAAGAATTGACTTTTTCCAAGTAGAAAGCGAGTTTGGGTCCGCATGTTCTCTACGACACCATTTTATACTAAAATCTTCAATGGAGTGGGCGATTTGGGCACGACAGGCATTAAAATCAATAATTGAAGGTAATCTATATTTAGGAACTTTCGAAAACAAATGCCGAATACGTTTATTAACAATATCAAAATTACCAGTGATGGCATGACCTGGTGGTGCATAGCAAAAGTTTGATGTGTTACATTCACATTCCTTTGGAGTGTTATTTACTATATCAAGGTCGGAAACAATTGTGTTGTAGTTGAAAATACTATTTCTAATAGGCTTTTTGTACTTATAACAAATTGCAGGACTTTCGGAATTTTTGAAATATTTTGGGATAGAATCAACTACATGAGCATCTAGAAAAATATTAGGCATGTCAATAAAATCAAATGCCTGAGGTGATCAGACTCCTTGTCAATATGGGGTCGGAGAACATGTTGTGTGTAGCTTTGAACTTTCAACTCGAAGGTAACATCGAATACAAGTCAAGTATTTTGAAATATAGCAAAGCATTACTATCTCACTAATTGGAGATGGGTGAATACTTGATTACGTAAAGAAAAATATTGATATAACATGCGGTTGATATACATTTGAAGCTACTGACATCCCTTCATTCAATTCCAAAACTAAAAATAATTCGAATACAATATCCACCATTATTCCGTTGGTGAGGCATTGTAAGTATGATAAGAGAATCTGAGTGTTAGCGGTGATTGTATAAAATGCCGTAACAATCACATTATAAACAATTACCTTTTCTAATCGTAGGTGTGATTTACCGTCACATATATTCAATGTGTGGTTCTAGAGATACAATGGAAAAAGTAACTCATGGATTGTATGCCACGTATATAGAGATTCAAGTGAGATTTATTGGGAAGATATACTAGACAATCTCTAGGAAATGGATTCCTCTAAATGGAAGTAGTTATTATATTTAGAGAAATAAACAGGGATTGTCCCAGTAAATAAATTGATCGGATATACGGTTATACTTGATTAGGGTTTATATAGTTGATTTTAGACCGATCTCGCGTAAATGAAAGTTCCAGTACTTTAATCATATTTAACCGAACATATAGCTGTATAGTATGACGTTTGCGTTTAAGATATAGAAAAATGCATGATTGTAAAAAACAAAATAAAACACACAAGCACAATATTGTGATCATTTTAACGTGTTGACGAAATTGCGTTCGCCGACTATTTCATGGGACTAGATAACACCTCTCGAAGGTATACCTCTCGTAATATACTAGTTTTAAGGAATAACAAATACGTCAATATTGTAAACACGATTTACCTTTTAACAACAAAAGTTAAACACACACATTCATCCAATTATGAATCAACTACCACTGTAAGCACCTATCTAATATATTGCATATGCATAATCCCGTCATTGAATTTATAAACTCGAATTTCATAAAAACAATAAATAATAATAATAATTATTTATTGATCTAAATTTACAACCGTAAAATCTTGAAATTTAATATATGAAAAGGAAGACAGCCGCTAGAAGGCCATATTTATTTACACGTGCGTACTGCCCCCATTGCCCTTAAGCGCACGTAAAACAAGTCTAAACATATATCGAGACGTTAATACTCAATCGCCTTTCTATGAACGGGAAATGGCCGCCAAACTGCCATATTGCATACGAGCGAAGATAAACTACAAGTGCATTACGCCCCACACCCCAAAACTCCACTCACATTTCCTTTAATATGTATGTAAAATCAAGAACAACCTGGTTTGGAGACGGACGGTCAGACCGACGGACGGAGGACGGACGGGAAGACGGGGATTGAACCTTTAGTTCCTTCCAGTTTAAGCCAGTAGTAGACTAAAAGACTCAGAATGTATATTATGGAAGCAGCAATTCGAAGGAGTCAGTGTCAAACTGTCTGCAATTAAGATTTACAAAGGGTGATAGTAGTCACGTGAACACGATGATGTACTTATACGTCACAGCCTACGTCATCTGTGACGTATACTATTCGTTCTCTACTTTAAATCATATATCCAATGGTTTCTTTATAAATCCTACCTAAAATATAGAGATCCAATAAACTAATCGTTCTGGTTTAATATAAAACATGCATATTTTCCAGTGATAACATTTAAAAACATATCTAATTTATTATATGCCTGCAAGTTTTTGATGTATGAGGAGATATGGGGTTCACAATTATATGAAAGAAAATGATCAAGCGTTCATTGAGACATATCTTTAAGTTCAAGTGATATAAAAAAGAACACAATACATTTAATTGCAACGTCTGATCCATTAAGAGGGAAACAGTGCAAACACTCTTTGAAAGCAGTGTCACTGATGGTGCAAATGAATACAATTTCTCTTCTCCTGGTAGTTTCTAAAATAACTGAAAACCCTTGCTATGATGTTTTCGTTCATTGCTTAAAAGATTTAAATTATACCACTTCATTTAATTGCTTAAAGTAGATTTCTCAAAGGACATGCTATGGAACTCTTCTGAACATGATTGGTAAGAAGAACTTAATATTCATGGCAACTTCGTAGGAGACGTAATGATTGAATTTCGAAAAGCTGGTCGTCTAGTTGATTGTAGGCTACACGGCTGAATGATATAATCGTCACGTTTTGCATTCAATAATGATATATATTATAATTTCTACATCAGTGTACACAATCAAAGCAACAGTCACACAGTGACACAACTATACAATTTGAAAGCTAAACAATAATAACAATATTATTAATAATAATATATTCTTTATTTCTAGACATTAAGACAATGCTAAAAAAATTCAAGGTACTTATTTACAATGTGGCCTTCTGAAAAACAAACAGAAAGCAAAACATATATCGTAAATAAACAACACAATAGCACCTCACATAATCAATGCACTCTATTTTAGAAACAAAATGAAAAATACATTTGCACTGACAGACCCGTGTTCATTTACACATGGATATTTTATAAGGACAGTTTATACTTATACTTGACATCACATCATAATTAAATATGCGAACTCGCTACCATGCTGCAAGTCCGATCTATTTCACTTCCCTATGTTTATCACAGTTATTTTTGCCTATTGGTATGTTGGTTTATCGGTAGAAGTATAGATAGGGAACCCGCCAGTAGCTTTATAAACGAGAAACTTACACATGGGTTGATTTTCGGGACAAATGGCAGAAATCATTGCAGAAGGTTAACACATATGTTACTGCATATCATCCAAATTTTATCGAATTCTGTCGAGTTCTGATGAATGTTATAACATTTTCTAAAAACGTATAGACGAAGAATTTTAGCTGTGACTTGAACATATCAAAGTATGCGTTTCGCGACAGGAATGAAGCGTTTCACTTTGATCAAGATGACAGTTTTTTTTCTTGTTTCAATCTGGGTGATGGAAAATACTCATATTGAAAGTTTGCAAGATTATACTATGTGACGATAAATCGTTACCTGAATTATTTTTTTGAAAATGTAACGAATGAATAAAGAATGACAGATGGCGGAAAATCATGACCATGAGAATAAGTGTTTATGATGAAACATCATCAACATTTAAGGTGATGTTTTTTTTAAAAGTTCCTGACTGATACACATATAGACATCGGCATATTGTTCGAAATTTGAAAACTGGAATTTTAGGTTAATTGGTTGTTGGTTTGAGTTGAGCAAGATCATTTCGGGTTTCAGATCGGAGACAGTAGGTTTTATTACAAGAACTATTTAACAGTTCTGATATATAATTTCGATGATTTATCGATTTAACTACCAAAACAGCTGTATTAAATTTACATCTATCTTGAAACGAAAGCCATTTAAGTTCACTGAACAGTTCAGATGTACGAGCTTTAGAAGTTGTGTTAAGAATTATTCTAGCTGCTCTGTTTTGTATTTTAACAATTTTATTTATAACTGTATTGTTTCCTTTTCCGCAAACGGTACGACAGAAATCAATGGTAACTGGTAAAACGATTTTCCCGATTTTCCTTTGAAGCTACCTTGTTTCAAATCTCGGTCATTTATCATTACAGAACTAGTCTTCTTATCCACTTCATCAACGAACGAAATAGTCATGCTTTCCTTAAGACATCATAAACATAAAAAAGATATGTTGTCCTATCCATTTTAATTTGACGTGTATATATTTTTATACAGATAATGTTTCTTATAACAATGCATATGACAATACTAGTCTAACATTGTATTCTGTTTATTCCAAAAAGAAATAGCCATTCTTTCCTATTCATTTATTAGATTCCAATTACGCCAACTATTAGTAGAGTATCAAGTGGAATAATTTCCATTTATTATCAGAATGTTGGTTAGTACTGGTAACAAAAGCCAGGGTTAAGATAACTGACCGAAAATGACTGAAAACAAATGTTGATAAATGGCGTTAAACCCAAACACAACAAGAAATTCGGTGAATTGATAACCCTCGGCGAAGTGTTGTCTTCTGGGTAGAAGCAAAGACTGAAAAGAAATAAAGACGAACACAAACAACTGAGGTATTGGGTTCTGCAAGTCGTCTTGATGAGTTGAGAATAAGAGCCGATTTATTTCAAAATCCATCCATGCATGTGATAGTTATATAGCGGACACGAACATTGTAACGGACGAACGGATGGACGGACGAACGAAAGTACAGACAACGCAGAAACTATATCAAAAAAAAAAAAGTAAAACTTGTCTATAACTAATTGGTGTTTAACGAAACCTCGGGGTTAGACCTGTCGGTACCGGAGGCATTCATGTTTTCTTATGTTCAATGGTAATTCAGCTAGAAGAGTGCCAGCATTAAGGAGGTTGGCTGGTCAATGTAAGCATGCGCCGTATGACGTAATACGTTTGGTAATGTCGTAATCTGGTTCGCAAACAAATCGCAATATATTGGTTAATTTTAGAAATGTAAATGAAAAATATGTCAATATATTTGTTTTATATAAAAATAATATGAAAACTGTGCGTGATAACATATTTTAAATTTCAATAGTACGACAACCGAATGTCGTCTGAAAGATGGCGCCATATTTAAAGTTGTTTATGTTTTGATGTTTTTAGCCGATATTGTTCACATATTTTTATGCGTTTACCGTTTTAAATAATTCTACAGTGCCGCGTCATAGATTTAAATGAAAGTTCGTTAAAACATTAACTTCAAATAAGGTTAAACAATCATCGGATTTTAGACAGAAATTATGGAAATTCATGTTTTTTTCGACTTCGTCAACAAGTATTTTCCCAGACATATCCATGCTGGACCATTATAAGGAAGGAGTTCGTAAAAACTGACAACGCACGTGAACCTTGGAGCCTTGTCAGATGAGTGGTGGAGTTAGGACTTTTAGCCGACGGATTAAAGGCATGTACTTCGTGTGGTGGTCATCTTCATCTACACCATTGCATAGAGGTCTAGCGGCAGTTCCGCCGTGAATTGGTTAACTGCCAGACACTCAACAAAATATCAACAGTGAAACAACATTGGTAAACTTTCGACAGAAACACCAAGCCAGCTACAGGTAAATACATTTGTTGGTTATCTGGTTATTAGAAAATATATTTAGATCCACCCAAATGTCTTAAGACGTGTGCCTGAAACAGATATAATTACGGAAAAAAAGAATCATATCACAATTGTCAAAAAGGTAGTTGACAGGTAGGGTTATAGCTCTGTTGATAGTGCATATTATATTAAGTCAAAGACCCAGGGTTATAGTCACTGTTGAGGCACAATTTTGTTTTTCAACCCCTGTTTCAATTTTGAGCTAGTCCAGGAACATCCTGATACACCAGCAGTGGTTCTTTGACATACTTAGACAATATGGGAAGCATTTCAACGTCAGGGTATAAACTTACACAGATTGCGGCCTTTGTGCAAAGTCAGACTATCCAGTATTATGGCCGTACCTACATATAAGTCAACTTGTTAGATCTTTTAGCTATATATTTGAGCTTTTCCTTGGTAAAAAATAAAAGTTGGCTTAGTTTATGATACAGCAATAGGTTATGTCTATTTGAAAACTATTTATTTAAGAAATCATTCAAGTTGTTTTAGGCGTCTGTGTGGTTTTAAACTCTGTTAGTAATTGGCAAATTTCGGTGTATTTGGCCAAACCAAAAACACCTGTGATTCAAGTTATCCTACCTAGCCTATTTTTTTTGGCTGTACCCTGAACATATTTTTGCCATATTTGAATTGATAAGTCTGAGATTCCTGTTCTATACAGACTGTGTAAAAATAATTAACAAAATAAATTAAAATGTTTTCGCATTTTCCCTGCCTACCTTCCCTATTTTTTATTTGGCCTTAGCTAGCGGCTTAGCGTTTAGGGTAAATTTGCCATTTACTAATGGCGTTTTGCCATTTACTAATGGCGTTTAAAAAGGCATCTAACAAATGTGAATCAATTATTCTTTTTTTTTCTGCATTTACCGGTATGCGGTTTTAAACGCCGCTATAAAATTGCAAATTATATGAAATGCTTTAGCAATTTTGCCATTAACTACATACATTTAAAACAGACACAAATGTAAATTGTTTATACATGCATTACAGTGAGATATTGTTTTGTTTTTTAGCAACAGTGTATAGTCGACAGGACATAACACAGATCAACAGTGTTTTGGCGTGTTTGAATATCCATCCGCCAACACACTCCCAACCGCACCCCCAGATAATACACATAATACAAATAAAATAAAGAACTTGTTTTGACACTTTTTTCGCAAAAGTTTTCGGAAACGACTTTCAATTAATGTTCGTCTAATTTTTAACATGCCCGACGGGCATATCAGTTTGCAAAATTTACATGCCCGACTTGAGTTTTACCGACCGCGGGCTTCGGGCTACCCGCTAATTTGGAATACTCGTAATTTCGTGTCGCTGTGACCTGCTTTTGACGAAATATAGGTCACACCTGGTCTACACTATTATCCCTCACTAAAAGAAGAAAAAGTAGTAATTGTCAAGGTCACTTAGACCTGATCAGTGTGATGTAGATTGCATTTGCTATAATGCCTTGTTTAGTAAAACATAATTATTAAGTTTTATTTTGAACGGACTTTTTAAATGAGATCTGTATTAAATATATTTATTATTTACATTTCTATGGGTGAAAGATTGGGATTTCTCAGTGAAAGAATATTCGAAATCGCTAATTATTAATAACTAACTCCGAACACAAAAATAACTAACTGTGACGTTGAGTGATGAGGTCAATAAAGTGTGGCTGACGTCGACGTCATCCTCCGATAACGTTCAATAAAGCGAATAAGTTCGGTTAAAATCATACATAGACTGATTTAAAATGTAATAAATAGATTATTTAACTGCTGGGTTCGATTATAGGACATCCTTCACTTGATGATAGACGTGTTTTGTTTTTTCACTCACTCGCATACGCTTGTTTGTGTAAAAAACACGTCTACCATCTCGTGAAGGATTTCTTTATAATCAATCCAAGCAGTTAAATAATTTCTATTTAAATTAATGCATTTGTGTATACCGTGGTGCGGTGTCCGCCGTCCGTCTGTTTGTAAACTTTTTTGTAGGACTACTACTCTGAAACTACTGGATGGATTTTCATGAAGCTTTACAGAAATGTTGCCCATGATGTCAAGTTGATCCTAGCAAAAATTCATGTTGATGTGTAACCCAAAGTAGCGTCTGCTTCTTGAAAACAGTAAGTGATATTGATATGGGACTTTTCCTAAAATGATCAGCAGGACATGATGTTGGTCCTTGTCGAAAATCGTTTGATTCGATGTTAAACAAGGCTGCCAGCGGCCATCTTGTTTACATAGAGTTATACAGTAAAAGCTTTTAGCGACTACTCCTCTGAAACTGCTTGACGGATTTTCATGAAACTTCACGGGAATGATTTCTCTTGATGTCTAATTGATCCTAGCAAATTATCAGGTCGGCCGGAAATTCAAGATGGTAGCCACGGCTAAAAAATGGATTTTTAAAAAACAAGTTTTAGCGACTACTCCTTGAAAACTATAAGTGATAATTATATGGGACTTTTCTAAAATGATCAGCATGACATGATGTTGATTCTTGTTGAAAACATTTTTTTCGACATTAAACATGGCCGCCAGTGTGTCTATTTTTGTTCGCTTATAATAAACACGTGTAGCGACTACTCCTTTGAAACTAAAACTAAAATTCAAGATGTCCGCCACGGCTAAAAATAGATTTAAAAACAAACAAATTTGTAGCGACTACTTCCTCAAAACTATAAGCGATATTGATATGGACTTTTTCTAAAACGATCACCATAACATGAGGTTGGTCATTGTCGAAACTCATTTTAATTCAACGTTAAACATGGATGTCAGTAGCCATCTTTGGTTACAGAGAGTTATATAGTAAAAGCGTGGAGCGACTGCTCCCCTTAAACTATTTAACGGATTGTAATTAAACATTCACAGGAATGTTGCTTCTGATATCTTGTTGATCCTAGCCAAATTTCAGGTCGGCCGAAAATTCAAGATTGCCACCACATCTAAAAATACATTTTTAAGAAACAAATTAAGTATGTAGTGACTACTTCTTGAAAACTATAAATGATATTGATATGGGACTTTTCTAAAATGATCA
This sequence comes from Cyrtodaria siliqua, assembly GCA_037043455.1. Lineage (NCBI taxonomy): Eukaryota > Metazoa > Mollusca > Bivalvia > Adapedonta > Hiatellidae > Cyrtodaria > Cyrtodaria siliqua. Next base: position 433,125 of record JAWPHD010000077.1, on the reverse strand, counting down.
GCATGACATGATGTTGGTCCGTGTGGAAAATGATTTTGATTTGACATTAAACATGGCTGCCGCGGCCATCTTTGTTTACATGGAGTTATATAGTAAACAGTTGAAGTGACTACTCCTCCGAAACTACTTGACAGATTGTCATGAAACTTCACAGGAATGCTGATCTGGCAATCCAAATCCTTTCAGTAGAGCTTCAAGGTCATTGAACTCATGTTTATATACATGTTATTGCAGAACCGACAATGAGATAGAGGCGAGCTTGGATGCAGGGTGGCAGAAAAGAGGGAGTAGATGGTCATATGACAAGTATGTTTAAATAAATGTTATATCAGTAGAAAATAATAATAGAAATTCAATTGTATTTTATTCTTATAATTCCAACAATTCGTTTAACTATGTTTAATTCAGATTCTCCCAACTAATATTAAATCGACACCTTTGTTTTTTCTACCAAGTACAATGTCTTCAATATTCGATCCAATTTATCGATGTGTACAAGATTATCATGTGAGACGAATTAACAAATAAAAAATAGTAAAAGCTGCTGAAATTGAATCAAACATATATAAATTCAAATAATATATATATTTAATTGATCCATGAGCATGGTTCAATGACCAATGTCATATTTGTCATTTTCCTGATGAAATGTTTGTGTTTAATAAACATTTTTGTGTCGCCTGCAAAGCATGACATACACTTAGGGATCACTTTGTCTGTCGTCTGTCGTCCGTCTGTCCATCAAACTTTAACCTGCAACCTAACCTTGGTCATAACTAAACTATTTGACCTATGTTCATGAAACTTCACACACGTCTTTATCTTAACCCACGATATGTTGTCACTCATGTCCAGTAACTCTGTTTTCATTTTGGCAGGATTATGTCCCCTTTCATCAACTTTAACCTGCAACGTAACCAAGCTCCTAACTGGCCATAACTTAAAAAGTATTGGACCTATGACTTTCATTCCATCAGAGTTATGCCCCTTTTCATAAACTTGAACATGCAACCTTAGGCTAACAATCCCCATCTGGCCACCTGAAAATTATTTGATCTATGTTCATAAAACTAAACACAGTTCTTCATCTTAACCAAAGGAATGTTGATACACACATGTCCAATAACTCTGACCTCATTTTGGCAGAGTAATGCCCCTTTTCAAAAAACTTTAACCTGCAACCTACATGTAACCTGGCCCATAGCTTGGCAAAATAATGACCTATGATCAGAAAACTCTATACAATTCTTCTTTATCAATTATTCAAAGCTTTTGACATGTCAAATAAATCTGACTTCCATTTCGGCGGAGTTATTTCTTTTCGCATTAACCTTTAACCCGCAATCTATCATTTTCTTCCTTATGAATTATCCAATGCTGATTGATGCCCCTTTTTATAAACTTTAACACATAATTCAAGAAGGATTACACACTTGTCATCAGTGGTGTTTTGCAATGCACACGGCAGGCGACACAAGTGTTCAGTGGAACAATTATCTAGTTTACTCTACTGATCAAGCGCCAGAATGGCTTACATTCAGTGGTGTCTGCTTAGTTGAAATCAGTTTACATAGTTAGAATATTTCCTTCCATGGCAACAAGGATTTGATGAGAGCCCCCTTAAAACAATTTTCTATATATGTTTTTTATTTTTAGGTCACAGAAAAGGGTGTCAGTTGAAACTAGAGAGGGACCCACCTACATGTACCAGTCGAAAATTGAACATGAACACTGTGGTGACATACCTGTTTCTGAAGTACCAGCTGCAACTCAGAAACCAGTCAGCATGGTTATAGAAACCAGAAATCACACACAGATATACTTCGACCTAGAAGCAACAGGACTTGGTAAACTTATTATGATTTTACCTGAATAAAGCCTAGGGTGTTGTTTCTTCATGAGACTATATCAAGTAACACGAAGTTTTAGAATTTGAATATTTTATCAAAGTAGTGTAAATAATATGCATGATAATTTCACTCATCATTAGTTATTCCCCTGATCTGCATCTGCACAGATATTTACCAAGTGACCTAAGTGAAACTACTTTATAGTCTGTTGGAAAAGCAGAAAAAAAAGTAGAATTTCTTTTGTTGAAATAACGAGGAAGTAACTTGGGTGTCTCAATATTTCAGAAACATGAAAAAACATAGTGAGAACCCCACTTTATATATATATCCTTAATGGGTTAGTTTGAGATTGTGTTCATCTTCGCGAAGATCATCAGATGATGCACATTGTAAGCCATATATGATGGATGATATTTTTTTGTGGTAGAGGCAACCACCCCATATTTTCTGGGTAGATCCATCCATAGTATCATTTCATTTGTTTAAGAATTAACATTTTCTCACTTGACAAGTTGAGCTACCAGTGGGATTTGCACCCGTAGCAGTGAGAGGCAAGAACGTTACAGTGATTTGTATAGCAAAAACTTTGCTTTGCATTCTGAGTTTGAATTATTGAAATGTAATGTCACTCGGATGTCTCGATATGTTATAGTAACATAAAAAAAACACTTCATAGTTTTGAACTTTATGATTGTTACCTTTTTATAGCCCGGACAGCTCACATTGTGCAGTAAGCAAATTGCAAAAAGAAGAGGAGATGATGAGTTGGAGTTTTATGTTGTGCCTAAAAGAAATGACCCTAAATGCAGGTGAAGTCACTAATATTCATGTAACAGACAAGCATGTGTACTGTCATAACGTTTTAGTACCATCAGTTAACATCAATACAACATTAGACAATTTCGTTGCTTTTTTCAAGTAAATCAGAGAATGTTTTAATTGGGCATAACAAACAAGCATTTGCCAGAACAGTCTTGATGAATACTTTACATTCATGTGGGTAAGAAGAAATATAAAAAGATCGGCCAGGGAAAGTAGCATTCAAGGAGGACAGTCAACCACAAAACACAGAAACAAACAAGCAAAAAAAACATTTTCATCGGACCAGGTCAGAAGTTTATTCAGATATTGTTGCAGTTGTCTCTCATTGGTGTTCATGTTTTTTGCACTATAACATATAACAAAGTCGTCAACATATAGAGAGCAATCCACACCAGGATTACTGCATTTAACCATACTGTTATTTTTTATACTAAAAAGGGTGACAGAGAGTTTGCTGCCCTGTGGCACACCCATCTCCTTAGTGGGGCAGATTGGTGAACAAATTGTGCATTGTTTGATAAAAGCACCAAACTTTGCACATAGCTAGACAATACCATACTGAACAAATTTGGCTATGGACCCACGCCAGATTTTTAAAAATGGCCGCCATTTCAAAATGGCCGCCAAATATGTAATAAATAATCAGTTGAACCTATATATATCAGGTTTTAACAACATATATTATGGCAATCGCAAAAAATTCCGCAAAATGATAGACAAAGGGTCCTGAAATACAATCTGGGTATATTTTAAGTTCAAAATGGCTACCGTTTTCAAAATGGCCGCCAAAACGTGTTGAAAATAGTAAAAAGTATAATTCGTTTAATAGTTGTTTGTAAGAAAGTAATTAATATGTTGAATTTGTTCACTCAGTTTTCTTGGCATAGTATTTGTTTGCTAATATTGCAATAAAGATTTATTTACAGGCACCCTGTGTTAAGGGATTTACAAGTTTAAATTTCACTTCGGATTTACTCTACATTTTCTCCAGCCTTTGGGATTTTTGAAAAGTACTAAACTAATTTTCTTATCAGAAACTGTCGGTTCATTATAAAATATATTTATAAAACCCTAAGATACATTGACTTGGTAAACCTTATTTACAAGACAAAACAAGTAAAAACATATGGATTAAAAAATCGAACAGGAAAAGTAGCATTCAAAGACGACAGTCAACCACAAACACACACAGAAACACAGAACAACATTACAAAAGAATGCAACATTACAAATAAATAAAAAGTCAAATACGACATCACAAACACAAAAAGAGGGTTAAACTCGAAGACATTTTACGGATTAACTGCGTCTAAACTATATAGTTGCCGAGCAGAAATGAAATTGGCCTGAAAGCCAATGTGAAGATCATAATGGCATTTTGCGTTGAAACCTTTGTATTTAAAATGGAGGCACTTAAAACAATCTGAGACTTGTTTGAAGACTATAGATGGACCAGTGCCTTTGTGGCAATTATGACACTGCAGATAAACACATGCATCAGGGAATGTTCATCACTTTATGGTAAACCGGACAAGCCTTAGACCATTGAATATTGTTTATGAAAACAAAAAAAAAGAATATTGCACATGACGATCATAAAGAGAAACCACAAGTTCGCTATTGCAGTACTGTTCAGTTACACTTTAAATTTTCAAATTAGTCATCTCTGTGTGTGAGATAAACTTCATTGGTGTTGTCTCATCAATACCCAATAAACTAGCTCACAAGCGGAAATATAAGACATTGCAGCTTCCACACTGGATGATCTCTGAAACAGATATGGTCTGAGTTATCTGTTAATTTCAGTTATTGCAATAATTCATCAGGCGCTGCCTATGAAAGGACTTTGATCTTTTCCATCATGAACAAGTTAAAAAGGTTCGTGTTCAAACGACATCACAAACACAAACGAGTTGACAACAGGGCTACCGTCTTGGAACGGTCAGTGGCAAAGTAGGCCACTGGGGGTTTAAACCGGTTCTAGGGTGCACCAAACCTCACACTTACCCTACTGTCATCCCATTAAAACAGGACAGTGTAACTACAGAAATCCCCGCCATGATCAAATCTCTAACCAACAAGGCAGCATCAATAGGCAATATAAGTAAAACACAAATATGCTCGTGTAAATATAATACAAAATAAACACAATAGCCTAGAAAGCCACAATGAAGGTACTCAGTGACTTGGCAGAAGCCAGAGCAACAAGAGAATAAACCATTAAGGGCACGACAAGAAAGATCATAGTCAAACGTCAAACGCCACCGTCCCAATGGGCTTTAGTAAGGCGTCATCATAGGGTCCACAGCCTGTCCGGTCATCGTACAATTAAAGAGGAAAGCATAGTGGCGAACTGTAAAAGGGTCCACCACCAAGCATGCAGTACGTTGCAAAATGATAGGGTCATAACCTCTTTTGATAAACGTTTTAACAAAGATAGTATGAAAGTGATCATGACCAAGTCTGTCTTTAAACAGATAAACCAGAACATGCTTCCTTTCTCAGTGGTCACCTATAACAGATGCTATAACTTGCTTTCTCTTCTCGCATATATATACTGAGGGGACAAAGTTTAGCAAGTTTTTGTTGCACCCTGGAAATAATACATTTTTGGTTGTAAAATCAAGAAACTACTGCCATAGACACACTATTTTATGAAACACACGTCAATAACAGTCGAACAACTTAATGACGTAACGAATAAATGAACGTAGGGGTCAAGTCCGTAAAGTCCGAAAATGTCAGTATACAGTATTATTTCATCTATAAAACTTGCTAAACATTTTCCCGTCAGCATATGTATTATATTAGGTTTCGATTAACGGCAGATTAGGGTGTCTCACCAGCCTTTTCTAACTTTGGAAAACTTTTTTGGATTTTAATCAGACTATACGAGCTGCCTTAAAATGCATTTTAATGCTTGCAAAACATTAGTAAGTATGATTATCAAGTTCTTTTACACATTGTTGAATGTCACTTGCAGAAGGTTGAGTAGGTGACGGCCATCATGCAAGACAAAATCAGAGCTCTGCTTAACTGGCATAGCAATCGGTTGGGATAGAAGAGAAATTAAAAACACGTTCAATAAAACAGAGATGAAGATGTGCCTTGTATCAGACAACGAGAATCTGAGACTGATCTCGATCATTTCATTAAGATGATACGATACAATGCGTGTGTTGCCAAACAATACTTCATTAAACTTATGCTATATACAGTAGACACAGACGTTGTAGTACATGTTATAGCAATGGTACAGTAAATACAGTTAGATGAGCTATGGGTTAGTTTTAGGAGCTAGGAATCACTTTAGGTTCTTGGTTGCATACTATATAAACCAAGATGAACAGCTGCTTTTCACACTTACTAGATATAATGAAATATCTTCATTTGCTGAAGAAGGTAAACCCTGTGCATGGAAAATCTGGAAATATTATATTGAGGTTGCACAAGTTTTCATATTCCAAAAGTTGTGCTTGTTGGAAAATGTATGACAAGAGGAAGTGCATGTTCGGCACGAGGATGGGCATGTTGATGTCGCAAAGAATTGTTGACATTCAATGCTTCCAAGAAACAACAAGTCCATGTCACCAATTGATGTAGCTCTTTTTAAGCACACCTGCCGAGTTGTTTAACAGGTTGTAATTGGACATTGTTGGAGACATGGCCTTTAGGTCCACCTGTGAAATGCCTACATCCGGTGACTGCGGTTGGAAGAAGATATGTTGAAGCCATTCTTGATAACACTACCACAGGCATCAGCGTTTGCAAGGGACTCATTAAATGTAGATGTCAAAGAGACAAGTGTGTTGCAAACGAAGTGGCAAAGCAGGAATGATGTATACAGTCGTTTAAAAAATGGGACGTTAGGTACTGTGACTGTGATTTAGAAAAAATTTACCATTCAGATCATAGATAGTAAGATTAGATTAAATGTAATGTTTTGTTTTTTGATAGTGTCTTGTTAATATTGATTATTAAATCAACAAATGTAATTTAAGGTCGTAATTAAATCTAATTCCGATCAATCGGAGATGAAAAATAGTGTTTAAGTATCCTTTTATTTTTCCGATATTTTTTCTCCAAGCGTTTGGAAGACTCGGCAAGCTTGATTTTTTGTTATAACCTGCGGCGTCCCCTTAATTTTTCTACTGTATATGCATGTTTTAAAATCAGTTTTAATAATTATGTAAATAGTTCAAAGCAAATTAGTTTTACCTATTGCTCATTGGGGAATATATTGCACCAATAATATATTAAAACTTGTAATAGGATAACTACGAACAATTAAAACATGCTGCATTGCATTTAAGGATATAGTTTTAAAGTCAAACTGATATTGTATTAATCAAATTGGATGCTAGATAAATAATTCAAGATTGTTGTGTATACCTTTAATAGTGTTTTACCAAGTCAGTGGATGTATACTTACGAGTTATTATAAACTAAAAGCCGCTAATAAAGATGAGACTGAAACTTAAACACACTTCAGAAATGCTTAAGGCTAAAGACAACTAAGACAAAACTAGTGTCAGAGTTGGCATAGTATGTATACATGTGTAAAACCCCTAACTCATGAAGTATAGGGGCGTATCTAACAACTATTTATTGAAGTATAGATATACGCATAAATATATCAAGACAACACCTTTGTAAAACACACCAACATTTTAATTGCTTTCTAAAAACAAAGAAAAAAAGGAGTTTTTTGGCGGCCATTTTGAAAATGGCGACCATTTTGAAGAAAAAATGACCAAAATTATATTGCATATTTTATTGTCTATCAATGTCCTGAATTTAGTGTATTTACAATAACAAGTTTTGATGAAATCAATTAATTATGGGCTTCATTAATTCTTTATGGAATATTTGGCGGCCATTTTGAAAATGGCGGCCATTTTTAAAATCTGAGGTGGGTCTATAGCCAAAAATGTTTAGTAGAGTATTGTCTAGCTATGTGTCAAGTTTGGTTCTTTTATCACAAAATGCACAATTTTACCAATATATGTCACCAATCTGCCCCACTACCTGTTCATGGATGTCAGAGAGGGTTGAACCCATTCGGACACGAAACTGTCTATCGTCTAAGAAATTCTCTATAAAAATTGGTAATCAACCTCTAAGACCAAGGTCATAAAGATCATTCATGATACAATACTTCCATGCAGTATCATAAGCTTTCTCCAAGTAAAAAAGTATATCGACTAGATGTTCTTTCTTTACGAAAGCTTCCCTAATAAATTATTCAAATCGATTGAGATTGTCTGTTGTGCCTCGGTGGCGCCGGAATCTACTTTGATACTTTGTTATCAGCTTGTAAGTTGATATATATGTTTAAGGCTCATTGTTCCGGCTTCATTGATACTAGGAAACTTCATGAAAACTCATCCAAATATCAAGCCGTATTCTCAACAGGGTTTGATAAATAACCTCTTAAAGGAAGGCTATAATGCACACAATGCTTTGGATGATGTAACTGTCCTTCAACGGTTAGTTAATCACATAGAGCTGGCAAAGGAACAAACGTTATCTGCATTATTTAGTGCCAATATGCACATACTCGTATACCATCAACTTGTAAACAACAATTTGCCGTCATTACAAAAGTGTGTTCATTCTAAAGTGCTTAGCTTAGGAAAAGCAAGGAAGATTGCTGGCAGTGGTCTTTCACTACAACATCTAGTATTAGCATACAAGGGGCAAGGTTATACTGGAATAGGCGATCCCTTATCTAAAATATATAAACTGTGCGTGGTACTAAATGACAGAAAATCATTGGTTCTGTTTTTGACTTCATGTTCCCTCACAAAGTAGATGATGTTGTCAGATTATAGAGTGGTTGGCTGATTGAATGGTGTTTTATGTCATTTTCAGTACATTTTAGGCTATATATCAGTTAAAACCAGAACTGTATACATCCACTATCCTTAAAAAACGATACTTTCTTCTATTATTGAGTGATTTGAATGAACTATACATGGTATGTGATAGATGTCGCCACAATATAGTGATATGTATAAGCTGTACATGGGTTTACGACTGATGTTTCCTCATTAGACTGATTTGCATAAGCTGTACAGGTGTTTGTTATTTCTTGATTTTGCCGCAATATAGAATGATTTGCATAAGCTGTACATGAGTATGTGATCGATGTTGCCATGTTAAAGAGTGATTGTGTAAGCTGTGCATGACTATGTGACTGATGTTGCCACAATATAGAGTGATTTGTGTCAGCTGTACATGAGTATGTGACTGATGTTGCCACAATATAGTGATTTGTGTAAGCTGTACATGAATATGTGACCGATTTTGCCACATTATATAGTGATTTGTGTAAGCTGTACATGAGTATGTAACAGATGTTGCCACATTATAGAGTGATTTGTGTAAGCTGTTCATGAGTATGTGACGGATGTTGCCACAGTTTAGAGTGATTTGTGTAAGCTGTACATGAGTACGTGACCGATGTTGCCACATTATAGAGTGATTTGTGTAAGCTGATGATGCCACATCGGGGAGAGTGATTTGTTGAAGTTTTATGTATGTCAGATGTACATTGGTATGTAACTGATATCCAATATTTGTATCGCTGGCAAAAACACAGGTTCTTCATTCTCTTTATGCAAAAGTTTTTAATCCTAGAGCATACATCGATGTTAACGAATTCTTGTCAATTTTGACGGTAAAAATGCCCTTTCGACGTTTCGTCATGTCAATTATTCTTTTATTTGCTATAAACCCAGTATATGAGTGTTGTGCATTGTTACTGTTGCATTTTTACCGTTGCAATTTTTAATATGAAAACACAATACATAACGTTTTAAAGTTAGATAACCATTTGCAAATGACCTGATACATCTAAAAATAAGAATTTTAAAAAGTCACTATATTAGAGTGGGTGGGGTAATTTCTACCCTCTCTTTGTATGATTTTAAGAGATTGGTAATAACTTATATTACTATTTTCGTATATCTTTAGTGTTTCAGTATAGTATTTATATTAGCAGTATGCTGCATTATAAAAATAAACATTAAAACGTGTTTGTATTGAAACAAATACAAAAATACTAAATCTATTAGAGAAAAATGTGAAATTTGAAGGATTTTTTAAAAAAAAAATCTTATATGCCTGGTGACCTATATTATGTTTTACGTTTTCTGAAAGAAATGACATTGAATATTGTCATTTACAAGTTCCTAAAAAAGTTGAGCATTAGAACATATGTTTTTATCATGAATTATCATACCAGTAAAAGTCTTATTTGAAAATAAATGGGTGGGTACAGTCAATACATTTTTGCTTTTTACATTAAAAAGACCGTTATAGATAACAGTTGTTTATGTATTTTGTGAAAGACAGATATGTATGTAATTGAAAATTAATTGTAGTAGTTCATGAAGTTTAATTTCATGAATAAAAAATGTAAAAAATGTCAATGACTCTATTTTTACTCTTTTCAGTGCATTTTTGGAGTTCAAAATAAGTGTCTTTTTTAAAGACATCTAGTGCAAACAAAAGTGTGATGACCTACCCTTTTTTTGATAATGTTGACTTAAACGATACCAAAGAAACTTTAAATATAATTTTTAAAAAAATCTCGACATTAAATCCTTTCCCAGCCAACATCCTTACGGCAACAAATACATATTGTAAATAGTAGTTTATCTTCTAAAATGTACTGATTCACTTAAGATTTACTTCTAGGACCATCAACATCCAGTGTACCTAAGTCAGAAATCTCCAACATAAAATAAAGTACGTACACTCGATACGGTGCTTTATTAATAAGTTTAATCACCTTATTTATGCAATATATTATATCCCCATAAGCTGTTTTCAAATCATGGAGGCGTAATCTCTATCTATTTAAAACAGGAAGATATAAGGGACATTTCACAAGTATTATTCAGTGTGGCGCTTTACCTATTAAATAATTACCTATAAATGACTACTCCTGTCCCCTGAACGTATTCTTTATTCACCCGAAAACACTTTTTCTAATCGGTGTAACGTTGTATATTACATATTTGTCTTTGATTTGTATAGGACATACTGGGAATAGAAAAAGTATATCTACTCGTTTGCTCGTTTGCTCCCAATGGGAGATATTTCCCAGTACAGAACATTGCTCGGCCTTTTCCGTCAGTGGCGGGAACGCCAAATGACGTCAAATGACATTCCGATTGTTTTACGGACGTCGTCGTCAGATTCCGCCACTAGGGAATAACGATTACGGAAATTAACGATTCTACTTGTTTTGTTTGTATGACGTCGTCTTGGCGTCATCGTGCAAACTGGTGTAAAAAGAGTGAATCATTAGAAATATTAAAAAATATCATTTTAAATTATGTAATATATAGTTTAATAACCAGTGTTTTTGAGATTCTGAAAATATCTCCCTCGGAAGAGAAATGGCCCCGAGATAAGAACTCGTTCTCCGCACTCGATCTGGGCCATTTCTCTACCTCGGGAGATATTTCCCGTATCTCAAAAACACTGGTTATTACACTCTATATCGTTGGATGCGTCGTTTGGGAAATTGTTTTACACTGTGATAGTCACTATCGACGGCATGGGGGAACTCAAACCGTCAACCGAATAGGTATGCTTTGATGCACAAGTTAGCGTATCTCAAGTCAATAGAATGTAAAACAACCGGATTTCATTTATATTATGTTCCAATATATTTATCTACAGTTTGTAGGATAATTGTAATTCCGATTTATTATAACTGATAGTTTCGTGAGGTCAATCAAGTTGAAAATAGGGTGAGTGAGTTTTGGTTAACCTGATTCAAACCCACAGCGGCATGTTTTGCCACTGCCCGTTAAAAGGCGCAGTCCTACTGTCAACCCTTTTATGTATGGGATGTCATATCTTGCCTTTTATTCATATTTGTATGTGTGTTTGGTTTCTGTGCGCATTTGCGGTTGACTGTGGTCCTTGAATGCTATATTTCCTGTTCGACTTTTATATCTACTTTGTTTTATATTGCCTAGAATTTTGAGGCAATCAAAATTACAATCAGATATTTTGTCTCACATTATGTAAAACACAATCACACACATGTCTGTGAGTATGTGACTAATAAAAAATAGAGGACTTAGATTGAAATTGAATGGTGGACTCGGTGTATGACCAGCATACGGTTAGATGCCAGACTGCGGCACTCTGATTCGTTGCTACTACTATTTGGAATATTTGCCAATTACGGGATCTTGATAATATACGTCTGTAATAAAGATGCGGTATATGTCACTCATCTGTCTGAAATCGTGTGTGTTATCCATCTCACCGTCAAACGTTTCTAAGCATAATACTATAGGAATACAAGATTTACACCTAAAACATCGCTTATCTGATAGTGTATTCATATTAAATGCAAAACAGTGAAGTATGCAATGTTAAATGTTTTTTACTAAGTATAGAGAGTGATATTTGCAGTGTGACAAGTGAAGTATGAAATGCAACATGCTAAAAATATATATATAATATACTATATAATTTTTATATAAAAACATACTAGCTAACAATAAAGTGCGAAGCGTGAATTGCATGTATGAAGTGAGAACTATGAAATATGAACTGTGTAGTATCCCAATATACTGTGCAACGCTGTACACTGCTGTTGCACGTTGGAACATTTATAAACTCTTTCAAAAAGTCTATCTATCTACCTCTCTCTCTCTCTCTCTCTCTCTCTCTCTCTCTCTCTCTCTCTCTCTCTCCATCCATCCATCCATCCATCCATCCATCCATCTATCTATCTATCTATCTATCTATCTATCTATCTATCTATGCAAATACCCCATTTCTGGTATAACTGAGCAGCTGCACGTCCGATTTTTAATAGTTTATAAGTAAAAGTTTGAACAAAAATAGTATTTCGAATTTACAAAATAAAAACAGATTAAAAACATAGTCCTTGTATTTAAGGGATGGAGTCACTGGTGCTGGTCACGTCCTGCTTAAAATTGTTTAAGTATGTGAGCATGACAGTAGCCACGGGAAGTCTGTTACAAAGCAGTACGGTTGTCGAAAAAAACGAGTACTGGTAGAGCTTTACGCTTCTGTGAATTTAAACATAGCTGCATTTCCTGTTCGACTTTATACTTATTTCATATGAGAGTGGGTGGGCATGACGTGTCAGTCTCAGGGGATGATAAAGATATTGGGGCATTTGTATTTCAACGAGGTTGTGTAAGTCTGGCATCTATTCACCTGTCCTGCAGTGACCTCCAACCTAGAATATTAAGCATTTGGGTAACACTGTTATATGTTGAGTAGTTACCTGTGACCCACTAGCTGCTCTGCATTACACCAATCTTTAATTGATGTATTTTGGTTTGTGTGTGTCTGCTCCATATCGAGATAGCATATTCGACCTGGGGCATTACCATCGTTTTATATGCCATCTCTCTTATGTTTTCTTGTTTTGGTTTTATTTTGCGCTTTGAGAAACCTAGAGTTCTGTTAGCGTTGACACATACCCTGTCAATATGGTTGTTCCACGAGAGATCTTTGCTGGTGTCTACTCCCAGGTATTTTGCATCTGACACAGCAACAAGATCTTGGCCATGGAAGAAAGAATATGTTTAATAGGGTTCAGACAAACAAGAAGGCAAAAGTAATATTAAAAGCAAACGACATCACAAACACAAAAGGGTTGACAATAGGCTACCGCCTTGGAACGGTCATTTGCAAAGTAAGCCAGTGGGGGTTTAAACCGGTTCTAGGGTGCACCAAAGCTCACACTTACACTACTGTCATCCCATTAAAACAGGACAGTGTAAATAAAGAAATCCCCGCCATGATCTAATCTCTAACCAACAAGGCAGCATCAATAGGCAATATAAGTAAAACACAAATATGCTCGTGTAAATATAATACAAAAAACAATAGCCTAGAAAGCCACAATGAAGGTACTCAGTGACTTGGCAGAAGTCAGAGCAACACGAGAATAAACTATTAAGGGCACGACAAGAAAGATCATAGACGAACATCAAGCCTTGGCACTTACCCAGATTGAAGCTCATGTCCCACATTTTTCTCATGTTTGAAGGTTGTCAAGATCCCGTTGCAGTGCAACATAGTCATTTGTGTTGTCTACGGTCATGTATATATTGCAGTGTCGTCTTCGAAAAGACGAACTTGTGATGTTATATTTTTAGGCAGGTCATTTATATATAACAAAACAAAAACAGAATGGGGCCAAGGACAGAGCTCTGGGGTATATTAGAAGAAGACTCACTTTCTAGACCGACGCGTTGTGTGCTTCCAGCAAGGAAGGCCCTGATACAATTTAATGTGTTACATGTTTACATGTAATGCCATGTTTGCTAATCTAGAAGAGTAGTAGCGGTTTATCAAGTCGAAAGCCTTGCTAAAATTCAAAGTATACAATTAAAGTTCGATTTGGTGACCAGCAGATAAATTGCGACTCAGGTCCTCTATAAGTTGCACTAGTTGCATCACACAGGATCTCCTCGCTCCGAATCCGTGTTCTAGATCATATAGTATATCATAGAGGTTAAAGCGCCTTCGTTGCATGTACATGCATCCAAAAAAAATACACCCGATACATTGGATAGGTATTTGGTGTGTATTTCATATAAATATATTTTACGATTGTGTTAGATTTTATATTCATTTAGTACATGGTAGCACGGCGGATTTGTAACCGGAGGCCCCGGGTTAAATCCTCCATGGTGCCACTGAGTTCCATCGGTGTGTTCTTGGACAAGACACTTTCCCTTAGCCTCGTCCGTCGGATGGGGACGTAAACCGTAAATATCACATGTATTAGTAGTGCTTCAACTACATGGGCATTAATTACTGGTAATTTCTGCGTTGTAGTGTTGTTTTCAGAACGTCATATATTACACTATATTAAATAATACATGGTCAAATGGTTCTAAAATAAATATTAATTTTAGCCACCTTCAACATGTTAAAGCATCAAACCGTTTGACCGTTTAAGGCATATCTTCTTGACAATTCTAGTATAAAGTATGTCAGAGATACAGTGACAACAAGATGTCGTACATCAAATTCACGCGGAAAACTCTACGCTACCGTTATTGTTTAAAAGGTGTATTTTTAAAATAGAAATTGTATGAATCATTGTTGGGTTGGAACTGGTACAATTGGACAAATACCTACATCAACAAAAGATGCGCCCAACTGTTACTTTGAAATTTAAAATAAAGTTGAGGTTCCATGGATGAAAATGATAAATAAAATATTCTAATCTGCAATTGTTTCCACAATTGGTACTTACGTTTTTACATTATAAGCATCTACATATAAAGCATTGAAGATACATACTCAACATATCACGGTCGTTAATCATGTTAATACCTTTATCCTTAAAGCAAACAGACACGGTTTTAGTTAGTCTGTTCATAAGAGCTAATATTAGTTGCAACAGCTCTCATGCCCCTTAGCACTGGCTTAATCGGTGCCACAATAATCGATGGCCGATCAAGAGATCAGGACAAGATCTCGCAATAAGAGTAGACAGTTTAATGGTCTTGATGGAGGAAATTTCCTTAGCTGTAAGCGTATACATTAACTGTCAAAAGTGATAACAGAAGCTTTCTTAAACATATGATAGAGCGGGAATGTTGCGTCATTGTGGGATAATGAATAGACAAACTCACTGGTGCAAATGACAACACGTTTAATTCGGCCAGGCAGGGCCCACTCTGATACGACTCTAACAGACAAGGCTCTGCCAGACAATGTTTGAGTCTATGAATGTATATTTATACATATTTTATCCATTAGCAAAATGCTCGCAAATATGACTTGGCCTTAAAAATGACTCTTCAACAAAATAATGATTGAAACTAGGATTCCACATCATGTCCCTCCAATTCAAATGACAACTGGGAGTGCTTTCTGACCATGACCGAATTAGTAATCATATACAATACCCCGACTGAATTACGGTGAATCTGGTCCTATGATCATCTTCAGTTCATACCAAATGTCAGCGCTATATTATGTTATAGTAATTTAAAAGAATATCAAATCAACAGACTAAATGATGTCCGGATCGGTAGTATAATTGGTATGAGCTCGAGGAAGCAACATGTTTGAAGAGTGCACTCGCACTAGTGTGTCTAACTTTATCAATACATGGAATGAACGTCCAATTACCCTTTTTAAAAACAATATACAAAACCTAACGTTGCATTATATGACTTTGGCGCATTGTCATACTCATATCTTTTCCGACTAACATAAACGGTTCCCCATGTACAGGATAGGGCTATTCATTATAAACAATGCAATTGAGCACCGGTCCCAATCTGAGATAAGTAATGCCTTTCCGTTAAAATATTTGGGTAATCATTACATAGTCACGTATCCGTTAGACTAGAATAACATGCAAAGTCTCATTTATTAATAAAATCAATTTGTTTTTTATCTGGGTCGTCCGTGGCCAACTGTTTAGAGTCTTTAACTTGAAATCACGTGTCCCAAACCGCTGTGGGTTAGATAAATCAGGGGCATAGGAATCGTTAATGAGGAGGCTATCCAGCTGGCTTACGTCGGTAGTTCTACCCAGGTGCCCGCCGGGCATGAACATTGATTGCCATAAGGGGCATCTGGCGTCTTCCTCCACCAATGGAAGCTGGAAAGTCGCCATATGACCTTAGCTGTTGGTGCGACTGTAAAATCCATCTTACACAAATATAAACCAATTTGGTGTTTACCTAAATGAAGCTCATACATTTAACCTATTGCGTTAAAGAATCCTTAAATCACCAATTTCTGCGTTTGAACACAACATGGTTGTATCCAACCGAGTATGTAGTTTCATAATAAATATAAATATAAAACTCGGAACAGGAAAAATGGCATTCAAGGACGACAGTCAACCATAAACACACAGGAAACAAAATACAAATATATATAAAAATAAATAAAAGGCAAAATAAGACATCACAAACACACAATGGTTGACAATAGGGCTACCGTCTTTGAAAACGGGACAAGGTAAATAAAGAAATCCCCGCCATGGAATATTCTCTAACCAACATGGCAGAATTAATAGGCAATATAAGTAAAACACAAAGATGCTCGTCTATATATAAATGCAAAAAGCAATAGCCAAGAAAGCCACAAATAAGATACTCAATGACTTGGCAGAAGATAGAGCAACAAGAGAACAAACCATTGGGGGCACGACAAGACAAGATTGCAGACACACATCAAACGTCAGCGTTCTTTTGGGCTTTGGGTAGACGTCATCATAGGGTCCACAGCCTGTCCGGTCATTGCACAATTAAAAAAGAAAGCATAGCGGCGGATTGTAAATGGGTCCACCACCAAGCATGCAGTGCGTTGCAAAATGATAGTGCCATAACCTCTTTTGATAAACCTTTTAACAAGTTTAACAAAGACAGTATGAAACTGATCATGACCAAGGTACTGGCGCGCGCTTGGTGCCACGTTATGTGAAATAAAAAATAGAAAACTTGGTGTCACATTATTTCAATACCAAAGAAACGTGTGTATTCGACATAATTCATAGAATTGCCATATGCAGAATGGTTACAGAAGTAGTAAATTTATTGCAGTCCGTTTTTAACCCGTTTTTACCTCGATCTAGAATGGAGGTTGCCAATCTAGACATGTCAAGTAGTTAAAACAGAAACATAAAAATCAAAAATGAGATATAGGGTCCTTTAGTAACCACAGCGTCCGAACGCACTGACATCGTAGGTCCGCACTGTACTGCAAACAAGGACTTTAAAATACAATGAAAGAGAAAAAAACATAGAAAGGGTGGTAAAGACAGGTTTACAGACTTTGAACGGTCAGTAGGCAATAAGGCCTACTGGTTTTTAGCTTGAATCGATTTTATATGCCCACAGTCCTCGCTATTATCCTGTCTTCAGCGCCCAAATAGACAAGACAGTGTAAACAAAACTACATCCCATCAAAAGGAATTCTCTAACAATAAAGTCCACATCCAGAGAAACTAACTAAAGAAACACATACACAAAAAGTAATAAACATCTCAGGATGTATCCAGAATCGTACTGAACAACCATAGTAGTTGCAGCTAAAGAGAAAAAAAAACTAGGGTACGACCATAAAACTCGAGGGACAAAAGCTCATGCACCCAACTCCCTTAGTTAATAACAATTACAGGTACTCAAGAGTTAAACGTTCGCTAGCATCTCAAGGATAGCTAATATACAATGCGTATTATTCATAAAACGCCTTTATTGAGAAAAAAACAACATATTTGTTTCAATCGATAGGAAAATATTTGTCGACTTGCTCCTGCTTTTTCAGTTATATATACGATATCGTATCGTTTTAGTACAGTAGTACAATAATGTATACGGAATCATCGGTAGTAAAGAATAATTTTCTGTCTAAGCTCATACATTTTAGATACTTTTTTTTAAAAATCCAGGCCTGAAGATACATCATATAGGTATATTTATGCGACAGGGAAATGATTTGTTGCGTTTTTCAATGCAAAATGTATCACTAAGTGCAACAGTTTTCATTTACTGACCGAATGAAATGGTGTTTTTGAAACGAAACGTTTATAAACTGAGATATGAATATTAGCTTTTATATAACAACTTTTAAATGCAAAATGTATTCATCAAATATTTATTTTTTTAAAGTGTGGCACTTCTAGCGATACAATGAAGCCATTTATATATGGGGGCAAAATATCCTAATAAAGAATTACAGTTGTAGAACAGTAATTTCAGAAATGTTACTATCAAACAACTAAAATAGTAAATTTAAATCAGAAACAAAATGGACGTTTTCCTTTGAATTTAAATTTAGACGTTTTACCCAAGTGATGACCCTTAACACACTGTACTTAAATAAGTCTATATTGTAACTTCAGTTATGCATATAAAACAATGTATGTGTTCAAAAGGCATGCAAGTGTTATTTTATTTAAAAATACATTGTTGGGCAATTGGCATGTATACTACAAAGAAAGAAAACACAGCACTCCAAGATGCTGCGATTACAACAGATTTCAACGACTCGAAAAACAGGCTTATTAGCAAATTTTATTTTGTATTAAGGAGTTTTGATGAGCAGATATAATGTGTATTAATACCTAAACAAGCAAGGTTTTACGCAGGGGTATAAACTAGCTGCCAAAAGACATCAAGTCACGGGTGTTAAAACAATATTGAAAACAATAAATGTTGTCACGGAGACATAAACACGCCGCGAAAAAATGTCTTACATTCTTCCCGATTTTTACCAAGCATTTTACCTTCCTACTAAGCATTTGGAATCAATATGGGCGACCTCGCTTATTTCTGTTCAAATACCTCGATATGCCTTACATATTGTTTACAATTCATCCTTGTAACACGACGTGCTAGAAGTACACATCAGCACAGAAATGTCAAAAATACAATTGTTCACATGTAAGGGATACGTTTGCGTTAGAGTGTGCATTACAACATACATAAACTGTTCACTGTTACCATGTGTAATTAGAAGATTGCGTTATCAAAGTGAAAAATGTAAAGGAACTGTTGCTACTTTACCATTAGCAATAATGAAAACCATAATAATGAAAAAAATAAAAAAGAAGGGAAGTCAACAGGCATCAACCCTCCTTTCCTCGGCACTAACACGACGCCTTAGTCAACTGCGCTACTGAGGCCAGTGAATGTTTCATCGCTAATATACATATATATGGGAAGCTATAACCGTCAAAATGTGGACATTTACAAACCACGCAATGACAGGCCGTTTAACTCAACATGAAAAAAGAAAGATTTGAAAATCGGACAGGGAATGTAGCATTCAATGACTACAGTCAACCACAAAACACAAAAACAAACACGCAAACAGACACAAGAGAAGGCAAAAGTAATAAAAAATGCAAACGACATCACAAAAGGTTTGACAATAGGGCTTCCGCCTATAAGGGTCAGCTGCCGAAGGCAGCTGAATGAATCGCGTAATGGCAGTAAAAATAATATTATATTCAAGACACTCACGGTGTCCATAACATGTAAGGTTATAAACAATTCTCCACGGAAACAAGTACTTGCACTTGACAATTGACGTTTATGCTTTGCACAATAAAGTCGTATAGCTATAGTGGCGATGGCTTTTTCTAATGGATTGCGTGCTATTTCTGCAGACAGCGCTATTAAGGATACTGTTTTTGCACAGCTATAGTTAATCAAATGTATGTACGCAACAGCAGTTTTTAGTGTAGGTCATCCACTATGTGTTAGATTGATGAGATTCTTGAAGAAGTTTACTTTAAGCATACACTTTTCTCAATACATGAGTAAGCGTGAATTCTGAAAATATTGTCTGCATGTACATTGTATAGGATTACAATAATGTGTTCTGTAGTGAATTGTGTCAACGTCGTGAATACCGCACAAATAAACAAACCAATGACTTGATTTTTATCCAGCGCACTCAAACAAACTATAGAAAACGTGAATGTATTCCTTATAAGTCCAACAATTTACTATTTTGAAGAGTAACGGAAAATGATGCGATCTGGTAGAATTATTGGTGCCAATCTAAGTACGAATAAAACCATTGTGGGTTTCTGTCGCATATTCATTATATATATATATATATATATATATTTAAATATCGATTATTCTTGTGTTTTTTAACTACACTTTTTAAGTATAAGTACGACAGCCATAAACAAAAAGTATGAATTACAATGATTAAATAACAAAAAGGCAAAAAAAACTCGTAGTTGAATTTCCAGACCAATCAGATTCATAAATAATAATTAAACCGATGGTAGCATGCGGCACATTTAATTCATGCGCACATTTCACATGATAATGAAACACAGTATTATAGTTTTATATTATATATTCTGTGATGAATTATAGAAAATTTCCCAGTTTGAGAAAATCTATAACATATCCCTTCCTCTTCTGTGCTATCTCGCCTAGTGTGCAAGATAGCACAGTAGCCAAATGTTATGAACTAAACGACAGACGTCAAGATTGTACGTCACGAAATGACGTCATGATATTACTCCGCGCTGTCGCCAAAGGAGTGACAGAAGAAGGAATACTTGTGTCAAAAGACTATAGGAAAGAAATTCATCACAGAATATATATTAAATAGTTTAATTATCATTTTTGTCGTGATAATAATTCCCTCGTGAGAAATATTCTTGCGATATAGAAACTCGTTCGAAAACGCACTCGTTTCTATATCGCAAGAATCTTTCTCATTCGGGAATAATTTCCCGTATCACTTCAACAATGTTAATTAAACTCTATATTATTGTTTTATTGTGTGTTTACCAATTAATATTACTGATCGCCTTCATTCCTTTAAAATGATTTGTCCAAATATTCAAATTCTCATATCCTGTCATCGTAAATGTCAAACATCTGTGTTTTCTCAACGCACACTATTTGTTAAGTAAATTTATTAATTATGAAAGAGTATCAAAGTATGTACAAAGATCACGTAATGCGAATTTACGTTTTTAAACTATTTGTCTGCATGATGACTGTCTAGACTTTGCGTTCGATATCATCAGAGAGCGGTTTCTGTCATTGGTCGTTTATTTACCAAACAATTATTATCTTTTGACCGATTATCAAAATAATATTTGTTTACTGTCTGGAAGTTCACAACGATTGCTAAATTAACGGAAACAAAACGTCGGCGTACGTATATATTCGCTGGAATTGCACAGTTTCATCAGTTGTGACGGCATGGTGCTGGTTACATTTGGCAAATAGTCTACAAACGTCATTCTAAATGGTCACGGCAGCCACAGTATACAGTAACTGTTTCCAATTATACTAATTTAATGTAATTACTTACGTGGAATGTTTATATATGCAATGTAGATTAACTAAGACATATACAAAGGAGTATGATAATGGACCTTTGGAAACGGTCGAGCACGACACGTACGAAATATTGCAGTCTCGGTTTGATTGAGACTGTTCATATGCGGTAGTGAAATATGCTAGCTACCGCTCACGCCCTCTAGCCCCGGGTTGAGCAGAACTCAATATTCATAAAATCTCTGGTACACAATTTTAACCATCCCGAAGATGGCATGCATACGGCGGTGGACATGGAGTTATATGCTTCCCCATGTCGTACGGCGTATGGTCCCAGTATCTAATAAAATTAAATGCCCCGAAGAGCGAAATAAACATAATGGAATTTAGTTGGGAGCAGCGGTTATGAAGCCTGCGTATCACAAGTAACAGCCAAAAGACTAAATTAAAAAGCAGACAACATATCCTATAAGTGGTTAAACAATACCCAGAGTCTTTTATCGGCCGGAGTAGTGGAACCACCGAATCAAAAATTAAGTAAGAAAACAAAAGAAATTGAAAATGTACCACCGATAAATAAATATAGGTATCGGACTCAGCGATCTCCAAAGATCGAATGAATAACAGTACTGATTGCGGGGAGACGATTTACTGCCGCCACACTGCACAAGCAACACACTAAAGTGACTGTTCATGAACGGTACTAAAAAGTGCTTGCTACCGTTCACGCCCTCTAGCCCCGAATTGGGCACAACTCAATATTTAAAAAGTCAATACATTCATTTGAGCAATCCCGAAGATGGTATGTATATGACGGTGAACATAGAGCCTTCGATGAGGTATTTTCACACCATTCCATGGATGCCGTATGGTCCCAGTTCATAATAAAACGCTTTGCCCTAGGAGACAAGGAAAGAATGGGCGAAATAAACAAAATGGAATTTAGTTGGGAGCCTACATATTACAGACAACAGTTAAAAGACTAAATTAAAAAGCGGGCAACATATCCTCAGGAGGATTAAACAGTACTCAGAACCTTTAAAGGTTGGAGTAATGGAACCACCTATTTGAAATTCAAGTAAGAAAACAAAAGTATTAGAGAATGTACCACCGATATATATAAATATCGAGCTCAGCGATCTCCATAGATCGAAATAAACAACAGTTCTGATTGCAAGCACGGGAGACGTTTTACCGCCGCCACACTGTACAGGCAACGCTACTGTGATATTACAAAAAGTATGTACGAGTAAAGAGAAATTTGGAAATCGTCGAACACGATTAATACAAAACATATTGCAGTCTCGATTTTCTTGAGATTGTTCATGAACGGTTGTGAACAGTGATTGCTACCGTTCATCTCCAACATTATTTAGATCTTTGAGAAGAGCGAATTGAAAGAAAATATCAAATAAAACAAAAATACAAATCATTCGCCATCCTTTCTCAATTATTAAAGTAGCAAGTGGATTCGGGAGTGTGTAAGAGACTTACAATATCATGTACACATGGTTATCCTTCATTACTTTAAACAAAAGTGCGCAATACAGTTGGCATTGAGGCTGAATGATGGACGTTACAGTCAAAGAAGAATTGTAAATTAGAACGACGGTAACACCAATAAATACTTATTTGACATTGCGTGTGTACTGATTTGAGGGTGCATTGTAGATTGATTGTATTGAGGATGGCCTAGTAAGAAAGTCAAAACAAGTAAACAAGCCGAACTGGAGATGTAGCATTCATAGAGGATGGCCTAATGAGAAAGTCAAGGTAAACAAGGATAACAATATCCGACAGGGAAAGCAGCATTCAAGGACGACAGTCAACCACAAAACACAAAAACAAACACGCAAACAGACAAACGAAAAGGAAAAATTAATACAAAATGCAAACGACATCACAAACACAAAAGGGTTGACAATAGGGCTACCGCCTTGGAACGGTCAGTGGCAAAGTAGCCCACTGGGGGCTTAAAGCGGTTCTAGGGTGCACCACACCTCACTTACTCTACTGTCATCCCATTAAAACAGGACAATGTAAATAAAGAAATCCCCGCCATGATCTAATCTCTAACCAACAAGGCAGCATCAATAGGCAATATAAGTAAAACGGTCGAACTAGAAATACAGCATTCATACAGGAGGGCCTCGTGAGAAAGTCAAAACAGGTAAACAAGTCGAACTGGAAATGTAGCATTCATAGAGGATGGCCTAAAATCATAGCGGATGGCCTAGTGAGAAAGACAACGCAGGTAAACAAGTCGAACTGGAAATGTAGTAATCATAGAGGATGGCCCAGTGAGAAAGTCAATGCAGGTAAACAAGTCGAACTGAAAATGTAGCATTCACAGAGGAAGGCCTTGTCAAAAAGTCAATACAGGTGAACAAGTCGAACTGGAAATGTAGCATTCATAGAGGATGGCCTAGTGAGAAAGTCAATACAGGTAAACAAGTCGAACTAGAAATATAGCATTCATAGAGGATGGCCTAGTGAGAAAGTCAATACAGGTAAAGGGGTCAAACTGGGAATGTAGCGTTCATAGAGGATGGTCTAGTGAGAGAGTCAATACAGGTAAACAAGTCGAACTGGAAATGTAGCATCCGTAGAGGATGGACTGGTGAGAAAGTCAATACAGGTAAATAAGTCGAACTAGAAATATAGCATTCATAGAGGATGGCCTAGTGAGAAAGTCAATACAGGTAAAGAGGTCAAACTGGGAATGTAGCATTCGTAGAAGATGGACTGGTGAGAAAGTCAATACAGGTGAACAAGTCGAACTGGAAATGTAGCATTTATAGAGGATGGACTGGTGAGAAAGTCAATACAGGTAAATAAGTCGAACTAGAAATATAGCATTCATAGAGGATGGCCTAGTGAGAAAGTCAATACAGGTAAAGAGGTCAAACTGGGAATGTAGCGTTCATAGAGGATGACCTAGTGAGAAAGCAATACAGGTAAACAAGTCAAACTGGAAATGTAGCATCATAGAGGATGGCCTAGTGAGAAAGTAAAAACAGGTAAACAAGTCGAACTGGAAATGTAGCATTCACAGAGGAAGGCCTTGTCAAAAAGTCAATACAGGTGAACAAGTCGAACTGGAAATGTAGCATTCGTAGAGGATGGCCTGGTGAGAAAGTCAATACAGGTAAATAAGTCGAACTAGAAATATAGCATTCATAGAGGATGGCCTAGTGAGAAAGTCAATACAGGTAAAGAGGTCAAACTGGTAATGTAACGTTCATAGAGGATGGCCTGGTGAGAGAGTCAATACAGGTAAACAAGTCGAACTGGAAATGTAGCATTCATAAAGGATGGCCTAGTGAGAAAGCAATACAGGTAAACAAGTCAAACTGAAAATGTAGCATCATAGAGGATGGCCTAGTGAGAAAGTAAAAACAGGTAAACAAGTCGAACTGGAAATGTAGCATTCACAGAGGAAAGCCTTGTCAAAAAGTCAATACAGGTGAACAAGTCGAACTGGAAATGTAGCATTCGTAGAGGATGGCCTGGTGAGAAAGTCAATACAGGTAAATAAGTCGAACTAGAAATATAGCATTCATAGAGGATGGCCTAGTGAGAAAGTAAATACAGGTAAAGAGGTCAAACTGGGAATGTAGCGTTCATAGAGGATGGCCTGGTGAGAGAGTCAATACAGGTAAACAAGTCGAACTGGGAATGTAGCGTTCATAGAGGATGGCCTGGTGAGAGAGTCAATACAGGTAAACAAGTCGAACTGGAAATGTAGCAATCATAGAGGATGGCCTAGTGAGAAAGCAATACAGGTAAACAAGTCAAACTGGAAATCTAGCATTCATAGAGGATGGCCTAGTGAGAAAGTAAAAACAGGTAAACAAGTCAAACTGGAAATGTAGCATTCATAGCGGATGGCCTAGTGAGAAAATTAATACAGGTAAAACAGTCAAACTTGAAATGTAGCTTTCATAGAGGATGGCCTAGTGAGAAAGTCAATACAGGTAAACAAGTCGAACTTGAAATATGTAGCATTCATAGAGGATGGCCTAGTGAGAAAATATATTCAGGTAAACAAGTCCAATTTGAAATGTAGCATTCATAGAGGATGGTCTAGTGAGAAAGTCAATACAGGTAAACAAGTCGAACTGGAAATGTAGCATTTATAGAAAATGGCCTAGTGAGAAAGTCAATACATATAAACAAGTCGAACTTGAAATGCAGCAATCATAGAGGATGGCCTTGTGAGAAAGTCAAAACATGTAAACAAGTCGAACTGGAAATGTAGCATTCATAGAGGATGGCCTGGTGAGAAAGTCAATACATTTAAACAAGTCGAGCATGAAATGTAGCATTCATAGAGGATGGCCTAGTGAGAAAGTCAAAACATGTAAACAAGTCGAACTGGAAATGTAGCATTCATAAAGGACGGCCTGGTGAGAAAGTCAATACATTTAAACAAGTCGAGCATGAAATGTAGCATTCATAGGGGAT
The DNA here is from genome assembly GCA_037043455.1 of Cyrtodaria siliqua. Classification (NCBI taxonomy): domain Eukaryota; kingdom Metazoa; phylum Mollusca; class Bivalvia; order Adapedonta; family Hiatellidae; genus Cyrtodaria; species Cyrtodaria siliqua. The sequence continues at coordinate 407,177 of JAWPHD010000077.1, read as the reverse complement.
GGCCTAGTGAGAAAGTCAAAAAAGGTAAAAAAGTCGAACTTTAAATGTAGCATTCATAAAGGATGGCCTAGTGAGAAAGTCAATACAGGTAAACAAGTCGAACTGAAAATGTAGCATTCACAGAGGAAGGCCTTGTCAAAAAGTCAATACAGGTAAACAAGTCGAACTAGAAATGTAGCATTCATAGAGGATGGCCTAGTCAGAAAGTCAATACAGGTAACCAAGACGAACTAGAAATAGAGCATTCATATAGGAGGGCCTAGTGAGAAATTCAATACAGGTGAACAAGTCGAACTGGAAATGTAGCATTCGTAGAGGATGGCCTTTTGAGAAAGTCAATACAGGTAAATAAGTCGAACTGGGAATGTAGCGTTCATAAAGGATTGCCTAGTGAGAAAGCAATACAGGTAAAGAAGTCAAACTGGAAATGTAGCATTCATAGAGGATGGCCTAGTGAGAAAGTCAATACAGGTAAAGAGGTCAAACTGGGAATGTAGTGTTCATAGAGGATGGCCTAGTGAGAGAGTCAATACAGGTAAACAAGTCGAACTGGAAATGTAGCATTCATAAAGGATGGCCTAGTGAGAAAGCAATACAGGTAAAGATGTCAAACTGGAAATGTAGCATTCATAGAGGATGGCCTGGTGTGAAAGTAAAAACAGGTAAACAAGTCGAACTGGAACTGTAGCATTCATAGAGGATGGCCTAGTGAACAACAGGTAAACAACTATGTAAATAAGTCGAACTTGAAATGCAGCAATCAAAGAGGATGGCCTAGTGAGAAAGTCAAAACAGGTAAACAAGTCGAACGTGAAATGCAGCAATCATAGAGGATGGCCTGGTGAGAAAGTCAATACAGGTAAATAAGTCGAACTTGAAATGTAGCAATCATAGACGATGGCCTAGTGAGAAAGTCAAAACAGGTAAACAAGTCGAACTTGAAATGCAGCATTCATAGATGATGGCCTGGTGAGAAAATCAATACAGGTAAAGAAGTACAACTGGAAATGTAGCAATCATAGAGGATGGCCTAGTGAGAAAGTCAATACAGGTAAAGAAGTCGAACTGGAAATGTAGCATTCATAGAGGATGGCCTAGTGAGAAAGTCAATACAGGTAATCAAGTCGAACTTGAAATGCAGCAATCATAGAGGATGGCCTAGTGAGAAAGTCAATACCGGTAAACAAATCGAACTGGAAATGTAGCATTCATAGAGGATGGCCTAGTGAGAAAGTCAATACAGGTAATCAAGTCGAACTTGAAATGTAGCATTCATAGAGGATGGCCTAGTGAGAAAGTCAAAACAGGTAAACAAGTCGAACTTGAAATGTAGCATTCCAAAAGGATAGCCTAGTGAGAAAGTCAATACAGGTAAACAAGTCGAACTGAAAATGTAGCATTCATAGAGGGTGGCATATTGAGAAAGCCAATACAGGCAAACAAGGCGAACTTGAAATGTAGCATTCATAGAGGATGGCCTAGTGAGAAAATCAGTACATGTAAACAAGTCGAACTGGAAATGTAGCATTCATAGAGGATAGCCTGGTGAGAAAGTCAATACATTTAAACAAGACGAGCTTGAAATGTAGCATTCATAGAAGATGGCCTAGTGAGAAAGTCAATACAGGTAAAGAGGTCAAACTGGGAATGTAGTGTTCATAGAGGATGGCCTAGTGAGAGAGTCAATACAGGTAAACAAGTCGAACTGGAAATGTAGCATTCATAAAGGATGGCCTAGTGAGAAAGCAATACAGGTAAAGATGTCAAACTGGAAATGTAGCATTCATAGAGGATGGCCTGGTGTGAAAGTAAAAACAGGTAAACAAGTCGAACTGGAAATGTAGCATTCATAGAGGATGGCCTAGTGAACAACAGGTAAACAACTATGTAAATAAGTCGAACTTGAAATGCAGCAATCAAAGAGGATGGCCTAGTGAAAAAGTCAAAACAGGTAAACAAGTCGAACGTGAAATGCAGCAATCATAGAGGATGGCCTGGTGAGAAAGTCAATACAGGTAAATAAGTCGAACTTGAAATGTAGCAATCATAGACGATGGCCTAGTGAGAAAGTCAAAACAGGTAAACAAGTCGAACTTGAAATGCAGCATTCATAGATGATGGCCTGGTGAGAAAATCAATACAGGTAAAGAAGTACAACTGGAAATGTAGCAATCATAGAGGATGGCCTAGTGAGAAAGTCAATACAGGTAAAGAAGTCTAACTGGAAATGTAGCATTCATAGAGGATGGCCTAGTGAGAAAGTCAATACAGGTAATCAAGTCGAACTTGAAATGCAGCAATCATAGAGGATGGCCTAGTGAGAAAGTCAATACCGGTAAACAAATCGAACTGGAAATGTAGCATTCATAGAGGATGGCCTAGTGAGAAAGTCAATACAGGTAATCAAGTCGAACTTGAAATGTAGCATTCATAGAGGATGGCCTAGTGAGAAAGTCAAAACAGGTAAACAAGTCGAACTTGAAATGTAGCATTCCAAAAGGATAGCCTAGTGAGAAAGTCAATACAGGTAAACAAGTCGAACTGAAAATGTAGCATTCATAGAGGGTGGCATATTGAGAAAACCAATACAGGCAAACAAGGCGAACTTGAAATGTAGCATTCATAGAGGATGGCCTAGTGAGAAAATCAGTACATGTAAACAAGTCGAACTGGAAATGTAGCATTCATAGAGGATAGCCTGGTGAGAAAGTCAATACATTTAAACAAGACGAGCTTGAAATGTAGCATTCATAGAAGATGGCCTAGTGAGAAAATCAATACATGTAAACAAGTCGAACTTGAAATGCAGCAATAATAAAGGATGGCCTAGTGAGAAAGACAAAACAGATAAACAAGTCGAACTTGAAATGCAGCAATCATAGAGGATGGCCTGGTGCGAAAGTCAATAATGGTAAACAAGTCGAACTTGAAATGTAACATTCATAGATGATGGCCTGGTGAGAAATTCAATACAGGTAAACAAGTACAACTGGAAATGTAGCATTCATAGAGGATGTCCTAGTGAGAAAGTCAATACAGGTAAAGAAGTTGAACTGGGAATGTAGCATTCATAGAGGATGGCCTAGTGAGAAAGTCAATACAGGTAAACAAGTCGAACTTGAAATGTAGCATTCATAGAGAATGGCCTACTGAGAAACTTAATACAGGTAAACAAGTCGAACTTGAAATGTAGCATTCATAAAGGATAGCCTAGTGAGAAAGTCAATACAGGTAAACAAGTCGAACTGAAAATGTAGCATTCATAGAGGGTGGCATATTGAGAAAGTCAATACAGGCAAACAAGGCGAACTTGAAATGTAGCATTCATAGAGGATGGCCTAGTGAGAAAGTCAATACAGGTAATCAAGTCGAACTTGAAATGTAGCATTCATAGAGGATGGCCTAGTGAGAAAGTCAAAACAGGTAAACAAGTCGAACTTGAAATGTAGCATTCATAAAGGATAGCCTAGTGAGAAAGTCAATACAGGTAAACAAGTCGAACTGAAAATGTAGCATTCATAGAGGGTGGCATATTGAGAAAGCCAATACAGGTAAAGAGGTCAAACTGGGAATGTAGTGTTCATAGAGGATGGCCTAGTGAGAGAGTCAATACAGGTAAACAAGTCGAACTGGAAATGTAGCATTCATAAAGGATGGCCTAGTGAGAAAGCAATACAGGTAAAGATGTCAAACTGGAAATGTAGCATTCATAGAGGATGGCCTGGTGTGAAAGTAAAAACAGGTAAACAAGTCGAACTGGAAATGTAGCATTCATAGAGGATGGCCTAGTGAACAACAGGTAAACAACTATGTAAATAAGTCGAACTTGAAATGCAGCAATCAAAGAGGATGGCCTAGTGAAAAAGTCAAAACAGGTAAACAAGTCGAACGTGAAATGCAGCAATCATAGAGGATGGCCTGGTGAGAAAGTCAATACAGGTAAATAAGTCGAACTTGAAATGTAGCAATCATAGACGATGGCCTAGTGAGAAAGTCAAAACAGGTAAACAAGTCGAACTTGAAATGCAGCATTCATAGATGATGGCCTGGTGAGAAAATCAATACAGGTAAAGAAGTACAACTGGAAATGTAGCAATCATAGAGGATGGCCTAGTGAGAAAGTCAATACAGGTAAAGAAGTCTAACTGGAAATGTAGCATTCATAGAGGATGGCCTAGTGAGAAAGTCAATACAGGTAATCAAGTCGAACTTGAAATGCAGCAATCATAGAGGATGGCCTAGTGAGAAAGTCAATACCGGTAAACAAATCGAACTGGAAATGTAGCATTCATAGAGGATGGCCTAGTGAGAAAGTCAATACAGGTAATCAAGTCGAACTTGAAATGTAGCATTCATAGAGGATGGCCTAGTGAGAAAGTCAAAACAGGTAAACAAGTCGAACTTGAAATGTAGCATTCCAAAAGGATAGCCTAGTGAGAAAGTCAATACAGGTAAACAAGTCGAACTGAAAATGTAGCATTCATAGAGGGTGGCATATTGAGAAAACCAATACAGGCAAACAAGGCGAACTTGAAATGTAGCATTCATAGAGGATGGCCTAGTGAGAAAATCAGTACATGTAAACAAGTCGAACTGGAAATGTAGCATTCATAGAGGATAGCCTGGTGAGAAAGTCAATACATTTAAACAAGACGAGCTTGAAATGTAGCATTCATAGAAGATGGCCTAGTGAGAAAATCAATACATGTAAACAAGTCGAACTTGAAATGCAGCAATAATAAAGGATGGCCTAGTGAGAAAGACAAAACAGATAAACAAGTCGAACTTGAAATGCAGCAATCATAGAGGATGGCCTGGTGCGAAAGTCAATAATGGTAAACAAGTCGAACTTGAAATGTAACATTCATAGATGATGGCCTGGTGAGAAATTCAATACAGGTAAACAAGTACAACTGGAAATGTAGCATTCATAGAGGATGTCCTAGTGAGAAAGTCAATACAGGTAAAGAAGTTGAACTGGGAATGTAGCATTCATAGAGGATGGCCTAGTGAGAAAGTCAATACAGGTAAACAAGTCGAACTTGAAATGTAGCATTCATAGAGAATGGCCTACTGAGAAACTTAATACAGGTAAACAAGTCGAACTTGAAATGTAGCATTCATAAAGGATAGCCTAGTGAGAAAGTCAATACAGGTAAACAAGTCGAACTGAAAATGTAGCATTCATAGAGGGTGGCATATTGAGAAAGTCAATACAGGCAAACAAGGCGAACTTGAAATGTAGCATTCATAGAGGATGGCCTAGTGAGAAAGTCAATACAGGTAATCAAGTCGAACTTGAAATGTAGCATTCATAGAGGATGGCCTAGTGAGAAAGTCAAAACAGGTAAACAAGTCGAACTTGAAATGTAGCATTCATAAAGGATAGCCTAGTGAGAAAGTCAATACAGGTAAACAAGTCGAACTGAAAATGTAGCATTCATAGAGGGTGGCATATTGAGAAAGCCAATACAGGCAAACAAGGCGAACTTGAAATGTAGCATTCATAGAGGATGGCCTAGTGAGAAAATCAGTACATGTAAACAAGTCGAACTGGAAATGTAGCATTCATAGAGGATAGCCTGGTGAGAAAGTCAATACATTTAAACAAGACGAGCTTGAAATGTAGCATTCATAGAAGATGGCCTAGTGAGAAAATCAATACATGTAAACAAGCCGAACTTGAAATGCAGCAATAATAAAGGATGGCCTAGTGAGAAAAACAAAACAGGTAAACAAGTCGAACTTGAAATGCAGCAATCATAGAGGATGGCCTGGTGAGAAATTCAATACAGGTAAACAAGTACAACTGGAAATGTAGCATTCATAGAGGATGTCCTAGTGAGAAAGTCAATACAGGTAATGAAGTCGAACTGGGAATGTAGCATTCATAGAGGATGGCCTAGTGAGAAAGTCAATACAGGTAAACAAGTCGAACTTGAAATGTAGCATTCATAGAGAATGGCCTAGTGAGAAAGTCAATACAGGTAAACAAGTCGAACTGAAAATGTAGCATTCATAGAGGGTGGCATATTGAGAAAGCCAATACAGGCAAACAAGGCGAACTTGAAATGTAGCATTCATAGAGGATGGCCTAGTGAGAAAATCAGTACATGTAAACAAGTCGAACTGGAAATGTAGCATTCATAGAGGATAGCCTGGTGAGAAAGTCAATACATTTAAACAAGACGAGCTTGAAATGTAGCATTCATAGAAGATGGCCTAGTGAGAAAATCAATACATGTAAACGAGTCGAACTTGAAATGCAGCATTCATAAAGGATAGCCTAGTGAGAAAGTCAATACAGGTAAACAAGTCGAACTGAAAATGTAGCATTCATAGAGGGTGGCATATTGAGAAAGCCAATACAGGCAAACAAGGCGAACTTGAAATGTAGCATTCATAGAGGATGGCCTAGTGAGAAAATCAGTACATGTAAACAAGTCGAACTGGAAATGTAGCATTCATAGAGGGTAGCCTGGTGCGAAAGTCAATACATTTAAACAAGACGAGCTTGAAATGTAGCATTCATAGAAGATGGCCTAGTGAGAAAGTCAAAACAGGTAAACAAGTCGAACTTGAAATGTAGCAATAATAAAGGATGGCCTAGTGAGAAAGACAAAACAGGTAAACAAGTCGAACTTGAAATGCAGCAATCATAGAGGATGGCCTGGTGCGAAAGTCAATAATGGTAAACAAGTCGAACTTGAAATGTAACATTCATAGATGATGGCCTGGTGAGAAATTCAATACAGGTAAACAAGTACAATTGAAAATGTAGCATTCATAGAGGATGTCCTAGTGAGAAAGTCAATACAGGTAAAGAAGTCGAACTGGGAATGTAGCATTCATAGAGGATGGCCTAGTGAGAAAGTCAATACAGGTAAACAAGTCGAACTTGAAATGTAGCATTCATAGAGGATGGCCTAGTGAGAAAGTCAGTACATGTTAACAAGTCAAACTGGAAATGTAGCATTCATAGAGGATAGCCTGGTGAGAAAGTCAATACATGTAAACAAGTCTAGCTTGAAATGTAGCATTCATAGAGGATGGCCTAGTGAGAAAGTCAATACATGTAAACAAGTCGAACTTGAAATGCAGCAATCATAGAGGATGGCCTAGTGAGAAAGTCAAAACAGGTAAACAAGTCGAACTTGAAATGCAGCAATCATAGAGGATGGTCTGGTGTAAAAGTCAATACAGGTAAACAAGTCGAACTTGAAAACTTAGCATTCATAGAGGATGGCCTAGTGAGAAAGTCAATACATGTAAACAAGTCGAACTTGAAATGCAGCAATCATAGAGGATGGTCTGGTGTGAAAGTCAATACAGGTAAACAAGTCGAACTTGAAAACTTAGCATTCATAGATGATGGCCTGGTGAGAAAGTCAATACAGGTAAACAAGTACAACTGAAAATGTAGCATTCATAGAGGATGACCTAGTGAGAAAGTCAATACAGGTAAACAAGTCGAACTTGAAATGTAGCATTCATAGAGAATGGCCTCGTGAGAAAGTCAATACCGGTAAACAAATCGAACTGGAAATGTAGTATTTATAGAGAATGGCCTAGTGAGAAAGGCAATACAGGTAAACAAGTCGAACTAGAAATGTAGCATTCATAGTGGATGGCCTAGTGAGTAAGTCAATACAGGTAAACAAGTCGAACTGGAAATGTAGCGTTCATATAGAGGATGGCCTAGAGAGAAAATCAAAACAAGTAAACAAGTCGAACTAGGAATGTGGCATTTATAGAGGATGGCCTAGAGAGAAAGTCAAAACAAGTAAACAAGTCGAGCTGGAAATGAAACATTTATAGAGGATGGTCTAGTGCGAAAGTCAAAACAGGTAAACGAGTCGAACTGGGAATGCAGCATTCATAGAGGATGGCGTAGTGAGAAAGTCAATACAGGTAAACAAGTCGAACTGGGAATGCAACATTCATAGAGGATGGCCTAGTGAGAAAGTCAAATCAGGTAATTAAGTCGAACTGGAAATGTAGCATTCATAGAGGATGGCCTAGTGAGAAAGTCAAAACAGGTAAACAAGTCGGACTGGAAATGTAGCATTCATAGACGATGGCTAGTGAGAAATTCAAAACAGGTAAACAAGTCGAACAAGAAATGTAGCATTCATAGAGGATGGCTAAGTGAGAAAGTCAAAACAGGTAAACAAGTCTAACTGGAAATGTAGCATTCATAGAGGATAGCCTAGTGAGAAAGTCGAAACAGGTAAACAAGTCGAACTAGAAATGTAGCATTCATAGAGGATGGCCAAGTGAGAAAGTCAAACAGGTAAACAAGTCGAACTGGAAATGTAGTATTCCTAGAAAACAGTCCACCAAAATCAACCAGTCACAACAAACAGCAGTTACAAGGAGAAATAGAAGCCAAGAATGCGGCACCACAAACCTGGTTGGCAATGGAGGTGCCGTCTTGGAACTGTCAGTGGAAAACTGTGCCACAGGGGGTTTAAACCATGCTATTTGGTGCACCAAACCTCACTCTTACCTTATTGTATTCCCAATAAAACAATAAAACGGACAATGTAAATAAAGAAATTCCCCCCAGTCGATCTACAGTGGAGTGGCCAGTCGTAAATATTCGCCAGTTCCGGATCAAATAATATTTCTATAAGTAATTTCAATGAAACCTTGTCAATTAAACAGAATATGGAGTCATGTACAATACCACCTGATGTGTTTTCGTAATAAACTAAAATGTAAACATTCGACCGTTAACAATCTCAATCGCTGATAAGGTTGTACAAGCAATTTCATCTGGTGGAAAATACAGTCTCGTTCTAAAATGAAAGTAATACTAAGCGTGATATTTTTGATATAGTTTGCAGAGTAAGTAACTTTATATCAATTTGAAGAATATTTATCAGAGAATCTGCATACAATAACAGGTTTACCTTTTAGCATAATATTGTAGAGTTATGGCGGTGTAAATATGCCCTACTGCAGGAGTCAGTTCCGATTAAGGCATGCCGTAAATCAGGGGTTGTGACAAAATTATTTGTAATATCAAAAGTATGTTACAAAAACGTGTTGACTATTAAACCTTTCGTTGTAAGAGACAAGGTAGTGTTTTTTTCATACATAAATGTTCATGTGTGGAAAAAAGTGCCTCACAAGCACCCTCATGTTTTGTAAACAAATTTAACAATGTTGTTTTGTTTGTTTAAATAATAAAATAAACTATCTACATATTGTTCTCTTGTCTTACTTCATATTTAGGATTAACTCATGTCTTTCATGCAATGGGTTCAAAATAGAAAAGGACATAATCTACAAGCATACCACATTCAGTTGCAGGCAGAGAATAAACCAATGTATTAAAAGGACACATATGCATGCCTAATATGGTTGCCACCACTGGACTTTCCAAAAACGATCTACAATAACGTTATAGACGAAAATCGCCTCTTTAAATCAGAAGCTATAGGTGGCACTCCAATACTGTATGTGCCAAAGTCATTAGCATGTTACCTCTATTCTATACTGGACGAATGATGAAGCATAGTAGGCCAGCCCCAAACGAAATAGAGGTGTTGTTTTGCCTTATAATTATGTAATTATTCATTCAGTTCGTGAGACCGAGTTCAACAAATTTGTCTCAGCTTTTGAAAAGACACCTGAGGGATATGTCTATCTGAATAAAAGAAAAGAAGATGTGCGTGTTACCTGTTAAGACATACTACAAGTTCTACAGTTCCATACCAGTCCATGTAAAACTTAGAATTGGGTAGAAATAGTATCAATAATAGATGTAAAATCATGACAAGAATCACTAAATTTCAAACTATAGTAGACAATGCAGTTTTTAATTTTCAATGGGGTTTCTGTCTTCATTACTTTAAAACACCGCAAATATAATTATATGGATGACCTTCTCATTTTAAATTAATTATTTGTTTACATTATGCTGTAACATTTCTAGTTACAGGTTTACTATCTATGTTAATGTTTAATAACTGTTACATTTATTTGTATGTAATGTATATCTACAGGTATACAAATAAAACATATTTATTTGAAGAAAAATAAGCCTGTCAAATTTCTAGCGAGACAGTGTAAATAAAGAATTGCCCGCCAGGCTATATAGACAGCCTTTATTGGAAGTTTAAGTTTAACAAAAGAGATGATAATGCATATAATTATAAAACAGACAAAAGCATAGAACGCCACAAAGCAAGTACTCGATGACGTGTGTGAAGTCAGTGCATTTAGAGAATAAAACTGTAAGGGTAAGACTAGACAAGATTGGAGGCAAACATCAAATGTTATCGTCCTTTCAGGATTTAGGTATACTTCATCACAGTATCCACAATCTGTCCAGACATCGCACAATCAAAGAGTGAAGCATAGTAGCATACTGTAAATGGGTCAACCACTAAACATGTAGAGCATTTCAAAACAATGTAGTTATAACTACTTTTGATAAACCTTTTTACAAGAATAATAAAGAGTGTATGACAGTGATCATGACCACGATTTTACGTAAATCATTTAAAGGTATGTCAGCTTGGGATATTCTTTGTCACAGAGGAGAGTTTAGCATTGTTTTTTTTATTTTAAAACCAGATTAGGGTTACCATTATACATTTTTGCAAAGTGTTTCTAATGTGTATGGTAACGGTAGCCCTGATGGAGTATCTTTTTAAGAAAAAACTAATAAGTCCAAAAGCTAGTTGCTCTGTGAACTCCTCAGTCTACATGGTCTAAGTAAGGATAATTAACGATATCTCTCTTGTCATAAAGTTAGATTAGTATTTCTCAATTTTCAATTTAAAAATCTATTATTTCTTAAAGAAATAATAGAATTTTAAATTAAACTTATTTAGGCTATGTATTACTTGCCTTAGTAGAAAATAAATGATTATCAATGTTTAATACATCATCCAGATAGGTTTTATTGAAGAATTCGATGGCATTTGATGAACCGATGACATTATCATTTATGAGTCGTTTTGTCAGCATTACGGGATGTTGTTAAAGCGGACGTTATACGAAAATAGTTCATAATAGCTCACCATGAGCCTGATAAATATGTCGATGACTTCTGTTTGAGTATAAAATCTCTTTAATAGCAAGTTAATTCAATTTGTTTGTATGATGTTTTACGTCATTTTTAACACATGTAAGATTATATATGACGGTCGATTTGTTGTGGTGGAGGCAGACCACTCACTATTCCTGGGTAGAACCAGTACTGTACACCTCCCGCCATCCGTAAGAATCGACTCTTCTTCACTTACAAATCGAGCTCCTAGTGGGATTCGAACCCGCAGCGGTGAGAAGCGAATGTTTACAGTCTTACCCATTCGGCCACGGAGACGCTAAAAGAAATACAAAAACACATCTGCAAAACATTATGCATAATTAGTATCCATAGGGATGCTAACAAATGACTAAATAGTAGCTCCATAAAATAGTATTTAACAGGAATATAGGTGATTCATAAACGTCCTGGCAAGTCTACATAGTGTCATTATCTTTTGAGTAAGAGCAACAGGTTTGTCTAAATCTTAAGTACTTACGTGTTTAGATGAAACTTGCACATTGTATCTAGAATATCTCCTGACTGTTTTAATAGACTAGAATAGTTAAATATGTATGTTAGAAATCCGGTTTAAAGGTGGACGTTTATTTTGCTTTTCTTCCACAACAGTCTTAAAAGCAGCGCTCTACGTTATAACCCAGCTAGCATGCTAACGTTGTACCAACGTTGGCTCGACGTCAGCTGCGACGTTGGTCCAACGTTGTATATCGACGTCGACCTGAAGGAAGTTTGTCCGCCTGTCCTAACAATGCAACGACGTTGTCTACAACGTTGGACCAACGTTGGGACATAATAATAATACAAATAACTTTATTTCAAGAAGGTAATATATAGCATTTACAAAAATACAAGTCTTGTTTACGATATTGCCATCTATAAACTACTCAATGTTACACTAATAGTCAAAGATAAAACAGTACATGCATCATTATGTAACTTCAACAAGACAGACACATGTATAAAACTTGTAATGTAAGGTTACAAAATACAATGGAGTTTCATTCTTTCATTAAAAGAAACAAATTTGTATACAATCTTAAATATAATTAAAGAATGTGAAGCTCGTTTGTCAACGGGAATCATGTTCCAAACTACCATTCCTGATTATCCAAAAGTACGTTTAAGAATATTTGTTCTAGGTTTTAAATGAGCTATATCCTGCCTAGCAGCAGATCTTAAGTTATAATTTGAATTTTAAGAGAAGGTTATTAAGCTGGTTATGTAATCTGGAGTTAAATTGTTAAGTGATTTATAAATCATAACTCCTGTCTGATAATCACATCTGCGTTGAAAGGTATGCCACTGGAGTTCCTTAAACATTAGTTTAGACGTTGTTTTTATAGGTTTCGCGAGAATGATTCGTGCGGCCCTCTTTTGGATTTTAATTATTCTATTAACAGAGAATTTATTTGTTTGGCTCCATGTTATACAACCATAATCAAAAGTAGACATCATATAAGCGTTATAGAAAAGTTTCTTCATTTCATAGGTTAAATAATAAGAAATCAGTTTCAATAGATTATTTTTTGACACAAGTTTATTGCATGTTTTTGATATATGAATTTGCCACGATAATGATTCATCAAATTATATGCCTAGTAACTTTGTACTTTTACATATTGAATACAAGTGTTATTTATTTAAAGCAACAATTCAGCACAGTTTCTGAATTTTTGTTTGAACCAAGTATCATACACGTTGACTTTATGGGATTAATAACCATATTATTTATCGTACACCAATCGTTAACATTTCTTAAATCTGCTTGCAATTTGGCTTGAATACACGATACTGATTTCCCAAATGCATACATTGTTGTATCATCTGCATACAGATCTCTGTATACAAGGGAATGTCATTAAATATAACAAAAATAGTAGCGGACCTAAGATCGAACCAAATAAATAACAGGAAGAGCATTTGAAATTGAGTCACCGATCTTATCTACTTGGCTTCTGTTTGAAAGATGAGACTCAAATAATTTAATTGATGTTTCTGAAACATTATACAGTTTTAAATTTAACAAAAGGATTTCGTGATCGACCAAATCAAAGGCTTTACAAAGATCTAAGAAAATTTCGCCTACAAGATTTACTGAATCTATTTCCATGAGCCATTTATCAGCAATGTATATAACTGCCGTTTGAAACGAATGATTTTTTCGAAAACCTGATTGGTGTTCATATATTAGTTTTTTCTTCTTGAAGTAGATATGAATTTTATTAGCAATGAATCTCTCAAATAGTTTTTGATATTGTCAGAAGTATTGAAACAGGTCCTTAATTATTTACATTATCTCTGTTACCTGTCTTGGTTATAGGAAGAACACATGCTTCCTTAAGTTTATCTGGAAAAACTCAAAGAATCAAACATTTCTTTATCCAAGAAGCTATTGGTAGAGTAAACATATCTCTACATAGTTTTATAATTATTGGTCCTATTCCATCTAATCCTATAGATTTATTTACGTCTAACTTATCAAAAATAGTATTACCTGTAATGATGTGGTGTGATAAGCTCTATATTAAATATGGAACCCTTTAGTTTTTATTTTAAAACATTCTTTAACTTATCAAAGTTTTCTGGTTTGTATTTAACTTTGTTAACAACTTTAGAGACATTAACGAAGTGCTCTTAAAACGCATTTATTATATTGGAAAGTCCTTCAATTATTTTCCCATCGATTACAATTTGTTTAGGTACATTTGACTGACTGTAATCAATGTTTGAAACTGTTTTAAGGTTTTTACAAATATATAAATATATTTTGAGTCCTTTTTTTAAGGATGGCTTTTTTGAAAAAAAATCTTTTTTCCTTTTTAATAATTGATGTTGTTTTATTTCTCCATATTGTATATTGATCCCAGTTTTTTCAATTTATGAATTAAATCTCTGAGCGCTCTTGCATTGTGAATTTCATCAGTATCCCAATTTGGAAGAGTTTTAGTTTGTATTCCTTTAGTTTTTATTGGAGCATGTTTAGCTAAAACATTTTGTTTTATATAAGAAATCTAATAAATCATTTGGATCGGCAAAGATTTCACACTCTTCAAGACAGGCGTTTTGTAAATCAAGACAAAATTTAGTTTCATCAAAATTATTATAACACCTATAGCTCATAACTTTATAACTATTTTCTCTATTTTTTCCATGCTTGGTATTTCTTGTAAATAAAACTGGAAAGTGGTCACAAATACAATACAATGGGACTTTAATTTCACTTAAGTTTTCTGGGTTTGTACTATACACATGATCTATTATAGTAGATATGCTCCTTGTTACTCTGGTTGGTGATTTAATAACTCGCAAAAACACATGAATAACCGCATTCCATTTAGTATTTCTGAAACCTTCTTCTGGAAAAATTCAATATTGAAGTCACAAAATAAATTAGTTTCTAGTTTTAAAGAATTTGACGGGGCAATTTTGTTTTGTAATGATCTATCCAAGATTGTGACGAATCAGGAGGTCTATAGACATAATTTAACAAAAATGATTTGTTGTTTGTTACATTAATTTGAATCCACAGTGACTCGATATCATTAGTTTCAATGTCACTTCTACGCGAATAAGAAATAGTATTTGCAATGTAAATCAGTATTGCCCTTCTTACCATTTGTACGATCCATTCGCTCAGTAGTCAATATGTATGTCTTGGATGTTTATAATATCATTTAAAAACGTTTCGTACACACCTAATACATCAAATGATTTAGACTGACATAAAATAACTTTTAATTCATCCAGCTTTGGCAACAACTGCTTTATATTTAATCCTACAACATGTAAAACCTTGTTTTTAAAATTTAATATAGTTTGTACATCATCATGGTTCAAATATTCATTATTCAATAAGTTTAGACATTTTTCGTTATTTGATATTTGAAATGTATCATCTGTAACTTGACTAATTTCGTTGGACTGGTCTAGAGCAGTATTATTGATTGTGAAAGTATTAGTTGTAGAATTATTAAAAGAGCACTTCAATAAACGACACACTTCGCATAAAATAAAGTTATATAACATGAAGTTATTGTACTCGCATTTACATGTTAATTCGCTACAGTTAGGGCATATGTCGTTCAATAAAGCTGTCATTTTTTACGGACGAGTTTCTGTCGGCGAAATCCTAACGCTGTAATGCTCGGTCTTCATATCCTTCATATAGCGTCTGCTGTTTAATGAATGAAAGTTTCTACTTCCCGTCCAACTTCTGCAGTCACGAGTGTTGTGATTTAGCATCCCACACTGATCGCAGTTAAACGTGGTTGCCCTTGTGACACACGATCATTTCCCAATGCCCGCCTGTTGTTTACAGGTCTGTATCCAGAGCGTAGACGATAGGATCGCTTTTGTACTGGGTAAATTCTGCCTTTGCCCAATTGCGTTGATACATGTACGTTTTGGCGTATTTTCACTATAGGTGAACACTTGTTTATACATCTCACTAATGTAGATGTGCCTTTTATCATGCTCAAATGTATTCCATCATGTATGGAATGGTGTTTTACTACTGTACCATTACCGTACACATATGAACCATGGATGTCTATGACCTCAGTTGTCTCTTTCGCAATATGCTTTATGCAGTCATTAAGTGGGATCACCTCAGCGTCTCTTCTCGGGCATAAAGTGCATATATATATCTTGCATTTAAAATTCTTCAAACCTTGCACACGGCGTCTGCTATATTCTGCGATTTCATTAATCGAACGTCTATTCCGCCGATTTACACAATAACTGTTTCTTAACACTTCATGTCCATTTGTGACAATTTTCTTCTAATTCACTCTATGTCAGCGCCGCGATTTGTATTTACATCTACATGACGGTTGTGTCTGTTTGTGTTTATTCCTTTAAGAATTGAACTTCCAATTATAAGAGTTTGTGCTTGCTTTTGTGGGTTTCCGACACTGTTTGTATGTATCATACATAGTCCGTGCTGGTCGCTTTACTATTTGATATACTATAAGATACGTTACTATTTGACTGTTTATCTTCAGAATCAAAGGTTCTTTCCAAATATGAAAGTAATTTAGGGACTCTTCTGCGACAAAGACTATCACAACCTGACTTCTATAGTGATGTGATTTATAAACTTCGTAAGATTCTTGGTCATGATCACTTTCATACTATCTTTGTTAAGACCCTATCATTTTGCAACGTACTGCATGCTTGGTGGTGGACTCTTTTACAATTCGCCACTATGCTTTCCTCTTTAGTTGTACGATGACCGATCAGGTTATGGACCCTATGATGACGCCTACCTAAAGCCCCTTGGGACTGTGACGTTTGATGTTTGTCTATGATCTTTCTTGTCGTTCCCCTAATAGTTTATTCTCTTGTTGCTCTGGCTTCTGCCAAGTCACTGAGTACCGTCATTATGGCTTTCTAGGCTATTGTTTTTTTTGTATTATATTTACACGAGCATATTTGTGTTTTACTTATATTGCCTACTGATGCTGCTTTGTTGGTTAGAGATTAGATCATGGCGGGGATTTCTTTATTTACACTGTCCTGTTTAAATGGGATGACAGTAGGGTAAGTTTGAGGTTTGGTGCACCCTAAAACAGGTTTAAACCCCCAGTGGCCTTTGTTGCCACTGACAGTTCCAAGGCGGTAGCCCTATTGTCAACCCTTTTGTGTTTGTGATGTCGTTTGCATTCGTATTACTTTTGCCTTCTCGTGTGTCTGTTTACGTGTTTGTTTTTGTGTTTTGTGGTTGACTGTCGTCCTTGAATGCTGCTTTCCATGTCCGATATTTGTATCTTTCTTTGAAGAAGATGCAGAAGTATTTGTTTTCATTTCATTAAACTGTGCTTGAATATTATCAATTTGTGAAATGTGAGGAGATGAATATTGTTTTGTGTGCCAGGTTTTCATGGTGTCAAACACTGAAATCTCCGCTGTATTTGATCAGTAGATAGTTCAATTTTCGATTTGACATCATCTGTTGTGTTATTCAGTACCACAGTGTTGTGTTCCGATGATTTACTATGAACATAATATTGCCTTTTTATGCTGGTCACTTCGTCTTTCAATTGTGTAAATTGGAAATTTGACTGTTCTAGGTGGTTCAGCAGTTGTGTCTGTATATCTTTGATGTCAGATTGTATTTGCCTTAAAATATGAATACTGTCAGTTGGTTGCATAATGTTTCCGTCATTCTTTATACTGTTTTCAGTATCTGAGTTTAATTGTTTCGGCAATATTGCTTAGAATTTTGCGAAGTGCTATTTGCTTCAGTTCCAGTAGATTCGCAACATTGTTCGCTGTTTATGTCTTCATGTGTAGACCAATCAACAACTTTACAAATGTGCTCTCTGTCTCATTTTCTGAATTTCCAGAAGTGTGTTTCATTTCATTTCGGTCTCCTTTATCTAGGACGAAGAATTGCAAGTTTTTCACGGTTGATTCTTCATTTATATGCTCCAAGGTGCATTCTTATGCGTTTAATTTACTTCCATAATCTTCGAAATTACAACGAGATTATTTTGAAGAAACTTTCTGCTGTTTCTGCCATTTATTAAACATGAACTTTTTGTGTGATACATGTTTATAGTATAATGAGTATTATTCTCACATCAATGTATTTTATACTTCGTTTCCACTTGGTTGAACTTTTTATCATAAACTGGTATTTTCTGACATCTTTCTTTTTCCGAGTCTCAATATAATTCAGCGGCCCATTTGAAAAAATCATAACTTCCGCCGCCGGTTTCACTGATAGCAAGATCTCCTTGTTCAGTAGCTGATAACTTTTTCTTCATATTTTTGCTGCGATTAAGAGTAAAATTTCGAAAATCTTCTATTCCGACATTAACATCAACACAATTCGGTTTTTGAATTTCTTGTGCTTCTTTGTCAGTTTCCATTTCTTTTCAATGATTGTGTCATGAAAATGTTCGGCTAAATGAGTCGGCTAGACGAATTATGGATGTTTTAAAGATGTTAAGCGCGTATGAAACATGTATTTAAATATTTTTATTATTTTTAGCGCTGTCTATAAAAAGTTGTTTACATCCGCCGGACGTGACGTCATCAATGACGTTGGACCAACACTGTAGCGTGGTATTAACGTTGTACAACAACGTTGGGCCACCGTTGGCACAACAATGTCGCCCAAACGCTATTTTTTCCAGTCTTTAAAAATCGAAAATTTGACCAACTTTTTTATATTTTATTTTCTTTCTGAAACGGACGTCTTTTTTTTGACATCGCATCAACGTTGGCCAAAGACGTTGCCTACAACTTAAACGTCGTCCCAATGTTGAATGTAAGGTTGTTTTTGTTGTACAACTTTAGCCCAATGTTTGCCAAACGTTGTTTTTACGTTGGTCCAACGTTTGTATACAACGTCGTGACATCGTTGGGGTTGCTGGGCAAAATTACGTTAACTTCAATGTTTGCCAACGTTTTATCGACGTGACAACAACGTCTAATATCCGACTTCAATGTTACGCTTTATTACAAACGTCAAACCAAAGTCAGCATGCTAGCTGGGAAGCGTGGAAACAACATCATCCAAAGTAGATTGAACTGGAGTATACGAATTAGCGCTCCCGAGTTCCAGAAGTCACCTCCACATGTTTAAATGGTCAAGTCGTGCAAGACTATGAAGGTCATCAGGAAAAACTTCATACTCATATTTCCCATACAGAGTACAGTGGCTTAATGGTTATAGAATCACTTGTGTTAAACCTCTAAAGTTAAAATGAAAAAAGACGTGTATTTAGTTTTTAATTTAGATTTACCTTTTTAGTTGTACAATAGCAAAAATGTTGAAACTATTGTCCTGTAACTGTGCATTTTTAATAGTTTGTGTTGCACGAAATTTACCTTATTTCATTGTATCCCCGGAAGTGCCAAACTTTAACATGTTAACTTATTTGACCATTAAATGTTGACTTTTCCCTAAAATTTGTTTAACAGCAAATATTTATATTTCAGTTTATTGTGACATTATGAAATTTTCATTTCAAAAACACACTTCATTCGGATAGTAATGAATCACTTTTTCCGAGATGTGTTGCAATTAGTGATACATTTTGCATGGAAAATTGCTTATATGATATATCTTCAAGCCTTGGAAAAATGATTATATACACCCAGTGCACTGTATTTAACATGGTTATAATTAGAAGTTTGAAATTGCTTAATGGCTTAGTTTTTGAAGTTCATTATGGTTATAATTAGAGGTTTCAAATTGCATAATGGCTTAGTTTTTTTAAGTGGTGTATGAATTCTCTCTGTGAACAAAAACTGCCTAATTTAGCGTCAAAATGTGACAGCTTAATGTAAACCGCCAAAGGGAAAACGAACGTTCAAAGATCCCACTGCATTCAGCAAATGAAATGTGTAATCATCTCAGGCGAAAATAACACGGTCGGGAAAATAACAGATTGAACTAAATCAGGCGAATATTCCCGGAATTTCAGCTTGCTGCTGTATAATGATATAAAAATAATTATTGAAAAGGGAATTCTTTGGAAGCAACAAACACAAGCAAGAGAAAAACGTAGCAGACTCGGTTTTATTGACTCATGAGAGATATTGTAAAGTGCAAATCCTCCCACGCCTATTAGCACCGGCTTAAGCGATATTTACTTTAAATCCACATAGATTGGACTTAAAGATCCCAAAGGACCAGTAAGTAATAACTACCTATTTGTAGTCGGGCAACTTTTTACGGCCGCCAATAAACACACACTTGTGTGAATGTCCAAAAATACTGAAAAGGGGATCCCTTGGAAGCACCAATCACAATCAAGAGATACAAGTAGCAGGCTCGGTTTAATTGAGTCTACGCTAGTGTAATAAGCTTTATAGTATAATCGTACCTATAGGTACGAACTGTGCACCACTTGTCGCAGATTTGTTTTTATTTTGCTATGAAAGAGATTTCATGTTGAGTCTTTCACCAGATACCCAGGCAGAAGTTATTGAAGCCTTTATTGACACCTCTCGGTATCTGGATGACATATGGAACATTGACAACCCTTTTTTTCCAACTATGGTTAATATTATTTATCCTAAAGAACTTCAGCGTAACAAAGCTAATATATCTGATAATAACGATTCTTTTCTTGATTTAGATCTCTCGATTGAAAATGGTGAAATAATTAGCAAAATCTATGACAAGAGAGATGATTTTAATTTTGACATTGTTAATTATCCCCACTTGGATGAGGATTTTCCCCGAGCAACTTCTTATGGGGTGTATGTGTCTCAACTTAATCGTTTTTCAAGAGCTTGTACTCGAGTTGAGGACTTTAATATTCGTAATCTTTGTATAACTGAAAAGCTACACAATCAGTGTTATCGTTACCATAAACTTCGTATAACCTTTGCAAAATTGTATTATCGTAATCCTGATCTTCTTCCCAAATATAAAAGTAATTTAGGGATTCTTCTGCGACAAGGACACAACCTGATTTCTATAGTGATGTGATTTATAAACTTCGTAAGATTCTTGGTCATGATCACTTTCATACTATCTTTGTTAAAGGTACACTGTCCGTAAGTAAGCAGATACTGAGCATAGCCAAAAAACTGTCTGATTTTTATTCAGTGAAATGACTACATGAAAACATTAGAATATACCCAGATAAGCATGTAGCAATACATTCGTGAGTTTGAAAAAAATAAGTTTTGTTTATTATTTGTAAATCATGTAGGACCCACTTTATTTCCATTTCGTTTAATCACATGTCATCCATTAGTGTTTTAGCTTTTATATATTGTATCTCTTACGCAATACATCTGGCCCGGTTAGCTCAGTCTGTCGCGATGCTCTACTAGTATTACCTGCGAGTATAATTTTAGTGTGGGTTACAGTTCAATCCCATGAAACGGTTATTTCTTTTTTGTACCGCTATTGAAACCCGTAAGACAATCTTGGTTTTATTTAGAAAATATTCAAAAATGGCTGGTGTGTTATGTTTGACAACGTAATTGTTTTGTGGTTTATAGGCTAAAAGTTACGGACATTGTCCCTTTAAACTTGTTAAAAAGTTTTTCAAAAGAGGTTATGACCCTATCATTTTGCAACGTACTGCTTGCTTGGTGATGGACCCTTTTACAGTTCGCCACTATGCTTTTCTCTTTAATTGTACGATGACCGGACAGGCTGTGGACCCTATGATGACGCCTACCTAAAGCCCATTGGGACGGAGGCGTTTGATGTTTGTCTATGATCTTTCTTGTCGTGCCCTTAATGGTTTATTCTCGTGTTGCTCTTGCTTCTGCCAAGTCATTGAGTACCGTCATTGTGGCTTTCTAGGCTATTGTTTTTTTGTATGATATTTACACGAGCATATTTGTGTTTTACTTATATTGCCTATTGATACTGCCTGGTCGGTTAGAGATTAGATCATGGCGGGAATTTCTTTATTTACACTGTCCTGTTTAAATGGGATGACATTATGGTAAGTGTGGGTTTTGGTGCACCCTATAACCGGCTTAAACCCCCAGTGGCCTACTTTGCCACTGACCGTTCCAAGGCGGTAGCCCTATTGTCAATCATTTTGTGTTTGTGATGTCGTTTGCATTTATTTTTACTTTTGCCTTCTTGTTTGTCTGTTTGCGTGTTTGTTTTTGTGTTTTGTGGTTGACTGTCGTCCTTGAATGCTAATTTCCCTGTCCGATTTTTTATATTTCTTTAAAGTATTAAAACTAAATTATCTAAGCAGTTTAATTTCGACATAGACGTCGGAAATATATTCGTACAATATTAACAGCACTAGTGCGAGTGTACCTTATTGATATTGTCTTAGACTGATTGTATACAAGCGGTAATAATTTCGTAGCTATGGTAATGATCTGCTGTATCTCCTAACACACTATGCAGTATTTCTATAAATAAAGAAACTGCACGTCTGAATTTATCCCTCATCACACATTAGAATGAGCAAATTTGTCGTGTAGGAACCAAACTAATGAAACATAATGACATCGTAGGTCCGCACTAGACAGTATTACTAACTCCATATCCACGATTAATGACCTATCAACATCACATAGCTGTCATATACGGCATTCTGTAGTTATGACGATCACATTTAGAGTAGGTGTATATATATATATACATATATGTATGAATATATGGTATTCGCAAACCCGTGTATCTATATTTGTACAGGTAAATGTCGATAAATGTAGATGTCAGTACGTTTCACCGCGGTAGCCTTAAGGGTAATACCGTGGACTTGAACTAAATAATTATATTGAACTTTTCACCATATGAATATTTTTAGAATATTCCATGGACTTCATATCAATTAAAAGTAATTTCTTCACCACCTGAACATCTTGAGGATGCAGAGGCGGACTTAATGAATGTTTTCTGTACTTCAAGCTACAATATTTTACCTTAACGTACATGAGCACGTGTCCACGACAGTTATACCGGCACTGCCTTTTTCGTCGTGGGGACTTCCAGTCCAGGGTACATCTGTCGAACGATGCTGATTGCCCACTGACCTCGATTTTGCTCACCTCCATTAAACGCGCCGACGTTTCAAGGTTCTTTGCGTCGCCCTGCCTAACTCGGCTGATACCATTTGTGGATTGCGCTCTCTCAACCTGGCTCCTGGGCGTGGCATTACATTTTATAGATCGATCCCGATTTAAAAATAGTCTAAAACCCACCCCAGTGTATTTTCTAGCATTAACTATTAAAATTAATATAGACAAAACCGCCCCGCTTGCAATAAGCGTATAACCCCAAAGTGCAAACGTTTTGATCACTGGCATCACTTCTAATGATTGAATTTCTGCAAAAATGAGATATAAGGTCCTATAGAAACCACAACGTCCGAGCGCAATGGCATCGTAGGTCCACACTGTACTGCAAACGAGGACATGACAATACAATGAAAGAGACAAAAAACAACAGAAAGGGTGGTGAAGACAGGGTTACCGACTTGGAACGGTCAGTAGGCAATAAGGCCTACTTGAATCGATTTTATATGCGCACAATCCTCGCTATTATCCTGTCTTCAGCGCCCAAACAGACAAGACAGTGCAAACAAAACCAGATGGAACCAAGGACAAAAAACATCAGAAAGGGTGGTGAAGAAAGGGTTACAGACTTGGAACGGTCAGTAGGCAATAAGGCCTACTGGTTAACTTGAATCGATTTTGTATGCGCACAATCCTCGCTATTATCCTGTCTTCAACGCCCAAATAGACAAGACAGTGTAAATAAAACTACATCCCATCAAAAGGAATTCTCTAACAATAAAGTCCACATCCTGAGAAACTAACTAAAGAAACACATACAAAATAATAAAATAATAAACATCTCAGGATGTAGACGCTGTTTCAAAGTGGCTAAAGGAAACTCATTCATATGACCTAAGCTCTTTGGAATAATTAGGTCTACCAACAAATTCATTAGTTCGGTTTGAAATTTGAACAGTCGTTTTCGTAAAGTTTAAGTCCTTAAGAAAATTAATGGTCGGTACTATGGTATAATTTGACCGATTTTCATACAACCCCACCAAAGTCATTATTTCTGAAACAGCTAAGCATGACGCATTTACATTTATGGTACCATATGGCGCAGGTATATTTACTGTGGTATGTTCAGAGTTCTGATGTTTACAATAAATAACAATATTAACGTTTTTTTACGCATTAATGCTAACCCTGTGGTTTGTCTACATTACCCCTACACTAAACCTATTACATACTTTCTCCAATAGTATATATACATTACATTACTAGTTCGACTTCACGTTTATACACTTCAATCATACGTCTTGTATGACTCCCTTTTTTACCTCAATATTTATACAAAAATGGTCATTTTCAATAATGACAGCATCATTTACCTGAGTGTACGCTCGCATCTGTCATGGTATCTATCAATATACTATTGTTTGCACAATTTTAGACTAAGGCGATAACTTACATTTACCGTGTCTAGTAAATATAGACCAACTGATCATTACCTGTGTCGGACTAAAACTGTGTACAACTGATCCTTATGGAATTTAATATTTCAGGAGAACGTGAGTGTGAATATTATTATTATCTTTTTTTATTATTATTAATTTTGCAAACACTCAGAAGCTCCATATTCCAAAATGCCTAGTTTATGATTCTCGTGAGCGCGTTGTTTTTCTGCCGAGGACGCCTTCTGTTTACTTTGCTTAATTTTGGCTTTTCACGTTTAATGCCATTTACAATCATTTTTTCAGAATCACAAGACTGTGTATCTGACGCATAGCAAGACATGTTTTCTGAGTATGTCTCACCGCGCAAATCACCGTGAGTTATGGGGATTGATATTTCCCTATCGATATTACTCTCTAAATCATCGTTACCCACGTCATCATTATGCTCACTACCTTCACCACCACTACTATTGCTACTACTACTACTGGATGATTGATTCTCTCGTTTTACCCTACGATCTCTGTCTTTAAGTCTACGAGCTAATTCTAGCAAGGGTATATCATCTTCGGAGGAAGAGTATTCCCGTTTGTTCCTATACCGTTTTACTAATCTATCAAGGGGTTTTGCCTCGGTCCTATCCGATTCACTCTCACTGGTTACCTCGGGCGTAGCCGCATATACAGCCTTGCGCATGGGTCTACCATAATGATTGATTGGTATATCCCAATCTGATATATTCGCCTGCCACAAATGGCGTACATGAGTTTCTTTAATCTGATTGTCTAACTTGCTTTTGATAACATACGTCATGGGCGGTTTCTGTTCTAATATTCTATAGAATGGTAACCATCGTGCATCTGATTTAGTTTTTCTTACATGGTTTCGTAGGTAAACATTGTCCCCTACTTTGAACTCTATGGTTTTACTAGACACCCCAGCCTTTTTAATTCTCTGCTTCGTTATTTTCTTCATACTATTATAGACTCTGGTAAAAGCCTTGTGTTAGGCCTGGAGCGCCAATTCGTGTGCGTCAGTACCTTGGTACTTACGTCTTGGTTTTAGAATGACATCTATAGGTAAGGTTGGGTCTCGCCCGTAAAGGAGATTAAATGGTGCCAACATGCAATATTTATTCACCGCCACTCGGAGACCTGCAAGTGACTGATTCAGGAAAAGGTCCCAGGTCGTTGGGTCTTCCTTAATTTTCCTTGAAATCAAATTTAAAAGCGCCCCATGTGAAGTTTCACATTAGCCATTCGACCTAGGATTGTATAAACTGGTGGTAATACACTTAACGTTTAGTTTAGCCAGAGTTTCCCTTACTTTAGTCGCAGTACTTTCGCCTCCATTGTCTGACAAGTAGGCCAAAGGAATGTAATGCCTCCGGAATATTTCCTCAAGGAGTATGTGTAATACAGTGTCCGCGGTTTTATCCGGGACTAGGTATGCCTCGATCCCATTGGAATAACAGTCGATAACCGTATATATGTATTTGTTTCCAGAGAGAGTTGTTGGGTACGGGCCTGTAATGTCACCTGCAATCTTACTAAATTGATATGGGTTAATTTCTGTCTCGCCCATAGCTGGTTTAACAATTGCTTAGCTGCGCTGTTGACATTCGACACACTATCATGATAGGATTTTATGACTTGTTGTGACAGGTGGCACGGTATGTACAGCCGAAGTACTGCATCGTCATCAGGGCATGAAACATAATAAAGAATGTCATCTATGACAATAAAATTCCTAGTTGTGGTTTTGTTTGCCTTGCCATCTCTTAACTGCGACTTTATAACAACAAGTTCTTCTTCTTGAAGTCGCTCTTGCTGCATGTCTAGGTCTAAATATGTGGATTTTCCAATATTGTCAGTGACGGGCATTTCCGCATGCAGGTATTTAAGTGGTTCAATATTGGTGGTATTTATCATATTTACTTGAATGCCCTATCACTTATTTCTAGTTCACCATCCGACTCACCGTCTTTATTGTCCTGGACACTACCCTGGAGTACCCTGCTAAGGAGGTCACTAATGATGTTATATTTCCCTTTTATATAAACGATATCGCAATCAAAAGACTGAATCGTCAATGCCCACATCGAGTCTTTTCGATTATTATAGTTCTGTTTTTCTAGAACATACTGCAAGGGTCTGTGATCTCAGAAAATCTGTACCTTAGATCCCTTTAAATAGTGTTCGAACTTTTGCAGACTTTACACAATACTAAACATTTCCTTCTCAATCACAGCCCATCTAGATTGTGTGGGTGATAGCTTGTGGGAAAGAAAATAGATTGTTTTTTCTACTGCCCCACCTGTTTCATCTACATCTTCCTGGCATAAACCTGACCCTATGCATGTATCTGATGCATCTGTGTACAGTAAACTTCTTACTCATATCCGGGTATGTTAACAAGGGGACCACTGTCAAACTTTCCTTTACATAATCAAAAGGTTCCTAACAAGTTTTGTCCCGGTTGAAACGCGCATTTTTCTACGTGAGTCTAAAAAGGGGTTCTGCAATCTGACTGAAGTTCGATATGAACCGCCTATAGTAACCTACCATGACACACAAACTACTAACACCTCTCACACAGATTGCCTCGACCTTTTTCATATCCGTTTTTATGCCTTCCCGGCCCACTATAAACCCCAGAAAATTAGTTTCTGGTTTCATGAACTGACATTTTGAAAGTTTCATTTTGAGCTTGTGGCGTTTTAACCTATCAAACACCTGTTGTAAATGGGACATATGTTCTTTTATTGACTTTGAGAAAATTATGGCGTCATCGATATAGGGTAGGGCACAATGTTCGAGACTCCGCAATGCTATTGACATCATCTCACTAAAGTAACTTGGGCTGTTTTTTAGTCCAAAACACATACGTTTATACTCAAACAATTCCCTGTGACAACTAAAGGCCGTCTTTTCTATGTCATCCGGGTGCACTCCAATACAAAAGAAACCGCTAAATAAATCGATAGAAGAAAACACCTGTCAATCTGCCAATTTTCTAACACAGAATCGATCAAAGGGAGGGGGAAATTATAACTCTGTGTAACCTTGTTCAACTGAAGAAAATCTATGCAAAGTCTTTTCGACCCACACTTTTTATTCACAGTGACAACAGGTGCAGAATACGGGCTCCTAGACTGCCTTATAATACCTGCCGCTAACAGTTGGTCAACTGCTATGTCAATAGTCTTAAGATCATTCAGATTGGTTCTATATGGCTTCAATTTTATAGGGGGACTATCCCCGGTATCGATCCGCATCTGAAGGATATCTGTCTGTTCTTAATCTAACTCTGAAAAAGCAACTGCATCTTAGTTCCTATATACCAGCTCCCCAATCGTTTGTTTGTGTTCGAAGGGTGCGTTTATTTGACTTAATACTTCACTGAAACTTTTCGCCTTATCCCTTTGGCGACTAGTTTGATTTTCCAATAGAACTGAGGAGAGTTATACCACTATAATTGCTTCGGTCCATTGAATCGCCGTTTTTGAATATGGGAACAATATATCCCTCACTCTATGAATCTGAGAAATAGCATCGAGATGAACAGGTGTTAAATATTTTATGCAAGTAAGGTAAAAGAGTTTCAGATCCACGTTTATAAAATTCATTAATTAATTAGTCTGGCCCGCTAATAAAATTGTTTCAAAGCTGCTTTTTTAATTAGCTCTTGTTCCGTTATTGTTACGTCGAGTTCTTACTTGAAGGATAAAAGTGACTATCCGGGTTATTAATAATGGCTTTAAAGTATAAAGCAAACTGATTTGCAGATATGTTAGTTAGTTAGTTTCATTAGAACACGTTGTCAATCCTTTTAATAACTTCCAATAATGATATGCATTTGAAACCCTTGCCTCGAGCAGTTTGACCGTATTATTGTGTCTACATTCAACGCGTTTTTTCCCGTATAGTATGTTTTTATTGAGACCGTGATCTGCACATATTTATTCTGTTTAAGTCCGATTTGTTTTCACGATATAAATTTAAATGACGGAAGAAACTATCGCTTGTAAACTTACATTCATCGTTTTATTTTCGGTACTGTCAAATGTTTTGCTTTGAAACCTGCTAGTGTGTTTAAATAACGTAGAGCAAACATCGTCCATTATGCCAAGAAAATAATTAATATTTTCGTCTATACATTCAATGCTATTAAGTGCATCAAGTTGATTTATAAAATAATTTAATTTTTCTTTTATACCATCTTCATTGATCATGTTCTTATATTCAGCGAAAATATCATTCACCCATTTGTAAGTAAATTCAACTTGTTCGGTACTGCTTTGAACATGATCATTTTTGTTTTGTGCATCATTAATTGATATAATGGAAACTTCAATAGCACAGCGATCAGATATGATATTTGGGTCATTCACTTTAAATGTGTCAAACATTCCAAACATAGATTCATTTTCTAAAACGAAATTAATTACACTACTTCCTAGACTGCTTACCTATATGTGAATTTTCCGACATTACCATAATCATCCATTCTGCAATTTAATATATACAAGCCATATTCTTTATAAGAAATTAATACGGGAACAGTTCGTCAGATTGTATCCCTAACACACAAGGCAGTATTGCTATAAATAAGGGAACTGTCGGGCAGGCTGGTTCCACAAACAAACTAGGCAAAATTGCTATAAATAAGAGACCTGTACGTCAGAATGCATCCCCTATCACACAAGGCAGTATTGCTATAAATAAGGGACCTTCCGGGCAGGCTGGTTCCACTACCAAACTAGGCAGTATTGCTATAGATAAGAGACCTGTACGTCAGAATGCATACCCTAACACACAAGGCAGTATTGCTATAAACAAGGGAACTGCCGGGCAGGCTGGTTCCACAAAAAAACTAGGCAGAATTGCTATAAATAAGAGACCTGTACGTCAAAATGCATCCCCTATCACACAAGGCAGTATTGCTATAAATAAGGGAACTGCCGGGCAGGCAGGTTCCACTAACCAACTAGGCAGTATTGCTATAGATAAGAGACCCGTACGTCAGAATGCATCCACTAACACACAAGGCAGTATCACTATAAATAACCGAACTGTTCGGTTATGCATTTACATAATAATGTATCACATTTCAGATTAAAAACAATTAGTTTTAAATATTTTGAAAACTTAAACAGTATATACTATTACTTTCTTAAATATAAGTGCTAATTGTAATGCTCACATTGCTAAAAGCTTCAAGATTGCCGTGTGCTTTAGGTTTGAAATGAATGGAATTGAATTGGGTTGTTTTATAGTCGCACCATTATCTAAGTTCATATGGCATTTTGTGATATCAAAAAATCGATATAAAAAAATCAGTATAATTCTTGATATAAAAAAATTCGAATTCTTGATATCAGGAAACGAAAAAAAGTACCGTGATTGCAATGATTCTCCACATCGTGAACGCTCGTCCAATATTGTCAAGCAGTGTACGAGATGTTGCGAATGTGATGTCTCCTTGTAGTGTCAAAATGGCGGACAGAAGAGGTGAATTAGAGAAAGACATTTTAAAACAGATGAAACGGGCAACTGTAAATGCAAATAGTTTCAGTTTTCAAATTGTTTTCCGCACTAGTGCACATCGAAATGGGGAAGCGATTGTTAATTCCAATTCTATCATTTTAGTTTTAATTCTTGATATCAAGAAATCGAATTTTTGATATAAAGAAATGCATTTTTTATCTAAAGAAATCAGTTGATTTTCTGATACATGTATCAATAAATCGTGATTTTGTGATATCAATAATTCGATTTTCTGGAACTGAATGAATACTGAATTAATAGTATAACGGCGCCCCATAGAGGAAGACTCCAGGTGCCCTCCAGGCAATTTCCATGCACGTGCTGGAAACTAGGCAGAACCACCGACGTTTCTCAAGCCAGATGGATAGCTTCCTCACATACATATTCCAAGGTCCATGAGGTATCGAACCTACAGCGGTGAGGGCAAATTATTTCAAGTCAGAAACTCTAGTTTTAGGTTTTAATTATACCGTATCAATAAGCAGGTTGATACGGCTGCTTTGTATACTCTCAGCACTGATTACTAGACAGCAGATACAATTTCTATCCCGAGTGAAAATACGTCCGCATAAACGAACGAGTGCGTTAGAACGATTTTTAATTCGGACTTATTTTCACGAGAAGTCATGGCTGGATTATTACTGAAAGGTAAGTTGAATAGTTTTCTGCCAGACCTTTTAACAGGCCATGCCGTGTCATTGAGTTTCCGTATGCAGCCATTATAAGGGCGACGGAAGCAAACACTTTCAACAGTAAACACTTATGTGTCCTAAATACATTTATGTATGCAACGTTTTTATTACGTAAGTAACTAATAACCGTCAAAACAGTTCAAATAATAACAATTTTAACAACGTGTTCTCTGTCAACCTTGTGTGTTTACACATAGTATGATGTCATTTCATATGTTAACTCGTGTATAAGTGTCAATATATATAACGTTGTATTGTTAGTCTGAATCTGAGTCGAGAATTCTGTGAATTCTTCGGAATAACTCGGCTTCGGTGATCCGTCATTCACGTTAGGATAGAAATTGAATGTACCTCGGTGAATCCATAAACTGTTGTGGTACCGTGAAATACGGATGCAAATGTAGATGATGCCTTTTGTTGGTGGTATGACAATTGACTACACTGTGGCTGTGCGTGAATCATTTCATCAGTGACAGTGGAAGTAGAAGCTGATGGAAGCTGTTGAAATGGGACAAGATTAGTTTTGTTGGTGTCCATTAATGCTGTATCCACTTTTGCTGCTTTTTGTTGTTTTGGTTCATTTTGGAATTATGATTGTTTCACATTTTGCAAATGTGTGTGTGTCCATTTATTTGGACAGTGGTAGTAGGAGCCAGGTCTATGCCATTACACTTATGAACTAGATGTTTCCTAATACTGTCATTGGTCAGTTTTCTTTGATCGTTGGTTGCCGGGCAGTTTTCCTTCATTGTTTTGACCAATTTGTATAAGTGATTTTTGCCCATTGGTACATTTTTTAACCAACACTGGTCTGTACCTGGTCTTCTTAAGTTATTTGTAGATAGTTTCATCTTTATACGTTTACATTATTTTTAATTACTACTTCATTCCGTCATGTTTTTGCGCGCAATATGACCTATTTATGTGTCGACGTGCCATAAAACACCATTCATTCATTCATTCTTAAGTTATTTACACTCAAACGAAGGGGATTCAGTGTCCATTATATCAGTTGTGCTGTGGTCCCTGTATATTTTGTAGGCCGCAACGGGACAGCGACTGGTTTCCGAATTTACCCATGCTTTTGGCTTAAACATTTTATAATTTCTCGAATCGGTACCAACTATCGTTTTGATAGTGTTGGCATTTGCCTGGGCAGAAATAAAATCCATCACATTAATTGTATTTACTGACGTAAACCTCACTGATGATTGTGGCTGGACGTGCTGGTGTTTGTTTGGCGGCTCATCATACTCAGACTCGTGTAAAAAGTCTCCAGTGGCTTCCTGAGAGATGAAATCTAGTAATTCTGCCATCTTTTGACAATGATGAATTTGAAGCAGACGTCTTTTGTGATTTGGGATATTTCTGATTTTATTCTTTGTAATTATATAAAACTCATTTACTCATTTAAATATAAATATATGAAATAATTCAATGTTTTCATTATTTCTATTCATTTTTTTTTTTTTTATTTTAACTATAATGACTTGCAACTTTGGAATTTGTGATTGAGACGCATACAATTATCTCATCTCCTGTTGACACGTGCGTCTTCTGTGATGTACGTGCGTTACCGCTATGTTAGACCGCATGGAGCTCCCGACGCATATAGCTCCCGAGGAGCCATATGCGTTGCGTCCTGACGCAAAGAGCTCCCAGCTCTATGCGTCAGGCCTTGCCGCATAGAGCTCCAGCTCCCGGGAGCTCTATGCGTCGAAGGAACACATCAACTTTAAAATGGGTCTTTCTTCTTGACGCAAAGTGCTCCCCACTTCCGATAATGATTGTTATACTCACAGTCACTGTTATCAGTACAACCTTTAACATCACCATATGTGGTGTCTAAATAATCATCATGACTATTTATGCGTTATGTACAGATGTATCTCAACGATATCAAATTCTTGATGAATAGCTTCTTCCTGAAGCCTCTTGATTAATGTCGCATGACACCAACTAAGTAAAACAAAAGGGCGTATAGTCCAGTATAGGTGGCGCTACGACCAAATTGTACACCGCATGATCAATATCTTACAGTAATTAACATTTAGAACTCGTTGAGCACCAGTCATTAAAATCTACTACGTATGGAAACAGATACTGTCTTTGATGTTCTACGTATTCTCATAGCTTTTAACGATATTGATCATGCGGTGTACCGTTATGTCGTTGCAGCGCCTAGCGAAACGTATTTGTACTAGTTATTTTACCACATATAACAGTGGTTCTGAATCTGCGAAGCATAACTTAGAGAAGAAATCAGAAATCAGTCAATATGCCCGAACTAAAATAACTAGTACATTTAACCGATAAACTATCTCAAACATTGTTACTGGGAACCTTCCACAATATCATTCATTCAAAATTCTCAAAATAACAAGTGTACCCAGTCGATCTGATAGTTAAGGTTTATTTAGTGCGCTTTACGGAACACTTTATGCAAACGATTCACTGCATGATACATAAAAGTTATGTTCACCTGGGTAATAAACTTTGTTATTAACCTAAATAATAACTAATTAGGCGTTTAATTTGCACACATTCGGCATGTACTTATCAAACAGAACTGACTACATCTATAATCAGATGCGTTAATTATTGAGAAAACATAAGACGTTTCAGTATAATCTAAAAAGAATCCAATTTACCAAGGTTTTTGTTAATACGACTCTATAAAAAGTAGATACAACAACCGAACAGCAAACGAATCTGGACATTAATTGAAGACAAACACCAACTAGATGGATAAATAATCATTTAGAAAATAATTCAAGACAACACGAACAAGAGACATGACAATAGGGGTGCCGCCTTGGAACAATTAGAAAACGGTGCTGTAGTAGTGCCGTCCTGTAACAATCAGCAAACGGTACATGTACATCTTGTGCCACCTTGGAACAATCAGCAAACTGTGCTGTAGAGGTTACGCATTGGAACAATCAGCAAACGGTGCTTAGTGGTGCCGCCCTGGTACAATCAGCAAACGGTGCTATAGCGGTTCCGCCTTGGAACAATCAGAAAACGGTGCTGTAGTAGTGCCGTCCTGTAACAATCAGCAAACGGTACATGTACATCTTGTGCCACCTTGGAACAATCAGCAAACTGTGCTGTAGAGGTTACGCATTGGAACAATCAGCAAACGGTGCTTAGTGGTGCCGCCCTGGTACAATCAGCAAACGGTGCTATAGCGGTTCCGCCATGGAACAATCAGCAAACTGTGCTGCAGTGGTGCCGCAGTGGAACAATCAGCAAACGGTACTGTAGTGGTGCCGCCTTGGAACAATCAGCAAACGGTGATGTAGCTGTGCCGCCATGGCACACTCAGCAAACGGCGATGTTATGGTGGCGCCTTGGAACAATCAGCAAACGTTACTATAGTGGTGCCGTCACGGAACAATCAGCAAACTGGACTGTAGTGGTGCCGCCTTGGAACAATCAACAAACGGTGCTGTAGTGGTGCCGCCTTGGAACAATCAGCTAACGGTGCTGTATGGGTGCCACCCTGGAACAATCAGCAAACGGTGCTGTAGTGGTGCCGCCTTGGAACAATCAACAAACGGCGCTGTAGTCTGCCGTCCTAGAACCATCAGCAAACGGTGCTGCAGTGGTGCCGCCTTGGAACAATCAGAAAACGGTGCTATAGTGGTGCAGCTATGGAACAATCAGCAAAGGGTGCTGTAGTGGTGCCGCCATGGAACAATCAGCAAATGGTGCTGTAGTGGTGCCGCCTTGGACAAATCAGCAAACGGTGATGTAGTGGTGCCGCCCTGGAACAATCAGCAAACGGTGAGGTAGTGGTGCCGTCTTGGAAACATCAGCTAACGGTGCTGTAGTGGTGCCGCCATGGAACAATCAGCAAACGGTGCTGCTGTGATGCCGCCTTGGAACAATCATCAATCGTTTCTGTACGTCTTGTGCCGTCTTGGAACAATAGCAGAGGTTGCTGTAGTGGTGTCGCCATGGAACAATCAGCAAGTGGTGCTGTAGTGGTGGCGCCATGGAACAATAAGCAAACTGTGCTGAAGTGGTAACGCAATGGCACTATCAGCAAACGTACTGTAGTGGTGCCGCCTTGAAACAATTAGCAAACGATGATGTAGTGGTGCCGCCCTGGAACAATCAGCAAACGGTGATGTAGTGGTGCCGCCTTGGAAACATCATCAAACGGTGCTGTAGTGGTGCCGCCATGGAACAATCAGCAAACGGTGCTGTAGTGATGCCGCCTTGGAACAATCATCAATCGTTTCTCTACGTCTTGTGCCGCCTTGGAACAATCAGCAAGCGGTGCTGTAGTGGTGGCGCCATGGAACAATCAGCAAACGGTGCTGTAGTGGTAACGCAATGGAACAATCAGCAAACGTACTGTAGTGGTGCCGCCTTGTAACAATCAGCAAACGGTACTGTACGTTTTATTGATGAGATTTGCAAGTAGAGGGACAAATTGAGTTTACAGTCGCAGTGGGTTTTAAATGGAAAATTATGCTAATATCTCCATTGATGTTATAGAACCACTCTGAAAATAGAGCGATTTATACATTTAGTAAATTTATTGCGTCAAACGTTTCTATATTTATTGCACATAATAACACATACGTGCAGTTTATCACACAGATAATACGTGCAATTTATCACGAAGGTATATTGTATTGAGAGGACGTTATTAGCAGAAACTTTACCTCGAAAACGATATACTCTATCATGCAAATATTTCAGAAAACAATTTAGTATTTAGGTGTCATAAAAATGACATTATTTTGCTTATTATAGTCTCTGCTTTTTAATCAAAAATACACGAAAATACACTAATGTGACATAGTGTTGATATTAATTCGAAAATGGTATCAAATGCGTTAAAATACGCATACTTCTAACGTGTATAAGCATGCATTGGTAGTAGACCATGAGCCCATACACATTTTTGTTACCATCTCAAGGGACAAATTCTTACTAGTACCATGTTATTGAGTACCTTGTATAGAAACAAAATATCCATGATAGCAGTGCTAACACTGTAGCTATCCGTTAAAGTTATCTCCCCTTTTTTGAATAAAAGCCTTGTTTCTTTAAAAAAATATGTTTCTCTGAAACTACAATAGCTACAGGTCTAATATTTTGCATGTTTAATAAGATTAGGGTCCTCTACCAAGTACTTTTAAAATGTTGGCCCTTGGGTCAAATATGGCCCAATTCCGGGGGTAACAAGTTTACATAGAGTTATGAAGGAAAACTTTAAAAACAAATCTTCTTCTCTAAAATCGTAAGCTAAAGGTCTAATATTATGCCTGTAGCATAAGCTTATGGTCCACTAGCAAATTTATTAAAATGGTGACACTGGGATCATGTTTGGCCCCGCCCCAGGGGTCATATATTTAAATAGAGTCATATAGATTAATTCGCTACTCTAAAAAATCAGAAAAGAGACAGCAGTCTAATATTTTGCAAGTAACATAAGCTTATGGTTGTCTATCAGTTCAAATCATGACACTGGAGACAAATTTGGCCCGGTCCCGGGGGTCACAGTGTTACAAAGAGTTCTATAGGAAAGTATATAAGCACATTGTTCTCTGAAACTACAAGAGCTAGAGGTCTAAAACGTTGCATGTAGCGTAGGATTATTTCTCAGATTTACGTAGATTTATATTTAAAAAATGCTGTTGTTATTTAAGAACGTGAGAGCACTTTGAGACAGGCCAGTGGGTCTATTGTTTATGGTTTGTAGTTGTACACTTTTCATCAAACCAATTCAATTATAAATACTTATATAACACACTTAAGTAAATGTCTATTTAAGGATGTTTCCTAATCGCATATTGAACAAATCAATGAACTAGAATCACAAAGGAGACCACGGCATTGTCAACTCATGGCACAAACATAAATCATTTTACGGTTATACTGTGCATGTTTATGTGTTTGTAATACACATGTGCTCTCTTAAGTAGTAGCACCGGTCTGTCAGACAGGTTATAGAGTATACATCTGTAAATCTAACCGTGTTCACTGAGTGTGAACTTCGTCTTCTTCTTCCAATTAAAGGGTTGTATTCACAGAATGTGGTAGCCCAATAAAACAGATGACCTTCTCTGTCGCTATGTTACAATGAAAATTATTCAAATATAGTGGTGATTTAGTTGATGAAGATTTGTTTGTGTGGTGTTTAACGTGATTTGTCAGCACATGTTAGCCTATGTATGACGGTAGATGTGTTTGTGGTGGAGGCAGACCCACTTATTCCTGGATAGAACCCAAAGGTGGTGCGGACGCTAGTCCGATACTATTTTGATGGTTGTATCTGATTGATCATGCTCAGTAAGTGTATAACTTTGGTTTCAGAGAAGACACTGTATTATGGGGTCAGACCCCAGACCCCATGGTCTCGATGTGAAAATATTTGATTGGGAACCATAAGCTTATGCTACATGCAAAATATTGGACAACTATCTAATGACGTTTAAGAGAAGAGGATTATTTAAAGCGTTTACTTGATAACCCCGCAGTTAAAAAAATTGGGTATATATATATATCGTGCTTTCGAGAAGAAAACAATATATTCTGCATACACTGTCAGTATAATTTTTCATCGAAGGTGTGAATTTGATTACTAGTATATAGTTTTATATTACAGTTGTATTTGTTTCATTTAACAGTATTAATAGTTCAATATTAGAAACCATATACATGTACATCACATTTTCCTTTTGTTTTCCTTATTTTGCATGTTCAAACGTAATTGTTTCATGATTATAAATACCTTCTCCAAGAAAGAAAGAAATATAAATATATAAATACGTATAACATATAAGGCTAATTTACTGAAACTTTTGTATTTTGCTATTCATAACAAGTATTGCAAGTTTAAGAGTTTGTACAGACATTACGTGGTCTGAGTATTAACTTCAATATCCCATCCAAACCCTTTTCCAAGAAGCAAAAACGGGGTTGGCTGGGGTATGAAATAAAACCTTAAATTGGGCTTAAAAGGTTTGCATATTGCAAAATAAAAACATATAATAGGTAATTTCAAACACATTTTGTTCAGTATCACATTTTTTTATTAAAAAAATGTTTTTAAGCGTATTTTATTCTAGAAATATCCGTAATAAAATCCTGCTAATATAAGCTTTCCCATCGCTTATTGGAATTAATTAGCGGACCACGTAATGAAATGAAGTTGTCATTGCTATTCCTAATATGATGTTATGCATTTATACCTACTGTACTGCATTCATTTTGTCCTCGTGAGCATTTAAATTCTTTGGATTATTTGAATAAAAGTTATCAAAAAAGATTATAATATTAATTAACGTTTATGCGAGCTAGTTTACCACGTTTATTCATATGTATATTATATATTTACGTGTTGATGTCACAACATGTTTTGAACTGTGTTGACATGAAACAAAAATATGTACCTGTATGATTTGTCTACTTTACCTGTAGTCTAGGTCATCGGCGACGCTTGCTATTTTTCAAGACAAATGTCTAGAACAGTTCTCCCAAATAAAGTTTGACTTTTGCCGAGATTCTGGTACATTTTCTGATTGGTTGAGACAGAAACACCTGCTATCCAAGATATACAGAAAGGCAGAAAGGCAATACATTTATAAATAAACATAGAGGGAATTTACATCATTATATCGACGAACTAATGCGGATGGTCAAGAATACTTTAATAAAAAAGAATAAGTACGGTCACGTGCTTCCGGTTTCAATATTGTTTCTGCACAAACGGTCAGTACGTTCGTATTTACAATCAAGCTTCGAAGACGATCAAGACTACTTTACCTGGAAAACATGCAACATATTTCAGCCCGAAACGTGTGAATGGGTTGACTGATGTGCAGAATGTATTCAAGTGAAAAGTAACTCTCAAAACGATCACAAGAATTGCATATATACGAATGCAAGCAAAAGTATCCGAACGGACATCTTTATAAATGCCATAACTGAGTACTACCATGCCATTCACAATCATTCAGAAAATATAATTCAATATTCACTTAAATACTATTACGTACGGAATGTCGTTCTTTAGTGTCGTGATATTCGCCCTAGTAGTTTGGAAAGATTCTGGACGTTTGGGACGACACGACATAGCACAAGCTTCAATTTTCAGTCATGACCTATTTTGAGCCTATCGAGTGTGTAAGGATGTTATAGACTTCAATGATCGAAATCAAGTTATTACAAGTAAATTTCTTCAGCAGGGTTTTCGTTATCACAAACTACATATATCTTTCTCTAAAATCTACCGCCGCAACGAT
This sequence comes from Cyrtodaria siliqua, assembly GCA_037043455.1. NCBI lineage: Eukaryota > Metazoa > Mollusca > Bivalvia > Adapedonta > Hiatellidae > Cyrtodaria > Cyrtodaria siliqua. The sequence goes on along the minus strand of JAWPHD010000077.1, from coordinate 368,704 downwards.
TGATTGATTGAATTGGATTTTATAGTCGCACCAACAGCTAAGGTCATATGGTGACTTTCCAGCTTCCGTTGGTGGAGGAAGACCCCAGGTGCCCCTCCGGGCAATTTTCGTGCACGGGCGGGCACGTGGGTAGAACCACCGACGTTCCGCAAGCCGGCTGGATAGCTTCCTCACATAAAGATTACTAGGCCCCTGAGCCGCCGCAACGAGGGCCTGCTGGAAAAGTACAACACCAACCTTAAAACACTTCTCCGACTAGGCATATCACAACCCTCATTTTATAGAGATGTGGTCTATAAACTTCGAAAGTTAAAGGGGTCTGACGGGTTTCCTGACCGCTTTACAAATTTAATCAGGAAGTTCGTCAGAAAAGGATATAACCCTTTGGTTTTACAGCGCACTGCATGTTTAGTGACTGACCTCTCTACGGTCAGCCATTACGCTTCACTTTTCACTTGTGCGATGACTGGACTACCTCTTGGGATTCTATGATTGTACCTACTGCAGTACTATTGCGTTCGGACGCTGTGGTTTCTATAGGACCCTATATCTCATTCTTACCTATTTTCCCTATATAAATCTACGTTCAGTATGTAAAGTTTCTCTACACAAACTTTGGGCCCAGAGGCGGAGCCATTTTTAACCCCGACGAGACAAAAATCACAAACTGTAAGTTTACTAGCTATGTCTAAATGGGGCAACTTACATTGTGAATGGGATATGAAATGAACGCTACAAATTAATGAAATTTCAATTTTAGTTTCAGGTTATAACTGACAGCAAGGAAATGGCACGTTACTAGGAATCAAACGTTCGACTATTCATGTATAATAAAGCAAGCTCGTCTCTTTAAATTTTACCTACGAACGATTTCATGTTTACCTATAGGCCTACACTCGCGGGTGTATCATTTATATATTGAAGACACAAAGTTAGTGTGTTGTCTGGCCGAGATATTGCGCATAATCGAGTACACGCCGTTAGGTGCGCTAAAACCGTTCATCCGGTCGAGACAAATGGAGAAACGGTGATACGAAAACAAATGTATTTCCGTGTTCCAGCGTTGATACACGTTTGAATTCTAAAAATATACTGTATACATAATTCTAATGCAAAAATAAATATAGCAGATTTCTAAGAATGTTTTGATGAGTAAATACCGCATTTGTTTAAATAAGCAGTAACATTATTTATCCTTATAATTGTATTACGTAGGTCGAATGTAATACAATCAAAATTATATAAAACTCCGAGACACAATTTATGTCACCAAGCAGTAAGTAATTGCAAGCTAATGACCAAAGGAATTTGATTTTATATATATTTTTAATTTTCAAAGCGAGCTATATTTGAGATTGGGACATTTAGCTTATGAATAACATATGTACATGTACTACTCGTTAATTAATGACTTTAAATATGCATAGCATATATTAATTCAAAACAATACTCTATTTGTATACAGAAGGCATACAGGAAGTAAATCACTATGGTATTCATGCCTGGTATTGTCGAAAGTAGTTCCAAATTTATAATAACTCTTTTTGGGATAAAAGGCATTTTTGAGTTTTTAAGGCATGTTTTTTTCTGACTGAAATGGCTTTATTTAAGTGTTGGTGAGAGCTAAGAACCAATTGCATCCTTGTATGATGATTTTTATCAACCTGAAAGTTTTGAAAGTGAAAGTAGAACACATGTAAGAGGTGCCGTATGAATGCAGTTTGTTCACGGTATCAACAAAGATCATAATTATATTTTCACATGGCCCATTCTTTTCTCAGCAGTTTTCTAGAGAGGAAGGTCTCATGACTAAGGATACATATATGTAAGCCAAAGCAATATATGTATTCGATATTATTTGATATAAGACATGATGGATTGTCTTAATATTTTAATGAGTATGTTATTAATGATTTTGATAAACAAAATAAACAAATAGAAATTAGTCCTTTTGCATCTTGAAACAGAATATATGGAGGGTATTTGTTGCTTTGGAGTGAATATAGGATTTATTTTCACCGAGAAGTGAAAATATAACTTTTCTTACTTCGAAATGCAAATAAATCCTATATTCACGACAAATCAACAAATATTCTATTTATTATATACTTTTTATCATGCAACACTACCAAACTGTTTCAAACATAAAATACGTTCCGTTCCGATAGTTCCCCTTTAAAGTTATTCGCGTATAAATATAGTAACGCCAGCGCGTGAGGAGATTTACATATATTTAATGCGCATAGAATATAGTTCTAAACTTTGACACAAATTATGACTGTTATAAGCAAGTGTAGAAAAAAGTAGTTCCATTTTTCCGGCAGTGAGAATATAAGTTCTTATATTCTCACTGTGAAAATATAAACAATAATATCCACATATATACAATATAAATATTATAATGACAAAAGTTCTATTTCATGATAACACATTACGAATTAATTGACATGGAGACCTTCACCTTCTGTCTTCACCGACAATACATCACACGTTTAAAATTTACAGCATTTCTTTGTTGGATTAAGCTATTGGTTTAAAACTATTTTATTTTGGGAAAGCTATTTCATAAAGGACATATGCTAGTGAATAAATTTGTAAAATATGTTCTGTTGAACTGTTTATCTAAATGGCTACAGATCACTGAAGTTCATACAGTATAGCGTATCTGCCATTGGGTTTTTTGATCTGTAGTTGAAAGACGAATTCTGACTTCAGCCTTTGCGAAACTTTATTATCGTAATCCTGATCTTCTTTCCAAATATAAAAGTAATTTAAGGATTCTTCTGCGACAAGGACTATCACAACCTGACTTCTTTCGTGATGTGATTTATAAACTTCGTAAGATTCTTGGTCATGATCACTTTCATACTATCTTTGTTAAACTTGTTAAAAGTTTATCAAAAGAGGTTATGACACTATCATTTTGAAACGTACTGCATGTTTGGTGATGGACCATTTTACAGCTCGCCACCGCTTTCCTATTTAATTGTACGATGACCGGACAGGCTGTGGACCCTATGATGACGCCTACCTAAAGCCCTTGGGACGGTGGTGTTTGATATTTGTCTATGATCGTTCTTGTCGTGCCCTTAATGGTGTATTCTCTTGTTGCTCTGGCGGCCGATAAAAGGCTCTGGGTATTGTTTAACCACTTATAGGATATCTTGTCTGCTTTTTAATTTAGTCTTTTGGCTGTTACTTGTGATACGCAGGCTTCATAACCGCTGCTCCCAACTAAATTCCATTATGTTTATTTCGCTCTTCGGGACATTTAATTTTATTAGATACTGGGACCATACGCCGTACGACATGGGGAAGAATATAACTACATGTCCACCGCCGTATGCATGCAATCTTCGGGATGGTTAAAATTGTGTACTATTGATTTTATGAATATTGAGTTCTGCTCAACCCGGGGCTAGAGGGCGTGAGCGGTAGCTAGCATACTTCACTACCGCTCATGAACAGTCTCAATCAAGCCAAGACTGAAATATGTTTTCTGCTTTTTATGGTTAAACTATGGTAATTGAAATCGCTATCGCAAAAACGTGCCCATTTTATCTAGGCTATAGACCTGATGCTGTATTTCATTCATGCCAAAATTAGCAATACTGGTAAGAACGTCAATTATTTTAATGCTACACATTTTCAGATGAATTAACACATCGCCATAGACGGAGGCAGCGGGAAGGTTGGGTGGTTTCTAAGAAGGTTACCCGGAAGCCCAGCTCTGCACCTCAGACTGATATTGGTCCACGTGTTCCGAAGTGAACCGAACGCACAGATGCCTGATATGGGGACAAATACGCAGACGAGAATCATACGTTCCCGAATAAAGACATTAGCAAACAACCCTCAATCAAAAGAGCTAAGACAATCACCAGGTTGCAGCCTCCAGCACCACCAGAATAACACGAGTTGGACGATTCAGAGTTGGACGATCCTACCTCATTAAACGACGAGAAACCTTCGGGATCGTCATCGGCCGAAAAACACTACACACATTGCAGGTAACGGTGGGAATTCCAATTATGCTATTCACATATCTACTCCTATAAAACACCAAATTAATAATAACCTGAAAAGATAAATTTAGTATGGCAGATTTTTTGCCCACCCTATTCGTGCCACCAAAAACCACAAGTCAATTTGCTATTCAGTTTGATGGCCGGTCTAATTTAAACATCGACCCGACCAAAAAGCAAAAAACTTTTCTTCCACTGAGGCTTGGATTACAGCTTCCTTGGGGTTTGTAGCGGTATATTCAGAACGTTTTCCAGCATAGACTGCTTATCTCATGAAGTATGCCGGAATTGCCGGGGATTTAGCATCTAGGTGCCCGGGTCTAGCATGGCAACATTATGACTCCCACTTTAGGTCTCTGTGGGAACATTTCCTCTTCTATTGAGGGTTTTACACTATGCATTTTGGTTGATGGAAAACTATGCATTTCATTCCAATCAACGCCGAAATATCTGCCTTAACCATTGATATTAATGATACTGAATTTATATCAGATTCTACACATATGAGAGTTATGTTATGGCATTAAATAATATCCCATACTAGCTTCGAAGAGCATTGGTGTGTTTTAGGCTGAACAAACATAAATGGATTTTATGTAACACATAAAATGATGTATGTGCCAGACTACAAATTTATATCAGGAAAACCGAGTATATCCGACTTCTATTTATAACACATTTCGAATTATTACGATTTCGATTAATCGACATGGTGACCTTCACCTTCTCTCGTCGTCGACAATACGGCGTACGTTTAAAAGGTTACAACTTCCCAACTCCACCCCTGAATCCACGGGGATCATAATGTTTTTAGTTGACAGTATGATATTGTTTTGTTTGTTTTTCATTTACCATTAGTCACCTCTGATAAATTGCTATTTCAGTCGGATTGGGATGCTTTTACCCTTCATTTTCATGGTCACTATATACTTTACCGTTCTTTATATTGTTAAGGTTTAGCCAGATATGATAAAAAATGTTTTAACTACCGTGTTATTTTAAATATTGGTTTAATTAGCCATATATGTCAAACATGTATTTACCATTGATATTAAATTATACTAAATTAATATCAGATTCTAAACATATGAGAGTTATGTTATGGCATTAAATAAATGCCCATATTCAATTATTTTTAGCCAGATATGTCAAAACATGTATTAACCATTGCTATGAAATGATACTAAATTAAAATCAGATTCTACACATATGAGCGTTATGTTATGGCATTAAATAAATGCCCATGCATATTCAATTCTTTTTAGCCAGATATGTCAAATAATGTATTAACCATTGCTATTAAATGATACTAAATTAATACCAGATTCTACACATATGAGAGGACGTCTCCCCGCGCTTGCAATCAGGACTGTTATTCATTCGATCTTTGGAGATCGCTGAGCCTGATACTTATATTTAGTTATCGGTGGTGCATTTTCAATTGCTTTTGTTTTCTTACTTAATTTTCGCTTCGATCCGGCCGATAAAAGTCTCTGGGTATTGTTTAACCACTCATAGGATATGTTGTCTGCTTTTTGATTAAGTCTTTTGGCTGTAAATTGTGATATGCAGGCTTCATAATCGCTGCTCCCAACTAAATTCCATTTTGTTTATTTCGCTCTTCGGGGCATACTATTTTGTTAGATACTGGGACTATACGCCGCTGGACATGGGGGAGAAAAATCTCTATGTCCACCGTCATATGCAAGCCAGCTTCGGGATGGTTAAAATTATGTACTTTTGATTTTATGAATATTGAGTTCTGCTCAACCCGGGGCTAGAGGGCGTGAGCGGTAGCTAGCATATTTCACTACCGTTCTTGAACAGTATCAATCAAACCGAGACTCCAATATTTTGTATTGTGTCGTGTTCGTTTCCAAAGGTCCATTATCATACTCTTTTATGTTATGGCATTACATAAATGCCCGTATTCATTTCATGCCGGTATTGTTATACATTTTTCACATACTAGCTTCGAAGAGCATTGGTGTGTTTTAGGCTGGACAAACATAAATAATAAACAATTTTAAAATATGTTTATTTCAGTTGCATTATATTTTCATGAGACGTGATGAATTACAAAGCAAATTGAAACACATGAAGACCCTGAAATATTACATGGCCCAATTAAAGTCTTCTGAACAATCATATGACATTTCACACAGTATTCTTCCAAACTAATGAGTTCTGTCAAGTAAAATAAAATGAGTCGGATTTAAAATCTCCCCTCCTCAGTGTCTCATGGTTGACCATTGATATATTAATATGAAATAGCTTGTCCCTAGACTTTGCTGAACATTTGGTATGTTTACATCAAGTAATCCATTTAAATCAAGACACGAGTTTGTAAAAACGGAAAAACATGTGGTTAAATCTGGCTTCCTTTTTGGAGTCAAATGATGTTATATGGATATAATATAGACACTTAATTAAACCCACCTTATTCTAAAGAACAGTGCGCAGCTTTTGAGTTATTCCTAAAGAAATGATCACTGTACTTTTGGATATCAAAGTTGTTCAAGTTAAGTCCTTGAGGGTAGAACGGTACCAAAGACGTTTGTATGTTTGTAGATACCTATCTCGATTACTGCTTATCATATACCCTTTGATCTCCATAATTCATCAGAGCAATATGAAATCGACCGCCGAACGCAATCAAAATCGCTTGTAAACATTCAACAGTAACTATCAACTGAGATGTGCGCCGAACACAAAAATTGAAGGATACTTGCCAGTAAATGGATCACAGACGGAAAGATGTGTTTGCTGTGCTTACAACAGTTAGTATACTTACAATTTGTATATTATGGTTGATAAGTGAAATCCTGAACTATTTGAAATATGTTTTCTGCGCATCTTGTATTGTATATTATGGTTGATGAGTGATATCCTGAATTAATTGAAATTTGTTTCTGCGCATCGTGTATTGTATCGTAGAATGTAATAAGCCGTAATTATAAATTGGTGAAAACTAGTTAAGATAAATGTATTTTATGTCCCAGGTGTAATTTAACATGAACTATGACTAATGAATGCACTATAAGTGGTGATTGCAAAGAAATTGCAATTGCAGATTAAATGCACTCAGTAGCGTTCAGACATGAAGTTAAAACGTGATGATAAAGGCGCATGTGTATAAATAGATACAAGGCAATCTTGAAGTTTGTATCAAGCATTAAAATGAGCGCCTCCATTTATTAATCCTGTATCATTTAACTTGAAACGTGCTTATACATAATTAAATGAAAGTTGTATTTTCCATCTTTTCGTTATTCTACTATATGTCGTTATTCTACCATATTTCGTTATTCTACCATATGTCGTTATTCTACCAAATGTTTAAAAATATGATGGGTGTAGTATATTCAGTAGGTTTTAGTATATATAAAAAGCAAACAATTTGCATATAATAATTTTAAAAAAAATATGACTATAGTCTGGTATGTAGAAAAACTAACGGGATGCTGCAAGTTATAAACAACACTCAAAACTACCGCGTCCCTCTTTCATGCATTAATAAACGCAATTGATAACAGTGAAATAATGTCAACTGTCAGAACTGTAAACGTTTATGAAGTTCAAATGAAAAGCCAATGAAATGCAAATACAAACCATGTTTTAGGTACCACAAGTAATAGAAGACAGAGCATGATCTCATCAAATTGGTTGATTTAAACATCGACATGCATATGAGCAATCATTACTAATATTAATAAACTTGTTATGTGCAGATTGTTTGTTAAGATATACGTAAATAATAACGAGTGCGTGTTAACCAATGTGCAATTAACCGTTGATTATATAATGCAACTAATTAAAATACGGCGGAAATGGACACACCTCGAGGAGTTTAATCATCCAACGAGATGATACCGTGCTCTATTTATTTTGTTAATGGTCAATTTCAGCTCCTTGCCATACTCTAACTTCCAATAACTGGTGGTTAGTCTACACCATTCATTCTAACAGGTGTTTTTTCAATTAAACGATTAACATCAGTGCAAATACAAAGGGAATTTCAGTGACCATGCTACAAAGGATTGGGGATTGTGTTCCTCGTTGCAAGTGTTACGACATTCAGATATAATCTGTTTCATTTAACGGTTAATACAAATTAGGTAACGCACACTTGTTATATTTACGTTTATATTAAACACTGGAAGCAGATGGCGAACCTCATTGCAACAGAGTCAATATGATGTGTTAGGACAAGCGACATGTGCTGTCGATCATTTGACAAAGAAACAAACCTCCGATCAGTAGTTCTAGTAAAGCAAACTGGTAAAATACAAGCACATTTCCCAGAATAATGCAAAGGACGTTTGCTGCTGGAAATAAGTTTAAGAATATGAAAATATTCAATCATTGTCACTGAGATGGTAACTATAGTTGAAAATACAATGCACGGCCTAAACATTTCTCAAATCCCTAAAAGAACGAGTATCCGGCTAGGTTAAGTCATTAATTTATTGGCATTAGTGAATCACGTGTTAGGTAAGTTCTCACATATATGTATCCTCTAAATTGACATACGGTAACAAAAAGTCTTATCATGTTTATAACACTAACATTATAATGGCAAATAAGTACTTTTTATAGAATAATTTTTCGAGTATATGCGATTTATACTGCTTCTCGAGGGCCGTATAAATCGCATACAAGAAAAATATGCTATAAATATTACTTATTTGCCATTATTATGTTTTGTACCAGAGTCATTTATCCAAGTACGCACGTCAAAGAAGTTTTAGGGCGTTGCAGTTTTCATTAAACATAACAGCCCGATCCAATCAAGAAATGCATTATCACACGGCATTAGCATGACCCATGTTTTGATTATTGCAGCCAATTGCCTTTATTTATTACTGGGCAAATGCAATGTTCTGAGTGCTGTTTTGGTAATGGTTTAGTCGTTTTGATTGACAGGATGTGTGTAAACATTACAACTGCGCGAGCGTAAAATTGAGTAGATCATAGTGTAACTGCCGAATCTGTCTATAGCATAATCTATAATCTGAATATATAGCACGGCTGAAATATACCGGCATTTATAGCACGGTATAGGCGCAGGTTTATGAAAATTATATCATAAGCAAAAACAAAGGAAAACCATTAGAGCTATGGTACACCATTAATATCTTCCTTGTACCGTCACATGGAAATCAAACAACGTACACTTCTGAGTCTGATTTACTATTGCAGTCTCTATCACTATCCTTCTAAACATAGATGTATTGTCAGATGTTTCGATCATACATCTGTATAAAGTCAAAGCAGAAGAGAAACGTCAGCGCATAGTGCTTAATAACATTAGACGTCACTGAAAAACACGTTTGTAGCAAAAACAAATTTGATAAACGTTGTATTTTTAAATAGAAAAGCATATATAAACGTCGAACAGGACATGTAGTCTACAAGGACCACAGTCAACCGAAAACACGCAGAGAAGTTTTTTCTTCAAAATAAAATTAAAATATTTCCTATAACTCCGCTCTCTCACTTTCTCAAATTCCGTTGCTTTTTTCCAATGTAGTACAGTGTATAACAGTGTATAAACGTAAGTATAACAATCGAACAGGAAATGTAGCATTCACAGAACACACATTACGTGTTCCGAGTATTAACTTTCATACCCATCCAATTCCTTCTCCAAGAAGCGAAAACGGGATTGGCTTGGGTATAAAATTAAACCTTAATTTTGGCTTAACAAATGGTTAAAACTCGGTACTATTGATTTTATCAATAATGAGTTCTGCTCAACCCGGGGCTAGTGGGCGTGAACCGTAGCAAGTATATTTCACTACCGTTCATGAACAGTGTCAATCAAACCGAGACTGCACTATTTCGTATTTATCGTGTTCGGCCGTTTCTAAAGGTCCCCTCTCATACTCTTTTAACAAGTTTGCATATTGCAAAATTAAAAAAATAGTAGAACGAATTCGACGGCTCGCCATCGCAAAATACCCACGTTTTCTTCACACAGGTCAATTCCATTTAACCCCGTATCCATTTTACATGTAATTATTTTGATCGTTCTATTATTCTCAGATCAGAAATAGGACCCTTTATGCTATTCTTTATACATGTATGACACTGCAAATGAATCAAAACTGTTTAGAGTATTGTGTATGTGAACTTAAAGTCCCCTATCCCAGAGTCCCATGGTGACCCTGGAGCACATTATACTGATATTTCTAAAATCATTACATTTTATTGAGAAAGGAAAATAGATATTCGAGCGAATTAACATCTCTCCTCCCAATCCCACATTAACCCCCTAACACACCAGCCCTACTCACCCCACCTCGACACTCCTCTAAGGTGGAAACACTGAAATTATTTGCAGAGGAGTATAATTGTATATTTGTCAAGTTCAAAAATAGAAAAAAAGAAAAATTAGACTGCAATTGAACTTTGTGTATATTGGACCTTATGACGACCCTCACCACCACCACAACACACACATACAGGACCAACATATATTATTATACACTGTAACCCTTCATCAATATGTTCGTTTTAGACATAATTAAAATAATAATTGATCCCCCTGTTACCCTCGCTCCCCCACCACTCATCCCCTCCGACCCAGGGAAGACGTCGTAGTTTTAAATAATAAATCATTTGACATATTATACTAATTAATGTGCAAAAGTATGGGAAAATGACACTGAAATTGAAAAATAAGTGTATTTGGTGCCCCTTCCCCCAGACCCCACCGATGACGTAGGAGAAAACAAATGTATACAATGTCATTTGAGACATAATTACAACAAAACAAATGACCCCAAATCACCCCGACCCACCCACCCTGAGCCAAAAATAAAGTTTCTCTTGCACGCCGTCATCATATGGTGATGTCATACCCATTTTTTTCAAAAACGTGAATATAAATAGGTCATTTTAAACAAGCATTTTTCAGTTAAAATGTTTTTAAACGAGTTTTATTGTCGAAATATCCGTTATACAATCCTGGTAATATAAGCTTTCCCATCACTTAATGATATAAGGGCGGGACCACGTAATGAGTCGACCAACATATCAAACAGCAGTTACGTACAAGGGGAAGTAGAAGCAAAGTATGCAACACAACAAACATAAAAGGATTGACAATAAATAGGGGTATCACACTGGAACGGTCATTCGCCAATAGAGTATCACACTGGAACGGTCATTCGCCAATAGGGTATCACACTGGAACGGTCATTCGCCAATAGGGTATCACACTGGAACGGTCATTCGCCAATAGGGTATCACACTGGAACGGTCATTCGCCAATAGGGTATCACACTGGAACGGTCATTCGCCAAAAGGGTATCACACTGGAACGGTCATTCGCCAATAGGGTATCACACTGGAACGGTCATTTGCCAATAGGGTATCACACTGGAACGGTCATTCGTCAATAGGGTATCACACTGGAACGGTCATTCGCCAATAGGGTATCACACTGGAACGGTCATTCGCAAATAGAGGTTTCAGACTGGAACGGTCATTCGCAAATAGGGGTATCACACTGGCACGGTCATTCGCCAATAGGGGTATCACACTGGAACGGTCAATCGCCAATAGGGTATCACACTGGAACGGTCATTCGCAGATAGGGGTAAGACATTGGAACGGTCATTCGCAAATATGGGTATCACGCTGGAACGATCAATCGCCAATAGGGGTATCACACTGAAATTGTCATTCGCCATAGGGTATCACACTTGAACGGTCATTCGCAAATAGTGGTATCACACTGGAACGGTCATTCGCAAATAAGGGTATCACACTGGAACCGTCATTCGCCAATAGGGGTATCACACTGAAACGGTTATTCGCCAATAAAGGTATCACACTGGAACCGTCATTCGCCAATAGGGGTATCACACTGGAACGGTCATTCGCCAATAGTGATACCCACTGGAACGGTTATCCGCCAATAGGGTTATCACACTGGAACAGTCATTCGCCAATAATGGTATCACACTGGAACGGTCATTCGCCAATAGGGTATCATACTGGAACGGTCATTCGCCAATAGGGCTATCACATTTGTACGGTCATTCGCCAATAAGGGTATCACACTGGAACCGTCATTCGCCAATAGGGGTATCACACTGAAACGATTATTCGCCAATAAGGGTATCACACTGGAACCGTCATTCGCCAATAGTGGTATCACACTGGAACGGTCATTCGCCAATAGTGATACCCACTGGAACGGTTATCCGCCAATAGGTTTATCATACTGGAACAGTCATTCGCCAATAGTGGTATCACACTGGAACGGTCATTCGCCAATAGGGTATCATACTGGAACGGTCATTCGCCAATAGGGCTATCACATTTGAACGGTCATTCGCCAATAAGGGTATCACACTGAAACGGTCATTCGCAAATAAGGCCACTAGGGGTTTAAACTAAGTATTAGGTTGCACCAAATATCTATTTACCTTATTGTCATTCCAATAATAGGGCACAATGTAATACAAAAATCTAAACCTTGCTATAACATTTTTACAGGCTAGGCAGCATTAATATACTGAAAGGAAAAAGAAACGCTTAATGGTATTTCCGCTATATATTGTATGTTTAATATGCTACTGTTAATCGAATGGTACAGAGCAACATTAGGCCTGTCCTTTCGGAATGAAGGTTTAAACAGCACCGAACACACCAATGGTTACCCCTTTAAAGTTCCATTATCGACAGAATACGGATTTGGCTCAAGCAGGTGAGCAATCTTAGGCTTTAAACGTTGTAATCGCTTAATATTAAACACAATACTGAAATCGCTTGACTTTTTCAAGCGAAATTACAACATTTATGCATTTCGTGTGACAAAGTATACTTTGATTAAAAGGTCTACTACATGACAGAGTTGTCCTTTCTGTAATTAGTTGTATCCCCTTTTTGTACAAAACACGTTGAGATATATCTGGAATATTACGTGGAATTAGGTGTATATAATAGTGTAGTATAGGCACATTTTTGATTATGCGTTTCTATTTCCTTTCAGTATATATAATGTAACATAACAAGTAGATATAAAAATCGAACAGGAAAAGTAGCATTCAAGAACGACAGTCAACCACAAACACACACAGAAACAAAGAACAACTTTAAAGATGAATAAAAGGCAAGATAAGACGTCACAAACTAAAAAGGGTTGACAATAGGGCTACCCGTTGGGAACGGTCAGTGGCAAAAAAAGGCCAAGATGATCATGAATGTATAGATATAAAAAAAAGCATAGAAAGCCACAAAACCTTTACTTAAATCATGTGGCAGGAGACATAAAACCATAGAAAAAATAAACAAACTAGTAAGATAAATAACGTTCGTCAATTTAGCTTGTATTACCTGTACTCTTATTACAGTTTACATGTTACCATATGCTTTGTTTTGCCACACATTGGTTATCAATACAACGCATGGGCAAACAATTAGTTGTTTTTTCTGTATACACTGGACGAATTGAAACGGACTTTTAAAGAACAAACGACATGTCATGTCGATCATTTGACAAGAAAATGAACCTCCAATCAGTATTATCTAAAGCACAAAAAGTAAATTACAAGCACATTGCCCAGAATATTGCAAGAAATAAAAGTAAGAATGAGAACATGTTTAATCATCTTGGTGAGATGGTAACTATAGTTCAAAAGACAAAACATAAGCATTTGCACGACCTTTGAAATTCAATTTCACCGCCATAAAAGACAATAAACGAGAATCAGTATAGGTTTGCTCATTGATTTATTAACATTAATGCTAGTAATTGTCATATCTATTTACGCTAAATATACATAAAGGAAAACACGTTTGTATTGTCATGATTGTCAACTCTTTATGTTTTTGGCGTCGCATAATACGCTTAATTTTTTCCCCGGCATTGTTGTTTGATGTGTATGCTTGTTTTTGGTTTATTGTGTTCTGTATTCATCTAATATACCTTTGAAACTCAATAATGCCAACTAATACGCTGAATTGGAGACATTGAATTGGAGAAATAAATGCATTATCAACTGACATTCCAATGCAACTAAATGTAAAAGTCTTACTCCATTGGCTAACGTTTCAGATTTGCGATTTGTAAACGCAAGATTACCGTCTGAAATTAACGTGACGTCACATTAACTTGATGTCATTGGATGACGTAAACAAAATACCGATACCCAGAATCTGAGTTTTCATAGATAGAAAAAACACGTGTGTTTGTATGAGCTTATTTTATATTTCTGGCATTTATTTAGAAAACCATTATAACTGAGAAACCAATTTTAAGATTTTCAATCTGGGACAGTTCCGCGTCGCCGTAAGACGAAATTGATTGAAAATCTTAGCATGGTTATCTCTTAAATTACCTACCTTGTCCATCAATATAATATATAAAACATGGAATGCAAACAATAATTAAGTCTAGTATTCTTTACTTTTGATTCTACATTACTAGCGTACTAAAATTAATTGTCTGTATTATTATCCTTCTGATCATAGATGTAGTGTCAGATGTTCCTAGCATAACTGTGTGTAACGCCATCTCAGATAATAAAGGTCTGCGCGCTGAGTGTTAAAGAGCATTAGAACTTAGTACCATGTGTTTGAACATGGTGATAGAAAAAACGAACATTGTATAAGCGTTGCTTTTGTTAATTAGAGAAAACGATTTTTTTCTTCAAAGAGCCTTGTTTAGTACCATAAAATAAAATCTTGATTTGAACACAAGACCAGCGGACATTGTAAATGTACTGTCTATATATAGCATTAGTGCGGGTATAAGTAACCATGCCACGTAAAAGTGCGTGTCACATGATGTACACGTCACGTCGAAATTTTAAATCAAATGTGAAATTTCGTACACTCCGAGTCCCAAATAGCCTAGTCAGTTAGTGTGTCTGTAGTTATAACCGAGTCCGAAATAGCCTAATCATAAAGTGTGTCTCCAGTAATATAGCCTAGTCATTTAGTGTGTCTGTAGCAATAACCGAGTCCCAAATAGCCTAGTCATTTAGTTTGTCTGTAGTACTAACCGAGTCCCAAATAGCCTAGTCATTTAGTGTGTCTGTAGTAATAACCGAGTCCCAATAGCCTAGTCATTTAGTGTGTCTGTAGTAATAACCGAGTCCCAAATAGCCTAGTCATTTAGTGTGTCTGTAGTAATAACCGAGTCCCAAATTGCCTAGTCATTTAGTGTGTCTGTAGCAATAACCGAGTCCCAAATAGCCTAGTCATTTAGTGTGTCTGTAGTAATAACCGAGTCCCAAATAGCCTAGTCATTTAGTGTGTCTGTAATAATAACCGAGTCCCAAATTGCCTAGTCATTTAGTGTGTCTGTAGTAATACCCGAGTCCCAAATAGCCTAGTCATTTAGTGTGTCTGTAGTAATAACCGAATCCCAAATAGCCTAGTCATTTAGTGTATCTGTAGTAATAACCGAGTCCCAAATAGCCTAGTCATTTTGTTTATCTGTAGTAATAAACGAGTCCCAAATAGCCTAGTAATTTAGTATCTCTGTAGTAATAACCGAGTCCCAAATAGCATAGTCATTTAGTGTGTCTGTAGTAATAACCGAGTCCCAAATAACCAGTCATTTAGTGTGTCTGTAGTAATAACCGAGTCCCAAATAGCCAGTCATTTAGTGTGTCTGTAGTAATAACCGAGTCTCAAATAGCCTAATCATTTAGTGTGTCTCTGGTAATAACCGAGTCTCAAATAGCCTAGTCATTTAGTGTGTCTGTAGTAATAACCGAGTCCGAAATAGCCTAGTCATTTAGTGTGTCTGTAGTAATAACCGAGTCCCAAATAGCCTAGAAATTTAGTGTGTCTGTAGTAATAACCGAGTCCCAAATAGCCCAGTCATTTAGTGTATCTGTAGTAATAACCGAGTCCGAAATAGCCTAGTCATTTAGTGTTTCTGTAGTAATAACCGAGTCCCAAATAGCCTAGTCATTTAGTGTGTCTGTAGTAATAACCGAGTCCCAAATAGCCTAGTAATTTAGTGTGTCTGTAGTAATAACCGAGTCCCAAATAGCCTAGTAATTTAGTGTGTCTGTAGTAATAACGAGTCGTCAATAGCCTTGTCATTTAGTGTGTCTGTAGGAATAACCGAGTCCCAAATAGCCTAGTCATTTAGTGTGTATGTAGTAATAACCGAGTCCCAAGTAGCCTAGTCATTTAGTGTGTCTGTAGTAATAACCGAGTCCCAAATAGCCTAGTCATTTAGTGTGTCTGTAGTAATAACCGAGTCCCAATAGCCTAGTCATTTAGTGTGTCTGTAGTAATAACCGAGTCCCAAATAGCCTAGTCATTTAGTGTGTCTGTAGTAATAACCGAGTCCCAAATTGCCTAGTCATTTAGTGTGTCTGTAGTAATAACCGAGTCCCAAATAGCCTAGTCATTTAGTGTGTCTGTAGTAATAACCGAGTCCCAAATAGAATAGTCATTTAGTTTGTCTGTAGTAATAACCGAGTCCCAAATAGCCTAGTCAGTTAGTGTGTCTGTAGTAATATAGCCTAGTAATTTAGTTTGTCTGTAGTAATAACCGAGTCCCAAATAGCCAAGTCATTTAGTGTGTCTGTCGTAATAACCGAGTCCGAAATAGCCAAGTCATTTAGTGTGTCTGTAGAAATAACCTAGTCCCAGATAGCCTAGTAATTAAATTTGTCTGTAGTAATAACCGAATCCCAAATAGCCTAGTCATTTAGTGTATCTGTAGTAATAACCGAGTCCCAAATAGCCTAGTCATTTAGTGTGTCTGTAGTAATAACCGAGTCCCAAATAGCCTAGTCATTTAGTGTGTCTGTAGTAATAACCGAGTCCCAAATAGCCTAGTCATTTAGTGTGTCTGTAGTAATAACCGAGTCCCAAATAGCCTAGTCATTTAGTGTGTCTGTAGTAATAACCGAGTCCCAAATAGCCTAGTCATTTAGTGTGTCTGTAGTAATAACCGAGTCCCAATAGCCTAGTCATTTAGTGTGTCTGTAGTAATAACCGAGTCCCAAATAGCCTAGTCATTTAGTGTGTCTGTAGTAATAACCGAGTCCTAAATTGCCTAGTCATTTAGTGTGTCTGTAGTAATAACCGAGTCCCAAATAGCCTAGTCATTTAGTGTGTCTGTAGTAATAACCGAGTCCCAAATAGCCTAGTCATTTAGTTTGTCTGTAGTAATAACCGAGTCCCAAATAGCCTAGTCATTTTGTTTGTCTGTAGTAATAAACGAGTCCCAAATAGCCTAGTAATTTAGTGTCTCTGTAGTAATAACCGAGTCCCAAATAGCATAGTCATTTAGTTTGTCTGTAGTAATAACCGAGTCCCAAATAGCCTAGTCATTTAGTGTGTCTGTAGTAAAAACCAAGTCCCAAATAGCCCAGTCATTTAGTGTGTCTGTAGTAATAACCGAGTCCCAAATAGCCTAGTCATTTAGTGTGTCTGTAGTAATAACCTAGTCCCAAATAGCCCAGTCATTTAGTGTGTCTGTAGTAATAACCGAGTCCCAAATAGCCTAGTCATTTAGTGTGTCTGTAGTAATAACCGAGTCCCAAATAGCCAGTCATTTAGTGTGTCTGTAGTAAAAACCGAGTCTCAAATAGCCTAGTCATTTAGTGTGTCTGTGGTAATAACCGATTCTCAAATAGCCTAGTCATTTAGTGTGTCTGTAGTAATAACCGAGTCCCAAATAGCCTAGAAATTTAGTGTGTCTGTAGTAATAACCGAGTCCCAAATAGCCAGTCATTTAGTGTGTCTGTAGTAATAACCGAGTCCCAAATAGCCTAGTCATTTATTTTGTCTGTAGTAATAACCGAGTCCCGAATAGCCTAGTCATTTAGTTTGTCTGTAGTAATAACCGAGTCCCAAATAGCCTAGTCATTTAGTTTCTCTTTAGTAATAACCGAGTCCCAAATAGCCTAGTCATTTAGTGTGTCTGTAGTAATAACCGAGTCCCAAATAGCCTAGAAATTTAGTGTTTCTGTAGTAATAACCGAGTATCAATAGCCTAGTCATTTAGTGTGTCTGTAGTAATAACCGAGTCCCAAATAGCCTAGTCATTTAATGTGTCTGTAGTAATAACCGAGTCCCAAATAGCCTAGTAATTTAGAGTTTCTGTAGTAATAACCGAGTCCCAAAAGCCTAGTCATTTAGTGTGTCTGTAGTAATAACCGAGTCCCAAATAGCCTAGTCATTTAGTGTATCTGTAGTAATAACCGAGTCCGAAATAGCCTAGTCATTTAGTGTTTCTGTAGTAATAACCGAGTCCCAAATAGCCTAGTCATTTAGTGCCTCTGTAGTAATAACTGAGTCCCAAATAGCCTAGTCATTTAGTGTTTCTGTAGTAATAACCGAGTCCCAAAAGCCTAGTTATTTAGTGTGTCTGTAGTAATAACCGAGTCCCAAACAGCCTAGTCATTTAGTGTCTCTGTAGTAATAACCGAGTCCCAAATAGCCTAGTCATTTAGTGTTTCTGTAGTAATAACCGAGTCCCAAAAGCCTAGTTATTTAGTGTGTCTGTAGTAATAACCGAGTCCCAAACAGCCTAGTTATTTAGTGTGTCTGTAGTAATAACCTAGTCCCAAATAGCCTAGTAATTTAGTGTGTCTGTAGTAATAACGAGTCCCAAATAGCCTTGTCATTTAGTGTGTATGTAGTAATAACCGAGTCCGAAATAGCCTAGTCATTTAGTGTGTCTGTATTAATATAGCCTAGTCATTTAGTGTGTCTGTAGTAATATAGCCTAGTAATTTAGTTTGTCTGTAGTAATAACCGAGTCCCAAATAGCCTAGTCATTTAGTTTGTCTGTAGTAATAACCGAGTCCCAAATAGCCTAGTCATTTAGTGTGTCTGTAGTAATAACCGAGTCCCAAATGGCCTAGTCATTTAGTTTGTCTATAGTAATAACCGAGTCACAAATAACCTAGTCATTTAGTGTATCTGTAGTAATAACCGAGTCCCAAATAGCCTAGTCATTTAGTTTGTCTGTTGTAATAACGAATCCCAAATAGCCTAGTCATTAAGTGTGTCTGTAGTAATATCCGAGTCCCAATAGCCAAGTCATTGGTGTGTCTGTAGTAATAACCGAGTCCCAAATAGCCTAGTCATTTAGTGTGTCTGTAATAATAACCGAGTCCCAAATAGCCTAGTCATTTAGTGTGTCTGTAGTAATAACCGAGTCCCAAATAGCCTAATCATTTAGGGTGTCTGTAGTAATAACCGAGTCCCAAATAACCTAATCATTTAGTGTGTCTTTAGTAATAACCGAGTCCCAAATAGCCTAGTCATTTATTGTGTCTGTAGTAATAACCGAGTCCCAAATAGCCTAGTAATTTAGCTTGTCTGTAGTAATAACCGAGTCCCAAATAGCCTAGTCATTTAGTGTGTCTGTAGTAATAACCGAGTCCCAAATAGCCTAGACATTTAGTGTGTCTGTAGTAATAACCGAGTCCGAAATAGCCCAGTCATTTATTGTGTCTGTAGTAATAACCGAGTCCCAAATAGCCCAGTCATTTAGTGTGTCTGTAGTAATAACCGAGTCCCAAATAGCCTAGTAATTTAGCTTGTCTGTAGTAATAACCGAGTCCCAAATAGCCTAGTCATTTAGTGTGTCTGTAGTAATAACCGAGTCCCAAATAGCCTAGTCATTTAGTGTGTCTGTAGTAATAACCGAGTCCGAAATAGCCCAGTCATTTATTGTGTCTGTAGTAATAACCGAGTCCCAAATAGCCCAGTCATTTAGTGTGTCTGTAGTAATAACCGAGTCCCAAATAGCCTAGTCATTTAGTTTGTCTGTAGTAATAACCGAGTCCCAAATAGCCTAGTCATTTAGTGTGTCTGTAGTAATAACCGAGTCCCAAATAGCCCAGTCATTTAGTGTGTCTGTAGTAATTACCGAGTCCCAAATAGCCTAGTAATTTAGTGTGTCTGTAGTAATAACCGAGTCCCAAATAGCCTAGTCATTTAGTGTGTCTGTAGTAATAACCGAGTCCCAAATAGCCCAGTCATTTAGTGTGTCTGTAGTAATAACCGAGTCCCAAATAGCCTAGTCATTTAGTGTGTCTGTAGTATTAACCGAATCCCAAATAGCCTAGTAATTTAGTGTGTCTGTAGTAATAACCGAGTCCCAATAGCCCAGTCATTTAGTGTGTTTGTAGTAATAACCGAGTCCGAAATAGCCTAGTAATTTAGTGTGTCTTAAGTAATAACCTAGTCCCAAATAGCCTAGTAATTTAATTTGTCTGTAGTAATAACCGAGTCCGAAATAGCCTAGTAATTTAGTGTGTCTTAAGTAATAACCTAGTCTCAAATAGCCTAGTAATTTAGTTTGTCTGTAGTAATAACCGAGTCCCAAATAGCCTAGTCATTTAGTGTGTCTGTAGTAATAACCGAGTCCCAAAAAGCCTAGTCATTTAGTGTGTCTGTAGTAATAACCGAGTCCCAAATAGCCTAGTATGTTAGCTTGTCTGTAGTTATAACCCAGTCCCAAATAGCCTAGTCATTTAGTGTGTCTGTAGTTATAACCGAGTCCCAAAAAGCCTAGTCA
The DNA here is from genome assembly GCA_037043455.1 of Cyrtodaria siliqua. Lineage (NCBI taxonomy): Eukaryota > Metazoa > Mollusca > Bivalvia > Adapedonta > Hiatellidae > Cyrtodaria > Cyrtodaria siliqua. Next base: position 348,157 of record JAWPHD010000077.1, on the reverse strand, counting down.
TTTAGTGTGTCTGTAGTAATAACCGAGTCCCAAATAGCCTAGTCATTTAGTGTGTCTGTAGTAATAACCGAGTCCCAAATAGCCTAGTCATTTAGTGTGTCTGTAGTAATAACCGAGTCCCAAATAGCCTAGTCATTTAGTGTGTCTGTAGTAATAACCGAGTCCCAAATAGCCTAGTCATTTAGTGTGTCTGTAGTAATAACCGAGTCCCAAATTACCTAGTCATTTAGTGTGTCTGTAGTAATAACCGAGTCCCAAATAGCCTAGTCATTTAGTGTGTCTGTAGTTATAACCGAGTCCCAAATAGCCTAGTCATTTAGTGTGTCTGTAGTAATAACCGAGTCCCAAATAGCCCAGTCATTTAGTGTGTCTGTAGTAATAGCCGAGTCCCAAATAGCCTAGTAATTTAGTTTGTCTGTAGTAATAACCGAGTCCCAAGTAGCCTAGTCATTAAGTGTGTCTGTAGTAATAACCGAGTCCCAAATAGCCTAGTAATTTAGTGTGTCTGTAGTAATAACCGAGTCCCAATAGCCCAGTCATTTAGTGTATCTGTCGTAATAACCGAGTCCGAAATAGCCAAGTCATTTAGTGTGTCTGTAGAAATAACCTAGTCCCAGATAGCCTAGTAATTAAATTTGTCTGTAGTAATAACCGAATCCCAAATAGCCTAGTCATTTAGTGTATCTGTAGTAATAACCGAGTCCTAAATAGCCTAGTCATTTAGTGTGTCTGTAGTAATAACCGAGTCCCAAATAGCCTAGTCATTTAGTGTGTCTGTAGTAATAACCAAGTCCCAAATAGCCTAGTCATTTAGTGTGTCTGTAGTAATAACCGAGTCCCAAATAGCCTAGTCATTTAGTGTGTCTGTAGTAATAACCGAGTCCCAAATAGCCTAGTCATTAAGTTTGTCTGTAGTAATAACCGAGTCCCAAATAGCCTAGTCATTTAGTTTGTCTGTAGTAATAACCGAGTCCCAAATAGCCTAGTCATTTAGTGTGTCTGTAGTAATAACCGAGTCCCAAATAGCCCAGTCATTTAGTGTGTCTGTAGTAATAACCGAGTCCCAAATAGCCTAGTCATTTAGTGTGTCTGTAGTAATAACCGAGTCCCAAATAGCCTAGTCATTTAGTGTGTGTGTAGTAATAAGTAATACAGTTTTGATTTTATCCAATGTATTACTTAAGTACAGATGTTATTTTTGCTTTATTTTCAAAGTAGTTTTAATTGTAGAATTGAGTTCATTTCCTAATCTGAATATTGGTTTAAATTTATGTATCCGACTTGGGAGTTTAGTTTAACAGTTAAAATGTAAACGTTTCTAAGGACTGTGTTATCTTTTATTATTAATTTTAATGTATATATTTCAATATATATATATATATATTAATAAATACACTGCATATATAAATGAAAGTATATGCTCTGTGTAGCTAGCTTAACAGCGATTTATACCAATTTTAAAAGAGACATGCGAACTTTCGCATAAGCTATACGATTATAAAATACGATTTCCATTGCAATGTTATGTTAAATGGACCAAACATAACGCCCATACGATAGCATAGTATATAATAGTTACCGCATAGGTCATTCTCATTTAATGTCACACCGTTTTAAATGCATAACATAAAAGTAAGCAACTAATTGTAGAAAGTGTTCGTATACTAAGTGTAAAGTTAATAGCATACTCAATGTTACAAAGCCTTAGCATGGGATCAACAGAAGTATATATTGTATAGGTCAGTGGCGTAGCAGCTTATAGGCACTGTATGCATGTGCCTACACATTGTCCCCAGAAATAAAATAAAAATGCCAAAAATGCAATAAAACTGAGTGAGGTAGTGGGTGTAGGGGTATGGTCAGCTCAAACCAATTTTTACTCGTGGTCCTTTCAGAAAATTAAAGTCTAACTGTTTTCGCTCGCGGTCTTTCGGAACCAAACAAACCATGATTGTGCAACACTTCGAAAGATTTTCAGAAAGCAAGTATTGATATTAATATATGTTATTTTGTTCTGTTCCGATGTTTTTGTTGCGAAATTGCAAATTAAAAACGCTTGAAATCGCGGATTGAAAACGTATCGTTTGCTGCTTAAAATACCGTCAAATTGCAGAATTTGCTTTCTTTCTGAAAAAAACAGACATTATGCCTACACACTGATTAAGAAACGGCTACGCCCTTGAGGTTGCAATCTTGTTTATCTAATACGCCACATGCACGCTTAGAATAACAACTTTTTAGATGTATATTGAGTAATATAGATATAGTTAAAAGGTTAAATCATACTAATGTACACATAACGGGTAGATAACCAAAGAACATCGTTCAGTGTAAAGGAATGTTATTATATGACGTATATTTTAAGAATATTGTTAATAAGACGTTGCCTTACCGTTCAAAGCTGACAGCTGTAAGGTTTAGAATTGAAGCCACTGCGGTCAACATCTCTGTAAAGCCGGAAATCTTGCAGAACGCTCGTCCACCCGGCCATTCTCCGAGCACCATCCTTAGTGCCTCATGGGGGACAACCACCAACAGGAACAGTAGATCTGCGATTGCAAGGCTGACCATGAAGGAAAATGTGACAGAACGTGAATTTCGTCCGCCGAGAACGGAAAATATCACAATGGAATTTCCAGCAATACCAAATAAAAACACAGATCCATAAATAATAACCAGCGGTAGAAAATGGGGTTCTGTAACCCACGGTTTTTTAAGGTTTTCAATATTTTCGTAAAAATAAATTCCTTCTTCAACACCAGAGTCTAGATCCAAGTCAAATGTTGTGTTACTATCCGTAAGAAAAGAACTGTTTGTATAAGAAATAGTCGTATATACGGAAATCTGGTCATTGTCGGTTAAATTCCCAGGCATGAAACTATCGTGGAGGTTCCCCGTCATGTTCACTCCACTTCACTTTTGCAATTGTAATTGATGCTAACCACAATAAATTTAAAAATCATATTCATATCGTAATCATGTATATAGCATGTTCATGTTTTTCAGCTCCGGTATAATACAGTGTGTTTACTTAATGTATTAAAACTGAAACAAACGATATTTAATAGTATAATTATACTGTATTATTAGCTGGCAACCATGTGTGCTTGAATAGGTTAATTATTAATCACCGATATACGGTGTGTAGCAGCAGCGGCATGTTACCATGTTCAATCACGTTCTGGTATCTTTCACAAATTGAGAAAATACTCCATTAATACGTTCACCGGATTAACAAATAGGCAAAATATAAAAAAAATAGCTGCCACAATGACGTCAAACTAAATAACAAAATGAATTCATAATTATATAACTAATAAGCTCCTCCTTCGCTCAGATGACTTAAAAACGAATGGCCACAGAAAGCCTAAATCAAATCTTCAAATAATGTTCAGTGTCAAAGACAGTGATTCGCCAATAATTTATAAATGAAAAACCTATATCACCAACAGTCTAACCTTTTACTGTTCTCTGAATGCTTGTTTATCTATTTAACTTGCATTTGCAGTTGCGCACACAGAGTGTCTATCAGCCGATAATTTATCAATAGTTATAAGAGAGGACAAATGGCTGAAGTATTACAATTAAAACAGCCAATATACCCAATCCGTTTATTCTCTCTGATTGCTTATCTTTATATTATACATATATTTTAACCATACTGTTTATACTTTGTTCTAAAATCAGCTGTATATTGTTCCAAAATAAAACCTGCCAAATAACGGCAAAAATAAAAAACAAAACCGTTTATCAAAACTATATTCAGGTCACATAACAATGGATATGTGCCGATTAAAAGTACAGGATTGTTTACGGGTTCTTAAAACACCTGTGATTAAATATGCGTAAATTAAATATGAGTTGGTAACTATTACGTCAACGCTGCAGTTTTGGGGTTTGGCCTGCTTGGTTAAAAGTTTTCATTTTGTTTATATGGTTTGGGTTCTCAAATTATGTAAGTTGATTATATACCTCGTCGTCAGTAGGTTAAGAAACGGTTTACATATGTTGTAAAATGTGGCTGTTGTTGGCGGGATAGATAGCTACTTTAACACAGGTCCACACGTGATTCGTGATAATGACTTTAACCTGGCACATCAGTATGTTATTCATGTTTCATGAATGGTCATCGTCTTACGTTTATAAACTGCATAAGAAAATGAAAATAAACTGATTAATTGGTGTATTCCTAGAAATGGACTAGGCTATACAAATTTAGTTAAATTAAGCATAAAAGTCGAACTTCATATTACACCAAAATACATGTTGTCAAAAATCAAGAGGGCCTGAATCGATCCCCTGAAGATTGTGTTACCATACATATACTTGCAACAGCTACACAGGTAGGGGAGCTAAAATAAGTTTGAAGACTATAAAGACTGTTAAATAATTCTCTATGCAACTATACAACTGTAAACCACCGAAACCGGGTTAAGGCTAACCCCAAGGTCATAATTGGAAGCTCCTAATCAAACGCTTCATTTAAAACATTCTGAAAGGGCCATATTGTGGTTTCAGAAATGCGTGTTTTAGTTGAATGTTGTCCTTGAATGCTACATTCCATGATCGATTGTTTACCTAGTTTTCAATTGTTCACCTACATCAACAACTTCAAACATGAGGGTCCAATTTACCCAAAGCGTAATTATAATTTAAACAAACTTTGTAGATGACACTTGTATAGTTTGCAAAACCTTAAACCTCTAACTCGTGTTCTTTATAACTATATGTAACTACAAACTAGTACCTCAAAGTACGTATTCAGTGATTTCGATTAAGGCAGATCAACAAGAGAATAAACGTTAAACGTTAGATGTGAGAATCCTAGCTCATATGGTAGTATATGTACTTACCATAGAGGTAGATATACAAGTCGAACAGGAAATACAGCATTCAGGGACCACAGTCAACCAAACCAAGCATAGAAACCAACAACAATTACAAAGATGAATAAATTGCAAGATATGACATCACAAACATAAACATAAAGGGTTGACAATAAGGCTACAGCCTTGGTACGGTCAGTAGCAAAAAGGGCCGATGGGAATTAAAACCAGGTTCTAGGGTGCACCAAACTTCATCATACCCTAGTGTCATCCCAACGCGACAATGTAAAAACAGATATCCCCGCCAGGTTATCGTCTCAAACAAACAATGCGACATTAATAGACAGTATAAATGATCATGTATATATGAATATAAAAACAACAGCCTAGAAAATCACAAAGCAAGTACTCGTTGGCAGGAGGCAAAGCAACAAGAGAACGAACCATTAAGAGTACGCCAAGACAAGATTTAAGACAAGCACCAGACGCTACCGTCCTATGAGGATTTAGGTAGACGTTTTGAAAAAACAGTTTTTCGAAGTTAATGGTAACGGTAGCCCTGATAGAGTGGCTTCTTAGTTATACACATATTGCGAATATTTAAGGTCCAACTCGACTACAAACTCTAACAATAAGAATAATTTGAGACAGATAAACCAAATAAGAAGTAGCTCGGGAAAAATCCCCATCAAAGCGGGGATAATTAACACACCCTTGACAATTTCGGGTTAACCGTATTTGATGTGTCAGTTGTGGGCGGGTTTAAGTTTCCAAATACGGAACAACACAGAGCGAGATATTTCGAAATGTAAACTTTCAAGACAAATATATGGACATTCGTACAAAAAATGCCTAGATCAACGAGATATTCTTCTCGTTGGTGAATTGTATGCATGCACGCGTGTTATTTAAACTTTAATCTATTGAAATATGGCGGTTGTTTATGAAGGCATTGCTTCATATCTTCCGAAGACCCTGATACCTATATAATCTAAAAAGGATGGCATCGTAGCTCTATGGTAGGTACACATCATAAGACCTATACTTCTCGCAACTAGTTAACCGTTAACGTTTTTCCAGAAACCATTACACATTTATTTTGGGAATGTAAATATACCAAAACATTTTGGAATATTTTTAAGATTATTTGCAATGACAATAATATAATAATCCAACCGGAATGGACTAAAAAAGGAAATAATATTTGGGTCTAGTGAATATGACAAGGTTCTAAATAAATTAATTTTGCATGCAAAATACTTCATATATAAATGCAATATAGATGGAAGATTACCATTGTTCGGACATTTTAAACCACAATTTAAATACATATATTAAACTGTAAACATAAACGCAATTAAAAGTTTTACATTTGATAAATTTTAAAAACCTTTGTTGACTTATAAATCCCTACTTAATAATTTTGTCTTAAATTTTAAGACTTACACTGTGCAACACATCTATCTTGTTCCTTTTTCTGGTTTTTTGTTTTGTCTTTTTTTTTTTGACAAAAGAAAAATTAAAAGGAAAATCCCAAGAAATGCGTAATTATATCTCTTAAATTATGTTCCTCGCTGCTCCCACTAAATAATGAAGAGTCACACCTCCATAGAAATACATTGTCTTTTCTTTATATATTTAATTGTGGGTAACACCAATTTTGTTTCACACAGTCAATTGTAGGAAACCTCAATAAAGATGGTATGTAGATCTTTATAAAAAATGAAACACTCGTAGTTGATTATGTTAGCTATGTATTTATCTACGTTAAACAATTGTTAATACAAGTTATAAGGTTTTGAAAAAAACAAATATTTATTTACAATTATCATTGAACAGTATCAATCATATCAAAGTAACAAAATAAACATTTTGACAATTTTGTAAATTTTTCCTGCGTTCACGATTTAAAGGGACACACAGCAATCTGGTGTATTGCAAATACATGTAAAATTATTTTGAAAGACCCTCAGATTGCGGAGAGCCCCTTTCATCAAAATTGTATTTTAAATCTTCTTTTGAATATTGTAAAGAAATTTAAAAATATCTACCCATTTATATAGTTTCTAATCATGGTATGCATTTTTTTCTTCTAAATATTTTGAAAACGTTATATATAATAAATATTATGCATATAACATCTATATGTGTACGGTTTGTTGAGGTGTGTGGCCCACTTCGTTCCTCACACTCTAATTACGGGGTGAATAAATGGATAACCATTAATTTGGTGATAGAAATTAAAAAAAAAACTCTTAACATTGTCACGGGTATAATGTAACGAGAAACGAAGTGCAAAACCGGCAACACATTTTAAAAATAATCGACAAATGTAATCAAGTACATGCAGTACAGTGACACATATTCACTTAGAGCATACACAAAAAGTAGATCCAGTATTTCTTTAAAATCAAATTTTAGTATAAAACCCTTACAGTATATATAGCCAAGTATCTCTTAAATCGAATTGTAAATTTCCATTTAATCCAAATTGTCAAGTGTTTCTTTATTCAAATTTGTTTTAAGTCTTTCCTGGTTCTCCAGAATAGTCCAAATAATCCAATATCGCTTTAACTATAGAAGAGCACAATACGTTTTGATATAAATCCTCTCGCAATATATTTTTCAATTCCAAACATCCAGTATATCAATTTACCATGTCTAGTTTAATATAACTTTATGCTGAACAAATGAACCACATCAATCTCGCAAAACCTTGTTTATGTAATCATCATGTCAAAGAATCCTCTAAATGTTTATGTCCCAAAACAATATAAACATATTTCCAGAAACATCGACATGTTATTTAAATGACCTTAAATGACAGAATCAATAATAAACAAGAACATCAATCATCAATATAAACAATCATTTTCATAATTGTGGTAGAAGCCCTCGTAAATCCTACAATATGTCGGGTCATTGCACAATCAACGAAAGCATAGTGACATAAACAACTAAATATGCGGCGTGTTGCGAGATAATAGATTCGCAACTTCACTTGATAAATGCTTTAACAAAATTGATAAAATTATGTGACATAAATAAATATTAGAACGCTCTTGTTTTTTTCGGTAAAGATGATATTATGACATCTCCATGTGAAATTCTGACCCCCCGAAGCTATGTCAAATTCAACCCCATTTTCAAAATTTAAATGAAAATATCTCCATGTCCATCGCCATATGCATGCCATCTTCGGGATGCTTAGAATTATGTACTATTGAATTTATTAATATTGAGTTCTGCTCAACCTGGGACTAGAGGGCGTGAGCGATAGCTAGCATATTTCTTATGTGTCGTGTTCGGCCGTTTCCAAAGGTCAAATCTCATACTCTTTTAGTAGATGACCGTAAATTATTACTACATAGATATAAGAGCGCTTTATAGCCACAAAGACATTGTTGATACATCTCGGTATCTAGATGACTCTTTTTTTCCGCTCAAATGATAACTTATATTTATCCACCGAAGATCAGGTTGAATAAAGCCAACAGCTCGGATATCACACCAGCATTACTCGATCTTCATCTCTCGATTCAAAATGAGTATAAAAATGCATATCAACATCTATGAAAAGAAAGATAACTTTAATTCTGACATCGTTGAATATCACATTTACCTTGTGCTTCATCATACATGGTTTACATGCTAGAGCTTGTGAAGATGTAAATGACTTCTTGGATCTAAATCCAGTTATTACAAGTAAACGTATTCAGCAAGAAGGTTCATTATCACAAACTACGTAGATCTGTCTTAGTTATATCGCCCCACTGAACATCTTATGGAGAAGTACAACACCAACCTAAATGCATCTTTACGAGTATGAATATTACAGCCTTTATTTTATGCAAACGTGATCTATAAACTTAATTGAGTCTGACGTGTTTCCTGAAAACTTCACAAAATATTTAGAAACGTCTTCAGACAATTATACGACCCTTTAGTATTGCAAAACACTTAATGCTTAGTGATTGACATCTACAATCTGAAACTACGCTTCATTTTGCTCTTGAGCGATAACTGAACAACCTCATGTGACTCCTTGATTACACATTGTGAAACCCTTAAAAAGGAGGTGATGAACTTTCGTTTTTCACGATTTTGTTCGTAACCTAGACTGGATTTCTCTTTAGATACAGCTACTGTTGTGGTCATTATAATTGTGGATACATCCTGGGGTATTCTAATTATGATGTTTTATGCCTCCTAACAACAAAATGTAAGTGCATCTTTTCTAATATTTCTGGATGTTGGCTTTATTGTTAGAAATTTCCTTTTCATGGGAGGTATTTAAAGGGGAATGAATGTATAAACCATCAAATCCTTTCATTTTATACTGAATTTGAAATAAAATATTCATCTAAATATTGAATCAGATACTCAACTCTAAATACTGAAAAACTAACAACCCCAAAAGGCAGTATTTATACTGTCATACAAGGTGCTTTAGAATATTCCAATAACCTTGAATGAGTCAAATGATGTATCACATCATACACACAATAACATCATGTGATGTTACCTGTAAACAATCAACATTCTATTTACTCATCCAGAAACTTCTATATGTTACTAAGTATAAATAAATGGCCTTGGATGACACAATAACTTGTTTACATATTTCTTAAAATTATTCATAGGTAATAAATACACTAGTGTATTACGATAAATAAGTAATGACTTTATTACACTTTGTTACACTTTATTACACTCCCAGAAGCCATAGTATATGCTAAAGAAATATTCACGATGTACATGATGTAGGTACAAGAATAAAAATTTGATTAAACCGTTTATTTAGGAAATTGTATCTTAACGCAAGTAAAAATACAAAAATAAAGCAAAGAATAAATATATATATATATTATCTACTAGAATGTATTAAGCTTACATAAATGACATGCACTTTGGCGGCAGTTAACAACAGCATATATAACATGTATAAAAACAACAGATTTGTTACATGTATTTCCTTAATATTGGTTAACGGCCGATTATTTTGATATAAAATAAAAACATGAATATAAAGTCATAAAACAACAGCAGCAGACCAAGTTACATAATTAATCAAGACTGCACAACGGCAATTGTCTGTTTACAATACCAGTGTAAAATAAGAATAACGATAAGAAGGAGACATACGTATTGAAATAATAATTGAACGGATGTGACGCGTCAAACGGTATATATATTATTTGAAGTATATTGTAATTTGGAAATAAATGTAAATGCTGCCAAATAAATGTTACTGCAACGCCAAACCAACAACGAAAGTCAAATAATAAGGCTGGAACAATCTAAATATCACAACGGAAATGGCTTTTGACATATCAAGCAGCATTACATTTATCATAATCGGAACCATACATAAAGATCAATTAAAGAAACTAACCCACCAAATAACGACAAAATTACACTACAACACCGTTTATCAAAGCTCTATCCAGGTGTTCAGGTCATCTAATAATCTATATGTGCAGAGTAAAAGTAAAGTTTTATTAACGGGTTCTTAAAATACCCGTTATAGAATATGTGTAAAATGAATTATGGTTATATATATAGATCGTCATCAGTAGGTTTAGAAACGGTGTACATAAGTTGTAAAATTTGGCTGTTGTTGGCGGGATAGCTACTTTAAGAGATGAAAATCATAAATTAATATGAACAATGTGATTAGCGAACGAAGTAGAGTAAAATATCATTCTTCAACATTAGAAGATCCAGTCGTCATTTCGGATTCAATGATTGTTTTAAATCTGGTATTACTTATACACCATGTGGTATTATTCATTATGTTGGTACATGTGCATATCAACTTGAGTTATAATAATATACCAACATGTACTACCTGGAGCAGTCAGTAAGTTATGAGACAGCCTTTTTAAACAACATAAATTACATAATAGGGATTGCAAATTGTTTGTAAATAAGTATTTAACTTCGATCCTTGGATTTTTACAATATTTAGAAGTCCCATGCGTTGTAAAACCGTTGCTATAGCAATCCATGTTCGGTATTCCGCATCAATTTGGGAAAAGTATGTTTCCCTTTCAGTAGTAGTATATTGTTTCAACAGTTGATAACAAAAATATTAGTCTGACGTCATATCAATGTTCAAGGGAGCACATGTAAAATTATGACGTAATGCAACAATATATGCAGGCGTGGAGCACGTATAAAGTGATGTGTTCCGTTAAATCCAACGTAATGACGTCGCTTGAAAGGACGGAGTACCGTGTAGTGGCAGAATGGTGTACGAGGGCTAGTAAGACGCCTACGGTACTTTGAACATTATTTCAAATAATGAATGACCCATTAACTGTTCCAGTGACATCGACGGTAACGAATGGGAAGATGATGATATGGGCACATAAAACCGAAGAAAGACCAGCGATTGTGGTACCTAAAATTAAATACTCCATCACGACGGATAATAGATTGAAAGAGAACGTCGGAAAGCGCTAGCGACACTGGAATTAGTCATGGAACTATAGACTATCATAGAGGCACTTATGAGACTGGAAACAGTTGTTTTCTGAGAATAGTTTGGGGAAATATAACTAACTAAACTCCAATATTGTATATATCGAGTGAGTCGGGCGCTGTATGCATTGTAGGGTCGTCAAGGACGTCATTAAACTGCTCCTAGGTATGCAACTTGTATGTTTCCAAATCATGACTATTTTGTAAATTCTGTTAAAATATTATAAATATAATGACATTTTCACACGTTTTCACATATGCATTGACATTTTGTTATCCACAGTTTTGTTTTATTGTGAGCGAAAATTGTAAATTGATGGAAAAATATTCAAAACTTTCTGACTGCCCCTTACGGACTTCATAAACAAGAAGCTAATTTGGTAAACTAAATATGATTATTAATAAAACCTACTGGTCTTTTCTTTTTATCATGTCGATCTGAATTATTCTGTCGAGAAAGACGGTGCATGAGATAAAATCGTATCTCAGCAGTTACTTCTTGGGCAAGACACTTTTCCTTAGCCTCGTCCGTCGGATGGGGACGTAAACCGAGCGGTCCCGTGTATCGGTCTATCATCCGAGCACGTTAAAGAACCATAGGAATCTATTCGATAATAAGAGTAGGGCAGGTTCCCGGATTCATATGTATCCTTCCCCTCTCTCTGGGGCGGCTCTAAATAACCTGTACTGTGTTGATGAGCCGTTAAACAACATTCAATTCAATTCAATTCCGTCAGGTGCACCTCTTTTGATCACGTCAGCACCACTTTTGACGAAGTCAGGGTATATTTGATGACGTCGGGGTATTTTTGAACGAAACAAATGGGGGAAAAGGTAAATTAAATGATTTTATCATGTTAATGCCTGATCGTATCCAGTTTATCAGTTATCCAGTTAGTGCTCAAATTTGTAAAATAAATCAAAACTAATGTTTGTTCCCTTTAACATAGTTACCATGACTATTTTGTATCTATCTCCTCCGGGGATAACGCAAATGCTGTTACCAAGCGTTGAACTTAAAGCACATGCAAAATTAGATCTATTATACAATCCAAAATAATTGACATTTAATTTACAAATACTGGTCAATATCAACAAATCAACTTCGAAATATGTCTCAATATGCTAAAGAATCAATGTATATTGTTGCAAAACCGTTTTACATTGCTTTAATTGATCATTACGTGAATGTATTTTCTCAGATATCGGTAAACCCTTGTGATTATGGCTTTTTCGAAAACATACGACTCTAGCATCCAAGCATTTACATACCAATATAATAACTAAGTGCTACTTGGTTGTGTAGGAAAGGTCATGGACAGAATACTGTTTAAAACTTGTATAACTTTATTTTTCAAAATCTCATGTTTAATTACAAATCAGGCTTTATCAGAGGTCGTTTAACATCCGTCCATATTATGAATATGTATCACCTCATTGGTCAAGCTGCTGATGTCAAACAGTTTAATGCCGAGTATTAATGACATTTTCGGATTTTGACCTATGTTAAAACAAAACGGCAAAAATGGTAAACGTTTATGTTGGTTATCACTGAACAATTGCGTAGGTTTTGGGATGAATACATTACGACGTCACAAAGTAGGCGGTTCCTATGTTTTCGGTCAAAAGCTGCGTTCGTACTAATGGATATTTTTACGTCTTATACACATATATATTTATACCCCGAAAAAATATACAAACTATATATTATGCATATCAAATCAAATATATTTCGAAAAAAATCAAAGGTTGGGGCCACTGAAGGCAGATTAAGTAGATTAGAATGAATACCACAAGGTACCCCGTTTCGCCGTATAAGCCAAGATGCGACCTTGGGGTCTTAAAGATAGAGCTGCGTCCACGTAATGTATTTCAAAATTTGTTTCACTACAGTTTGTTTAAATATTAAAAAGAGATAAATGTAGCAGACACGGTTTTACTGCGTCTGCTCATGTGGGTAATGTAAAGTGCAACAACTCCCACGCCTTCTAGCACCGGCTTAAGCGACATTCGTGTTTAGGTCTCACTACACAGTTAGCTCCCTTGAAACCCACGGTAGGATAATTCTTACGCCTTACAAAGTAGTAGTGTGTTCTTCGGTTTTAAATATTTTTAACAATTGCTGACATATATGTTTAATGTTGATGCAGGTGAGATGAACATAGTCTGAAATTGGATGTGCAGCTATTAGATGACACTATCACCGAAATATGGCAGTTTTATGAATGTTGACGAAGAGTACGAATTCTGATCCAAACTCTGGAGTTAAAGCCCAAAATTGTGCATTGCAGGACACCTCTCAAATTAAAAAAGAAACCTGATCAACGTACCAGATGTTGTACAGTTTTGTCTGGGCAAATGACTTGGTTACATAAAAGGTAACTTTTAGCTTGGAAACTTCCTGTTCGTAATGGCCCTGTAAACGTTAATCACATAGGCCAACATTGTAAAAATGTACTGTGTAGTGAGACCTTTAACGCCATAAAGATTGTGTTTGATGATCCCAAAGGACCAAACGCTTCAATTTGGTTCAGTTTAAGTTATTGCTGCCATTTAATGGTCAACACCGGTTAATTTCGGGATGAATTTTCCCCCACCCACCTCCTTAATCAGTATGCCACATGTGTTTGGTTTGTGTTTGGTATTTGGGTTACAACTTTAGAGTGGTAGTACCTAATACATTATGTATGGTAGAATAAGACCAATGTGTCTCCTGCATCTGATAAGATGCGACAAGTGGTGATGATCAGTCAGCATAGTACGCCATAACTGCAGTCTTAAGGTGAGACATTTATGTGTTCGTTTTGCATATTTTAATTCAGATGAAAATAAAGAGTACCTGGAATGTTTTGTCTTTTGGCGCCTGATGACATCTATTCTAGTGTTAATGTGTCGTACAACCCATATCAATTTAACTGGCTCTCGTTTAATACTCTCGTATCTGTCAACTGTTTAATAATTGCGTATCAATATTCCTGTATGTGATCAAATTATTTTGAATATTCCTGGTAAATGCGAGGCTATGATAGCAGGTAAACATGTTGACATTAATTTGAATTCAAAATATGTATATGAACGTCTTCTAAATCTGAGATGTAGATATAAAAGTCGGAAAAGAAATGTTGCATTCAATAATAATACACAGGTGTAACGAAACTCCAGAATTCCCGATGTCAAATTTCTAATTGAAGTTTTCTTTGCCACATAGTTGCATTTTACGACAACTACAGTTCCTCTTTAAAATGTGATTTGCATTCATATATATGTAACTCCAGTAAGTGTTTTGGTCGGTAGTCCTTCAGGCAATATGGCATAGTGTTTCCATTCCAACAATATACTTTTAGAGAATCAATCACTAGCTCTGACTCTTTCTTGTTTCTCTAAGGTAGAGAATTGTCTCAGCATGGTTGAACATAGTGACAGTAAGAGGGACTAGATGACCACATCTGATCAATACTTCTGTGCGTAATGCTGGACATTTTCAATAAATTTCTCCGAGAAACTGGGAGAGTCGATACAATCTTTCATTAAGCATATATGTTCAATAAAAAAGTATGAACTCGCCGAAAACGATAAATACAAAACAAAGCGCAGTCTCGGTTTTATTAACGGTAGTGAAACGTGATTGCTACTGTTCATGCCCTCTAGCCCCGGGTTTAGCAGAACTCAATATTTAAAATGCTAATAGTACAGAAATTTGAGCCATCCCGAAGACGGTATGCATGGTGAACGAAGACGGTGAACATGGAAACTTCAATGAGATGTTTTCGCACCATTCCATGGCCAGCGGCGTATGGTCCTAGTCTCTAACAAAACGCTTAGCCCTAAACATGCTAAACGAGAAAACAATGGGCGAAATAAACAAGATGGAATTTAGCTGGGAGCAGAGGTTATGAAGCCTGTGTATCACAGGTAACAGTCAAAAATCAGGCAACATATCCTAAGGGTGATTAAGCAATACTCAGAACATATAAAGGCCGGAGTAGTGGTACCACCTTTTCGAAATTCAAGCAAGAAACGAAACGTATTTGAGAATGTACAACCGATATCTGTAAATATCAGGCTCAGTGATCTCCAAAAATCGGAATGAATAACAGTTCTGATTGCAACCACGGGGAGACGTTTTACTGCAGCCACACTGCACAGGCATCGCTGCTGTGATATATAAAAAAGTATGAAAGGAGAATTTAAAATCGTCTAACACGATAAATAAAATATATTGCTGTCTTGGTTTGATTATTACTGTTCATGAAAGGTAGGGAAAATAGCTTGCTACAGTTCATGCCCTCTAGCCCCGGGTTGAGCAGAACTCAATATCTAAAATGCCAACAGTACAGAAATTTGAGCCATACCCAAGATGGTATGCATATGACGGTGAACATGGAACCGTCACTGAGGTGTTTTAAAGTCATTTTAAAGCATAGTGTTTACCAATGCCATAGAAAGATGAAACCAAGTTACACACAATGACTAGATGCGTTGCATGTACATTTCGGATTGGGCCATTATGATTCATATTCTGAGATATATCTGTCACTCATATGAAACGTCTATTCCGAGGCACCTTTTTTGCGACTGTGATGTGTCCATCAAACTCAACTGCATAATATACGCATAAGCTGGATAAATCTCTGTCACGACTATGAACTATGGTGTATGTATAGTCATTATTTATTGCCTTTTGTCTTGTTGTACACTTAATGATTATTTGTCTGGACTCTGGCTTCTGCAATGTCACTGAGTACTTGCTGAATGGCTGTATATCCTTCTGTTATCTTCTGTATATTTGTATTATACTTATTTATTGCTAATCATGCTGCCTAGATTGTTAAAGAATATGACCTGGCGGGGATTTTTTTATTTACGCTGTCCCGTTTTATTGGGATGACACAAGGGTAAGTGGGAGGTTTAGTGCCCACTGGAACCTGGTATATACCCTCAGCCACTGAACGTTCAAAGACGGCCTTTAAATCCTTCGATATTCCCCAAATTACAATGCTAAATTAACTCGTTCTCTCTCATCCTGTTTCTTTGGCATTTTATACTCTAGAAAATAATTGGACTTTATATTTTGTCAAAGTTTATATATACTGAAACAACAAGTGATTTACGCAATGCATGGTGTATACAGATGTGCGCCGATGCATAAACAAACATGTAAATATTCATTCATGTATCATTAAATCCTCAATTCGTGATAATGACATGTGTATCACAATGTTTGTGTATTACAAGCTCTTATGATTATACAAACAATAAAGAAGTCGATTAAAACACAATAGCAATCAGCATAGGGTAGGGGAAATTGAGGCCCCAACTGTATGCGTAACAGTGACTGTGAAGCAAACTTCATTGTCAAATGACGGCTATTGTATCATGAAACCATTTTTAATAGAAAATAGCAACACTATTCCGGTGTGATATACGTGTATATTACTAATTAATGTATATATTAGAACATCCGTAAGAGTGCTAACCCCTAGCACCGGCGTAAGTGTGTTATTGCGCTTTAATGTATGTGTGCGTGTGCGTGTGCTGTGGTGTTGCTGCGCCTATACCATGACATCGGCCTAATTTGTCCAATATATTATACTGGAATAATGATGGTCGACACAAATTTTTGGTGCGTCCATCGACGTCGTTTAATACATGTAATACGTTCGGACGTCTTTAAATATTAACATGGAGCCGGAAATACTAACATCTGTACGATTGTGCAATATATTTCCTAAATAGCTAATAATATACGTTTGAAGTATTTCCTTTTTAAAGCGTTGTTTTTGACTACCGTCAGATACATTCCTAAAAAATACACATATGTATATTTCATCATAACTCCGATCTTAACAAAGGCATGTGGTAACCATAAAACGCGATTTTATCCGTCCAAACAATGTCAGCACAAAATAACTTTAACGATCAATAAGATGTATTTTGTTTAACTTAATGGCACTCTTTGAATAATAAACTGACAAAAGAAAACGGTTAATATTTCATTGATTAGCTAAGTGTATTTTGTCCTATGAAAATAACACGACAAAACACTTCACCAACAACTATTGGTGAACAACTATTGGTGACACTTGAAGTCGAGATATACATAAAGCCTACGGAACCGGTCATCAATATTAGTTAATGTGTTTGACATTGAGTGTTAATTTACAGGCTTAAGAGACATATACTCTACATATACTCACCGGTACGTTGTGCGTCTAGTAAACATAGATATAAAAATCGAACAGCAGCATTTAAGGATGACACCAAGCATGCAGTGCGTTGCAAAATGATAAGGTCATAACCTCTTTTGATAAACCTTTTAACAAGTTTAACAAAGATGGTATGAAAGTGATCATGACCAAGGATATTACAAAGTTTGTAATTCACATCACCATAGAAGTCAGGTTGTGATAGTCCTTGTCGAAGCAGAGTTCTTAAATTACTTTCATATTTGGAAAGAAGATCAGAGTTACGATAATACAATTTTGCGAAGGTTTTACGAAGTTTATGGTAACGGTAACCCTGATGGAGTAGCTTTTTAGTTATACAAAGATTACGAATATTTAAAGTCCTCAACTCGAGTACAATCTCTCGAAAAACAAATAAGTTTAGACACATAGAAATCTCTTTCATAGCACTATAAAACAAATCTGCGACAAACGATGCACAGTTCGTACCCATAGGGATACCAACAATTTGTCTATAAACGGTCTTCCATACCTGACGAAAATATTATCTTATAAGAAGATGAGTGCTTCACAAATTTCTTGGCAAGTCCACATAGTGCCTAAACTGCCGTTAGTAAAAAACGCTTTAATATTATTACAGTCCAAAAATGTAGTATTTTCCCTAGCGAATGTTTTTTTGAATGAGAGCAATAAGCTTGTCTTTGTTAAGGTGATGTGGTAAGGTTGTATAATGTGTAGATAGGTCATAAGTGCTAATAAATGGAATTTGACGTTTATTGCTGATTTTATCAAGAACATCTCCTGAATTTTTAATAGACCAAAATAAATTAATCCCAGAGTTTTCATAAGTTTATCGCAATATTGTTTAACGTGATCTTTAACGGCAGTAAGACAAGAAGGTAACAGTTTGGAGATGTATGTGGTGGTGCAGGCACTAGAATTCGAAATAAAACGGGCCTTATACGGATTTTTTTATTTAATTTAGGAATCCAGTACATAGATGGCAGTTTGTTCTGCTTTTCGTCTATCCCTGTCTAGTAAAGACGACTTTACGAAGCAGCGTTGAGTACCGATTGCTCGTTCAGAGACGGCATGTAATGCCTAGGCAATCATCAATGACGTGTAATGGTTGCTCGTTCAGCGACGCGAGTAATAATGGTGAGTACAGTGACGGCGTGGTATGGTCGACGGTGTGTAATAGGCGTGCGCCTAGAAACGAAATGTACTAATTGTGCGTCCAGCAACGACATGCATTAGCAGTTCGTCCAGCAACGTCATGTAATAGTTATGTGTCCGGTAACGACATGTTTCAGCAGTTCGTCCAGCAATGTCATGTAATAGTTGTGTGTCCAGTATTGACATGTACTAGCAGTTCGACCAGCAACGTCATGTATTAGTTGTGTGTCCAGTAACGACATGTATCAGCAGTTCGTCCAGCAATGTCATGTAATAGTTGTGAGTCCAGTAACGACATGTATTAGCAGTTCGTCCAGCAACGTCATGTAATAGTTGTGTGTCCAGTAACGACATGTATCAGTAGTTCGTCCAGCAACGTCATGTAATAGTTGTGTGTTCAGTAACGACATCTAGCAACAGTTCGTCCAGCAACGTCATGTAATATTTGTGTGTCCAGTATTCACATATATCAGCAGTTCGTCCAGCATCGTCATGTAAAAGTTGTGTGTCATGTATTGACATGTACTAGCAGTCCGTCCAGCAACGTCATGTAATAGTTGTGTGTCCGGTATTGACATGTATTAGCAGTTTGTCCAGCAACGTCATGTAATAGTTGTGTGTCCAGTATTGACATGTATTAGCACTTCATCCAGCAAAGTCATGTAATATTTGTGTGTCCAGTATTGACATGTATTAGCAGTTCGACCAGCAACGTCATGTATTAGTTGTGTGTCCAGTAACGACATGTATCAGCAGTTCGTCCAGCAACGTCAGGTAATAGCTATGTGTCCAGTAACGACATGTAATAGCAGTTCGTCCAGCAACGTCATGTAATAGTTGCGTTTCCAGTAACGACATGTATCAGCAGTTCGTTCAGCAACGTCATGTAAAAGGTGTGTGTCATGTATTGACATGTACTAGCAGTTCGTCCAGCAACGTCATGTAATAGTTGTGTGTCCGGTATTGACATGTATTAGCAGTTTGTCCAGCAACGTCATGTAATAGTTGTGTGTCCAGTATTGACATGTATTAGCACTTCATCCAGCAACGTCATGTAATAGTTGTGTGTCCAGTATTGACAGGTATTAGCAGTTCGTCCAGCAATGTCATGTAATAGATGTGTGTCCAGTATTTACATGTATTAGCAGTTTGTCCAGCAACGTCATGTAATAGTTGTGTATCCAGTATTGACATGTATTAGCAGTTCGTCCAGCAAAGTAATGTAATATTTGTGTATCCAGTATTGACATGTATTACATGTATTGACATGTACTAGCAGTTTGTCCAGCAACGTCATGTAATATTTGTTTGTCCAGTACTGACATGTATTAGCAGCTCGTCCAGCAACGTCATGTAATAGTTGTGTGCCCAGTAACGACATGTATCAGCAGTTCGTCCAGCAACGTCATGTAATAGTGTGTGTTCAGTAACGATTTTTTTCAGTAATTCGTCCAGCAACGTCATGTGATAGTTGTACCTCCAGCAAGGGCATGTAATAGGTGTGCGTCTAGCAATGGATTGTATTAGTATGCGTCCTGCGACGACATGTCATGTATGTTTGTCCAGTAACGTCGTGTAAAAGTAGTGCATATAGCAATGGTGTGTATAACGTATGCGTCTAGCAACGTCATGCAATAGTTGTGATTCCAGCAAAAGCATGCACATGTTATGAGTCCAGCAACGGTGTGTAAAAGGTGTACGTCGAATGGCGGCCTGTTATGGTCTTATTATGATAATAATATTGCGTCCAGCAACGGCGTGTAATAGGCGTACGTCGAATGACGGCCTGTTGTGGTCTTATTATGATAATAATATTGCGTCCAGCAACGACGTTTATATACTACATTTGTAATTGTAAGTCCATTGACGGTGCTTTACTGTCGACGGTGTTAAATAGTAGAGCGTCCAGTGACGGTTCATTATGGTAGACGGAGCGTAACAGTTGAACATGCAGCGATGGTAATGGCTGCTCTTTCAACGACGGTGTGTAAAGTAGTGCATCAAGGACGGAGTATTATAGTAATATCGCGCATGGTATTAAATCGAGCTCACTATAACACTCGGATTCAACTTCGTCTGTAAAATATGAATTTAATTATTATTACAAACGCCATAAAAAAATGACATATTATTTGAAAACACCGTAAATGAAGAAATCGTGAAATTTTTGTGATATAATATTTCTGTCCATTCCATCAGTCTGCGAAGGAATTTAAATTAGATATGAATAATGCATTGAACACTTAAATTGAATTTCCTAAACAACTATCGCGGTGCCGTTTGAAACAATTATCAACATATCTGGCAATTTATTCAAATTATACAATTTCCTAATAGCAAGACAGTTCTCATATTCGATAACTCGTTGTAATTTAAATAAAGAAACTAAAGATGAATAAACGGCATAAAGCGTTTATATTTGCGCGAATTATATTCAGTCTTTGTAATGTTGAAAATACCATGTGAACACGTCTGTCACCACCTATTTATTTTGCATTTATTTAGGTTAATCATTAAATAGTTGTAATGTTAGTAAGACGTTTGTTTTATTTTGCATCTTTTGCCAGAATAACTTAAATAAAACACCAAAGAATAAACGCTATAATTATTGGCGTGAACGTGTGAATGAAAAATGTACAAGAAAAAGAAGAAGAAGAAAAAGAGAGACATAATGACCGCATAGTAAAAAAATAGACGAAAAAAAGAGATAGCATGAAACAAAATCTAATACAGTACTATAGACCGATTATATTGTATTAAATGGCGACGAAAAAGAGTAAACAGGCGTTTATCATGGCATGGTTTAACGAGAAGGCTTCTAAAATACATCAGTGTTGCTCAAATTAATAACTTTTGTTTTATTTGTTAATGGAAGGAGAACAATCAATTTAAATAGACATAACTTTGGATAAATGTTTTATATAACCACGGCTAGAGCGTCATGGGTTAAATTCCAGGCCGTGTCATTCCAAAGAATTCATAAGACGTGTACAAGAGCTCTCTTGTTTTGTTCCGACAATTGCATATACTAGTTCAAGAGGGACATTACGTAACAGACGGAGTATGGTCGCATCGAGTTGGTTGATTTAAACATGGAGATGGGCGTAGCCAATCAATTTGTTTAATTTAATCAACAAGATGAGACCATTCTCTATTTGTTTGTCCATGTCCATTTCATCTATCTACCATACCCTAACTTTCAATGTCTGGTAGTTAGTGTACACCAGTTATTCTGATAGTGACCATGATACAAGATCATTAATATACCTACATGTCTTGTAAATAATTCGGTGGAAAGATGTGTCGATTGAAAGGATCGCATTTGGACAATACGAAGTATAATACATCTAACTTGGTTAAACTTCATTGATTTGATAGATAGATAGATTTTTTATTTTCCTCCAAGATGTAGGAGAGCATATACATATTATTATAGCATACAATACAAATTCAAACTTTAACATGTACATATATGTACCTTTATAGAACAAAAATATATACATCAAGCAATATATGTGGTGTTACCGCATAGCTTTCTATCAGCCTCAATTAGTTAGGAGTACAGAGTTTTAATAATACTATTTAAACAAACGAGTTATACTGATATGTATTACCATATGCATGACTCTTGCCAAAACGAAACACAAGATGACAAACTGTACAAACAAAATACTCAGTTGAACGTAGTATAACATATTACATAAATGATTATGCATCAGTCATATAAACAATAATAGAGAGTTTTAAAACAAAGTGTGGATCACTATTGAAAGTAGTGAACATTACATTTTCTATTGTTTTGTACCTAAAATCCCAATTATTCATACGGCATCCTAAGAATGTCAGCTGCATGTTGGCTTTAACAAAAAGCTTAATCATAATTGCTTAACCCTTGTCGAAACGAAATACAAGGTAACAACTATCCTACAGTAAAATAGGTACCATTATACCTTAAATAATTATCATCGTAAAGATGATATTACAGGAGGTTTGAAAACATTTTGTGAATAAGACGAACAACTTTTAAGAGTAACTGTTCATTGTTTTGGGTATAGTAGTTTCTAAAGC
The DNA here is from genome assembly GCA_037043455.1 of Cyrtodaria siliqua. Lineage (NCBI taxonomy): Eukaryota > Metazoa > Mollusca > Bivalvia > Adapedonta > Hiatellidae > Cyrtodaria > Cyrtodaria siliqua. The sequence goes on along the minus strand of JAWPHD010000077.1, from coordinate 325,416 downwards.
AAGAAAGTAAGTCACGAATTTGATCATTGTTGCCTTTTGAGATAAATTTAGAAAATATACCACTTCCTCCATTTTCTAAAATAGCTGACCATAACATATTTCCCTAATCGTTATGTTTAGGACAGACATTTATAATGTGTGCTACTTTACATTGTTCAGGTTGACTGAAAGAAAAAAGTTTACACAACACAGATGTCGCTGTATGACACCGTTGCCTTATTTCAGGCTTTTTTCTATATAATTGCCAAAGTCGACAATGCTCATTTTTATTAAAGATAGTAACAACGTGTTCTTCCTCATAAGTAAACACAGTCTTGCGGATCTTTGCATTACCTGGTATGCATATATTTTAGCTTTCAAAACTGTTTTCCACACGAACTATGTGGAAAGCTTGCGCTGCTAACACATATATGCAAGTAATTAGATAACTCATATTTGACCGGTAACCTGTATACATCAGGAATAAAACCATGCGTTTGCTTGTCATTATTCAAATATCTCAATAATCTGTTTACAAAAAATTGTTTCGCTATATACTTACAAGGTAATATGCATAACTTAGCGAAGAATTGTAGTTTTTTATAATCAATTTCAGATTCATTTGACGTAAGACCAAGGGCACTTAACGCCATGTCTGTTCGAGTATACGGGGGTAACTTTTGTATAAATTTAATACAAAACCGATGCCAACAGATTTAAGTCGGAAATTGATAAGTGTTCCACAGCTCACACCCGAACAACAGACTTATACATTGTTAGTGTCGTTGAAGGGTTAATGCATTAACATGGATCCCACTATGAAAAAGGCTTAAGAAAGTACCTCTTAATTTCGTATTCGAATTAGTTACATTTTGTTGGGTGCTCAAATACTTGTCACAAATAATACCTAGATGACTATACTGTTCTACTTCATTTAATGATTTGATCACCAAGTAGCCAGCTTATATGATCTCTTTTAAAATCAGAATATAATTTATTGAAGACTATAACGGCGAATTTTGTTTAATTATGTTCGAATTGCAATTTCATGGCATATCTGTTACATATACTAAGCATGTTATCAAGACCGCATGTAGAAAATGAAATTAACAACATGTCGTCAGCTACTGCAAGTGAACCAGTGTTTAGGTTAAAAATACATAGCCCATAATCGCTTTGTTCCAGCTTTTTAATTAGACCGTCTAAGAACAATAAATACAACAAGAGTGAAATTGTACCACCTTGCCTAGTACACTGCAAGACATTAAACCATTTAGAGATACAACTTTGATTTCGTACGCAACTTTTCATGTTACTGCATATATCAACAAATGATAAAAATAAAATGTTTTAGTATTGATGCTGCCTTGTTGGTTAGAGATTAGATCATGGTGGGGATTTTTTTATTTACACTGTCCTGTTTTAATTGGTTGACAGTAGGGTAAGTGTGAGGTTTGGTGCATCCTAGAACCGGTTTAAACACCCAGTGGCCTACTTTGCCACTGACCGCTCCAAGGCGGTAGCCCTATTGTCAACCCTTTTGTGTTTGTAACGTCGTTTGCATTTATTGTGGCTTTTGCCTTCTTGTTTGTCTGTTTGCGTGTTTTTTTCTGTGTTTTGTGGTTGACTTTCCTCCTTGAATGCTGCTTTGCCTGTCCGATCTTTTTTATATTTATTAGCATATATGTTTATTTCATGAAGCTTATAATAAAAAAGAGCGTCATTCCATAAACAGAAGCTTGTCCAAAATCTAAGAAACAGTCAAACATTTTGCTATTATTTTCTTTACCATATAGAAAACATTCTCTCAAAGAGAACGGTGTCATTGGACTTCCCAGTTGCTCTTAACCCCGCCCGCTCCCTCCCACCCCCATTTGACAGCTTATTTTGACAATATTTCCGACTTCCATTACGTGGTCCGAGTATTAACTTTCACACCCCATCCAACCCCTTCTACAAGAAGCGAAAACGGGGTTGGATGGGGTATGACATAAAGCCTTAGTTTCGGCTTAAAAAGTTTGCAGTTTGCATACTGTAAAATTAAAACATTTAATAGGTAATTTTAAATAGGTTATCGCATTTGTTCAGTAAACAATGTTTTTAAACATTTTTTGTTGTCGAAATAACCGTTATATAATCCTGCTAATATAAGCTTTCCCATCGCTTAATGGAATTAAGGTGGGACCACGTAATGTCTTTGTTACAAACTTATTATGAAATTCTATTAGTATATTTTGCATACATTGGTTATGAAAATAAACCATTCTAAAAACGATTTTTTTTAAATAAGGGCACTAAAATGTGTATATTAAGACTAGGTACAATGCAGTTAAGGCGATACCACTTAATGTCGAACGACTTAGTGAAATCACTTCGTATATGTTAGTATGGTTGGGGATAACATTATTGCCCTATAATTAATAAGATCATCTTTACGCTTTATTCCAACTTTATGAAGCGTTAGTATCAAGCTCAATGTTGAAATATTTAGATAATTATACTATGTGGACTTGCTTTGAAGTTTGTGAAGCACTCATCTTCCTATTAGATAATATTTTCGTCAGGTATGGTACCACCGTTTATAGACAAATTGCTGGTATCCCTATGGGTACGAACTGTGCACCACATGTCGCAGATTTGTTTTTATTTTGCTATGAAAGGGATTTCATGTTGAGTCTTTCACCAGATACCCAGGCAGATGTTATTGAAGCTTTTAATGACACCTCTCGGTATCTGGATGACATACTGAACATTGACAACCCTTTCTTTCCAGCTATGGTTCATAATATTTATCCTAAAGAACTTCGGCTTAATAAAGAAAATATATCTGATAATAACGCTTCTTTTCTTGATTTAGATCTCTCGATTGAAAATGGTAAAATAATTAGCAAAATCTATGACAAGAGAGATGATTTTAATTTTGACATTGTTAATTATCCCCACTTGGATGGGGATGTTCCCCGAGCAACTTCTTATGGGGAGTATCTGTCTCAACTTATTCGTTTTTCTAGAGCTTGTACTCGAGTTGAGGACTTTAATATTCGTAATCTTTGTATAACTAAAAAGTTACTCAATTAGGGTTACCGTTACCATAAACTTCGTAAAACGTTTGCAAAATGTTATTACGGTAACCCTGATCTTCTTTCCAAATATAAATGTAATTTAAGGACTCTTCTGCGACAAGGACTATCACAACCTGACACCTATGGTGATGTGATTTACAAACTTCGTAAGATTCTTGGTCATGATAACTTTCATACTATCTTTGTTAAACTTGTTAAAAAGTTTATCAAAAGAGGTTATGACCCTATCATTTTGCAACGTACTGCATGCTTGGTGGTGGACCCTTTTACAGTTCGCCACTATGCTTTCCTCTTTAATTGTACGATGACCGGACAGGCTGTGGACCCTATGATGACGCCTACCTAAAGCCCATTGGGACGGTGGCGTTTGATGTTTGTCCATGTTCTTTCTTGTCGTGCCCTTAATGGTGTATTCGCTTACTGCTCTGGCTTCTGCCAAGTCATTGAGTACCTTCATTTGGCTTTCTAGGCTATTGTTTTTTTGTATTATATTTACACGAGCATTTTTGTGTTTTACTTATATTGCCTATTGATGCTGCCTTGTTGGTTAGAGTTTAGATCATGGCGGGGATTTCTTTATTTACACTGTCCTGTTTTAATGGGTTGACAGTAGGGTAAGTGTGAGGTTTAGTGCAACCTAGAACCGGTTTAAACCCCCAGTGGCCTACTTTGCCACTGACCGTTCCAAGGCGGTAGCCCTATTGTCAACCCTTTTGTGTTTGTGATGTCATTTGCATTTTTTAGTACTTTTGCCTTTTCGTTTGTCTGTTTGCGTGTTTGTTTTTGTGTTTTGTGGTTGACTGTCGTCCTTGAATGCTGCTTTCCCTGTCCGATGTTTTTATCCTTCTTTAACTAGTTCGTAATGTGCAGTTAAAGATAATCATCTCTAAATATAGATATAAAAATCGAACTGGAAAAGCAGCATTCAAGGACGAAAGTCAACCACAAACACACACAGAAATAGAGAACAACTTTAAAGATGAATAATAAGACATCACAAACACAAAAGGTTTGACAATAGGGCTACACTCAACGGACAAACGAGAAGGCAAAAGTAATAAAAGGAATGCAAACGACATCACAAACACAAAAGCGTTGACAATAGGGCTTCCTCCTCGGAACAGTCAATGGCCAAAAAAGCCACTGGGGGTTTAAACCAGGTTCTAGGGTGCACCAAACATCACACTTACCCTATTGTCATCCCAATTAAACGGGACAGTGTAAATAAAGAAATCCACTGAGCTAACTGGGCTATACATATTACGCAATACATACTATGGTGAAAACCTAATGCGCTAATGGAAGTCACCTGATCGCAGAAAAGGTCCCACTTTATTTACAAATAATAATTAAAGCTTCTTTTTTTCAAACTCACACATGTATTACTACAGACTTCTTAGGGTCTATGCTCATGTTTTCATGTATACATTTCACTGAATAAAAGTCAATAACACCTTGGTTTATTTGCAAAGTAACTTTATATGTATTTTCTTTCTTATCAAACACATAACTACCATATCACGAGCATATATAAATATACAACAGGAAATGTAGCATTCAAGGAGCACAGTTAACCACAAAAAAGCATAGAAACAAAAACTAATTACAAAGATGATATTTAAAGGGCAGATATGACATCACAAACATAAAGGGTTGGTTAAAGGACTACCGCTTTGGAACAATCAGTGTCAATAAGGCCGCAGGTTTTAGGATGCACCAAACCTCACTCTAATACTATCGTCATCCAAATAAAACGGGACAGTGTAAATAAAGATATTCCCGGCAGGTTATATTCTCTAACAAGCAAGGCAGCAGTAATAGGCAATCTAAGTATAACACATAGGTGATCATATACATAAATATGGGTAAACCACTAAACATGCATAGCTTTGCAAAATGATAGGGTCATAACCTATTTTGATAAACGTTTTAACAAATTTAATAAAGATTGTATGAACACAGTAATTATGACCAAAGATCTTACGAACTTTTCTTCAATATAGAGATGAGATTTTAATAATTATTTAGTAAATAGAGAGATGTAATCAAGTAAAGAAGCGACAGTATCAGAAATGTTTAGATATATGAACCAACTTAATGCTGGTATCATACGACAACTGCATTGACTTTAATATCAACAATTGCCGCAATGTTATGTGTCGCTTACCTCTCAAATTATATTCTACTTTCGCCTAGGAGTCCAATACTTCACGGCGAGAATCAACTCTGTCTCTAGTCTATCTACTGTCATGTGTCTTTAGTATGTATAGTAAGTCTCAGTTGCGCATTTGATGGTATAATACCATTTAAAATTTGACATTTTATAACTTGGTTAAAGTAGATATAAAATCGAAAAGGACTAGTAGCATTCACGGACGACATTCAACCACAAACTCACTCAGAAACAAGGAACAACTTTAATGATAAATAAAAAGCAAGATAAGACATCACAAACACCAACGGGTTGACAATAGGGCTACCGCCTTGGAACGGTCAGTGGCAAAAAAAAGCAGCTGGGGTGTGGGGGTTGGGTTAAACCAGGTTCTATGGTGCACCAAATCTCACTCTTATCCTATTGTCAAAGTTAAAGTTCTTTAGAGTAGATAGACGTATTAAACATAGTAAAAGAGAAAGAATTGTCAATGTTCAATATGCCATCCAGATACCTAGAGGTGACATTAACAGCTTCAGGTGTTGATTATCTCGTGAAAGGCTCATTGACAGCATTAAATCTCTTGACTAGCAATGCAAAAAGAAATCTGAGACAAGAGGTGCACAATTCTTACTCATAAAGGATACCATTTATTTTATAAACGGTAGTTCCATACTTGACGAAAGTAAGTGCTTCTTAGCAAGTCAACATAGTGTAATTATTTATACTGGCGTTAGCATGGTTAGTAAACGAAATTGAGAACCGAAATATTTGCACGGATTTGTCAATCTTGTAGGGTATTTTGTTAGTCAATCTGCTTTCAACACTTTTTGTGGCACAAGTCTGAAATAAATGCAGTTTTTACCATGTCCATTTACTTCACCCACTGATGCAAAAATTGTCGTTTGAAAAGGTATGTCGTTTAAAAACACTGAACATATTGTCTTATTCTTACGTATTACATTCATAAACATGCATAAACATTGGTTATTTATACAACTTAAACCACGACGAAAGACACAAACACTGAGTTTAATTATCAACAGTATGTTTAACATTGTAAACGTTTTCTCCCTAAATAATTACACAATCTGTTAATTCAATATGTATACTGTTTGTATGATATCAACTATAATAAAACGACTGTGATTTTATTCTTACAGTTAATAAGGCAACACAATTACGAAACTATTCGTCAAATGGATTGCGTAAGAATTAGTAGTACATGTACTAAACGTGTAAGCAAATTATTTGATGTTCATTACATAGACATCAGTCATTTGGATAGGCAATTCTACTTATTGACACACTGCTGAAACGTAACTTTTTCTTATCCTGTAAGAAGTACTGAACTATGAACAAAGTAATGCTGTGAACGGAACAGGGTTCATAACTGGTAAATGTGTCCAGCACATCGCAGAAAATGTAGATCACAATACCAGAACCATTGACGATATTGACACGTTTGATGATATGGGTATTACTACAACAGTCACCCTGGAGTAAAATACAAAAAAAACTGCTCCTAAGGTAGCGTTTAAAATGGAAAATGTAAACCATGCCTGAAGAATTAATATAAATATCCCAAAAACATGTCCAACTTTTTCAGCGAATAAACTTAAATATGAACACTTTCCAGACCTTCGTAAACTAGAAGAAAATATAATACAGACCGTCTCTAGTTAAAGTCATTGTGAATGTCTCCCTCAAGACCGTCGAGAAATTCGTTTAAGCAAATTACACAAGAAGGTTCACACCCTCGGCAATCGTCTGTTATCTTTATTCCCATGATAGACGTGAGTCCCACATCCATATGCGCTACTATGTACGTTGAACGAACATACACAAAGTGATTTAATAACACGTTTTAATGTTTTGCACGTCATATGCATACCATCTTAGGGATGCTCAAATAGCTGTAGTATTGACTTTTTTAAATGTGTGTTCTGCTCAACCCGGGGCTAGAGGTTATGAACGGTAGCAAGCACGTCATATGCATACCATCTTAGGGATGCTCAAATTGCTGTACTATTGACGTTTTTAAATGTGAGTTCTGCTCAACCCGGAGATAGAGGTTATGTACGGTAGCAAGCACGTTTCACTACCGTTCATGAACAGTCTCAATCAACCCGAGACTGCAATATTTATTGTATTTATCGTGTTCGACGATTTCCAAATTGCTCTGTTCATACTTTTTGGAAGTATTTATGATAATATGAGTTCCTTAGGAGGCACTGGTAGGTAATCTTATGGCGCTCGGGATGCAATACTTAATGAAAACAATCTATGTTAGTATGTCGTAGGACATGCGCTCAGTGGGAAAGCTTTTTCAAAGCAATAAGAGGGGAAATATTGATAGCATTATCACTTTATTCTTCGATGATGACTAGAGGTCATTGATGTTCCACTAATATCTTTAGATGAAAATGTCATCGAAATGACAGGTGGGCTGGAAGTTAATATTAAAGTGAATGAATATACGAAGGAGATACGTGACAGGGACGTAATGTGTAGAAGTTATTTTTATACAACTTGTTTATGTTATTACAAAATACTAATAAGGGGGATCCTTTAATAGCAACAAACACAACCATGATAATAAAATAGCAGGCTCGGTGTTATTGAGTCTGTTCGTGAGAGGTATTGTGGGAAGCAACACCTAGCATGCCCCTAGCACCGGCTTAAGCGGTATTCTACTTCAAAGCCACCTGTATTGGGCTCGGTTTTAGGTGTGTGTTTATTTCTCACAATAATTGCAACAACTCTATAAAAACCAGAAATTTCCTATAACATGATACGTTTACCTGGTTCTTTTATCGTTGTTGTTAACAGATTTGTCATTACATTTTTTACTCGAAGAAATATAAAAAGAACGGACAGGGAAAGTAGCATTCAAGGAGGACAGTCAACCACAAAACACAGAAACAAACACGCAAACAGACAAACAAGAATTCAAAAGTAATAACATGGATATATATGTACACTGGATTTGAAACTCCCTATACGCCCCTTGTTAATTCCCGATTTATCCGCCGAATGGTCAATAAGCTGGTTCCCTGAATATTCTGCGGTTAACAACAGGGTACCTGCCAGGGTAACGGGTGCGCAGTGGCTATTTTGACGCGATCGATTATCCTGAAATGAGTTGATACTGACATAAAGCTGAATTATTAACATACTACTTAGTTTAAACTTATTTATTTTACATCGATTGTAACGAAAGCTCTATGAACTTATTTGAAGCACTCTCGATGTCTTCCTGGGTAGAACCAGTACTAAGCAATGCAGATAAAGTGTCTTGCTCAGGGACACATCGCATATGGCAATGACGGGAATCGAACCCACGACTTTTGGATCATGGGTCCAACGCTCTACCACTAGACCACAGCGGTCCACTACTTCAGGATCTATTTCAAATATCGAGGTAAGTTATTTAAATCTGCATGTATTGCTTTTAATTTATTGAATGAAATTATGGAATTCATACTATAACTTGGGTTTTAGCGGCGAAAATACGCTCGATAGCCGTGTTGATTTTCTTTTTTCTACAGTTTTCGCCATTTGCGGCTTGAAGTCGAGAATGTACATTTTTTGAAAATTTAACTTCTCTTTCATTTACATTACGATATTCAAAGTAATTATTCCTTCGTAATGCCATTATTGTGTAGAGTTTCTTGCCGGTCTTGGATATCTGTATAGCCTTTGTTTTGTTCGCAAATTACGCAGTTGAATTTGGTTGAAAATTCATAAATTCCTTTTCTAGTTTTTGCCATTTGCGGCTTGAAATCGAGAATGTACATTTTTTGAAAATTTAACTTCTCTTTCATTTACCTTACGATATTCAAAGTAATTATTCCTTCGTAATGCCATTATTGTGTAGATAGCTTGCCGGTCTTGGATTTCTGTATAGCCTTTGTTTTGATCGCAAATTATGCAGTTGAATTTGGTTGAAAATTCATAAATTATTTTTCTAGTTTTCGCCATTTGCGGCTTGAAATCGAGAAAGTACATGTTTTGAACATTTAACTTCTCTTTCATTTACGTTACGATAGTCAAAGTAATTATTCTTGCGTAATGCCATTATTGTGTGGAGTTGCTTGCCGGTCTTGGATTTCTGTATAGCCTTTGTTTTGTTCGCAAATTACGCAGTTGAAATTGGTTAAAAATTCATCAATAAAATCGCCTTTATTTTTCATAAATGTATAACATTCTATGTGAAACTCCTGTTGTATTTATGGTTCGATATTCAAAATAATTATTCTTTGTATTGCCTTTATTGTGTAGATTTGAATGACGGCCTTGAATTTCTGTATAGCCTTTGTTTTCGTCTCAAATTTTGCTGTTTAAGTTGGTTAAAAAATAGTATTACGATGCGATACCTGTGTATTCGGTATGACACGTTTGACCTTTGGGCTACTTGCGTGCAATAAACAGAAATATTATATCGATCACCAACATCCTGTTATTTGAAACACAAAACAACCCTTTGAATTACATCTGTTAACGCCCTTCTAAGGGGACAATATGCCGAAATATCGCGAACGACCACCTTGTATATTCGGTATGACACCTCTGCCTTAGGGGTGGAAGGGTGTAATAAAAACAGACACGTCGACCGCACTGTATATTCGGTATCGAACGGTGTTAATTAGAAGGCGCCAAATGTGCAATATGGAACATTATTATATAACCTATAAATAGACGCGTTTTCATTGGCTAAAAAGTAATTTTTTAGAAAAAATATCTAGCGATATTGACCTGTTTTTTTGATATTGACCTGTTTTTTTGATATTGACCTGTTTTATATAATTGTTTTTTTGATATTGACCTGTTTTATATAATTGTAAATTGAGGGTTATATAATAAAACAGTTATGGACTTTTCAGCTGTTATACATGATGTTGATATGTACCAAAAAATCATTATTGACCTCGGCTATCGCCTCGGTCAATAATGATTTTTTTGGTGCATATCACATCATGTATAACAGCTGAAAAGTCCATAATTGTATAATAGACCACTAAATCCATCATAGTTTAATAAAACAAAGCAACTGAAGCCAAAATCAAGTCGAATTACCTAATGAGCCAGCGAACTTATGTACTTACACGTATCATTATGCATGTATATTTACAATTTGCAGAGTCACATGATCATTGTCGCAGTTTCACCTACGGTCATATTATTTCACTTTATAGAATGAAGAAAAATCTCTCAGCTTGTATTTGAATTAACCAGCTAGTTTAAATACTTTTCCCAGAAGAAATAATACAGCAACGATATATATATGTATTTAATTTGTCCAGTCACGTCACTGTCGCAGTTTCACATACGGTCAAACGAACGTAATTGTTCTTTTTTAGTTCGTTTTTAGTAAAGCTTATACAGACATCACTGCATAGAATAAAGAATTATCTTTCAACTCGTATTTGAATGAGCCAGCTAGCTTAAATACTTTTCCCAAAATAAACAAATCAGCAACAATATGTATATATATATTTTTAAATTTGCCGAGTCACGTCACTGTCGCAGTTTCACATACGGTCAAACGAACGTAATTATTCTTATTAAGTTCTTTTTTAGTAAAGCTAAAACAGACATCACTGTATAGAATATATAATTATCCTTCAGCTCGTATTTGAATTAATATCCAGCTAACTTAAAAAAAATCCCAAAATAAACAAATCAGCAACGATATGTAAATATATATTTTTTTTAAATTTGCCGAGTCACGTCACTGCCGCAGTTTCACATACGGTCAAAAAAACGTAATTTGTGTTATTTAGTTCGTTTTTAGTAAATCTAAAACCAACATCACTGTATAGAATAAAGAATTATTTTTCAACTCGTCTTTGAAATAGCCGGCTATCGTAAATACTTTCCCCAAAACAAATAAATTAACAACGATATGTATACTAGGTTTACTTACATTTGATCAATTCGTAAGACGGTGCGTAACTTAGCGCAATGTGCATGCGCCATAATACCTTACCTGTACGCGCAAGTATTCATGGATAAATTATTATTCGGCGGATAAATTGGGTTTACGACATGTTTCAAATCCAGTGTATGTAGATCTATGGTAATAATAAATGCAAACGACATCACAAACACAAAAGGGTTGACAATAGGGCTACCGCCTTGGAATGGTCAAAGTTTTAAAATATTTTATGCATGCTCTTGAAGATGGTACATGTTACATAAAGCAATTGGTAATTTATTGACTCTGTGTCAATCATACCTAATTCTGCCATAACTATTTAAATGTGAATGTTGTAAGGATTTATTGCTTGGGCTTTTTTACTGCAGCAATTTGTGTTTGATTAACATCAAATTAGTTTTCACGAAAGAATCATTAATAGGATATATTACCAAAAGTAAGAGGAAATAAGTCTTACTCCGTGTCCAAAGGGAATGAAACAAAATCTTGAAAATAACTAGTTTCCGTTATAGACTGTCTGGGGACTTCATATTACAGTATTGTCTCAGCTGCTGCCTTGTTTTGCCGAGGCGGGCTATATTCTATATGACAAAACTGAGACAAATGATCCTCAGCAATCAAACGCAATGGCAACGCATGTCCGCGCTGCATCATAAACCGAAATATGAGCATATTTAAAATATCAATGAAAAGGACAATACGTAGCATAAAGAGTGGTGAAGACATGGTTATCGACTTGGAACGTTCCGTAGGCAATAATGCCTATAGATATATATAAAAGTACCACCCATCAAAAGGAAATACATAAAATTAAAGTCCACAACCAAAGAAATTAGAAAACAATACACTTAATGTTGTTATAATGATATATAAAAAGCATAATTAGAAAAACCCTGTGGATGTATCCAGAATAGTACTGAACAACCACAGCAGTTACAGACAAAGAGAAACCCAATCAAGGGCACGACCAAAATCCATTAGGACGAAGGTTCATGCACATATCTCCCTTTGTCCGGGTTTCAGCAGGCACAATCATACAGTCCCAAAAGGTCGTCCAGTCATCGCACAAAGAAAAAGTGAAGCTCCGAGCTTGGACCTTCGAGTTTGACGTGTTTCAGAGAATGCAAGCTATTATACCCACGTTTTTAAAAAGAACCGGGTATATTAAAATCGCCACCGTTTATCCGTCTGTCCGTCTGTCCGTCAGTCCGTCTGTCGGTTACCGCATCTCCTCCTAAACCGCTGAACGGAATTCAACCAAACTTAGGGTATGACATAACCATATGATGAAAGCGTGGTGCAAGAGCACTATTATTTTTGGCTCAGAGCTCAGAGGCCCTCGGTGGTCGTGGGGAGTGTAAAAATGTCAAATAAACTAAAACTTCAATTACACTGTCACTTTTTCATATTTTTACACATAACTTGGTATATGTAATCGTCTTTAAAAGATAAACAACATATCAAACGATTTATATTTCGCAAACTCGAATGTCGGCCCTGGGGCCGAGGGTGGGATGGGCGGGCGGTATTTGGGGTCAATTTTTGTAATTATGTCTCAAATGAAACATTATGATGTTGGCTCTGCACCCAGGGTCCCTCAGTGGGGTCAAAATGTCAAATACAATAACAATTCAATTACACTGTCATTTTTCATAAGCAACATATTAAATGATTTTAGTATTAAACCTATGTCTTTGAAAAAAACAGGGCATATTAAAATCGCCTCCGTTTGTCCGTCCGTCCGTCTGTCCGTTACCGAATCTCCTCCTGAACCACTGAACGGAATTCAACCAAATTTAGGATCTGACATTACCATATGATGACGGCGTGCAAGAGCAAATTATATTTGGCTCCGAGCCCAGGGACCCTGAGTGGGGTCAAAAGGTCAAATAAACAAAAAATCAATTACACTGTCATTTTTCCATATTCTTGCACATAACTTGATGTATGAAAACGTCTATAAAACATAAGCAACATATGAAATGATTGTATTATTTTTATAATATCTAACTTGGACCGTCTGCCCGGGGGCCCAATACAGACCTTTTTAATAAACATTGCTGTCTATTTGAATATACATTATATACGGTACATTACAGTACAATAATGTGCACTACTTATGCACTTGTAGAACGCCACAATGGGATTAAACCCTTAACGTGCTGAACGAAAGAAGGCATCAATGAAGGAATACAGCCGTCTCTCTGTCTATTTAAACACCTGTGATTAAATATGCGGACATTACATATGAGTTACTTCAACGTTGCATTTTTGGCGTTTGGCCTGGTTGGTTAAACGTTTTCATTTTGTTTATAGAGTTTATAGAGTTTGGGTTCTCAAATTGTGTAAGTTGATTATATACCTCGTCGTCAGTAGGTTTAGAAATGGTTTGCATATGTTGTAAAATGTGGCTGTTGTTGGCGGGATAGATAGCTACTTTAACACAGGTCCACACGTGATTCGTGATAATGACTTTAACAACAAATATGTTTCAAGAATGGTCATCGTCTTAAGTTTATAAACCGCATAAGAAAATGAAAATAAACTCATTAATCGGCATATTCCTAGAAATGGACTGGGTTATACAAATTTAGTTAAAGTAAGCATAAAAGTCGAACAGGAAATGCAGCTTTCATATTACATCAAAATACATGTTTTCAAAAAACAGACGGCCTGAATCGGTCCCCTGATCATTTTGTTACCATACATTTACTTGCAACAGCTACACAGGTAGGGGAGCTAAAATAAGTTTGAAGACTAGAAAGACTTTTAAAGAATTCTCTATACAACTATAAAACTGTAAGCCACCGGAACCGGGACAAGGCTAACCCCAAGGTAACTATTGGAAGTTCCTAATCTAACGCTTCATGTAAAACATTTTAAAAGGGCCATATTGTGGTTTCAGAAATGCGTGCTTTAGTTGAATTTTGTCCTTGAATGCTACATTTCATGATCGACTTGTTTACTAGTTTTCAACTTTTCACCTACTTTCAAACATGTTACTCCTGGGGAGGGTCCAATTTAACCCTAAGCGTAATTATAATTTAAACAAACTTTGTAGATGACGCTTGTGTAGTTTGCAAAACAGTAAACCTCTAACTCGTGTCCTTTATAACTATATGTAACTACAAACTAGTACCTCAAAGTACGTATTCAGTTACTTCGATTATGCCAGATCAACAAGAGAATAAACGTTAAACGTTAGACGTGAGAATCCTAGCTCATATGGTAGTATATGTAAAAGTCGAACAGGAAATATAGCATTCAGGGACCACAGCAAGCATAGAAACCAACAACAATTACAAAGATGAATAATTTGCAAGATATGACATCACAAACATAAACATAAAGGGTTGACAATAAGGCTACCGTCTTGGAATGGTCAGTAGCAAAAAGGGTCGATGGGATTTATACCAGGTTCTAGGGTGCACCAAACATCATCATACCCTAGTGTCATCCCAACGCGACAATGTAAAACCAGATATCCCCTCCAGGTTATCGTCTCTAACAAACAATGCGACATTAATAGGCAGTATAAATGATCATGTATATATGAATATAAAAACAACAGACTAGAAAACCACAAAGCAAGTACTCGTTGGCAGAAGGCAAAGCAACAAGAGAACAAACCATTAAGAGTGCGCCAAGACAAGATTTAAGACAAGCGCCAGACGCTATCGTCCTATGAGGATTTAGGTAGACGTTTTGAAAAAAAATGTTTTTCAAAGTTAATGGTAACGGTAGGCCTGATAGAGTGGCTTCTTGGTTATACACATATTGCGAATATTAAAGTCCTCAACTCGATTACAAGCTTTAACAACAATAATAATTTGAGACAGATAAACCCAAAAAGAAGTAGCTCGGGAAACATCCCCATCAAAACGGGGATAATTAACACACCCCTGACAATTTCGGGTTAACCGTATTTGATTTGTCAGTTGTGGGCGGGTTTAAGTTTCCAAATACAGAACAACACAGAGCGAGATATTTCGAAAGGTAAACTTTCAAGATAAATATATGGACATTCGTACAAAAAATGCTTAGATCAACGATATATTCTTCTTGTTGGTGAATTGTATGCATGCACGCGTGTTATTGAAACTTTAATCTATTGAAATATGGCGGTTGTTTATGAAGGCATTGCTTCATATCTTCAGAAGACCCTGATACCTATATATTCCAAAAAGGATGGCATTGTAGCTCTATGGTAGGTACACATCCTAAGACCTATGCTTCTCGCAACTAGTTACCCATTTATTTTGGGAATGTAAATATACAAAAACATTTTGGAAATTTTTTAAGATTACTTGCAATGACAATAATATAATAATCCAACCGGAATGGACTCAAAATGGAAATAATATTTGGGTCTAGTGAATATGACAAGGTTCTAAATAAATTAATTTCGCATGCAAAATACTTCATATATAAATGTAAGTTAAATGGAAGATTACCATTGTTCGGACATTTCAAACCACACATTACATACATATATCAAACTGAAAAAATAAACGCATTTACTTCATAAATCCTCTTTTATTGAAGCTTTTAATGACACCTCTCGGTATCGGGATGACATACTGAACATTGACAACCCTTTCTTTCCAACTATGGTTGATAATATTTATCCTAAAGAACTTCAGCTTAATAAAGCTAATATATCTGATAAAAAGGCTTCTTTTCTTGATTTAGATCTCTCGATTGAAAATGGTGAAATAATTAGCAAAATCTATGACAAGAGAGATGATTTTAATTTTGACATTGTTAATTACCCCCACTTGGATGGGGATGTTCTCCGAGCAACTTCTTATGGGGTGTATGTGTCTCTACTCATTCGTTTTTCAGGAGCTTGTACTCGAGTTGAAGACTTTAATATTCGTAATCTTAGTATAACTAAAAAGCTACTCAATACCATAAACTTCGTAAAACCTTTGCAAAATTTTATTTTCGTAACCCTGATCTTCTTTCCAAATATAAAAGTAAGTTAAGGACTCTTCTGCGACAAGGACTATCACAACCTGACTTCTATGGTGATGTGATTTATAAACTTGGTAAGATTCTTGATCATGATCACTTTCAAACTATCTTTGTTAAATTTTTAAAAAAATTGTCAAAAGAGGTTATGACCTTATCATTTTGCAACGTACTGCATGCTTGGTGGTGGACCCTTTTACAGTTCGCCACTATGCTTTCCTCTTTAATTGTACGATGACCGGACAGGCTGTGGACCCTATGATGACGCCTACCTAAAGCCCATTGGGACGGTGGCGTTTGATGTTTGTCTATGATCTTTCTTGTCGTGCCCTTAATGGTTTATTCTCTTGTTGCTCTGGCTTCTGCCAAGTCATTGAGTACCTTCATTGTGGCTTTCTAGGCTATTGTTTTTTGTATTATATTTACACGAGCATATTTTGTTTTACTTATATTGCCTATTGATGCTGCCTTGTTGGTTAGAGATTAGATCATGGCGGGGATTTCTGTATTTACACTGTCCTGTTTTAATGGGATGACAGTAGGGTAAGTATGAGGTTTGGTGCACCCTAGAACCGGTTTAAACCCCCAGTGGCCTTTGTGGCCACTGACCGTTCCAAGGCGATAGCCCTATTGTCAACCCTTTTGTGTTTGTGATGTCGTTTGCATTTTGTATTACTTTTTCCTACTAGTTTGTTTGCGTGTTTGTTTTTGTGTTTTGTGGTTGACTGTCGTCCTTGAATGCTGCTTTTCCTGTCCGATATTTTTTTCTTTTTTCCTTTCTTTTTTTCTTTTTTTTTGCCAAATGGAACATCAAAAGGAATATCCCAAGAAATGTGTAACTACATCTGTTAAATTATGTTCCCCGTTGTTCCCACTAAATAATGAAGAGCCACACCTCCATAGAAATACCGTGTCTTTTCTTTATATATTTAATTGTGGATAACACCATTTTTGTTTCACACAGTCAATTGTAGGAAAACTCAATAAAGATGGTATGTAGATCTTGTATAAAAAATGAAACACTCGTAGCTGATTATGTTAGCATTGTGATTATCTACGTTAAACAATTCTTTATACAAGATATAGGGTTTTGAAAAAAACAAATATTTCTTTACAATTATTATTGAACAGTATCAGTCATATTAAATTAACAAAATAAACATTTTGACAATTTTGTAAATTTTTACTGCGTTTACGATTTAAAACGACACACGGCAATCTGGTTTATTGCAAATACATGTAAAATTATTTTGAAAGACTCTCAGATTGCGGAGAGCCCCTTTCATCAAAACTGCATTTTAAATCTTCTTTTGAATATTGTAAAGAAATTTAAAAAAACTCCCCATTTATATAGTTTCTAATCATGATATGCATTTTTTTCTTTTAAATATTTTGAAAACTGATTATATAAAATAAATATTATGCATATTACATCTATATATGTACGATTTGTTGAGGGGTGTGGCCCACTTCGTTCCTCACAGACCAATTACAGGGTGAATAAATGGATTACAATTAATTTGGTGATAGAAATTTAAAAAAAAAACACTTAACATTGTCACGGGTACAATGTAACGAGAAACGAAGTGCAAAACCGGCAACACATTTTAACAATAATCGACAAATGTAACCAAGTACATGTAGTACAGTGACACATATTCACTTAGAGAATACACAAAAATTAGATCCAGTATTTCTTTAAAATCAAATTTTAGTATAAAACCCTTACACTATATATAGGCAAGTGGCTCTTTAATCGAACTGTCAATTTCCATTTAATCCAAATTGTCAAGTGTTTCTTTAATCAAATTTGTTTTAAGTCTTTCCTGGTTTATTTCTCCACAATAGTCCAAATAATCCATATCGCTTTAACTATAGAAGAGCACAATACGTTTTGATATAAATCCTCTCGCAATATATTTTTTAATTCCAAACATCCAATATATCAATTTACCATGTCTAGTTTAATATAACTTTATACTGAACGAATGAACCACATCAATCTCGCAAAGCCTTGTTTATGTAATGTCAAAGAATCCTCTAAAAGGTTATGTCCCAAAAGAACATAATCATATATCCAGAAACATCAACATGTTATTTATTTAAAGGACCTTAAATGACAGAATCAATAATAAACAAGAACATCAAACATCAATATAAACATTTTCATAATTGTGGTAGAAGTCCTCGTAAATCCTACAATGTGTTGGGTCATTGCACAATCAACGGAAGCATAGTGACACATTGTAAATGGATAAACAACTACATATGCGGCGTGTTGCGAGATAATAGAGTCGCAACTTCACTTGATAATTGCTTTAAAAAAAAAGATAAATTTATGTGACATAAATAACTATTAGAACGCTCTTGTGTTTTTCGGTGAAGATGATTATAACATCTCCATGTAAAATTGTGACCCCCGAAGCTATGTCATATTCAACCCTATTTTCAAAATTTAAATGAAAATATCTCCATGTCCAACGCCATATGCATGCCATCTTCGGGATGCTTAGAATTATGTACTATTGATTTTATTAATATTGAGTTCTGCTCAACCCGGGACTAGAGAGCGTGAGCAGTAGCTAGCATATTTCGTATGTGTCGTGTTCGGCCGTTTCCAAAGGTCAACTCTCATACTCTTTTAGTAGATGACCGTAAACTATTACTACATAGATATAAGAGCGCTTTATAGCCAGAAAGACATTGTTGATGCGTTTGATAATACATCTCGGTATCTAGATGACTTAGTCAGCATTGATACTCTTTTTTCCCGCTCAAATGATAACTTATATTTATCCACCGAAGGTCAGGTTGAATAAAGCCAACAGCTCGGATATCACACCAGCATTACTCGATCTTCATATCTCGATTCGAAATGAGTATGCAAATGCATTATCAACATCTATGAAAAGAAAGATAACTTTAACTCTGACATCGTTCAATATCACATTTACCTTGTGCTTCATCATACATGGTTTACATGCTAGAGCTTGTGAAGATGTAAATGACTTCTTGGATCTAAATCGAGTTATTACAAGTAAACTTATTCAGCAAGAAGGTTCATTGTCACAAACTACGTAGATCTGTCTTACATGTAGTTATATCGCCCCACTGAACATCTAATGGAGAAGTACAACTCCAACCTAAATGCATCTCTGCGATTATGAATATCACAGCCTTTATTTTATGCAAACGTGATCTATAAACTTAATTGAGTCTGACGGGTTTCCTGAAAACTTCACAAAATATTCAGGAACGTCTTCAGACAATTATACGACCCTTTAGTATTGCAAAACACTTAATGCTTAGTGATTGACCTCTACAGTCTGAAACTACGCTTCATTTTTCTCTTGAGCGATAACTGAATAACCTCATGTGACTCCTTGATTACACATTGTGAAACCCTTAAAAAGGAAGGAAGGTGATGAAATTTCGTTTTTCATTATTTTGTTCGTAACCTAAACTGGATTTCTCTTTAGATACAGCTACTGTTGTGGTCATTATAATTGTGGATACATCCTGTGGTATTCTAATTATGATGTTTTATGCATCCTAACAACAAAATGTAAGTGCATCTTTTCTAATATTTCTGGATGTTGAATGTATTGTTATAGATTTCCTTTTCATGGGATGTATTTAAGGTGAATGAACGTATAAAACATCAAATACTTTCATTTTATACTGAATTTGAAATAAAATATTCATCTAAATATTGAATCAGATAATCAACTCTAAATACTGAACAAATAACAACCCCAAAAGGCAGTATTTATACTGTCATAGAAGGTGCTTTAGAATATTCCAATAACCTTGAATGAGTCATATGATGTATCACATCATACACACAATAACATCATGTGATGTTACCTGTAAACAATCAACATTCTACTTACTCATCCAGAAACTTCTATATGTTACTAAGTATAAATAAAAGGCCTTGGATGACGCAATAACTTCTTAGATAAATAAGTCATGACTTTATTACACTTTGTTACACTTTATTACACTCCCAGAAGCCATAGTATATGCTAAAGAAATATTCACGATGTACATGATGTAGGTACAAGAATAATAGTCTGATTAAACCGTTTAACAAAGAATCGATACTGCAGGATATAATAAAAACAATTCCAAAGCTAATTGAAACTATGAATAAGGCTAAAATAATATATAAATGGAGAAAATTGGATCAAGGGAAGTAATCTACTAGAATGTATTAAGCTTACATAAATGACATGCACTTTGTCGGCAGTTAACAACAGTATATATAACATGTATAAACACAACAGATTTGTTACATGTATTTCCTTAATATTGGTTAACGGCCGATTATTTTGATATAAAATAAAAACATGAATATAAAGTCATAAAACAACAGCAGCAGATCAAGTTACATAACTAATCAAGACTGCACAACGGCAATTGTCTGTTTACAAGACCAGTGTAAAATAAAAACAAAATAAAAAAAAAAAAGAAGAAAGAGACATACGTATTGAAATAATAATTGAACGGATGTGACGCGTCTAACGATATATATATATTATTTGAAGTATATGGTAATTTGGAAATAAATGTAAATGCTGCCAAATAAATGTTACTGCAACGCCAAACCAACAACGAAAGTCAAATGATACCGTTGGAACAATCTAAATATCACAACGGAAATGGCTTTTGACATATCAAGCAGCATTACATGTATAATAGTCGGAACCATAAATAAAGATCAATTAAAGAAACTAAACAGCCAAATAACGACAAAATTAAACTACAACACCGTTTATCAAAACTCTATCCAGGTGTTCAGGTCCTCTTATAATCTATATGTGCAGATTAAAAGTAAAGTTTTATTAACGGGTTCTTAAAATACCCGTTATAGAATATGTGTAAAATGAATTATGTTTATATATATATATAGATCGTCATCAGTAGGTTTAGAAACGGTGTACATAAGTTGTAAAATTTGGCTGTTGTTGGCGGGATAGCTACTTTAAGAGATGAAAATCATAAATTAATATGAACAATGTGATTAGCGAACGAAGTAGAGTAAAATATCATTCTTCAACATTAGAAGATCCAGTCGTCATTTCGGATTCAATGATTGTTTTAAATCTGGTATTACTTATACACCATGTGGTATTATTCATTATGTTGGTACATGTGCATATCAACTTGCCTTTGTTGCCACTGACCGTTCCAAGACGGTAGCCCTATTGTCAACCCTTTTGTGTTTGTGACGTCGTTTGCATTTTGTATTACTTTTGCCTTCTCGTTTGTCTGTTTGGGTGTTTGTTTTTGTGTTTTGTGGTTGACTGTCGTCCTTGAATGCTGCTTTCCCTGTCCGATATTTTTATATTTCTTTGAGTTATAATAGTATACCGACATGTACTACCAGGAGCTGTCAGTATGTTATGAGAAAGCCACTTTAAACAAAATAAATTACATAATAGTGCTTGCAAATTTGTTGTAAATAAGTATTTAACCTTTCTCGATCCTTGGATTTTTACAATATTTAGAAGTCCCATGCGTTATAAAATGGTTGCTATAGCAAGCCATGTTCGGTGTCACGCATCAATTTGGGAAAAGTATGTTTCACTTTCAGTAGTAGTATCAGTCAGGACGCAAGTGGTTATTTCCTTGCGCATCTCCACTCACTTGACAACTGTATAGCAACGTTGAAAATAGTTCCCCACCGAGTACCTCATTGAAAAAAACTCTGAAAATCCGCCATTTTGTTGGCTTGAAATGACCGAAAAAATGAAGAAAAATCGAAATTCTTTTATACGCAGACATTATTGCCACTACATCCTCAATTTGAAATTATTTATACCAATGAAAAGAATGTCATAAGTCAAAGAAAACATCAAAATAGTTATTGAGTGCTTTAAAATCGAGCATCATGCATACAAAAATACAGCAATTTTACGCCGATGTTGTCAATTCAGTCAACTTCGAAAGACTAGCATGTTAATGTCTGAATGTAATGTTATATATTCTGTTAACATGCTATTTCAACAACTTATCTTGTATCCTAATCCAATCTTTAAAACGGCTAGAAAGGCTATATAATCAACATAGTTTGTATTTTCCGTAGCTGACAATTAGATATTGACTCGGCGCAAACACGTTATAGGGATATTCTCAACATTATTATTACAGATGATTATGACGTTATACCTAAGGGAAGTAACCCTGTTTAACAAATTGAAGTGCGGATCCAGGGTCGGGGATGGGGGGATTTTTAAGGAAGGTACGATGCAAGAAGTTTGGGATTACGGTGCACCAGACCCCCAAATAAAAAGCATATGGTATATGGTATAACACCGCAAACATGAATGGAAATCCCGAATACCCTTCATTTATATGCAGAATGGGTGTATAATCTGCAAAACAGTGTCTGCAGCACATTATATTGGAGAAACTCAATTTAAACTTGAGTCACGATACCTAAATTGTGTGTGATGTGTGTAGTCCGACTGATGTGCGTAGTCCGTAGTCCGACTGATGTGCGTAGTCCGACTTACCCCCCTCCCCACCCCCACCCCCACTATCCCCACCACCAAAATCAAGTATATTGTAACAAATGGCCTAAGAATGTTTCGACTTTAAAACAACAACAAAAAAAACACTAGCTCTTCCTATGCCACCCACTGATGATTTAAATCCCGCTGTCCTATATGAACTGCCTCCCTCTCTCTCTCTACCTCAGCAGACCGGCCTTTTTTTATCTTTTCCTTTTTTACATCAAGTCATGTTGACGTAAGCCTTTAAAATTCGACTTGGCCTGCGAATATTACGAAAGAAAATATTAAGAACACCTCACCATCTCCATACATCCGCCGCAAACGCGTACCGTACATTTTTCTTTTTTTTTATTATTTTTTTTGGAGTGTGTGTTTGTGTTCGGTGGATGGGGTTGGCGGGGGTGGGGGAAGGCAACCAAGTGCTTAAAAAAAAGCTGACCCCCATCGTGTTTTTGCTTTTATCCACACCTCATCCTCTATTTTGAAATCATGATTTCCGATCTCATAGTGTGCCCTTACAACTATAAGGTATACATTAGGCCAACAAAATAATTAATACCTGTGTTCCCGAAAAAAAAAAAATGTTTCTGAACAATGATTTATCACACTATATCGAGGTAAACTGACATCACAGAGACACTTTCAGTTGTATCATCAACTTGTATGGGGTTCATGAAATAAATACATGTAGAATCGCACAATATCTTGCTACAAAAAAAAAAAATCAAAAAAAAAATGCCTACGACCTACCCTATTTTTTTAGAGCATGCAATAGAAAACACACCTAATTTTTGGCCTTACTATCTGAAACCCTAGACTCGCCCACGGGTCTCCATTATATGTATATACATAAAATACAACTACTTTATATTTTAGATGTACTTTCATGATGCTCATTTCCAGATGAGGATACAAGGTTGGAGATCGAACGACTCAGAACCCGTCAACATCATATACATGCATTCCAAACCAAACCAGATATACAAGAAGACCAAAACCCGCACAAAAAAAAAAGTTTAGTGACCTCGTAAAAAAAAACTCATCAGGCTAAGATCATTGTTTTTGCCCGTCAATCATTTATTTCAAAAGTTACATGCCACCTAATCACGAAACCTCGATCCGCCTTTCTTGGCTACTATTTCCGTATTGATAATGTTCAGACCTAAATAACGAAGAGATTGGAAACTTTGAACAGGTAATACAGAGAAGGGAAACTGAAGTTTGTTTCTCATTCCAATATGGTATTTTCAACACTAAACATTTTGAGCAAATAAGAACTTGGAAGGGTAACCACGTAATATTTAGCGACCACGCTGGTTTGATCGGAAGTTTTAAATCTCTTGAATCTATTTGTTATCAGAGAAGTTTCCTATCTGTTAGTTATTAGATCTGTGTATGATTTTTAGAATGGGCCTAGAACTGTATGCAGGCCTTCAGAGTTTCTGTACATTTTGTTGAATAAACTAAAAAAATAAATAAATAAAGTCCCGATCTTTCTGTCACTAGCTAAACAACACACGTATAAATCCCCTAAAACCTGAAAAGTTATAAATGTTAGTTTAAGTTATTTGCACTGAAGAATGGTTTCAAACTCGGTTTCTTTACATTCGCATATACTTCATTTGAACAAACTATTGGTTTGCCAACAGGCTTGCATTATGATAGTATATAAATATAGAGAGAAGAAGAGGTGTTAAATAAAGGCCCTTTACTATATACATATACTATAACGCCTTTCTTCTCTCTATCCTCCTATACTATGGTAATAGCCTCCTATACTATGGTAATAGCCTCCTATACTATGGTAATAGTATTAGCCGTAGTATGGATTGGCCTTCATTGATAAAGAAGAAGTGTTGATATAATATGTTCAGTGGTTCTTGAGGAGAATATTTGTGTAAGGTTTCGACCTTTTATAGTAATAGCGACCATTTTGGATGTCACGCTGACCTAATTTAAACGACGACGGACTAAGAGTGGTCCCAATAGGTTGTCAGCTTACAAAAAAAGTGACTCGTCAAAAAACAAAACAACGTTTAGTGGGTTCAGATAGATCGCATGTTTTTGCTCGTCAATTGTGGAATTTCAAACGTTACGCACCATCTAATCACAAAACCTGAATCCGACTCTAGCTTAGGCGACTATGAAAGCAGTCGTAAAAGATCGGCCAATCCCGTCATTCTTCGAGATATGCTGCGAAGTAGTGTACGAGATGTTGTGTGTACGAGATGTTGCGAATGCCATGAAAGTAGATCACTGTGTACATAGGCCCTGGTACATGTAAGGTCACATGGCGCGTTCTAACTATACCCGAAATTTATACAAAACAAGAGTGTGAAATGCCATGCATGTCAAAACCAACCACAAATTTATTTCTCATTTTTCCCATTACAACCTTTTTTTTAAATACACGTTTCTTTCAAAAAAGGACTTCAAAGAGGAAAAAAACAAGATTTTAAAGAGACTGAAAGCGATCTCGATCTGTAATGTGATTAGTGTCAATCAAAAAACACGTGACAACCCTTCATAGTATGCTTCAGTTTCATATGAAAGGTTACCTCAGAGGAAGAAGAGATGAAGTTACCCGTCAGACACGCCTCTATCAGGAAGCGAACTCGGTCAGGGCAGAGATCTGTAGCTTTAAAGTGAAGGCCTTATCCACTGAGCTACCAAAGCTCTTGTTAAATTCTTTGGCTGAAAAACTAGCCGACTCGACTGGTTTTTTCTGTCCCTTTAAACTGTAGCTTATTCTGAGATATAAAATCAAATGTTTTATATCCTGTTAACACTAACCTATTAGGTAAAATTGGGACAGCTACCTCAAAGAGAAACGATATGGAGTTTATTATCAGACATGCCTATGCCAGGGAATGAATCCACATGCAGAGGTCTGCAGCAATAGTACTGGCACTAGGCCTTATCCACTTTGCTACCAAGATGATGCTACACTCTGGATAAGCTCTTAGTATATATTAAAGAGACACATGCCAATCTTACAAGAACATTACTACTTTATGTATTTATTCCATTCAATGTTTATCTTCAATAACGCACGAATGTCAAATTATTTTTTTATAATCTAATTATAATAATTTCAGACACTGGAAGAAATCAAAATTGCCAAGTGTTTCTTTAATGATATTCATATAACATTCAGGGATTTTTTTGCAGTCTATGGATAACAAGAGGTCAATGACCTTGAAGCTCTACTGATAGGTTATTGATAGCTAGATCAACATTCCTTTGAAGTTTCATGAACATCCGTGAAGTAGTTTTAGAGGAGTAGTCGCTGCAAGTTTTCATTATATAACTCTATAAAAACAAAGATGGCCGCTGGCATGTTTAACATCAAATCCAAATAATTTTTGACAAGGATCAACGTCATGTCATACTGATCATTTTAGAAAAAGTCCCATATCAATATCACTTATAGTTTTCATGAAGTAGTCGCTACAAACTTGTATTTTGAAAATATATTTTTAGCTAAGGTGGCCATCTTGAAATTCCGACCGACCCGAAATTTTGCTAGGATCAATTAGACATCAAGAGCAATATTCCTGTGAAGTTTCGTGAAAATCCGTCGAGTAGTTACAGAGTAGTAGTCGCTACAAGTTTTTACTAGATAACTCTAAACAAAGATGGCCGCTGACAAACATGTTTAACATCGAATCAAAACGATTTACGACAAGGACCAACATCATGTCATGCTGATCATTTTAGAAAAAAGTCCCGTATTAATATCACTTATAGTTTTCAAGAAGTAGTCGTTACAAACTTGTTTTTTGAATATTTATTTTTAGCCATTGCGGCCATCTTGAATTTTCGGAAGACCTGAAACTTTGCTAGGATCAATTAGTCATCCAAAGCAACATTCTTGTGAAGTTTCATGAAACTCCGTCAAGTAGTTTCAGAGGTGTAGTCGCTACAAGTTTTCATATATAACTCTAGGTAAACAAAGATGGCCACTGGTTTAACGTTGCATCAAAATAATGTCGACAAGGATCAACATCATTCCATACTCATCATTTTATAAAAGTCCCATATCAATATCACTTATAGTTTTCAAAAAGTACTCGCTACAATTTTTTTTTTTGAATACCTAGTTTTAGATGTGGCGGCCATCTTGAATTTCCTCCGACCAACTTGAAATGTTGCTAGGATCATTTAGACATCAGGAGCAACATTCCTGTCAAGTTTCATGGAAATCCGTCGAGTAGTTTCAGAGTTTTTACTAAATAACTCTATGTAAACAAAGATGGCAGCCATGTTTAACGTCGAATCAAAACGATTTTCGACAATGACCAACATCATGTCATGCTGATCATTTTAGAAAAAGTCCCATATCAATATCACTAGAGTTTTCAAGAAGTAGTCGCTACAAACTTGTTTTTTAAAAATCTATTTTTAGATTTGGCGGCCAGCTTGGATTTCACATCAACATGAATTTTTGCTAGGATCAACAGTAGACTTCATGGGCAACATTTCTGTAAAGTTTCATGAAAATCCATTCAGTTGATTCAGAGAGTAGTCGCTACAAAAAAAACGTTCACGGACAGACAGACGGACGACGCACCACGGCATAAGCTCTGCTGATCTCTGATCAGTAGAGCTAATGATAACAAAGCAATCCAAGCATGTACCCCGACACAAACATACTAAAGAAATGTGTTTTTTGTTGTTTTTTATAATACTTTGTTTATCTTCAATGAAGTACAGTTAAACACAACTTGGCTTCCATAACTTGCAATATAGACTGGCAACTCTGGATTATCTTTCAACATAGACTGGCAACACTGGACCGGTCCTGGAAAAGATAAAAAATGGTAGATGGAACTCCTTAATATGTGTAATATCGTATAAAATATTTTTGCTATAAATCTACTGCTAAATTATTTGGAATTGAATACTTTCTAGACGCAGATTAATTTATTTTGAAGGCGAGAAACAAGATGCACATGAGGGCCTGTATCGCTCTATTTGCTATACAAATCTGGTGGAAATCAGTTAATGATGGACAACTACAAGCAGGACATTTTTCCTGCTATCAGGCTATAACGGGCCGAAATTCGGCTAGGTATTTTTTCACAACTTTGTTCACAATTAAAAACAAGAGGTCAATGTGTTTGAAGCTTTACTGATAGGTTTTTGATAGCTAGATCAGTATTCCTGTGAAGTTTCATGAAGATATGTCGTTATATTTGAAAAAATCTATTTTTAGCTTTAACGGCCATCTTGGATTTTCAAATCAACATGAATTTTTGCTACAGTCAACGAGACTTCATTGGCAACATTTCTGAAAAGTTTCATGAAAATCCATTCAGTAGTTTAATAGGAGTAGTCGATCAAAAAAAAAACAGACAGACGGACGACGGACACCGCATAAGCATAAGTACGGCATAAGCTCTGCTGATAGAGCTAAAAATTCGTCACAATATTTATAGCCACAATTATGATTACAGTATCTAGGTCATGTTCCATAGCCAGCCTAATTGTTCCAGAAAACTTGGAGTTATGGCATCTGAATTAAAAAAAAATAAATATTGGAGACCGAGTGGTGCATATATTTCACAAACATAGTCTTCCAAATTAGCTGGTAGCCCAAATCCCGCAGTCAGTAAAATGTAAATTTTGAAATCTGAGATGCCTGTCGGGCATGTTAAAAATTAGACGAAAATGTAGTACCAAAATGAATCGGAACGAAATCAGACCCAAAAATTAAAGTCAGCTTGTAAACTAATTTAAAGGTAGATTTATTTTGTTTATACATCGCCGGAAACAACTATCAATTTCAGAACAGACTGGTTTTCAATTTTTTTGCTGTTTTCGAACGACGTTGGGGACAATAACAGAGGAACAATATTTAGTATGAATCAATACCGCGATGTAAACCCGACTGATAATGAACTGAAGATCATTTCCGGTCTAATTTGTAACCTGTACGATGAGCTTTCTTCGTTATTTCGAAAGAGCGTAACCCAGTAGAAAAAGTAATAACCCAGTAGAAAAAGTAATGCAGACGTTATTGACTCAAAAAAAACAACAGAACCCGTAATTTTCCGACCCAATCAAGTTCATTATTTTATTAATTATTTGTGATATTATTCTATAGAAAATGTAACTTTCTGTGACAATATACATATTTGTCTAAAAACAACACTGAAATTACACTTTAAAAAATTTGGGTCAGTAGAAATGTGTTCGGGCTAGTAAACATTTGCAAGTCACATGCCTGATAGGCTAGTAGCTCAAAATGTTTTCCATGAAGACTGAACATATCTTATTTAAAACTTGAACCATCTGGAACTTCTTTTGTGGTAAACAACAATTCTCACTCTTACTTAATAACTTTGGAGCGTCTCCATGGCCGAATGGTTGACCTTTCGTTTTAAACCTACGCCACTCACCACTGCCGGTTGAAATACCACTGGGAGCTCGAATTATAAGTGAGCAAGCTGTCGATTCTTACGGATGGCGGGAGGTGTACAGTACTGGTTCTACCCAGGAAAAGTGGGTGGTCTGCCTCCACCACAAAAATCGACCGTCATATATAACCTTGCATGTGTTGAAAAAGACCTAGAACACCATACAAACAATATTCTCAATATTGTTTAATTTTGAAAACATTTATAGAAGAAAGTTTATCTAAAATATACCTTATGTTATAGCGTCTTCATCCCACAAAAACATGTATGTATGTATCAAGTAATATCGCTTTCAACAAGTAATCTTTCAATACTTTTTTTTAAACAAATTAGACAGTAATCGCGGGTTTTTTCCCCACTAAATGACCAGGCTAGAGAGTCTTCATAATTTTTAGAAAACAAACCATGACTTGAAATCCTGTAACAAGAACACTGACCAGTTTGGAATATAAATTCATTGTTGTGGACCTAATACTTGGACAGTTATATAGCCACAACGTAATACTTCCCCTTCCCCAGAGCTACAGATAGGCAGGATTAAAAATGCCAAAAATACCCATTTCAAATAAAACAAAGCATGGGTATCAATAAAGTAATCGAATTTGTCAAATGATAAAACAACCAGTGCAAATTGAGCATTATATGGGTTGTTGATGGGACACCCAGTAACCTTGTATAACGCTTATTGTAAAAGAAGTGGATTTTAATAGATTTTGTGTATGCAATATTAGTGGAATGCCACCCCAAATCAATGTCGAAAACTTTTATTGTTTTATTTTCCCCAACTAAAATCATGAATTACCCAATTAAATAAATACAGATGAGTAAATACCTGATTGATCAAAAAGCTTATCTGTAGCTCTGCTTCCCTACTGGCATTTAAAAAGTAAAGATATATAATTATATGCCCTTACCAGCTTCAGCTAACAATTTATACTTCCAAGTGAAGGTATACATTCTTTCTTTACAACAGTGTAGATAAGAAAATGGTTCAATTCCAGAACTTCTGACCTTCCAACCAGCCTCCACTCTGAAAAAATACCAAAATATAAAAAAAAGGTAATAAAACAGTAATTTTCTACTTGTACATTTCTATGTAACAGTATGACTTAAATATCAGAGAATATTTTCTCAACTTGGGTTGCCTTTAATCCTTAGCATGCTATGAATGTATAATGGACTGTCTTTGCTTTGAATTTGGACAATTCCATTTATGCTACAAAGGGGTGTTTTGGTTAAATGACTGATGAGCATCCAGACACTGGCTGCAAAGGCTGTTGTAGTCGCCCTTAGCAGGCTAAGAGTTAATATTGATATGTCCATGATTTTAATGACCAGAGAGGACGTTATCTGTTTCAGAAGAAATCTTGTCCGATATATATGCGTCCTTTGGATGCATATATTTTTTAATTGTGAGTCCCTAGCAAGTATTACGAGTCCTAGAAGCAGGACTCGCAGGTAACAAATCACTGCGGCATGACTACATCCACATTTCTGGTGATGTTTCTAAAACATCACACAATGCCTGCGTAAACAAGTACCAGGCAAGATAAAACAATATTGACATTTTGCGCCCTTTGCAGTCAGCGACATCTTAATAAACATTTACTGTTATAACAAACAGAAAAAACATTTAAATAAAACAATTAAATAAAAGGGACACACGGCAATCTTGATTTGTTTAAAACTCCCGGCCTCCTGTTTCCCGTTTTTCTACATAACTTGCACTTTTTCAATCATTAATATTAATTATAAGAATAGTATACAGCAAATTGTTTTGCATATTAATTACTGCTGGTTATATTGTGCCAATAATATATTTAAACATAACGTTATGGAAGAACAACAAAGAAAAAGTAAAAATTCAAAGCAGGTTTCAAGTTAATATGGTACTGAATTAATAAATCGAGATGCCAATTTTCATGATTGATAAAAACTTTAGGATTAGTCTCTGCCAGTGTGTCTTTTTAATGATTGAACAAATAGATCTACAAGTCGAGTAGAAAAACTATCAGGATATTGTGGGGTTTTAAAAAACCAAGATTGCTGTGTGTCCCTTTAATAAATTAGCTTCAATGTATCCGTTTCAGGGAATTGCAGTATAAAATATTTAACACAAAATGCATATAATTTACTACTTTAACACTTTCATTCATAACAGTCTATTAAATCATTTTAGAATTATTTTATTATTCTAATTTTGGGTTTCTGGGTTTCAAGAACCTCATTACTCAATGTCCAGTAAAACCTCTGTGTGTTCTGAGAATGTAATGAGCTTTAAATTAACTGGTTTTATTGGTCCAATTTTTATCACTGAACCAATCAGAATGTTCATTTGGTTGTTTCTATCATGACATCCCTTTCTGGTATTACGACATCAAACTCTGGTATTATGAATGAATAAATGGTGTTTTACGGCACGTCGACACATAAATAGGTCATATTGTGCGCAAAATTTGATGAAAAACAAAGAAATGAAGTATGTTATTAATTAAAAATTAAGGTAAATATATAAAGATAAAACTATTAAAAAATAAGGGATGATAAGGTATCATATTATGACATCATGTCAGGCTAAATTATGATGCAACTCAGTGTGTTCTCAGAATTGAATGAGCCTTTTAATTGCTGTGAGAAACAGATTAAGACTGTTTGTATCACTCATTGAGTATAAATGAGTTTCTTGGAACCAAAAATCACAAAATTCTAAAAATAAAATAATTCTAAAATGATTTAATAGACTGTTCCATTTGTATGTTCTGGTTAATAAACGTTTTAAATAAAAAGAAAATAACAAAAATAAATAAATAGATTAAACAGAAAATGAATTCCTTCAAATTATTGACACTATTAGGATATAGGACTTACTTAAATATATAGGGCTGCAGGGGTGACTCCACTGTTCGGAAATGGAAAATATCCCTCCATCTGCATCAACACAACTGACATCTCCAATCGAAATGTCATCCTACTGCAATAAAAGAATTGAATTGAATTGGGGTTTTAATGTGCACCAACACATGAAAAGGTTATATGGCGCCTAACAGCCATGAACATGCCAGGCTCATCTTCCATGTACATCGAGATAAAATATGGAAAATGGGCCTAGAACCTTCTCACCCTGAACTGCAGAGTTTCTGCAAATTCTATCGTAGAAACTCCATTTACGCTGGAGCCACGTTTATTGTTATTCTGCCACTGCTCTTTTGATGCGAGCGAGATAACACCTGAAACAATGCAGGGATTATGATGAAGAACTTTAATGAACATGAACAAAAAATGATAAAATGAACATGAATTTGGGGGGATTCTACCCCTCTGCCTACCCCTCCAAAGGGATCTGCAGTGGCCCTATTCTTTGCCCCGTGACACGGGGCTGCAATAAAAGAACAAACAATGTTTAGGTAACATCATCACTAACATGTAAAAGTGACACCCGGCAATCTTTCATTTATTCAAAACTCATGGTGTCCCACGTAACTTACTGACTTGCATAATTATTTGCAATCATTTATTTATAATATTAATTATTTGAATAATTAAAGGGGTTGGATGCACTATTTTCAAACAATGTTTATTTCAAAGGGCTCTGAAGAACTTGGAAAAAAAATGAAAGAATTATCAAAATGCCATGAAAAATAAAGGACGTATGACCTATTCAAAATGTGCAAAGAAACACAAATGGAGGCGGCCAGCTTTGAACGATAACGTCATTGCGCCTTTTTAGCATATAATTTTATGGAAAAATTGACAAAATGTCTTTTAAAGCAAAGAAAATCATTGGAAATGAAAAATAAGCATACAATTTAAACATTTTACATCTGTATATTTTTAATCAATTGCAGTGATTTTCTTTGCTTTATATTTTTTTAATATGCCATATATAGTAAAAAAAGGTGGGATGTAGTCATCGTTCCTTGATGGCGGCCTCCATTTTATGTTCTTTGCAAAGTTTCAATAGGTCATCGTTCCTTGATGACCGCCTCCATTTTATGTTCTTTGCAAAGTTTCAATAGGTCATATCTCATTTATTTTTCATGGCATTTTGATAATTCTTTCAGCTATTTTTAAGGTTGTCAGAGCCCTTTTAAATAAATATTGTTTGAAAACAGTGCATCAACCCCTTTAAAGGGACACTGTCCGTAAGTATGCAGATATTGAGCATAGCCAAATAACTGTCTGATTTATATTCAATGAAATGTCTACATGAAAACATTAGCATAGACCCAGATAAGCCTGTAGTAATACATTTGTGCGTTTGAAAAAAACAACAGTTTTATTTATTATAATATATGTAAATAATGTGGGACCCACTTTATTTACATTTTCGTTTGATCACATGTCATCCATTAGCATATTAGCTTTTATATGTTGTATCTCTTACGCAAAACACCTGGCCCGGTTAGCTCAGTAAGTAGCGACGCTCGACTATTATTACCTGCGAGTGTAATTTTGGTGTGGATTATGAGTTCAATCCCACGAAACGGTTATTCTTTTTTTGTAACGCTATTGAATTCCGTAAAACAATTCCGTTTTATCGAGTAAATATTCAATAATAGTTAGTGTGTTATGTTTGTCAACATAAATATTGTGTGTTTTATAGGCTAAAAGTTACGGACATTGTCCCTTTAAGCAAATTGTGTAACCAAGTTTTACATATTTATACTAACTTCTGATAATGTTGCACCAATAATATATCTAAATATTTGGCAGAATATTGAAGAAAACTGAAATCTCAATATTTTACAAGCAGTTATGTCAAAATGTGGCTGGATTAATACATTGAGGTGCTACTTTTAAAGCTTCAATACAACTATAGATTGCCATGTGTCAGTAGTCAAGCATTAAATTAGCACCTTGATTTATTAATCTAGTATTGTTTAGACTTAAAATCTTATAACCTTACACGTACACTAACACAGTATGAAGCTAAACAAAATATGTAGTTAACTGAATCAACAGTCGTAAAAACACCCTTACTTTTCGAAATTGTACTGAACATTTTGTAAAAAAAGTTAAATGTTGTATTTGAGGTAATGACCGTTGTCTATATTTAATTATGCCTCATGATTTTTTTCTTAGAATTTCTATCTAATTGACTAAATATAAAATCAGATACCTGAACGATTTATCACAAACTATTGAAGCTAACAAAAGTTATTTTAGATTTCCTAAATTGTCTACTGTCCCATATAAAGTACAGAATGCATGTAGGAAGCCTCATCATTAATATCAACACAGTATTTTGGTTGTAAAATCTTTTATTTCTCAAACAATTTTCAAACCTGATGTATTTTCATTTACCAATGAAAGGTCCACTTCCAATGGTATATAAGGTAGCCTATGTGAGTATTGTCCAAATTCTTCATGTAAATTTAATGGTAATGTACTGTATAACGTAATAACTCTGAGATGCCCCCTAACACGATTTACAGTGCATGTTTAATTTACTGACGAACACACGAATATTGCGTCAAAACAAATCACTTTTTATGCAAAAAAAACTGCCGAAATTAGCACAATCGTATAAATATCAACCTCCCCCGTCAGCAGCCTAACTAAGCGACAGGATTTTTGACAATTTAACGGGTGTAAAAGTTAAAATCATCGCTATACACTATTAAATACATAAAACATTCACAGTTTGGTAACTATTGTGCCTTTTATTATAAAAAAACATTCCCGAAATCACGACCAAACCGTCTTTTGGGATGCTACATCCGATAATCAGAATTTCTGACTGTAAATAAAAATCAGTTGCTCTAATGTCCGTAATCTAATACCAGTTACAAAGAAACTATCCACAAAATCATAATACTTACAATTTTATAATGCTAATAATCCTCCTTTTAACACATTTTAAGAGTCCTCGCATGCCAAATTTCTGCTAAAATCCACTCATATTGGAATTCATGTCCGACCCTGCGCGTCAACTTTGAATCAAGATGGCGTCTTCTTTTCGAGAGGTTCCGCATTGGGTATTTTTAATATATCGACTACACCATCAATAGCTAATCGAAACACTCTTAATTCGAATTTTTATTTGGGTGACTTGTTAAACAATATGTTTTAATCACTCAAAGATTATTAGGCAATTGAATCCCGAATTCCGAGATCGTAATTTTACATGGTTTAGAATGTTCACACACCAGATCACACCGCATTTCGGCCGTTGACGGACTTTTCGACAGTGAGGATCGTTCATTTTGTGCGCCCATTTGGTGTCATCACAGATTTTCCTAATGTTTACAGAAAACGTAGTCGAGGTATCGGACTAGTTAATTCCAAAATATTAGGAAAATCTGTAATGACACCAAATGGGTGCACAAAATGAACTTTTGACAATAAAATGGATTTAAAAAAAGTCAAAATTTAATTACGAAAGGCGTTCATCACAATAATGCTAGTAAAGAGTTTTGAGACATTTATTCAACAACTACAACAAAGATCATAATATAACACATGAACATGCACACATTTGACGTTATTTAAAATATAGTCACTTTCGATTTTTAGTGTGTTTTATAAGGTCATACACATTTCAATTAAACAGCACGTGACCCGATAATGGGACTATTTTGCGTCAAACTACTGTGGTGAAATGAGTAGAACACTTAGGTATATGCATGTGTTTACGTTCCCGTGCGTCCTGACTGTATATTGTTTCAACAGTTGATATCAAATATTAGTCTGACGTCATATCAATGTTCAAGGGAGCACATGTAAAATTATGACGTAATGCAACAATATATGCAGGCGTTGAGCACGTATAAAGTGATGTGTTCCGTTAAATCCAACGTAACGACGTCGCTTGAACGGACGGAGTACCGTGTAGTGTCAAAACTAAGACGCCTACGAATTCTTTGAAAATTATTTCAAATAATGAATGACCCATTAACTGTTCCAGAGAATTGGTTCCAGATTTCCACGTCTATGTACAGACGGTAATGAATCGGGAGATGATGATATGGTCACATAAAACCGAAGAAAGTCGAGCGATTGTAGTAACACAAATTAAATACTCCATCACGACGGATAATAGATTGAAAGAGAACGTCGGAAAGCGCTAGCGACACTGGCATTAGTCATGGAACTATAGATTATCATAGGGACACGTATGAGACTGGAAACAGTTGTATTCGGAGAATAGTTTGGGACAATATAACTAACTAAACTCCAATATTGTATATATCGAGTGAGTCGGGCGTTGTAGGCATTGTAGGGTCGTCAGGGACGTCATTAAAGTGCTCCTAAGTATGCAACTTGTATGTTTACAAATCATGACTATTTTGTAAATTCTGTTAAAATATTATAAATATAATGACATTTTCACAGGTTTTCACATATGCATTGACATTTTGTTAAGCACAGTTTTGTTTTATTGTGAGCGAAAATTGTAAATTGATGGAATAATATTCAAAACTTTCTGACTGCCCCTTACGGACTTCATCAACAACAAGCTAATTTGGTAAACTAAATATGCTTATTATTAAAACCTACTGGTCTTTTCTTTTAATCATGTCGATCTGTATAATTATGTCGAGCAAGAGGATGCCTGAGATAAAATCTTATCTCGGCAGTTACTTTCCTATCCCGTCAGGTGCACCTGATTTGATCACGTCAGCACCACTTCTGACGACGTCAGGGTATATTTGATGACGTCGGGGTAGTTTTGAACGAAACAAATGGGGCAAAAAGGGTAAATTAAATGATTTTATCATGTTAATGCCTGATCGTATCCAGTTTATCAGGTTCGGCACAGCCTCGGGCTTCATACTTTTCTCAGCCTTACCTGATAAACTGGATGAGATCAGGCACTAACATGAGATGAGATCAGGCACTCTATTTAACTATTCTGTAAACGACGCTTGTCAACATGTTAGTGCTCAAATTTGTAAAATAAATCGAAACTAATGTATGTTCCCTTTAACATAGTCACCATGACTATTTTGTATCTATCTTCTCCGGTGATAACGCAAATGCTGTTGCCAAGCGTTGAACTTAAAGCACATGCAAAATTAGACCTATTATACAATCCAAAATAGTTGACATTTAATTTGCAAATACTGATCAATATCAACAAATCAACTTCGAAATATGTCACAATATGCTAAAGAATCAATGTATATTGTTGCAAAATCGTTATACCTTGCTTTAATAGATCATTACGTGAATGCATATACTCAGATATCGGTAAACCCCTGTGATATGGCTTTTTCGAAAACATACGACTCTAGCATCCAAGCATTTACATACCAATATTATAATTAAGTGCTACTTAGTTGTGTAGGAAAGGTCAAGGACAGAATACTGTTCAAAACTTGTATACTTTATTTTTCAAAATCTCATATTTAATACAAATCAGGCTTTATCAGAGGTCGTATAACATCCGTCCATATTATGAATATGTACCTCATATGTCAAGATGCTGATGTCAAACAGTTTAATGCCGAGTATTAATGACATTTTCGGATTTTGACCGATGTTAAAACAAAACGGCAATAATGGTAAACGTTTATGTTGGTTATCAAACAAAGGCAGATATAAACAAATACAGGAAAATTAGCATTCAATGACGACAGTCAACCACGAACAAATACAGAAACAAAGGACAATTTTAAAGATAAATAAATGTATAAGATAAGCAATTTAAGATGAAACATCAGCATGAGACACCACAGCGTCGAAACGCAATGGGATCGTTGGTCCACACTGTACTTCAAACAAGGAGCAATATTTAATTAATTAAAAAATGAAAAAGACAAAATACAACAGAAAGGGTGGTGAAGACAGTGTTACCAACTTGGAACGGTCATATGCAATAATGCCTACAGGTTAGCTTGAATCGATTTTATGTGTACATAATCCTCGCTTTTATCCTGTCTTAGCTTCCAAATAGACCAGACAGTGTAAACAAAATTACATCCCATCAAAAGGAATTCTCTAACAATAAAGTCCACATCCAGAGAAACTAACAAAAAGAACACTAAGATGTTGTTGTAAAACTATATAAATACAAACTAAGAAACATCTCAGGATATATTCAGAATTGTACTGAACAACTCCAGAAGACATCACAAACACCGCCTTGGAACGGTCATTTTCAAAAAAAGCCGATGGGGGTCTAATCCAGGTTCTACGGTGCACCAAACCTCACTTCTACCCCATTATAATCCCAATAAACGGGACAGTGTAAATAAAGATATCCCCGCAAGGCTGTAATATCTAACAAACAAGGCAGCTTTAATAGGCAAAATAATTAAAACATATAAACGATCAAGTATATATAATATAAAAAAAGCCACAAAGTAAGTACACATTGACTTAGCAGAAGCCAGAGCAACATGCGAACAAACCGTAAAGACAAGATTAAAGACAAACATCCAACGCTACCGTCCTAAAGGATTAGGTAGACGTCAAAATAGGGTCCACAATCTGTCCAGTCTGGCGGATTGATTTCAACGATTGAATGGAGTTGTTAATTTGTCCCGTTTTTCTTGCTTAACCAACACTTTGTCACCGACTTTTATGTCTACCTGTTTAGCATGCCTTTGTTTATCTGCATTTCCTTTCATCATTTCTTTTTGCTTTTTGTCATTTTGACGTAATGACTAGTCATTTGACTGTCTAGTCATTTCTGGCAGTTTTGTTTAGATGTTTCTACCAAACAAAATTACAGCTGGTGGTTTTCCTGTAGTTGAATGGGGTGTAGCTCTGTAGTTCCGAAGAAATTTGAACATTTCTTGCTTCCAACTGCGATGTTCAACATTTGCAGCGCGTATAGCCTTGCCTATTGTTTTCATAAATCACTCGCATTCTCCATTAGCCTGTGGCCATAACGGTGTTATCTTCCTATGCTTGAAACCCATATAATCCGCGAATTTCTTAAACTCATGTCCGTTAAAAGGGGGACCATTGTCAGTTTGCAAAATATCCGGCACTCCAAATATGGAGAATATTTTGTACAGCTGCGGAATTATAGCTTTAGCTGATGTTGACGTTATTGTTTCAACTACGGGGTACCTTGAAAAATCATCTATCACCACCATTAAGTATGTTCCACCCGGAAAAGGCCCATACTTAGTTCATTCCATAGACAGCTTGGTAACTCAGACATGTGAAGTGGTTCCGATTATTTCTTTGGAACAGATGCCAAACATGGTTCACACAATTTGCACATGTCTTCCACTTTCTTGTCGATACTTTTTCTCTTAATAGCTGTTTTGTTTTCACTATACCATTGTGTTCTTCATGCGCTATTTCAATAACTTGTTTTTGCAGAGATTTGGGTATTACCAACCTGCTGTTCACTAGTAGTACTTAGCCTCCTTCAACTGTAGCAAATGACAGCTCGTTTTTTCAGTCTTGAAAATGTGTCCATTGTTTGATTATCCTTGTACGATTTCTCCCAACATTCAGCTTTCATTGTCTTAATAACATTTTGCAAGTCATTGTCTTGTCTGTTTGTTTCATCACAAATGTCTTTTAATGTCATTGTTTTTGGAACTGATTTTTCCACTATGAGGTTCACATAGCCGTCCGCTATATCAAAATGTCTGCTGTTTTCACATACCTTCCTGTCTGGGTGTCTGGAGATATAGTCTGCTGCATTAGACTTGCCAGGTTTGTATATTACACGAAACGTGTGTGCTTGTAAACGTAATCGCCAACGTTCTAGTCTAGCTGGTGGTTTGATTCCGGGTTATTTAAAATCATTTCCAGTGGTTGATGATCGCCTATCAGTGTAAATGAATGACCAAATACATATATGTGGAAATGTTCACAGGCCCATACTATGGCAAACACTCTCTTTCTGTTTGAGAATATTTCGTTTCAACGTCCGTCAACGCTTTGCTCGCATAAGCCACAACTTTCCCATCTTGCATCAGCAAACTTCCAAGCCCCACCGGACTGGCATCTATTATCAGTTTTGATTCTTTCTTTGTATCGAAGTATGCCATGACAGTATCGGCAGTCACGTCACATTTTAATTGATCAAACGCTGCCTGCTGCTCGGATTCCCATTTCCATTCTGCATCCTTCTTAGTCAATTTTCTGAGCGGTTCAGTTATAGTAGAGTA
This sequence comes from Cyrtodaria siliqua, assembly GCA_037043455.1. NCBI lineage: Eukaryota > Metazoa > Mollusca > Bivalvia > Adapedonta > Hiatellidae > Cyrtodaria > Cyrtodaria siliqua. The sequence goes on along the minus strand of JAWPHD010000077.1, from coordinate 285,263 downwards.
GTTTGGAATACATCTACCTACATAGTTTGTCATCGCAAGAAAACTTCTCACCTCTGATACATCCGTCGGTGTCTCTGTAGTTCTTACTGCCTCAACTTTATTCGGGTCAGCTGATATTCCTTTTTCACTAAATGCATGTCCATAGAACTCCAGTCTTTCCTTATTGAACTCACATTTTTGCGGTTTAGTGTTAAATTTCTCTCTTTCAGTCTCGCGAAGGTTGCCTCTAGGCGCAGGTCATGTTCTTCTTGCGTCCGTCCGAACAGTTATATCATCCGATATATTTCTGACCCCTTCCAGACCTTCAAGATCTGTTCTCAATGTATTTTGAAATATCTCCGCTGCTGAGGAAATTCCAAAACTCAGACGTTTGTACCTTCTTATTCCGACATGTCTGGTGAATGTAGTGATATTTATTGATTTCTCGGAAAGCTCCAGCTGGTGATATCCGGCGTTGAGATCTAGTTTTGAGTATATTTTGGAACCATTTAGATCAACAATCATATCATCAACTGCTGGAAGACGTGACGTTCTCTTTTTATTGCCGTATTTGGTAATCTTATATCCACTACCATTCTGATTTTTACTTTTCCGTAACCCAAGGCGTCGGGCCATCTGCTTTTTCAATTATATTTAGTTCCTCCAGTCTTTGCAGTTCTTCCTCTACCTTTTTTCTAACACGAAACGGTATACGGCGATGTGGTTGAGTCACCGGTATAACGTCAGAGAATATGTGCAAGACTGTATGTGTGTCTTTAAGCTTCCATATTCCTTCGAATATAGACTAGTATCTCTTGCATAACAGGTCACTGTTGCTTTCTGTATTCATCATTCATATGACCGGAAAAACCTGTAAGTCCACAAAAGTTGAATAGCTGATCAAATTTCCATATGGTTTCTTTGTCACATACACTGGCGCTGTTGTTATTTTGTCTCGCGATTCAAGCGTAGCGTCAAATTTACCTATGATAGAAAGTTTTGTATTTCCACCATATGTGAATACACGTGTGTTTGTTTTCACGAGAACAGGTTTGTTTTTAATGTGTGAGAATGTTTTCTCATCAATCACGTTGATGCTACTTCCGGAATCTATCACAACATTAACCGGGTGTCCATTTATTTGCACTGTTAACTTTGGTTGTTTAGTTGTCACACAGTTAACAGTTTCAGTTGAACGTAATCCAAACACATAATCACCATCATCATCAGAACATACATCACTATCGTCATATATCGGCTGATGACGCGTTTGTACTTCAACTTTGTTCACAGATTGCCTGCCGCTAGGCTTTGACAAACAGCAATTTTCAAAGTGATTAAGCTTCTTACAGAAGTTGCATGTTTTGTTCTTTGCAGGACATCTGTTGTTACGATGAGGAAAATCACCTCCATAATTTTTGCAAGTCTGTTTCTGCTGTTTTGTGACCTGTTTTTCCAAGAAACGTGGTTTACTGCGTTGTATTCTTGTTTTGTTGGGGATGTTCCCCGAGCAGCTTCTTATGGGGTGTATGTGTCTCAACTTATTCGTTTTTCAAGAGCTTGTACTCGAGTTGAGGACTTTAATATTCGTAATCTTTGTATAACTAAAAAGCTGCTCATTCAGGGTTACCGTTACAGTAAAACCTTTGCAAAATGTTATTATCGTAACACTGATCTTCTTTCCAAATATAAACATAATTTAAGGACTCTTCTGCGACAAGGACTATCACAACCTAATTTCTATGGTGATGTGATTCATAAACTTCGTAAGATTCTTGGTCATGATCACTTTCATACTATCTTTTTTTAACTTGTTAAAAAGTTTATCAAAAGAGGTTATGACCCTATCATTTTGCAACGTACTGCATGCTTGGTGGTGGACCCTTTTACAGTTCGCCACTATGCTTTCCTTATTAATGTACGATGACCGGACAGGCTGTGGACCCTATGACGACGCCTATCTAAAGCCCATTGGGACGGTGGTTTGATATTTGTCTATGATCTTTCCTGTCGTGCCCTTAATGGTGTATTCTCTAGTTGCTCTGCTTCTGCCAAGTCATTGAGTACCTTCATTGTGGCTTTCTAGGCTATTGTTTTTTGTATTATATTTACACGAGCATATTTGTGTTTTACTTATATTGCCTATTGATGCTGCCTTGTTGGTTAGATAATAGATCATGGCGGGGATTTCTTTATTTACACTGTCCTGTTTTAATGGGATGACAGTAGGTAAGTGTGAGGTTTGGTGCACCCTAGGACCGGTTTAAACCACCAGTGGCCTTTGTTGCCACTGACCGTTCCAAGGCGGTGGCCTAATTGTCAACCCTTTTGTGTTTGTGATGTCGTTTGCATTTTGTATTACTTTTGCCTTCTCGTTTGTCTGTTTGCGTGTTTGTTTTTGTGTTTTGTGGTTGATTGTCGTCCTTGAATGCTGCTTTCCCTGTCCGATATTTTTATCTTTCTTTATAAAGCTGACAGATTCTTTGTCGGTTCGCTCCATTTCTGATGCCTGTTGATCGGAAATGTCCATAGCACGGGTTCCCTTTAATAGAGATTCCAGTTCTACATCCTCGCGTAATGCTCTGCGTCGAAGCCTTGTCGAGGTGCAGCCATGTATGATTTGCGATTTTATTTCTCGGTCATTGTTCGCAAACTCACAATTACTCGATAACTTTCTCAGCCTTGTGTGGTAAGCGTCAATGTTTTCACCGTCACTCTGACTTGTTTGCCGAACCTTGTACACTTCGTACTCTGTATTTTTCTTCGACGAAAAATAATCAGTCAATTTTGCCACGGCTGTGTCATAGTCATCACCGGTGTCTGGGAGTGTCTCGAATAACCTCCTCCCCAGCATAGTGCAACATTAAAGCACGCTGCCGTTTCTTGTCTTTAATATCCATTCCGACTAACAGATTATTCAGCCGTTCTGTCCATTTCTTCCAATGCACATCTGGTGAATTATCGTGCACGGAAATTGATGAAAATAAAGGCAATGAAGCTGCCATGTTGAGAATCAATCAATGTTATTAATCAATTCCGTTGTAGCTGGCACTAGCATATATTTCGTTTTAATCCTCTTAATCCTCGTCGCCAATGTAAAGTTTGATGGATGTGTTTAAATAACAAGACGTCTGTAATAGTGAATCTTTATTTAGTGATGATCGTATGTGAACTGATTTCAATCTCTACCAAAATACTAAAGGCGCATGCAGTATGCCTTGACCTCTGGGGGTTAAATATCAGTCAATGGAAATATAGCTGGCAGGCTACAGGAATCTAAATTTATATCATATCTAAATGCTACACTTGGCTCGATCTTTGAAGATGCCGCCTGTCACGTAGATACTTGTCTCAATTTCACATCTGTGAAAATGTTTACTACAACACGTTCCTTTGATCAAAGTTCACGCCGTCGGAACGTGTCAAAATCGCCCGGTTAGATAATTACAGAATTATATTAAAGGAACACAGGCACATCATTAAATGTTTATCAAGCATCTCGATTTATTAATCCAATTTCATGTTAACCCTGCTTGCATATACTTGTAATTAAAATAATAAATAATATAATTTTGAGTTTTCATTTTTTTCATCTTATCCTACCATACGTTTACATATATTATTGGTGCAATATTATCAACAGTTACTAATATGCAAAAACAATGTTCTTTATACTATTCGTATAGTTAATATTAATGATTGAATAAATGAAAGTTATGTAGGAAAATGACCGTAACGCCGCGAGTTTTTTTTCAAATCAAGATAGCCGTGTGTCCCTATACATCCACGAATTATATTTTAAAATATAATGCATTCTTTAAAGACACAAATGGACTCTTGAAGTCGGATGAATCATCAAAATAATCAAGCCGGTTTTATTAACCCAGTATCAGTTTGACTTGAAATGTGCTTGCTTCTGCATTCTCACATGTAAATACGCATGTTGCAGATACGTTGATCATACGTTTGTATCCATTTGACAAATTAGACCAAATGTAATGGTGCGTTATTTAAGGATTACAGGCCCTCTACCAGTTTACAAATTTAGAATCCGCTACGTCTAAACGACATGCTTTCATTTCGACGGATATATATATATATATATAGAAAGAGAGATAAGTGATATTATGCACATACCTCTGCTATTACACTACCTCTTCTCGTATCTTTCTGTTTTCTTATCCTTCTTATCGTAATGAAAGCAATCTTAGAATTCGATGACACGGGCCCTTTTCCAACGACACGCTGCATCATAAGCATGAACAATTTAAGTCCGGGTAATAATTTGCTCTAATCAGTGAATGTATAACTGAACAATTGCGCCGGTTTTGGGATGAATAAATTATGACGTCACAAAGAAGGCGGGTCTTATGTTTTCGGTCAGGAGCTGCGTTCGTACTAATGGATATTTTTACGTCTTATACAAATATTTAAACCTCGAAAAAATATACAAACGATATATCATGAATATCAAATCAAATATATTTCGATAAAATCAAAGGTTAGGGCCACAGAATGCAGATTAAGTAAATTAAAATGTTGACCACAAGGTACCCCGTTTCGCCATATAAGCCAAGATGCGACCTTGGGGTCTTAAGATGAAGCGGCGTCTACGTAATGTATTTCAAAATATGTTTCACTACAGTTTGTTCAAATATTAAAAAGAGATAAATGTAGCAGACACGGTTTTACTGAGTCTGTTCATGTGGGTAATGTAAAGTGCAACAACTATTATGCCTTCTAGCACCGGCTTAAGCGACATTCGTGTTTAAATCTCACTACACAGTTAGCTCCCTTGAAACTCACGTTAGGATAATTCTTACGCCTTACAAAGTAGTAGCGTGTTCTTCGGTTTTAAATATTTATAATAATTGCTGACATATATGTTTAATGTTGTTGCAGCTAAGATGAACAGAGTCTGAAATTGGATGGGCAGCTATTAGATGACACTGCCACCAAAATATGGCAGTTTTATGGGTGTTGAAGAAGAGTACGAATTCTGATCCAAACTCTGGAGTTAAAGCCTAAAATGGTGCATTAGAGGACACCATTGAAATTAAAAAAGAAACCTGGTCAACGTACCGGATTTTGTACAGTTTTGTTTGGGCAAATGACTTGGTTACATAAAAAGTAACTTTTAGCTTGGAAACTTCCTGTTTTGAATGGCCCTGTAAACGTTATTCATATAGGACAACATAGTAAAAATGCACTGTGTAGTGAGACATTTAAAGCCATAAAGATTGTGCTTGATGATCCCAAAGCACCAAACGTTTCAACTTGGTTAAATTTAAGTTATTGCTGCCATTTAATGGTCAACACCGCTCAATTTCGGGATGAATTTTCCCCCACCCACCTCCTTAATCAGTATGCCACATGTGTTTGGTTTGGGTTTGGCATTTGGGTTACAACTTTAGAGTGGTACCTAATACACTATGTATGGTAGAATAAGACCAATATGTCTCCTGCATCTGATAAGATGCCACTAAGCGGTGATGATCAGTACGCAAAAACTGCAGTCTTAAAGTGAGACATTTATGTGTTCGTTTTGCATAGTTTAATTCAGATGAAAATAAAGAGTACCTGAAATGTTTAGTCTTTTGGCGCCTGATTACATCTATTTTAGTGTTAATGTGCCGCACCACCCCTATCAATTCATATTGGCTCTTGTTTAATTTTTCTCTTATCTGTCAACTGTCTAATGATTGTGTATCAATATTCCTCTATGTGATCAGATTATGTTGAATATTCCTGGTAAATGCGAGAGGTTGTGATAGCAAGTAAACATGTTGACATTAATTTGAATTCGCTTCAGTTTTTAGCTCTACTGGCCAAGGGCCAGCAGAGCTTATGGGATGGTGTGTTGTCCGTCTTCCGTCGTCCGTCCGTCCGTCGTCCGTCGGTCGTCCGTCTTCCGTTAACTTTTCTTCAAACGACTTCTCCTCAGAAACCGCTTGGCTAATTTTGACCAAACTTCACATGGATGATCCTTAGATGAATGCTTTTTAGATTTGTTAAAATTAGGTCAGCGCTACATCCAAGATGGCTGCTATTACCATATATGGTCGAAACATTAAAACATCTTCTTCTTCAGAACCGCTGGACAGATTTCAACAGTTTTTCTTTTAAAATAATCGCCAACGCCTAGACTATCAAGATTGTTCAAATTCAGTCCCCAGGATCAAAAATGGCCGTGCCCCGGAGGTACAAATTTGTATATTGAGGTTTTGCATGTTTTTCATATAGACATGTAGGAAACAATTTTAAAAAATCTTCTTCTCTGAAACCACAAGGCACATAGCTCTCATGTATTACATGTAGCATCAGCTTATGGTCCTCTACTAAGTTTGTTCAAATGGTGACCCTGGGGTCAAATTTGTCCCCGCCCCGGGGGTCACAGTTTTACATAGACATGTATAGGGAATTCTTCAAACGACTTCTCCTCAGAAACCGCTGGCTAATTTTGATCAAACTTCAAATGGATGATCCTTAGATGAATGCTTTTTAGATTTGTTAAAATTAGGTCAGCGCTACATCCAAGATGGCTGCCATTACCATATATGGTCGAAACCTTAAAAAATCTTCTTCTCCAGAACCACTGGACAGATTTCAACAGTTTTTCTTTTAAAATGATCGCCATCGCTAGACTATCAAGTCTGTTCAAATAAAGTCCCCGGGGTCAAAAATGGTTGTGCCCCGAAGGTCCAAAGTTTGTATATTGAGGTTTTGCATCAAGGGTCACATGTTTTACATAGACATGTATAGGGAATTCTTCAAACGACTTCTCCTCAGAAACCGCTGGCTAATTTTGACCAAACTTCAAATGGATGATCCTTAGATGAATGCTTTTTAGATTTGTTAAAATTAGGTCAGCGCTACATCCAAGATGGCTGCCATTACCATATATGGTCGAAACCTTAAAAATCTTCTTCTCAAGAACCACTGGACAGATTTCAACAGTTTTTCTTTTAAAATGATCGCCAACGCCTAGACTATCAAGTTTGTTCAACTAAAGTCCCCGGGGTCAAAAATGGCCGTGCCCCGGGGGTCCAAATTTGTATATTGAGGTTTTGCATGTTTTTCATATAGACATATAGGAAAAAACTTTAAAAAATCTTCTTCACTAAAACCACAAGGCACAGAGCTCTCATGTATTACATGTAGCATCAGCTTATGAACCTCTACTTAGTTTGTTCAAATGGTGACCCTGGGGTCAAATTTGTCCCCCGCCCCGGGGGTCACAGTTTTACATAGACTTATATAGGATTTCTTTTTAAAAATCTTCTTCTCGGAAACTACAAGAGCCAGAGGTTTGATATTTTACACATTTATTACAAGCTTATGGCCCTTTACCAAGTTTGTTCAAATGGTGACCCTTGGGTCACATTAGGCCCCGCCCCAAGGGTCACATGTTTTACATAGACATGTATAGGGAAAAACTTAAAAAATCTTCTTCTCTGAAACTGCAAAAGCCAGAGATTTAATATTTTGCTGTTGCTATAAGCTTATGGTCCTTTACCAATTTTGTTCAAATGGTGACCCTGGGGTCACATCTGGCCCCGCCCAGGGGGTCACAGTTTTGTCAATGAAAGCTCGGTCAAGTTCGAAAACCGGTAAATGTTTGTGTTTTTTTTGTTTGTTTTTTAAAAAATATTATTTTTTTTTTTATAGAATTTTATTTTATTTATTTTTTTTGACATTTAATTCTCTTTGTTTAATTTTTTTTATAGCTCTTTGTTGGACCAGTCGGACCAGTAACAGAGAAGTTATGGCTCTTGATTTAGTTAAAAATGCTATATTTTGCCTCGTTAATACGGTAGGGCCTTCATTTTTCATCTGATCTTTACCAAACTTTACCAGATTCTTTAGTTATGGCCCTTGATTTAGTTAAAAAGCTGTATTTTGCCCAAAATCTTAAAAAAAAAAGAAGCGTAAATGGCAGTCTCTCGCTTCATTTATGTTATAAGAGCCGTGTTGAGCAGAACTCAATATTTAAAATGCCAATAGTACAAAAATTTGAGCCATCCCGAAGATGGTATGCATATGACGGCGAACATGGAACCTTCATTGAGGTGTTTTAAAGTCATTTTAAAGCATAGTGTTTACCAATGCCATAGAAAGATGAAACCAAGTAACACACAATGACTGGATGTGTTGAATGTACATTTCGGAGAGGGCCATTATGATTCAGATTCTGAGATATATCTGTCACTCATATGAAACGTCTATTCCGAGGCACACCTTTTTGCGAATGTGATGTGTCTATCAAACTCAATTTTATAATACACGCATAGACTGAATAATTCCCTGTCAAGACTATGACATATGGTGTATGTATAGTCGTCATCATTTATTGCCTCTTGTCTTGTCGTACCCTTAATGAATTTTGTCTTTGCTCCGGCATCATCAACGTCATAATGGCTGTATATCCTTCTGCTGTCTTCTGTATATTTGTATTATACTAGTCTTATTTATTGCTAATCATGCTGCCTAAATGGTTAAAGAATATGACCTGGCGGGGATTTCTTTATTTACACTGTCCCGTTTTATTTTATTGGGATGACAAAAGGGTAAGTGGGAGGTTTAGTGCACACTGGAACCTGGTATAAACCCTCAGCCACTGAACGTTCAAAGATGGTATCCTATTGAAAACCATTGTATGAGCATATGTATCGCCCTGTATTTGTCCATATTATTATTGTTTGTTTCCATGCGTTTCTTTGGTCCTTAAATGCTACATTTCCCGTTCGAAGTGTATATCTACTTTTTACTTAATTACCTCATCTCTCAGAGTGAAGCAAATAGTTAACTTACAGCTGATAATGATACAACTATATGCTTGCTTCCCAGCCATTAACGTATGCTGATAAGTGCATATATTTTACACTAAACTGCCTTACACCGATTATACATGTCATATAAATTAATGTATATGTATTTAACTCATGGCACGACTCTTGGAATGTGTCCGTGAACAACGAACTGCATTCAATTAAATGTGTACTCGGTGAGTGGTGTCCTTATAGTAGAGCCGATTTGTTTTAGCGAAGTGCAGAATACACGGAGTACACGGAGTACTCACTCCTATACTACAAGGTGAGCTATTTTCAGAATGTATACCCTGTTTTATACATTTAACATATTATACTTTAGACTTTGATCATATGTGACAAATACATTACCATGTGATCACAATGAAGGAATAGTTGATGACATTGACATCAATGTGGTTTTAGAATTCTAAAACAAGGAATTTGACATTATAGTTCATTGTACTATGAACTTATTTACACTTATTTATTTACACACTCGTTGACGGGCATTTGTTGAGTTACTGTTCAGATCGACATGTTGATATTTTACCATATCATCCTTAACTTGATTTGCAAATAGTTTTAGCTGTACATATTTTGGAATATTTTTAATATTAACTATAAGTGTTTTATGTTCATCATTTTTCACGCACAATTAACTGCCGTAAAAAAACGTTCCGTTCCATTCCTGTCAGCGTTAGGTTCGTACACTAGGCAAATAAATGGTTATGATGTATATTTAAAATACAACATAAATTGCAGGGCCTTTAAATCCTTCGATATCCCCAAATTGCAATGCTGGATTATCGTTCTCTTTCATCCTGTTTCTTTGGCATTTTATACTTATTAAATATTATTACAAAATAATTGGACTTTATATTTTAGCGTTATTAATTGTCAAAAGAAATATTAAAAGATTGTGCAGGGAAAGTAGCATTTAAGGAGGACAGTCAACCACAAAACACAAAAACAAGCATGCAAACAGACAAACAAGAAGGCAAAAGTAATAATAAAAGTAAACGACATCACAAACACAAAAGGGTTGACAATAGGGCTATCGCATTGGAACGGTCAGTGGCAAAGTAGGCCACTGGGGGTTTAAACCGGTTCTAGGGTGCACCAAACCTCACACTTACACTATTGTCATCCCATTAAACAGGTCAGTGTAAATAAAGAAATCCCCGCCATGATCTAATCTCTAACCAACAAGGCAGCATCATTAGGCAATATAAGTAAAACACAAATATGCTCGTGTAAATATAATACAAAAAGACAATAGCCTAGAAAGCCATAATGAAGGTACTCAATGACTTGGCAGAAGCCAGAGCAATAAGAGAATAAACCATTAAGGGCACGACAAGAAAGATCATAGACAAACATCAAACGCCACCGTCCCAATGGGCTTTAGGTAGGCGTCATCATAGGGTCCACAGCCTGTCCGCTCATCGTACAATTAAAGAGGAAAGCATAGTGGCGAACTGTAAAAGGGTCCACCAACAAACATGCAGTACGTTGCAAAATGATAGGGTTAAAACCCTCTTTTGATAATCTTTTTAACAAGTTTAACAAAGATAGTATGTAAGTGATCATGACCAAGATTCTTACCAAGTTCATAAATCACATCACCATAGAAGTCAGGTTGTGATAGTCCTTGTCGCAGAAGAGTCCTTAAATTACTTTTATATTTGGAAAGAAGATCAGGGTTACGATAATAAAATTGTGCAAAGGTTTTACGAAGTTTATGGTATTGAGTAGCTTTTTAGTTATACTAAGATTACGAATATTAAAGTCCTCAACTCGAGTACACGCTCTTGAAAAACGAATAAGTTGAGACACGTACACCCTATAAGAAGTTGCTCGGAGAACATCCCCATCCAAGTGGGGGTAATTAACAATGTCAAAATTAAAATCATCTCTCTTGTCATAGATTTTGCTAATTATTTCACCATTTTCAATCGAGAGATCTAAATCAAGAAAAGAAGCGTTATTATCAGATATATTAGCTTTATTAAGCTGTAGTTCTTCAGGATAAATATTATCAACCATAGTTGGAAAGAAAGGGTTGTCAATGTTCAGTATGTCATAATTAAAAGCTTCAATAACATCTGCCTGGGTATCTGGTGAACGACTCAACATGAAATCCCTTTCATAGCAAAATAAAAACAAATCTGCGACGAGTGGTGCACAGTTCGTACCCATAGGGATACCAACAATTTGTCTATAAACGGTGGTACCATACCTGACGAAAATATTATCTAATAGGAAGATGAGTGCTTCACAAACTTAATAGCAAGTCCACATAGTATAATTGTCTAAACTGCCGTTAGTAAAAACGCTTTAATATTATTACATGATAAACATGTAGTATTTTCTCTAGCGAATGTTTTTTGAATAAGAGAAATGAGCTTGTCTTTAATAAGGTGATGTGGTAAGGCTGTGTATAAGATTATATATACTGAAACAACAAGTTGTTTAAAATGTCTACGCAATGCATGGTACATGTATATACAGATGTGCACTGATATTTACACAAAAAAGTAAATATTCATTCATTTATCATTAAATCCTCAATTCGTGATAATGACATGTGTATCAAAATGTTTGTGTATTACAAGCTTTTATGACTATACAAATATTAAAAAAGTCGATTAAAACACAATAGCAATCAGCATAGAGTGGAAAATATGACGCCTCACCTGTATGCGTAACAGTGACTGTGAAGCAGACTTCATTGTCAAGTGACGACAATTGTATCATGAAACCATTATTAATAGAAAATATCAACACTATTCCGATGTGATATACGTGAATATTTAAGAAATTGGTCGAGTAAAATTATTGTTTACAACTGAACGACAAACCGCGATATATTACAAGATAATTCACCGTAATTTCTATTCTAATACCTCGAAAATGTGGAAATAACGCACACATCTGAAATCTTTCACATTGCTTTGCTTACTCTCCTGACGTTGCAAGAAGTTACAGTAATATAGCGTTGAATATAATGAGATATTTTAAACTAGGCTATACATTGCGGGTGTATTAGAATACTAATTAGTGTATATATTAGAAAATCCGTAAGCGTGCTAGCCCCTAGCACTGGCGTGAGTGCTATTGCGCTTTAATGTATGTGTGCGTGTGCGTGTGCTGTGGTGTTGCTGCGCCTATACATCAGCATGACATCGGCCTAATTTGGCCAATATATTATACTGGACCAATGATAGTCGACACAAAATGTGGTGCGTCCATCGACGATGTTTAATGCATGTATTACGTTCGGACGTCTTTAATATTAACATGGGGCCGGAAATACCAACATCTGTGCGATTGTGCAATACATTTCCTTAATAGCTAGTAATATATATATATTATTTCCTTTTTAAAACGTTGTTTTTGACTACCGTCATATATGTGCCTAAAAATACACATAGTCTATGTATATTTCATCATAACTCCGATTTTAACAAAGGCATGTGGTTCAGCGGGGAAAGAACCATATAACGCAATTTTATCCGTCCAAACAATTTCATGTCGAATTGAGCACAAAACGACATGTATTTAACGATCAATAAGATGTATTTTGTTTAACTAAATGGCACTCTCTGATTAATAAACTGACAAAAGAAAACGGTTATTATTTCATTGATTAGCTAAGAGTATTTGTTCCTATGAAAATAACACGACAAAACACTTCACCAACAACTATTGGTCACACTTGAAGTCGAAATGTACATAAAACTTACGGAATCGATCAGAAAAAATAATTTAATGAGTTGACATTGAGTGTTAATTTACAGGCTTAAGATACAAATATTTTACATATACTCACCGGTACGTTGTGCGTCTAGTAAATATAGATATAAAAATCGAACAGCAGCATTCAAGGACGGCAGTCAACCACAAAACACACACAGAAAGAAAGAACACTTTTAAAGATGAATAAAAGGCCAAATAAGACATCACAAACACAAAAGGGTTGACAATAGGGCTACCGCCCTGGAACGGTCAGTGGAAAACAAGGAGGCTGCGGGGTTTAAACCAGGTTCTAGAAGTGCATCAATACCTCACACTTACCCTACTGTCAACATAATATAACGAGACAGTGTAAATAAAGAAATCCCCGCCATGAACTATTCTCTAACCAACAAGGCAGCATTAATAGGAAATATAAGTAAAACACAATGATGCTCGTGTATATATAAATAAAAAAAACAATAGCCTAGAAAGCCACGAAGAAGGTACTCAGTGACTTGGCAGAAGCCAGAGTAACAAGAGAATAAACCATTGAGGGTACGACAAGACAAGACTGCAGACAAACATCAAACGTCACATTCCTTTTGGGATTTAGGTAGACGTCATCATAGGGTCCACAGCCTGTCCGGTCATCGCACAATTAAAGAGGAAATCATAGTGGCGAATTGTAAATGGGTCCATAACTAAGCATGCAGTGCGTTCCACAATGATAGGGTCATAACCTCTTTTGATAAACCTTTTACAAGTTAACAAAAGAGTATGATAATGGACCTTTGGTAACGGCCGAGTACGACACATACGAAATAATGCAGTCTCTGTTTGATTGAGACTGTTCATGAGCGGTAGTGAAATATGCTAGCTACCGCTCACGCCCTCTAGCCCCGGGTTGAGCAGAACTCAATATTCATAAAATCAATAGTACACAATTTTAACCATCCCGAAGATGGCATGCATACGGCGGTAGACATGGAGTTATATGTTTCCCCATGTCGTACGGCGTATGGTCCCAGTATCTAATAAAACTAAATGCCCCGAAGAGCGAAGTAAACATAATAGAATTTAGTTGGGAGCAGCGGTTATGAAGCCTGCATATCACAAGTAACAGCCAAAAGACTAAATTAAAAAGCAGACAACATATCCTATAAGTGGTTAAACAAGTTTAACAAAGATGGTATGAAAGTTATCATGACCAAGGATCGTACAAAGTTTGTAAATTACGTCACCATAGTAGTCAAGTTGTGATAGTCCTTGTCGCAGAAGAGTTCTTAAATTACTTTCATATTTGGAAAGAAGATCAGCGTTACGATAATACAATTTTGCAAAGGTTTTACGAAGTTTATAGTAACGGTAACCCTGATGGAGTAGCTTTTTAGTTATGCAAAGATTACGAATATTTAAAGTCCTCAACTCGAGTACAAGCTCTCGAAAAACGAATAAGTTTAGACACATAGAAATCTCTTTCATAGCACTATAAAAATAAATCTGCGACAAAGGATGCACAGGTCGTACCCATAGGGATACCAACAATGTGTCTATACACGGTCTTCCATATCTGACGAAAACATTTTCAAATAGGAAGATGAGTGCTTCACAAACTTCTTGGCAAGTCCACATAGTGTAATTGTCTAAACTGTCGTTAGTGAAAAACGCTTTAAGATTATTACACTTCAAAAATGTAGTATTTTCCATAGCGAATGTTTTTTTGAATAAAAGCAATAAGCTTGTCTTTGATAAGGTAATGTGTAGAGAAGTGTGTAGAGAAGTCATAAGTGCTAATAAATGAAACATCTCTGGATACATCCTGAGATGTTTATTATTTTGTATGTGTTTCTTTAGTTAGTTTCTCTTGATGTGGACTTTATTGTTAGAGAATTCCCTTTGATGGGATGTAGTTTTTTTTACACTGTCTTGTCTATTTTGGAGCTGAAGAGGGATAATAGCGAGGATTGTGCGCATATAAACTCGATTCAAGCTAACCAGTAGGCCTTATTGCCTACTGACCGTTCCAAGTCGGTAACCCTGTCTTCACCACCCTTTCTGTTGTTTTTGTCGCTTTCGTTGTATTATCAAGTCCTTGTCTGCAGAACAATGCGGACCTACGATGCCATTGCGTTCGGACGCTGTGGTTTCTATAGGACCCTATATATCATTTTTGCATTTACAACTGTGTCACTTGTGCAGTGTGGCGGTGGTAAAACATCACCCCGTGCATGTGATCAATGTTGTTATTTTCAGCCATCGTATAGAGATGGCGAGGTTCGACGTTGTTTTAGCGTGGTTTTGCGCTGTACTTTATACAGTTTACACCTTATAAAAACATGAGTCGTATATTAAGAACACCAAAAGTCATTCTTTCTCCTCTTAAACTTCACTCTGTGTCTACTGTTTATCTTCACCAGGGAAATTCTAATATTATTACACTTAAATTATCGATCAAATTATCACGGATTAATCTTCATTCGACATCTACCGTCCATATTCCTGGCACTAATTCTATATTCAGAAATACTGCTTCTGCTAAATTAACACCACTTGATTGGGCGCTGAAGACAGGATAATAGCGAGGATTGTGTGCATATAAAATCGATTCAAGCTAACCAGTAGGCCTTATTGCCTACTGACCTTCCAAGTCGGTAACCCTGTCTTCACCACCATTTCTGTTGTTTTTTGTCTCTTTCATTGTATAATTTAGCAAGTCCTTGTTTGCAGTACAGTGCGGACCTACGATGCCATTGCGTTCGGATGCTGTGGTTTCTATAGGTCCCTATATCTCATTTTTGACGTTTATTGCTGATTTTATCAAGAACATCTCCTGAATTTTTAATAGATCAAAACAAATTAATCCCAGAGTTTTCATAACTTTTATCACAATATTGTTTAACGTGATCTTTAACGGCAGTAAGACAAGAAGTAAAAGATTGGAGATGTTTGTGGTCGTGCAGGTACTAGAATTCGAAGTAAAGCGGGCCTCATACGGAGTTTTATGTAATTTAGGAATCCAGTACATAGATGGCAGTTTGTTCTGCTTTTCGTCGATCCCTGCCTAGTAAAGGCGACTTTACGAAGCATCGTTGAGTACCGATTGCTCGTTCAGAGACGGCAAGTAATGCCTAGGCAATCATTAATGACGTGTAATGGTTGCTCGTTCAGCGACGCGAGTAATAATGGTGTGCGTCTAGAAATGACATGTACTAATTGTGCGTACAGCAACGATATGCATTAGCAGTTCGTCCAGCAACGTCATGTAATAGTTATGTGTCCAGTAACGACATGTTTCAGCAGTTCGCCCAGCAATGTCATGTAATAGTTGTGTGTCTAGTAACGACATGTATTAGCAGTTCCTCCAGCAACGTCATGTAATAGTTGTGTGTCCAGTAATGACATTTATCAACAGTTCGTCCAGCAACGTCATGTAATAGTTGTGTGTCCAGTATTGAAATATATTAGCAGTTCGTCCAGCAAGGTCATGTAACAGTTGTGTGTCCAGTAACGACATGTATCAGCAGTTCGTCCAGATACGTCATGTAATAGTTGTGTGTCCGGTATTGACATGTATTACATGTAGCAGTTCGTCCAGAAACGTCATGTAAGTGTTGTGTGTCCAGTATTGACATGTATTAGCAGTTCGTCCTGCAATGTCAAAAACTTTTTTGTGTCCAGTATTGACATGTATTAGCAGTTCGTCCAGCAATGTCATGTAATAGGTGTGTGTCCAGTATTGACATGTATCAGCAGTTCGTCCAGCAACGTTATGTAATATTTGTGGGTCCAGTACTGACATGTATCAGCAGTTCGTCCAGCAAAGTTATGTAAAAGTTGTGTGTCCAGTTTTGATATGTATTAGCAGTTCGTCCAGCAATGTCATGTAATAGGTGTGTGTCCAGTATTGACAAATATATCAGCAGTTCGTCCAGCAACTTTATGTAATATTTGTGTGTCCCGTATTGACATGTATCAGCAGTTCGTCCAGCAAAGTCATGTAATATTTGTGTGTCCAGTTTTGACATGTATTAGCAGTTCGTCCAGCAATGTCATGTAATAGTTGTGTGTCCAGTACTGACATGTATTTGTAGTTCGTCCAGCAAAGTCATGTAATAGTTGTGTGTCCAGTATTGACATGTATTAACAGTTCGTCCAGCAACGTCATGTAATAGTTGTGTGTCCTGTAATGACAAGTATTAGCAGTTCGTCCAGCAACGTCATGTAATATTTGTGTGCCCAGTAACGACATGTATCAGCAGTCATGTAATAGTGTGTGTCCAGTAACAAAATGTTTCAGTAGTTCTTCCATCAACGTCATATAATAGTTGTGCCTCCAGCAGGAGCATGTAATAAATGTGCGTCTGGCAATAGATTGTATTAGTAGGCGTCCTACAACGACGTGTAATATATGTATGTCCAGTAACATCGTGTAAAAGTAGTGCATATAGCAAAGGTGTGTAAAAAGTAGTGCGTCTAGAAACGTCATGCAATATTTGTGCTTCCAGCAAAGGCATGCAATGTTTTGAGTCCAGCAACGGCGTGTAATAGGTGTACGTCGAATGACGGCCTGTTGTGGTCTTATTATGATAATAATATTGCGTCCAGCAACCGCATGTAATAGGTGTACGTCGAATGACGGCCTGTTGTGGTCTTATTATGATAATAACACTGCATCCAGCAACGGCGTGTAATAGGTGTACGTCGAATGACGGCCTGTTGTGGTCTTATTATGATAACAACACTGCCTCAAGCAACGGCGTGAAATAGGTGTACGTCGAATGACGGCCTGTTGCGGTCTTATTATGATAATAATATTTCGACCAGCAACGATGTGTAATAGGAGTACGTCGAATGAGGGCCTGTTGTGGTCTTATTATGATAATTATATTGCGTCCAGCAACGGCGTTTATATACTAATTGTAAATCAATTTATGGTGCTTTACTGTCGACGGTTTTAAATAGTAGAGCGTCCAGTGATGGGTCATTATGTAATAGTTGTGTGCCCAGTAACGACATTTATCAGCAGTCATGTAATAGTGTGTGTCCAGTCACGAAATGTTTCAGTAGTTCTTCCATCAACGTCATATAATAGTTGTGCCTCCAGCAAGGGCATGTAATAGATTCTATTAGTAGGCGTCCTACAACGACGTGTAATATATGTATGTCCAGTAACATCGTGTAAAAGTAGTGCATATACCAAAGGCGAGTAAAAGGTGGTGCGTCTAGCAACGTCATGCAATAGTTGTGCTTCCAGCAAAGGCATGCAATGTTTTGAGTCCAGCAACGGCGTGTAAAAGGTGTACGTCGAATGACGGCCTGTTGTGGTCTTATTATGATACTAATATTGCGTCCAGCAACGGCATGTAATAGGTGTACGTCGAATGACGGCCTGTTGTGGTCTTATTATGATAATAACACTGCATCCAGCAACGGCGTGTAATAGATGTGCGTCTGGCAATAGATTGTACGTCGAAATACGGCCAGTTGTGGTCTTATTCTGATAATAATATTGCGTCCAGCAACTGCGTTTTATATTATTATTGTAAATCAATTGATGGTGCTTTACTGTCGACGGTTTTAAATAGTAGAGCGTCCAGTGATGGCTCATTATGGTAGACGGAACGTTACAGATGAGCATGCAGCGATGTTAATGGCTGCTCTTTCAACGACGGTTTGTATAGTAGTGCATCAAGGACGGATTATTATAGTAATATCGCGCATGGTATTAAATCGAGCTCACTATAACACTCGGATTCAACTTCGTCTGTAAAATATGAATTTAATTATTATTACCAACGCCATAAAAAAATGACATATTATTTGAAAACAACGTAAATGAAGAAATCGTGACATTTTTGTGATATAATATTTCTGTTCATTCCATCAGCCTGCGAAGGAATTTAAATTAGATATGAATAATGCATTGAACACTTAAATTGAATTTCCTAAACAACTATCGCGGTGCCGTTTCAAACAATTATCAACATATCTGGCAATTTATTCAAATTATACAATTTTCTAATGGCAGACAGTTCTCATATTCGATAAGTCTTTGTAATTTAAATAAAGAAAATCAAGATGAATAGATGGCATAAAGCGTTTAGATTTACGCGAATTATATTCAGTCTTTACAATGTTAAAACATACCATGTAAACACGTCTGTCACCACCTATTTGTTTTGCATTTATTTAGGTCAATCATTAAATAGTTGTATTTGTTTTATTTTGCATCTTTTGCCAGAACAACTTTAATAAAACACCAAAGAATAAACACTTTAATTATTACCGTGAAAGTGTGAAGGAAATGGGTAGAAGCAAAAGAAGAAGTTGAAGAAGAAGAAGAGATACATAATGACGGCATAGTAAAAAATCACTAATTTATCAAATAAAATAGACGAAAAAAAGAGATAGCATGAAACAAAATCTAATAGAGTTCTACAGAACGATTATATTGTATTAAATGGCAATGAAAAAGAGTAAACAGGCGTTTATCATGGCATGGCTTAACGAGAAGGCTTCTAAAATACATCAGTGTTGCTCAAATTTATAACTTTTGTTTTATTTGTTAATGGGAGGAGAACAATCAATTTAAACAGAATAACTTTGGATAAATGTTTTATATAACCACGGCTAGAGCGTCGTGGGTTAAATTCTAGGCCGTGTCATTCCAAAGACTTCATAAGACGTGTACAAGAGCCCTCTTGTTTTGTTCCGACAATTGCATATACTAGTACAAGAGGGACATTACGTAATAGACAGAGTATGGTCGCATCGAGTTGGTTGATTTAAACATGGAGATGGGCGTAGCCAATCAATGTGTTTAATTTAATCAATAAGATGAGACCATCCTCTATTTTTTTGGTCCATTTCATCTATCTCCAAAACCCTAACTTTCAATGTCTGGTAGTTAGTGTACACCAGTTATTCTGATAGTGACCATGCTACAAGATCATTAATATACCTACATGTCTTGTAAATAATTCGGTGGAAAAATGTGTCGATTGAAAGGATCGTATTTGGACAATACGAAGTATAATACATTTATCTTGGTTAAACTTCATTGATTTGATAGATAGATATATTTTTTTACTTTCCTCCAAGATGTAGGAGAGCATATACATATAATTATAGCATAAAATACAAATTCAAACTTTAACATTGACAAACGTCATCATATATGTACCTTTATAGAACAAAAATATATGCATCAAGCAATATATGTGGTGTTACCGCATAGCTTTCTATCTAGCCTCAATTAGTTAGGAGTACAAAAATTTAATAATACTATTAAAACAAACGAGTTATACTGATATGTATTACCATATGCATGACTCTTGCCAAAACGAAACACAAGATGACAAACTGTACAAACAAAATACTCAGTTTAACGTAGTATAACATATTACATAAATGATTATGCATCTGTCATTTAAGCAATAATAACGAGTTTTAAAACAACGTGTGGATCACTATTGAAAGTAGTGAACATTACATTTTCTATTGTTTTGTACCTAAAATCCCAATTATTCATACGGCATCATAAGAATGTCAGCCGCATGTTGGCTTTAACAAAAAACTTAATCATAATTGCATGACCCTTGTCGAAACGAAACACAAGGTAACAACTAGCATACAGTAAAATAGGTACCATTATACCTTAAATAATTATCATTGTAAAGATGATATTACAAGAGGTTTGAAAACATTTTGTGAATAAGACGAACAACTTTTAAGAGTAAGTGTTCATTGTTTTGGGTAGTAGTTTCTAAAGCAAGAAAGTAAGTCACGAATTTGACCATTGTTGCCTTTTGGGATAAATTTAGAAAATATACCACTTCCTCCATTTTCTAAAATAGCTGACCATAACATATTTCCGTAATCGTTAAATTTAGGACAGAAATTTATAATGTGTGCTACTTTACATTGTTCAGGTTGACTGAAAGAAAAAAGTTTACACAACACAGATGTCGCTGTATGACACCGTTGCCTCATTTCGGGCTTTATTCTATATAATTGCCAAAGTCGACAATGCTCATTTTTATTAAAGATAGTAACAACGTGTTCTTTTTTCATAAGTAAACTCAGTCTTGCGGACATTTGCATTACCTGGTATGCATATATTTTAGCTTTCAAAACTGTTTTCCACACGAACTATGTGGAAAGCTTGCGCTGCTAACACATATATGCAAGTAATTAGACCGGTAACCTGTATACATCAAGAATAAAATCATGCGTTTGCTTGCCATTATTCAAATATCTCAATAATCTGTTTACAAAACATGGTTTCGCTATATACTTACAAGGTAATATGCATAACTGAGCGAAGAATTGTAGTTTTTTATAATCAATTTCAGATTCAATTGACGTAAGCCCAAGGGCACTTAACGCCATGTCTGTCCGAGTATACGGGCGTAACTTTTGTATACATTTAATACAAAACCGATGCCCACGTTCAACAGATTTAAGTCGGAAATTGATAAGTGTTCGACAACTCACACCCGAACAACAGACTTATACTTTGTTAGTGTCGTTGAAGGGTTAATGCATTTGCATGGAGCCCACGATGAAAAAGGCTTAAAAAAGTACCTCTTAATTTCGTATTCGAATTAGTTACATTTTGTTGGGTGCTCAAATACTTGTCACAAATAATACCTAGATGAGTATACTGTTCTACTTCATTTAATGGTTTGATCACCAAGCAAAATCAGAATGTAAAGGCATTTGCTGTAGTTTTCCATGCGCAACTTTTTTGGGCGACTTCTCTTCTAAAACTATTGGATGGATTTTCTTACAAATTTACAGGAATGTTGCTTTGGATGTCTATTTGTACTTTTTGTCTTTTTTTTATTTATTTGAATTTTTGTTTTGAATTATTTTGTTTTGAATTATTTTTTTATTTAATTTTTTTTTTATTATTTTTTTTTTATTGTCTTTATTTAAATAAAGGCTTATTATTAGATACGTAAAATAGGGAAAATATAGCATTTGTAAACATTCCAACAAAATTAAACAAATTAAGCATAATGGTACGGTTCTAAAAAACAATATTAAATCTCAATATGCATGTTGACATATAAATTTAATTGAATATATTGTCTAAATATATGTTCAATTAAGTGCCTAGGAAGTTTGAACAAATTCTGTTCTTAGGAACATAACAAAAAAGGAAAATATACCATTTCATACAAAACCTTTTAGCATAGGGGTAGGGATTCAAATTCTTTTTCTAAACAAGCCATGGGGACCTATCATTTTTATTGCACATTTTGTTTTTATATATGTTAAACTAATTGCTTAGAAAGTTTAAAAAATTCTATTATTGGGAACATACAAAAATAAAAGGGAAATTGTATCATTATGGGCTAATTTGTGCGTAAATTGTGGTAATGGTCTCAGCAGATTTTGTAAAATAATATAGGTTTTACATAAAGATGAGCTTTAAATGTTATTGTAATTAAATGTTCTTTACTTTAATACAATTGTAGCAGAATTGTGACCAATGAATAAATGATTAGACTTCAAAAATGTATTATTTTGCTATTTCATGGACATGTCAACTTTTTGGACAGATTGACATGACGGTGGCATTACAAATTATTTTTTAAAATTTTAACAATCAAGGTGACCTACCATTATTTTTGCCTTTTCTGTCTATATATATATCAGACTTACTGTACAAAAAGTCTAAAGAAAATCTGTTATGCAGAAAAGACTATAGAAAATGTCTTTAATTCATTGAATACAATAACGGCGAATTTTGTTGAATTATGTTCTAATTGCAATTTCATGGCATATCTGTTACATATACTAATCATGTTATCAAAACCGCTTGTAGAAAATGAAATTTACACCATGTCGTCAGCTACTTTAAGTGAACCAGTGTTTAGGTGAAAAATACATAGCCCATAACCGCTTAGTTCCAGCTTTTTAATTAGACCGTCTATGAACAATAAATACAACAAGGGTGAAATTGTACCACATTGCCTAGTACACCGCAAGACATTAAACCATTTAGAGATACAACTTTGATTTCTTTGACAAGCTCTTGAAAAACGAATAGGTGTATACCCTTCTTATGGGGTGTATGTGTCTCAACTTATTACGTTTTTCAAGAGCTTGTACTCGAGTTGAGGACTTTAATATTCGTAATCTATGTATAACTAAACAGCTACTCAATCAGGGTTACCGTTACCATTACTTCGTAAAACCTTTGCAAATCGTAACCCTGATCTTCTTTCTAAATATAAAAGTAATTTAAGGACTCTTCTGCGACAAGGACTATCACAACCTGACTTCTATGGTGATGTGATTTATAAACGTCGTACGATTCTTGGTCATGATCACTTTCATACTATCTTTGTTAAACTTGTTAAAAAGTTTGTCAAAAGAGGTTATGACCCTATCATTTTGCAACGTACTGCATGCTTGGTGGTGGACCCTCTTACAGTTCGCCACTATGCTTTCCTCTTTAATTGTACGATGAGCGGACAGGCTGTTGACCCTATGATGACGCCTACCTAAAGTCCATTGGGACGGTGGCGTTTGATGTTTGTCTATGACCTTTCCTGTCGTGCCCTTAATGGTTTATTCTCTTGTTGCTCTGGCTTCTGCCAAGTCATTGAGTACCTTCATTGTGGCTTTCTAGGCTGTTGTTTTTTTGTATTATATATTCACACGAGCATATTTGTGTTTTACTTATATTGCCTATTGATGCTGCCTTGTTGGTTAGAGATTAGATCATGGCAGGGATTTCTTTATTTACACTGTCCTGTTTTAATGGGATGACAGTAGGGTAAGTGTGAGGTTTGGTGCACCCTAGAACCGGTTTAAACCCCCAGCGGCCTTTGTTACCACTGAACGTTCCAAGGCGGTAGCCCTGTTGTCAACCCTTTTGTGTTTGTGATGTCGTTTGCATTTTTATTACTTTTGCCTTCTCGTTTGTCTGTTTGCGTGTTTGTTTTTGTGTTTTGTGGTTGACTGTCGTCCTAGAATGCTGCTTTCCCTGTCCGATATTTTTATCTTTCTTTAGGCACATAAGTTGCTCGGGGAACATCCCAATCTAGGTGGGGATAATTAACAATGTCAAATGTAAAATTATCTCTCGTCATAGATTTTGCTAATAATTTCACCATTTTCAATAGAGAGATCTAGATCAAGAAAAGATGCCTTATTATCAGAAATATCAGCCTTGTTAATCTGAAGTACTTTAGGATAAATATTATTAACCATAATTGTAAAGAAAGGGTTGTCAATGTTCAATATGTCATCCAGATACCGAGAGGTGTCATTAAAGGCTTCAGTAACATCTGCCTTTGCATCTCGTGAAAGACCCAACATGAAATCTCTTAAATAGCAATATAAAAACAAATCTGCGGCAAGTGGTGCACAGTTCGTACCCATAGGGATACCAACAATTTGTCTATAAACGGTGGTTCCATACAAGACGAAAATATTATCTAATAGGACAATGAGTGCTTCACAAACTTCATGGCAAGTCCACATAGTGTAATTATCGAAACTGCCGTTAGTAAAAACGTTTTAATATTATTACAGGCCAAAAATGTAGTATTTTCCTTAGCGAATGTTTTTTGTATGGGCGCAATAAGCTTGTCTTTAATAAGGTGATGTTGTAAGGTAGTATAGAAGTCATAAGTGCTTATTGATGAAACTTGACGTTTTATTTAATGAAAATGTTATCAAGGACATCTCCTGAAATTTTATAGACCAAAATAAATTAATCCCAGAGTTTTCATAAGTTTTATCACAATATAGTTAAAAGTGATCTTTAACGGCAGTAAGAAAAGAAGTTAAAAGTTTGGAGATGTTTGTTGTGGTGCAGGCACTAGAATTCTAAATAAAGCAGGCCTTATACGGATTTTTATGTAATTTAGGAATCCAGTACATAGTAGGCAGTTTATTTTGATTAT
This sequence comes from Cyrtodaria siliqua, assembly GCA_037043455.1. Lineage (NCBI taxonomy): Eukaryota > Metazoa > Mollusca > Bivalvia > Adapedonta > Hiatellidae > Cyrtodaria > Cyrtodaria siliqua. The sequence continues at coordinate 260,809 of JAWPHD010000077.1, read as the reverse complement.
CGTCTACACCAGCCTTGAAAGTAGTGCAATGAGTGATATGTGCGGAAACAACATCATCCTCAGTAGAATTTACTGGAGTATACGAATTGGTGCTGCCGAGTTCAAGAGATAAAACATTGACGTAATGTAGGAGTCAAACAATAATTATATTATTAGCTGCTTTATCTGCAGGAACTAAAACAAATTTATTATGAAATTCCTGAATTCCCGATTTTAAATTACGAAAGGAAAACCTAGGTATTGTAGGAAGTAAAGAGGGATTAGCATTATAAAAGTTAATACGTGTATCTATAATTTTAAGAATTTACTTTTTCCAAGTAGAAACCGAGTTTGGGTCCGCATGTTCTCTTCGATACCATTTTATACTAAAATCTTCAATGGAGTGGGCGATCTGGGCACGACAGGCATTAAAATCAATAGTTGAAGGTAGTCTCAATTTAGGACCTTTCGAAAGCAAATGCCGAATACGTTTATCAACAATATCAAAATTACCAGTGATGACATGACCTGCTGGACAATAGCAAATTGTTGATGTGTTGCATTCACATTCCTCAGGAGTGTTATGTCCTATATCAAGGTCGGAAACTATTTTGTTGTAATTGAAAATAATATTTCTAATAGGCTTTTTATACTTATAACAAATTACAGTACTTTCGGAATGTTTTAAATATTTTGAGATAGAATCAACTACATGAATATCTCGAAAAATACTAGGGATGTCAATGAAATCAATACCTTTATTAATATATAATAGTTTTAGTAAATTCTTGACGTGATTAGACTCCTTGTCAATATGGGGTCGGAGAACATGTTGTGTGTAGCTTTGAACTATGGAAGCGGTGTTATACAAGGGATCTGCACGAATGAACATCTTGTCTGCTTCCACGTCGATCAACTTTAGTGAAGAAATGGACAAAGAGGTATGCCGTGAAATCATAAAGTGCTTTCCAGACCGTTTAAAATAGTAAAAGCCACAAAGAAGGTACTCAATGACTTTGCAGAAACCAAAGCAACAAGAGAATAAACCACTGAGGGCACGACAAGACAGGACTGCAAACAAACATCAAACGTCACCGTTCTTTTGGGCTTTAGGTAGACATCATCATAGGGTCAACAGCCTGTTTGTCATCGCACATTTAAGGACGAAAGCATATTAAATGGGTCCACCACCAAGCATGCAATGCGTTGCAAAATGATAGGGTCATAACCTCTTTTAAGCCTTTTAAAAAGTTTAACAAAGAAAGTATGAAAGTGATCATGGCCAAGCATCTTACGAAGTTCTAAGGCAGTAATGATGGTTTGATATTTGTACCAGAAACGTAGTGGTAATGGATTAAACATGTTACAATACGACACTGGAGTAACTGTCTTTGAAGGTCAACGTTGATTTGAGAAGATATTATGAATATATTCACTCAGATTTTTATTTATTAAAATTGTATTTGTAATATATGAGTAAAGCTATAGTTTAGTATTTTATTGTATTTAATTTGCATGCTGTATAACTCACATTTGGAAATATATCCAGACTACTCAGCCTTTCAACTGTTACTTTTCCAATGATTTAATTATAACCTATAATAATCTAACCTTTCAGTTATTGATGCAATGACCAAGACTACGAAACATGAAGCAATGTTCAGTGGGATTGTTGTAACACGATAAAGCAATCCGTGTTTACACAAAGCTTTCAACCAAACTGTTGCCTCAGATATTCAAATACTTCCTGTAGTTATTCATGAAGATTTGTCTACTAGCTGTCTTCATGATTAATAGCTCTCTTTCTATCGTTCTCTTCATAGCCTCTATCCTACACATATCGATTATCAAGTTTAGTTTACCCGGACTTTATTTAGACTTTTGAGTAACGACGAAGAAGTGATATTTGTGATATCAGAACATGCACAATCAATCAAATAGAGTAAATGTTCAATGACATAAATCAAGATCTCCCAAAATCCGCTTTAGACATGTGTACATCTAATATTGCAAATGAACCCTTGATCCTCCCTAAACACAATACAATATTTATCAGACCAAGACGATTGTTAGTGGTTATAAATACATTCGTTAGCTGCGGATAAATGACGACTTTAAAGGACTTGAAGCAATCTGAAATAGTAATGTTATTCTAAAAGCCATACGACCCAGGCAGATACACAACATGTACCCAACGCAGGCACATGCAATAGTAAAAAAGTACCTTTTCAATATTAATACGACATATAATTGTAAAGTATAGAGAACTTAACTATTTAACAATTAAAGGCACAATGTCTGTAACTTTTAGCTTATAAAACACACACTAAGTACATGAAGTATGTTCGCAAACATTACACACCATATTATTGAATATTTACTAATTAAAAGTAAGATTGTTTGATGGAATTCAATCGCGGTACAAAAATAAAAGAGAAACTGCTTTAGGCGTTTGAACTCGCAGCCCAAACTTAAATTACACTCGCGGTAATACTAGTGAGCGTGAATGTAAAGTAATCGTCATAGCTCCCGACTGAGCTAACCGGGCTATACGTATTACGCAATACGTACTATGGTGAAAACCTAATGCGCTAATGGAAGTCACGTGATCGCAGAAAAGGTAAATATGATGGGTCCCACTTTATTTACAAATAATAATTAAAGCTTTTTTTTTCAAACTCACAAATGTATTACTACAGACTTCTTAGGGTCTATGCTCATGTTTTCATGTATACATTTCACCGAATAAAAGTCAGACGGTTATTTGGTTATGCTCAATATCTGCTTACTTACGGACAGTGTCCCTTTAAATATTGTAGAATTTATGTTACTGTTATTTTTACTTATATTGTACTTTTTAATATATTATTCATCACATAATATATATGGAGAATATGAAAATAATCTGGTAACCTTAGTGAAACACCTTGGTTCATCTGCAAAAGTAACTTTATATGTATTTTCTTTCTTATCAAACACATAAATACCATATCACAAGCAGATATAAATATCCAACAGGAAATGTAGCATTCAAGGAGCACAGTTAATCACAAAAAAGCATAGAAACAAAAACTCATTACAAAGATGATATTTAAATGGAAGATATAACATCACAAACATAAAGGGTTGGTAAAAGGCCTACCGCTTTGGAACAATCAGTGTCAAAAAAGGCCGCTGTGAAGTTAAACCAGGTTTTAGGATGCACCAAACCTCACTCTAATACTATCGTCATCCAAATAAAACGGGACAGTGTAAATAAAGATATTCCCGGCAGGTTATATTCTCTAACAAGCAAGGCAGCATTAATAGGCAGTCTAAGTATAACACAAAGGTGATCATATACATAAATATGGATAAACCACTAAACATGCATAGCTTTGCAAAATGATAGGGTCATAACCTATTTTGATAAACGTATTAACAAATTTAATAAAGATTGTATGAACACAGTAATTATCACCAAAGATCAATATAGAGATGAGATTTTAATAATTATTTAGTAAATAGAGAGATGTAATCAAGTAAAGAAGCGACAGTATCAGAAATGTTAGCTTGGTTAAAGTAGATATAAAATCGAAAAGGAGGAGTAGCATTCACGGACGACATTCAACCACAAACTCACTCAGAAACAAGGAACAACTTTAATGATGAATAAAAAGCAAGATAAGACATCACAAACACCAAACGGGTTGACATAATAATAGGGCTACCGCCTTGGAACAGTCAGTGGCAAAAGAAAGCAGCTGGGGTGTGGGGGATGGGTTACATCAGGTTCTATGGTGCACCAAACCTCACTCTTATCCTATTGTCAAAGTTAAAGTTCTTTAGAGTAGAGTAGTAAACGTAGTAAAAGAGAAAGAATTGTCAATGTTCAATATGTCATCCAGATACCTAGAGGTGACATTAACAGCTTCAGTTGTTGATTATCTCGTGAAAGGCTCATTGACTGCATGAAATCTCTTGCCTAACAATGCAAAAAGAAATCTGAGACAAGGGGTGCACAATTCTTACTCATAAAGGATACCATTTATTTCATAAACGGCAGTTCCATACTTGACGAAAATATTATCTAATAGGAAAATAAGTGCTTCTTAGCAAGTCAACATAGTGTAATTATTTATACTGGCGTTAGCATGGTTAGTAAACGAAATTGAGAACCGAGATATTTGCACGGATTTGTCAATATTGTAGGGTACATGTATTTTGTTAGTCAATCTGCTTTCAACACTTTTTATGGCACTAGTCTGAAATAAATGCAGTTTTTACCATGTACTTTTACTTCACCCACTAATGCAAAAATTGTCGTTTGAAAAGGTATGTCGCCTAAAAACACTGAACATATTGTCTAATTCTAACGTATTAACTGCATAAACATGCATAAACATTGGTTATTTATACAACTTAAACCACGATGAAAGACATAAACACTGAGTTTAATTATCGACAGTATCTTTAACATTGTTTAACCTAAATAATTACACAATCTGTTAATTCAATATGTATACTGTTTGTATGATATCAACTATAATAAAACGACTGTGATTTTATTCTTACAGTTAATAAGGCAACACAATTACTATTTGTCAAATGGATTGCGTAAGAATTAGTAGTACATGTACTAAACGTAGTACATGTACTTAATGCAAATTAATTGATGTTCATTACATAGACAATAGTCATTTGGATAGGCAATTCTACTTATTGACACACTGCTGACACGTAACTTTTTCTTATCCTGTAAGAAGTACTGAACTATGAACAAAGTATTGTTGTGAACGGAACAGATTTTCCAAGGTTCATAACTGGTACATTTGTTCATCACATCGCAGAAAATGTAGCTCACAATACCAGAACCATTGATGGTATTGACACGTTTGATGATATGGGTATTACTACAACAGTCACCCTGGAGTAAAATACAAAAAAACCTGCTCCTAAGGTAGCGATTAAAATGGAAAATGTAAATCATGCCTGTAGAATTAATATAAATATCCCAAAAACATGTCCAAACTTTTCAGCGAATAAACTTAAATATGAACACATTTTAGACCTTCATAAACTAGAAGAAAATCTAATACAGACCGTCTCTAGTTAAAGTCATTGTGAATGTCTCCCTCATAGACGTTAGTCCCACATCCATATGCGCTACTATGTACGTTGCAATAAGATAACGTGTGACCCCGATACATACATTTGACTAACCCTTGTGCATGACAGCTAGAGAAATCAACCTGAACGAACATACACAAAGAGATTTAATAACACGTTTTAATGTTTTGCGCGTCATATGCATACCATCTTTGGGATGCTCAAATTGCTGTACTATTGACTTTTCATAGAGCGTTATTATTCATGAATATAGAAATTCAGATAACTATTATTGTGTATGGGAATCATTAAAACGCTCTAATACTGTTTTGATGTTTGACCTAATTAGAGATTCCATATACTGCAGTGCAGAGTGAAGCGTGAATTTGCTGTATCCCTCGTGTATGGAGATAGTTAATTGCGAATTCCATTTTCTGTATATGTTTTTGAGTCGATGTGAAATACATTTTGTTCTAATAAAATTCCAAGGAAGTGTTGTATAGATGTATGTTTTTTTAATAGGGAGCATAAAGGTGATTAAGACCGCACTGCTCAAATTTGCAATATTCGGGAGGCGTTTCATGAAAGTAATGTATTGCTGGAAGAGTCTGACGTCATAGCCTCTCTCTCATATTCATTTTGATGTTGATGGGGCCATTTTTTCACACAAATTGAAATCAAAGAGAGCTTTTGACGTTGTGCAATTAGGCGTATACAATTTATCGTAAGTAGAATATGGGTTGTATTGTGCAGAAAGTGTACACGGTCGACTGTTGTACGTGTCAATAAAGTTTGCAGACGCAGTTGATGAGTGCCAGAGCGGTTTGTTATTGTTTGTCAACTTTGTGTTTGCATAGCGTGACGTAGTTTACTGCGCTTGATGACATAACTTGTTTGTCATTCAATTACCACGATTAAAATAATCGGGTGAAAAGTCGGAAGGTAGCCTGTGTGCACAAACATGCCCCTTACATTTCTAGTTGTTGTTTGCGCATTTGGAAAGCGTTAGTAGCTATACTAAAATAACAAAACACCCTCGGAAGATTTCATTTACCGCCATTTTTTACTGTTTGGCGCGTTATGTTGTTTCAGCGATTCAGCGAAGTGAATCGTCGTATTAAACGCATGTATTGTTATTTGCAAAATGTAACAGTAAAATGTGATTTAATTGGAGTTTGTGTGTATATGCGTTGAAGTGAGGTATAAAATTGTCGTATATTTCGTTTGTAGCGGGAGTAAAGTTATCAGAATAGAATAGAATATCTCCATTGAGAAACAATATTGAAGTTCAGTGACTTCCATTCAGTGCAAAGTGAGCACGAGTTGGACACCTTTTACAAAGAAGACCCGGATCCTACATGTTAAAGGATGAGTTGATCTCTATGCTTATTTCTTGTACTGGTTCAGTGGTTGTACCAAGAGAAAGTGCGTGGTCTGCCTCCACCACAGAAAAATCATATATAACCTTACATGTGTTGAAAATGACGAGCTAGACATGTTTGATTGTGTCCGACAGGTGTCGCTGAAGATTGACCTGAGTGATTCTTGCGCACGGCATGTCGGTTATCAATGGCGGTGTAAACAATAATAACGTCTGCTGCGTGTTATTTTCGGGACGACTGGCCACTATTTTGTAATTTTGACAAGTTTCTATATACGTACCCATGTCACATCCATAATTAGACAAATATCTGTCACACGTTGACCGATAACATTTATTAAATAGTTTGTCTCCACCTTGTGATTAGCTCGTGGCAAATTAGCGTAATACCTACTTAAAAATCGAAAATGAAAGTACTTCAAAAGTCATGAAAGAGAAAGTGTTATGTTTAGACAGTAAAATGATGGTAAATCAAAGCATTAGGTTTCACTTATTAAACTACGAACTTTTGTGTTTGTACAAACAAATAACTTGTTACAAAATGTTTTATAAACAATTCATTGAAGTATAAAGTAATCCAGTGGCCGTTATGCGTATGTAGACAAAAGCCATATTTTGCTCGGTAATGCAGAGGCCTATCGTCAGTTGTGACGTAGCCGGTGTATGCATAGTATGAGACGTATTCCTGTTGGTATATGCTGCAATGAATATCGGGCTGTGAGGGTTCGCCTTTGTAGTTTGTCATGATTAATAAAATGACCAACTTCATGTATAACATGTATATTGACTGCTTATTGCTTATAATATATTGACACAGTTTGAATGATTTCCTTTCCAGTGTTGTGATACCTCGCTTTGCAGCGTGTTGCAGGTTGTTTGCTTTTCCGCAAGTTTTGCAGAGATGGTGTAGCGGTAAACGAAGGTCTTTGTCAGGTTAGTATTACGTATGTAGTTTGCTGGGTGGCAGATGTGTGTTGCACTTGTGTGTTTAGATAAAGGTCTGTATGGCTAATATGTATTAACACCTACAATTGTTCATGGTTGAGGCACACGAGATGTGAAGCCGCATCATCTGGCTCATTTCCCTTTGTGGTTGCTATTGAAATATACCCTAATTTGATATTTTGTGGATATTGTTTAATAGACTGTACACTTTTGCATCTTCATAAGTCTTCGAATTTACCGGTAGTACATGTAACAAAACAGATACTGTTGGCATGTCTTTTTTTTCTGGGTTTAGCAAACTTTATGTCCTGTGCCCTGTTTCACATGATGTTTTGGTTCGTATTTCCAGTGTACACGTATCCTGCTTTGTTGTGAGTCCTGCTACAGGTGTTCAGAAACAGCAGCTGTGAGTGAAGACCTCCCAGGTTAGTATTTCGCACTGGAGTACATTGTGATGTGCTGATTTTGGCGTTATGACATTCCCTACATTATCTCTCACTTGCAAGTGGTAACCAATGGAAATACATACTCTGAACCATACCTGTCATGTCAATATGTGCATATCGATTATGCGTTAAAATAGACCTTGTATCACCAGAGTTCTGGCTCCGGTTTTGTAAAACCTCGTAGTCCTAGTTTGTGTGTCAATCTCCTCACACAGTCTTCAGGCTTTTTTTTTAACCATTCAGGATGTCTACGAATAAAGTTCAGATATGCATATTGATTCCACATGAAAAATTACTAAGTAATACCTCAGCTTTTCTTGATTGTTGCCTTGGGCATCTGTGTTCCGTAAACAATTATTTTTTCATTGACACTATTTAAAGAGAAGAAGATGGGAACTATTTCCTTGTAGGTGAGGGTATTGAAATACCACAAGACCATGTACACAGTAATGTGATTGCTTTTGTTTGAATGGGTATTGGTATCATTCGCAAATAGGTGAAGAAAACAACACGATATGTAACCTTATATGTGTTGCAATTGACGTAAGACACGTACAAGCAAACACACATTTAGTATCCTCACTTTTACATTCATTATGAAGCGCCATAGGGACATTGTTCTGTTCTATGGTTAAGGTAAAAGTCAGTGGATTTAGGCATAACAAAACATATACTGTTGCCATGTTAAACTTCCTTAAGTTCCTCCCATTATGTCTTGTGCACTTGTTTACATGTTGTCTCGGTTTGTTATTTGCAGTGTAAACAGATTCTGCATTGTTGTGTGTCCCACTTGAGGTGTTCAGAGACAGCTGCAGTGGCTGAAGGCATTTGCCAGGTTAGTATTTCACACTTTGGTAATTTGTGATGAATTTGTGTGAGCGGTGTTTGCTTTGTATATTTCAGGAACATGACCCGTATCCAGTGTTCTCCCCAGGCTATTAAGGCATATCACATTTAACATCCCTTCACAGCCAAAAGGCATTTGCAACATGCCTTAATTTTGAAATGACGTGTAACACATTTTAATTATTTCATTTTGGTTTAGCTTAAATAAGTTTAAAACACATTATACAGAATCACCAGCTATTTATTATATAGATCAAATATCTTTCTGACAAACTACCCATACATATAGGGGCAGGCTTAAGGATACACTCTGAAGCATATTTTGTCTGATAAAAATGACATGCCTTGAGAAATTCCTTGGGAGAACACTGCATACCGTTACATTCAGGAATTTGTGGGATTTTCCATGGAAATGGGCAAGTGAAGTAAAACATGCAATAATTGTGGCATTAATACATTTCACAGTGCACTTAACAATAATCAAGTAGGACATTTCACAGAGCTATGTTTTCTGCCGCATTCGAAAAAAACATGTACTTTTGGGAATTAGTGTCTTCATACAAACAGTATGAAAATGCGGTTGTGCTGGTCATTCTACTCTTGTTTCTTTTACCGAAAATATTCGCCGCAATTAGACCCCTTTGCCATCGAAATAGTATATTCCCCCCCACACCCCTCCCCCTCCCCCCACTTCTCCCCCCACTTCTTCTTCGAGCAAAATAACTAACAAAAAAACAGGGATCACTCATTGTCCGTCGTCGTCGTTAAGTTTGCTTCAGACGACCTCCTCAGACATTGCGAGGCCAACTTTGACCATTACTCACATGGATGATCCTTATATGAATGCTTTTCATAGAGCGTTAGTATTCATGAATATAGAAATTCAGATAACTATTACTGTGTATGGAAACCATTAGAACGCTCTAATACTGTGATGATGTTTGACCTAATTCGAGATTCCATATACTGCATATAGTGCACAGTGAAGCGTGAATTTGCTGTACCCCTCGTGTATGGAGATAGTTAATTGCGAACTCCAAGGAAGATTTATATAGATGTACATGTTTTTTTATAGTGACCATAAACTTGATTTAGACCTCACTGCACAGATCACCAATACTCTGGAGGCGTTTCATGAAAGTAATGTGTTACTGGAAGAGCCTGACGCCATAGCATTCCATTTCCGTTTTGATGCGGCCATTCCTCCATTTTGTTTTCTTTTGTGCAGCGAGAGTGCTCCAGTTAGGACGAAACAATTTATCGTAAGTAGAATATGTGCAAGTTTACACTCTCCACTGTCATACGTGTCTATAAAGTTAGCTCACATTTTCAGTTTATGAACGTTTTGTGTACGTGTATTGTTTGCGTTGTCACGGATTGACCTACATGAAATTAGTCTTGATCATGTTCGACGCCTGATAATTTTGTAAACCTCATTTCAACAATTTACAAAAAAGGTGATCCAAATAACTGCGATAACTAGAGGTATTAGTATTATAAGCTGTTTAGGTAAACTTTTCACTTCTCTATTGCGATCAAGATTATATAACCATTTAGAAGACAAACAGTTTTTTAATCCATATCAGGCTGGCTTTAGACCTGACCATAGAACTGCGGACCATATTTTTGGTATTAAAACTATAATTAATAAATACTTGTATAACAAGAAAAAGCCAATTTACTGCTGCTTTGTTCATTTCACCAAGGCATTTGATACTGTTTGGAGGGAGGCACTATTCTACAAAATCTCTCAAGCAGGGATCGGTGGATAATTTTTCAATCTTCTAACTCACATGTACACACACACACAATTTAGAATTAAACGAACATCATCAATGGGTATCAAAACAGAAGCAAAGAGAGGAGTGAAACAGGGCGATGGCTGACCCACTACTGTTTAATATTTACATAAATGATATTACGGATACTTTTGATTCCAGACTCACTGACCCTATACAACTAAACGAGATCAATTTCAACTGCTTACTTTACGCAGATGATCTTCTCTTACTTTCCGAATCCCCAAATGGTCTCCAACACAGTATAGACGCATTGTCTGAATATTGCCAAAAGTGGAAACTTGAAGTTAACATTAACAAAACTAAGATAATGATCTTTAATAAAAGAACACTTAAAGAAAAATACTTAAAGCACTTCAGCTTTAGAAACAATGTAATAGAAATAGTTGACTCATTCCAATATCTTGGCATCACATTACACTACACAGGAGATTTCAAACAAGCTGCAGAACAATTACATGTACAGCTGAAAGCAAGCAAAGCTTCATTCGCTTTAAGAAGCAAACTTAAACGACTAAAATATTTACCAGTCAAAATGAAGCTCAAACTTTTTGACTACATGATTGTACCAATACTTACTTATGGCAGTGAGATCTGGATATCTGATTACAAACCAGATTTTATGAATGACAACTCGGCTTTCGAGAAATTACATGTTAAGTACTGTAAATACATTCTTGGTGTACATAGCAAAACTACAAATATTGCTTGTCGGGCAGAGCTTGGCAGATACCCTATGCTCGTAGTCATACTTAAAAACGTTTAATTACTACAATAGACTTAAACAACTCCCTTCGAATAGAATTTTACTAAAAAATGCTTTTGTAGCAGATCAAAGTAACTATACAACATCCTGTAAATCTTGGTGCGGTACTCTCCTCAAATGAAACCAGATATAAATTATACATTAGATTCTGATAGTTTGGTTTTCGAAAAAAAGATCAAAGATTATTTCCAAAACATATTTAAAGAAATAATGAAAAAACTAAAGCATGTTACGGATACGAAATTAACATGATCCTGTAATCTATACACATGTTTCAATCGAGCATGATATTTAGATATTCTCCCTAAAAAACAGCACCGCTCTTATATTACAAAACTGAGAACAAGTGCTCATTATCTAAATACCGAAATCGGCAGATATAAAATCCCAAAACTCCCAAGAGAAAATAGGTACTGCCCTTTCTGCAAAAACAGAGTAGAAACTGAACAACATTTAATTTAGAATGCCCACTATATAACAATGATAGGAACACTACAATTAATAGTGTGTTTACCTCTTCACAGAGAGAGAGTACCACACAGGATCAGTTTAATCTTGTGTTAACTGTGTTAAATCCCTTAACTTTTATTAAAGGTTTAGCAACAAGTAACTTTGTACTTAAGTCCCTTCAACTACGAACTGAAATTAATTACTTATACTGGTAACTTGTCTTAGACGATTAATATTAATATGCCAAGTATGTAATTTTAATTACAATTTACTTTGAATCTTCCCCTTCAATTCCCACATAAATTCAATCGTCTTATACAAATAATGCATCCTGTTACTAACGTATAAACCGTGGCTTGTCATTTTAGAGTATGAGTTTATATGTGTTGGCAACTATTGTTAAATAAAACAGGACACTCTAATGTGGGATTATGTCAAGTAAGTTAAAATTGAATCAAAAATGTTTAACAACAAAATGTGTTAACTATTTTTTGCCATACACATAGGTAAAAATTGAATGCCGCCACCCCATGCACCCTCTCCAAGTCCCTAATGGTATTCATATAAGACAGTAACCCTGCTGCCTCCTCAGGGAAACGTTTAATATATATGTCCATGTATATTGTAAAAGCTGACAACCATTTGCCGATGGACATATTTCGCCCGTCTCCTTTGGGCGCAACAGACACCTGGTGACCAGCTGAAGAGAACTTAACTGTGATCTCTTCATTGTCAAATCGTTTATTTAAAAGAGAAGCAAGGTCTGTGAACTCGCGGTTCCAGATTGCGTTTTTAGTTTTTTCAGGTACCAGTGCTCCAGGTGACAAAGTGACACAATGCGCGTGTAGAACGGGTGTTATAGTACCTTGTACTTGTAGCGACTGTCCAGGCATGGATGTGGTCTTATTAGTGAATAGGGCTTGTTGCACTTGCTGCGAGACGTCTCCCGTAGCAGAGATACTTTGCTCTGTCATAGATTCACCTACAGTGGCTACTGCACTTGTTGTTACTGGTTGAGCAGGTGGTATCACGCCCGTTGCTCGAGCGCTATCAAAACTGCCTCTACAATGGCCGCATGGTCATTAACCCCATCAGTTGTATTGCGATCATTGGGAGCTGGCACAGGTGGTATGGTTTCCGGTGGCTGCACTGTTAGACTATTTTGACCGGCCTCCTTTCTCTTTTTGGGGTTTATGTCCTTTTGCTGAATCCTAGCTGACCGCTTTGGAGGCATACCTGGAAATGTATTATGAATTAAATTTAATTTAAGTTAGCTACTAACCCCAGTTTAAAACTTTCTAACTTCCTTCCTAAAGAAGAATATGATACTTTCAACCAATAACTAGTTGTATGAACTATTTTAAATTATTTTAACTCTTTTAATTAGGGCGTCAGAAGTGTACGCCGAATAATAGCTTGAAACATTGGAAACAAATACATGATAAACCGTACCTATAAATACATATAGTACTTTAATGGAAAATGCAAAATCAGTAATCATAATCGTACCATAAAGAGGAAATAGTGTTCCATAAATTGAAATTTGCATCTGTGTACTCAACCTTGAATACATAATCCATAATAAAGTTCTGAGGCTAACTTATGAGTATCAAGCAACCGAGAATCAAACTTTATTGCACAATGTATTTTACATAAAACTACAAATAGAATAATGTATACAAATACATTTAATACAAATGAATAGTTATTAACCTACAAATACATGTAAGTCTAACTTGCAATAAAAACAACCGTGTATCATTGTGCATAATCCGCAAGTCCAACGTCGAGAATCGAATAGCTTAATTTCACAATGTAGTTTAATATAAACTACAAATTTAATAATGTATACAAATACATGTAATACAATATTAAATGTTATTAACCTACAAATACATGTAGGTCTAACTTTGAAATACAACAACCGTGTATCATTGTGCATAATCTGCAAATCCAACGTCGAGAATCGAATAGTTTAATTTCACAATGTAGTCTACGTAAACTACACATTTAATAATGTATACAAATACATGTAATACACAATTTATAGTTAATAACCTACAAATACATGTAGGTCTAACTTTGCAATAAAAACAACAATGTGTCATTGTGCAAATCCAAATTCGAAAATCGATAGCCTAGATTTCACAATGTAGTTTACATAAACTACAAATTTATTAATGTATACAAATACATGTAATACAATATGAATAGTTATTAACCTACAAATACATGTAGGTCTCACTTGGCGGTAAAACAATATATATATATATATATTTATTTATTTTTTTATTTATTTATTTATCCTTTTTTTTTTATTTTTTTTTTTTCTTTTTTTTTTTTTTTTTTTTTTTTTTTTTTTTTTTTTACCTTATTTATTCCATCGGATCACACGAATTACACAATCTCTGACACTCCTGATGTATTTTGGATATCCAATTTCGTTAGACAAATGTATGCCGTCGCTATTGAAAATGTACTCCGTACAGTTCCACAAACCCCTATGCTTCCAATAAAAAATTGGTAGGTCCGCAGTAGTTACAAGGTTCTGAATAGCAACATTGGCCCGAATAACATGAGAATTGTACTCTGGATATGGCACCTTATCCCTGTGCAAAACCTGCAAGATGGCTACCTTCTTTACATTTAATCCGATGACGATATATGAAGCATAGCTCAAAATGTCTAGTGCAAATTGTTCTGGTGAGTATAATGGACTGCATAAATCATTTGAACCTAAATCTAGCAACACGATATCACGTCCTTCCAGATCACAATCTCTAGAGTGCAGTCCCCTACTTTGTTGCAATTTAAGTCCCCCTAAACCGTAACAGCTGACATTAACTGCATTCCACGTCAGCTCTAAGTTGAAATATTCAGCACTCTTAACTAATAATTGTTCAAGTCGATGCACGAAACTATGTCCCCAAATCACAACATGCACCGCCATTTTGCGAATAACTCGAGTTTTTACACACGCCGTAATTTAATACACAGCATCTTCATGCCGCAGTTTTAGTTATCCCCTGACCTCGGCCGCAACAACTTCGCACTATTTATAGTACACTTAACCTACTTCCCAGCATCTGCTACGCTGTTTTAGTTATCCAGTCTCCGGGTCCTTAACTGCGCTTATCTCAGTAGCACGCCTTTGCAACACAATCTACGCTTATTAACAAACCAACAACATTTAACCTTGATGTAGTAATAAACCAAACAACAATATACAATACTGAATAATCAAAAAAAATAATGCTATTATATTTTCGTGCCGGCGTAAATCGCTATGACCGAAACCGAACAAACCCGTACAGTAGCCTGCTCTGAATTTTACTTTTAATCGAGGCAATAATCAAAATATAAAAGTTCTACATGCGATCTTTTTGCACATATCCCGGGCAAATAGATTCAGTTTATCATAGCTCTACATACATATATATCCAGGAGTTTATTTAAACATTATTACCAAATATTCCTTGATATTTTGGTATCTTTCCAAAATTATGTCAATGCCTCGTCAATACCTCGTGTGTTCCAGCGCAGCTATACGATACGGAATCCTGTTAGGGCCATCGCGATCTCGCGTTTTCAATTTCGCGAGAATGCGAGATTGCGAAATAAATTTCGCATTCTCGTCCTATTCTACCTTGAAAAAAACGCAAAGTTTGTAATCCAAACATCGTGCAAACCTCGCGATTTTATCACGTTATCATTTGGACGAGATTGCGAGAATGCGAAATAAATCTCGCATTCTCGCCGTATTCTACAATGAAAAAATACGCGAGATTTGCAATCAAACTTCGTGCAAACCTCGCGATTTTATATCGGCATATTGTACAATGAAAAAAACGCGAGGATTGCAAATCAAACGTCGTGCAAACCTCGCGATTTTATTCTTATTAGATTACGAGAATAAGAAATATGTTTTCTTGTTTTTGCCCACTGGTACATCGAGAAAAAACGAGATGTTTGCTAACCCAAACTGCGCGTAATTCTCGCGTTTTTTTCATCGTACGATACGCCGATATAAAAGCGCGAGGTTTGCACGAAGTTTGATTTGCAAATCTCTCGTATTTTTTATTGTAGAATACGGCGAGAATGCGAGATTTATTTCGCATTCTCGCAATCTCGTCCAAATTAAAACGTGATAAAATCGCGAGGTTTGCACGATGTTTGGCTTACAAACTTCGCGTTATTTTCAAGGTAGAATAGGACGAGAATGCGAAATTTATTTCGCAGTCTCGCAATCTCGCGAAATTGAAAACGCGAGATCGCGATGGCCCTAACAGGATTCCGTAATACGAACATGTAAAACATGCTGTAGAATAACAGCAAAATAGCAGCAACAAAACAGTATAAAAATGTACTTAACTGAAAACACCGTTCCTCGAATAATCCGCGACAATATCCTTCGGAACAACTTCGCTTTAACTTCGTAAAACGAAAATTTCTTTTAGCAAAACTTTGCTTAGCTTTGTAAAGTAATGGCGTCGGTAACGAGCAGGTCGGACTGATTCTGAGATTCTGCTGGGGTGATACCTTCTGGCAGGGGTCATCACAAAACACTTAAGCTAGGGGGCGACTCAAATAATTTTATCTGCGCTAAACAACATTTGTATCTTTACTCTTATATGTCTGTACATTGTGTGGAATACGCTATGATATGATTGGCTTTCTGAATAAACGTTGAATTGAATTGAATTGTAAACAAGCAAGCGTTGCAGATGATCTAGACTACGTAAAATGATAACTTATTTGTTATTCATTCTGCATGTTTAAATATTCGAGTGAACAATTGGAAGGTTGTGTGTGCATAAACATTCCCTAACGTTTCTAGTCGTCGTTTGCATATTTGGTAATCTGTAGTATCTAAACTAAAAGAAGAACAAAATACCTAGACGGAGACGTGAGAATCATGGCTGTTGTGGTAGTCAGGGTCGTATACCGAATGTGTCTAGGATAGTTGTGTATGACCTCATGTTTCAGGAGACTTCCAGACCTATTTTTCTTGAATGTTTATCTTTCGAAACATCTTGTGCTCTTTTGTTTTCATATAATTTTGGAAACTTAACCCTGCGGTCGCCAAGTGTTAGGCATTCTTGACTCGAGTCCCAGAAATCACGTGTTTGATTTCCAGTGGGGTCACATCCCGGATTTTTCAAACAAACTCCCGCAGTATCTTACTTGGGCATGGTACTGTGAATATAGGTCATCCTTCGGAGGGATGTAAAGTAGCCTGTCCAGTGTACAGGGAGAACTATACCCTGTGCAATATCTCTCTGAACTTCTGTGTTAAGCAGTGATACAAAACCAGGGCCCTATATGAATTATATAGAGATTATTTAACTGCTGGGATCGATTACAGAAAAATCCTTCACAAGAGGTAGGCGTGTGGTTCTTTTCACGAACGAGCGCATGCGAGTGAGTGAAAAAACAAAACAGTCTACCATTAAGTGAAGGATTACCCATAATCGATCCCAGCAGTTAAATAATCTATTTATTACATATTAAATTACGTTTTTGCAAAACAAATATTCGCTTTATTGAACGTTATCGGCGGGTGACGTCGATGTCAGCAACACTTTATTGACGTCACGACTCAACGTCGCAACGTTAGTTATTACTGTGTTCTGAGTTAGCAACGTTAGTTATTGTGTTCTGAGTTAGTTATTAATATTTAGCGATAATGAATATTCTTGACACCTGCGCCTCTTTTCGCCATGTTGACGACGTTTAGAGAAAGTTGAGTGCTTCGGTGATGCCGAATAATTAAAAATAGACTGAATACAACATTTTTGGATTTACTTTCGAGTGAAAAAAATTACACTTGATAACCAGTCACATTTAACCAATCTCAATGGCTCGCTTATTTGAGAATTGACTGGAAACGGCGATGCATTCCGTTTGATATTGGCCGTCTTCACGGTAATGGATAAAATATTATACGCTGACAAAAACTGTTATTTTGCGTAATTAATTTGTTAAACGTAATTGGTACGCACCCATTAAGTAATTTAATTGTGTATTTAGGGAGTTTTAACTGGGAATTTACGCAAATACGTTGCTTATCTGTAGCTCTGTTCTGTGACGTTTTATGTCGTAGAACTATACCTGATGTATACCAAGCCTAGTTGCACTGCCATTGTTGTGTACTGGTTAATGATATTGAGTTCTTTAAAGTTTGAATACACAAACTTTGTCACATTTCTGTTTTCTTGATACAATCGGGAAAAAAATAGTGTTGTGTAGCCTCTCCAAGTGTGGAATCCCGGTGATTTATAAAAATAAAGGTGTACGTCAATTGATATTCCATACTTTATGTAAGCAGGGGTGTAAAATTCCACTCGCCCGCTCGCGACTTTTTGCACTATACAAATTAAGTTAAACTATCGTTCAAACACGATGTTGCAAGATTTGCAAGATTTCAGATCTGGATCATTTCCGACGGGTAATTTTGTTCCGTATTGTCGTTTGCAGGACCCAGATTAAGATATCAGGTGTTTGTTTGTTAACAGGTAACCTACGCGTCATATAGACTGTCATTCAATTCACGCTAAAATCAATTGGAGTGTGATGCAATATATCGCTAACCAGTCAGACTGGTTGTTTTTTTATATCGACACGGTAAACATGGCGTATAAACAAGCAGACATCAGGTCGCTGGTCGGAAAGTCTGCGTCAGCGACTGCAAGCGAATTCGGCCTGAGTGTCGGCGAATCAGAACGGGTATGGCGGAACAACAAGCGTTCCCAACCGCTATTAATTAGTTCTGGCGTCTATTATTGTTCCAATGGAGACAAAATACTGAAGAGAAAGTTCAGCAGAATGTTGTTGTTGTAGAAGTTAATTCTCCGCTCTTTTTTTTTGTACACTCACCGACGAATGTCCGCGTGGAAGGGAATAAATCTTAATGACAGTTGCCTTTGACAGTGTATGAGGACAGGTTGCAGACCATAATATTAAATGTGTTGTCAGATAATATGGCGCTTTCTTTATTTGCATAACAATAAAATATCCACATACTGCCTGTCAGCTACTACAGTATCTGTAAGTACACAAATGTACTTATTGTAACTTACTATAGTGGTGAAGATAATGTTCAGGTTATATGCTGCAGGGCGAGTGGTAAATTGGTAAGGGCGAGTAGCTTTTTGCTTCCACTAGTCCTGCAGGCGAGTGGATTTTTCTAAATTTCTACACCCCTGGTAAGCCTAGCCTTGCGCTAAGATTTTCAACCCAATAGCCAAATATGGCTAAAGCCTTAAAAATTCCTTTAGCCAGATTAGAATGTCTTTAGCAAGAGACTTTTGCTGAGATATTTTTAAACTAATTGAAGGCGCTAAAACTTTGCGTTTGCGTACAAATCAATAGTAAGTTAAAAGAGTATGCTTTATTAACCTATAGGGTATCAATATTTTCACATCATATGCATTCTGCTTTAGTGCTTATAATTACATGTTGAGTTGTACAATATTCAAAACTTTTTAAAAATTGTATTTAATGTAATTTAATTTTAATTTTTAAAAATTGTAAAGACTGAAATTTAAAAAAGGACAGAATGAATGCATGCATATAATAAGAAAATACAAAAATGCAGACTCTTGTCACCATTTAGTATTTTCATTAAATGCATTTCAATATGCTAACTTTCAGAGAAATAAAATAAATAGCAATATATTTAAAAAATGTAAGGCTAAACTGAGGCATATACAACAAGTTCAACTAACACACGAGTTCCAAAGAAGCTAGAAAGATCGCGCTGCTAATTCAGAAATGCTACATGCACCAGTATTTTTAGTAATCGCACCTTTTGTATTGTTTCATGTTGATTGAACAATCAACCATAACATGAACCCAATTCAGAAACAGCTGATCAAACACCGGTTCACACTTGCCATTGTTCCAGTTTACGCTACCGTGTGTACAACTAACTTGTAGGCACTTAAAGGAACACATGGCAATCTTGCAGTATTTAAAATGTGTGTCTCAATTTATATATCCAGTATCATTTTTACTTTTACCCTGGTTACATTTAAATAAATAAAATTTAGGTATTCACTATTTCGTCTTATTATACTATAAGTTTAAATATATTACTGGTGCAATAATATAAAAAAATAATAATATGCAAAAACAAATGGCTTAATACAATTCTTATAATTAACATTAATGATTGAACAAATGCAATTTATGTAGAAAAACTAACGGAAGAATGCTAGTTTTTAAAAGTTCAAAATCTCCGACGGACTGAGTATCTCTGGCTAATTCGTAAGCAAACATTTTCAAACTTTCTGTTTTGATCAGCCATTTTGGTCGCTAGAGGGCGCCACATTTGATGTTTTACTCGGCTCGATCACACAGTTAAATCTGTGGATAATGTTGAGCGGTGGGACACAAACCAGTTGGTTGACAACAAGAGGCGGAACAGTGGGCGGAGTCTATCGCACCGACAATTTGACAGTGGTTTTCAATAAACGCTGCCATGATAAGTTTTTCGATCTAAATTGATTGTCACTAATTAGCTAAAACACTCAGCGGGATAGAGGCTTATAAACAGTGAAAGACTTTGTGAATTAGAATTTGGGATTTTCCGAGATCTTTTAGACAAAATCGGTCGGAAATTTGGATTCGCCAGACCGCCCATGTCTGGCGAATTTGGTTTGTATTTCTTACGGTTTTCATTCGCCAGTTTAGGTTACTTTTCGCCTATGGCGATTTGGCGAATGGTTAATGCGGGCCTAGTAAGCCAATAAAAATTAACCATTGGTATTCGTGAACAATCATGAAATGTGAACCCCAAATTGTACTTTTTGTTTTCGATCGCTGTAAAATATGTTGACGATTTTAGCCAATATTTACGGATAAAACTCGCAATGTTCCGTCGTATGTGCAAGCGTCTCATTAATCGAATCGATGAAGCATGTCGTCTGAGAACAAGTTAAATGTCGACACTAAATTTCCTTCATAGGAGGGAGAACGGTTTAAAAAACAGCGGGTTAAAGTCAATACTTGTCAAAAAAAATAAACTAACATCTTCTGTGGTGTCTCATATTAGTACTGCGAACAATTTAACGTTTTTGCAACAACGGTGTCGGACAAACACTGGTATAAATTAATTGTCCTTGAAAACAGTGGGAAAACCTGGAAAAGACCATGAGTTTTGTTCTCAAAAAAACAGTGGGAACCCTGTATTACACTCACTTTGTACATACTAGTTCTCCTGCTACCCTGGCTGGCATTCAACAACTAGTGGCCTATATCATTGCCATGTGCCAGTTGAATGATTGCTGAAAACGTGTTACGGTCCCCTGCACATTTAGCCAGTAGAGCATCCACAGACCCTTTCACCTCTAGTCTGCACAATATTTCCAATACTATAACACTTAGAGATACCACACTTGGTATGTGGATACATCTTGGGATAGCTGTGTGTCGCATACCAAAGTAAGGCCACTGTGACTTTGACCTTGACTTGTGACCTCTGTCATAGAAAATGCTTGTCCAGACCATATTTTCAATACTATAACACTAAGTCTTAGAGATAGAAAACTTGGTATTTGGATACATCTTGGGATAGCGGTGTGTCGCGTACCAGAATAAGGTAATTGTGACCTTGACCTGTGACCTCTGTCATAGAAAATGCTTGTCCGGACCATATTTCCAATGCAATAACACTTAGAGATACCAAACTTGGTATGTGGATACATCTTGGGATAGCGGTGTGTCGCGTACCAAAATAAGGTCACTGTGACCTCTGTCGTACCCCAAACATTGTGAGAAGCATCAGTATGAAGTGGAATTGCGCATTTACATGAAGTCATGGGGTATGCGTTTGCAAGGGTATTAATAACCTTAAGTGATAGTTTTAGTTTGACATTCTTTTGATCTACATCTTTATAAATTTCGCGTAGTTTTGTACACTCGTTTTGTGATGTCTGGGCGATCTGTGTAGTGTAAGGAAACACGCTTTTCTTTCGAGAACAGAGAGTCAAGTTCAAGTCTTGGCAAGGACTTGACACACTGAGTTGTACATACAATTTTGTTTTTCCACATCAGTAATGTTCTTTTTGTACAGCATGAACTTAAACATATGTACATTTGATAGTCATTCATCATATTATTACCGTATGTAAATTGTAATTATTCATACATATTCAGAGTGTGTTTTTGTCTCACCTTTTCGAAGAAAAAAAGAGACATATGTGTTGCTGTTCTGGCGGCGGCGTCAACATTCAAGTTTTGCGTTTAGATCATTTTCTCACAAACTGTATGCACTAGACCTTTCAAACTTTGCTTATAGTTGTATCGTGGGTGGTACATCGCAACGTAACAAAGCAAATGTGGAAGTGACCTTGACCCTCTAAGCAAAGGACAGATAACTTACTAATTTTTAGGTTCAACTTTTGCGTTTAGGTCACTTTTTCACAAACTGTATGCACTAGACCTTGCAAACTTTGCTTATAGTTGTATCTTGGGTGGTACATGGCAATGTGACAAAGCAAATGTGGAAGTGACCTTGACCCTTCAAGCAAAGGGCAGATAACTTTATAATTTTTAGGTTCAACTTTTGCGTTTAGGTCACTTTTCCACAAACTGTATGCACTATACCTTGCAAACTTTGCTTATAGTTGTATCTTGGTTGGTACATGGCAATGTGACAAAGCAAATGTGGAAGTGACCTTGATCCTTCAAGTAAAGGGCAGATTACTTAATAATTTTTAAGTTCAACTTTTGCGTTTAGGTCACTTTTTCACAAACTGTATGCACTAGACCTTGCAAACTTTGCTTATAGTTGTATCTTGGGTGGTACATGGCAGTGTGACAAAGCAAATGTGGAAGTGACCTTGACCCTCCAAGCAAAGGGCAGATAACTTAATAATTTTTAGGTTCAACTTTTGCGTTTAGGTCACTTTTTCACAAACTGTATGCACCAAGACCTTTCAAACGTTGCTTATAGTTGTATCTTGAGTGGTACATTGCAACGTGACTAAGCAAATGTGGATGTGACCTTCAGCATCCAAGCAAAGGGCAGATAACTTTAATTGTTACATTTACATCACTTTCTCATGAACAAGAATTATGCACTAGATGTTTTAAACTTAATTTATAGCTTAATCTTTAGAAGAAAACATATTCTATTTTGACATAGTTGTGTCTTGGGTAGTGCATCTTTTTTTTGGATGCCTGGATTTCATCTATGACCTTGACCTACTTTTTGGACCTGATGAGTTTTAGCTCTACCGGCCAAACGCCACATTTTTCAATCGATCTTTACCAAACTTTAACAGATTGTTAATATCAATGAAAGCTCGCACAAGTTCGAACACCAGCCAGATCGGACCAATAACAGCGGAGTTATGGCCCTTGGTTTAGTTAAAAATGCTATATGTTGCCTCGTTAATACGATCGGGCTTTCATTTTTCATCTGATCTTTACCAAACTTTACCAGATGTTTTGCCTGTTTTTATATTATTAGTATATATATATATATCCTGAAAGGAAAAAGAAACGCAGGGTGCGTATTTCCGCTATATATTGTATGTTTAATATGCTACTGCTAATCGAATGGTACAGGGCGACATTAGGCCTGTCCTTTTAGAAAGACGGTTTAAACAGCACTGAACACACCAATGGTTACCCCTTTAAAGTTTCAGTATCGTCAGAATGCGCATTTGGCTTAAGCAGGTGAGCAAACTTAGGCTTCAAATGTTGCAATCACTTAACATTAAATACAGTACTGAACTGGCTCAATTTTTCAAAGAGGAACTTCAGCATTTATGAATTTCTTGTTACAACGTGTACTGTGATTAAAACGTCTACAACATCACAGTTGTGTCTTTTCTCTAACTAACTGCACTTTTTTTTTTTACAAAACATCTTGGGATTTCCTTGGAATATATATGGAATTAAGTGTGCAGTATATGCAATATATAGCGGAAATACGCACCCTGCGTTTCTTTTTCCTTTCAGTATATATATATTTTATTTTTTTTTAATTTTTATTTTTTTTTAAATTTTCTTATTTCATTATTATTTGTTTAAAATTTTTTTTTTGGTCTTAACGCCGTGTTAGCAGGAAGCATTGCTGTGCCTATTGCATTTTATTTTCCAATTCGTTGATTTTTGATGGAGTTACGGCCCCTTGACATTTTTTTTTAATTTCTTGTCGGCGTTACTCCTCCATATATATGTATTATAGGGGTTCTGTTGTAATTTTCGTCTCACTCCGTTTCGCCCCAAATTACAACAGAAAACCCCTATAATACATATATAATAAATCACCATAAAATGGTGATTTACTTGATTTATTAAAACCTTTTTAAAATAGGGGTAGTGAAGATTGCAAGTTTAATTTTTTTTTATAAGTTATCAAAATTACATTCAATTATCAATTTTCTGATCTTGAATACAAAGGTGGTGGATTGTACTCATACACATTACTAAAACAATTTATTACACACTTTTTAGACTTTTTTGTAAGGTTGCCATTGCTTCCTTTCTTCCTTGTTCTACTAGTTCCTTTTTTTGAACTTCACTTATTTCAGCCTTTTTTTGTTTGGTGTCCTGTTTTAAACTATAATATTTATCGAACTCATCTAAAATCATCTTAAACTCTTGATCAGATATTTGTGCATCACTCAACGCTTTTAATATTAACTGCTTTATACTATTTAACTTAGCCTCTGCCAAAGTTTTTATTTCATGATGTTTTTGAGCTTTTACATTAAGCTTACGTCTGATAAAATTAATACAAACACCTGTAGCTCCACATACTATTGCTGCTATTTCCAAAGGTAACAAAACTGGAACAACAAATCCAATCCCAGCCATAATAACACCTGCAGATATTAAGGTAGTGTCAATTCCATCTGTAATATTAATATCACGTTTATATTTTTTATAAAGAGACTGACGTATATCTCGCTCTGTAATTAACTTTTTTTCAATTTCTGAAATCTTTTGTAATCTATAATTTTGTCCGTCTTCCACTGGCAACTCAGGATATATACTTGGTGCTGTCGGTTGCTTCATTTTTTTATTAATAAATAAAAAATTAAATTAATTCAATTAATAATGATGTCACCGTATTTACAGCGGTAGCAACCGGACAGGATTTTATGCAACGTGATTTGGTTAAGTTTTCAATCTTTGTTACTTTTAAGACTCCTCATGGTAATATTAACCAGGCGGATGGGGTAAGAGTTCCAAACAAACCTATAATTGTTGTTACGAGCACTGCGGTATAAATAGTAATATAATAAGAGATAATGTTGACCACTTGTAGTCTTCAAAAATATCTCATTTTCTAACATACTTGTAAACATAATCCCATACTTCCTCTAGCTCTACAGGTTCATACTCTACTGGTATTGGTATATATTCTTCTGGCTCCGATTCCATGTCTGGTTCTTGTTCTTCCATTTTTTTTCATCATATAATTATAACATTATATTTTTTAAAAAAAAAATAGTTCAAAGACTAAATTTTTAATATTAAATTATTAAACACATCTTTTAAGGCAAGCTCTCAATACCCAGTACACTAATTATCATACTGTTATACAATTTTGTATATAATATATTTGTTGTTGATACAAAAATCAAGCCAGCTCGTAGAATTAAATTCAATTAATTCAATTAATAATGATGCCACCGTATTTACAGCGGTAGCGTTAGCAACCTTGCATACAAAGTTAACAACAGAACCAGCACCAATCTCTAAAGGTTTATCAAAGTTATCATGATTGCGTGGGATGATGTGAAGCGTTATGCCATGATTTGGTTGTTCAACACCATTGACAGAAACTATTACAGTTACGTCACCAACTAATCGTTCATTTGCTAAACCTATTCCCATAATCCGTCCACGGCGTGTCATTACATGCCCCACATTTGATTCTGCCCCGCCGTTACCAAATGAGAGTATTCTATTCAATACAAGTGGGCCCTTAGCCTCCGCAAATATTGTTATAATCCCATATTTAAGATTATCAACTCTATCTCTCAAATGATTAAACTGGTCAACAAAAGGCACAACTTGCCCATGTAAATCTTGAACAATATTTATCAAAGCCTCTAAGTCTTCTGTTTTTTTAGGGCTTGTTGGTCCAAATATACTCAATGTTTTTTTTATAAAAATATATTTTTTAAATAATTTCTAAAACACAACTCATAGGCAAACCGTGATTATCTATTTTGTTGCCATGCTCATCTCTGACTTCTATTTTCAATTCAGTAATTGCACCATTTGTAAGACAGTGATATTCAGGATAAAAACGTGTATATACAATATCTCCAAACTGCTTATTTACCACAGGTATAACCCCTATAATAGTGCTTGGCGCACCATTGAAAAATTACTACTCGTATTAACTTGTTTCAGATGAACATATAGCTGTTTATAAGGAGCTAAATCAATTGAGTGATCTCCGACACGAATACCTTTTAACCATTTTCTGTCCTCGAATCCCAGCATTTTTGAAAGACCGCTTGATAATCGTGTCTCTATTGGCGTTTCTAAAATGGCTATAGCACTTTGGACAATAATGCCCAGGGTAATAATTTTATTTAGAAATTTAAAATGTTTTGCCAACTCTTCAAAGTTATAGAGTCCACCTGGTAAATGTTCTATTTTATCTGGGTTTTTTGTCTTTATGACTTCATGATTAATATTAAACCAACCAATAGTGTATGTAAAACTTTTTAATCCAACGCGCTAAGTTCCATTTCTATTATCGATAAACTGTTGTAAATTAATAGAGTTGTCTATGTTTGAAATTGTATGAAACATTTTTTTTAATATATATATATAAAAACACAAATAAAAATGATTTCTAAAGAATTCAAATATAACCCGGATGCTCACTATTCAAATACTTTTAGCAAGAAAGTGATAGATATAATAAATCAAAACATAGTCATTACATCAAACGGTAAAGGCTTTAAAGCATCATTTCCAAATGTCTTTGAAAAATACAAACTTCCATACGTCAAATCAGATGCTATAGTTCAAAGCTGGGGAACAGATTGGATGTTATTTTGGCAGAATCAGTTGAATTTTGCTATTTGGTTACGCGACAACTGGATGTGGTATTGATTTCAACAATCATCTAAAAGCTGATGCCTTGGTTGGTTCGTTATTTCGATTTAATGTCTACTACAGCTATAGAACCGTTTTATTACCGAGCACAAACTAGTTTGAAACGATAGCAAAACGAACTCAAAACGCGGCACAAAACAAACGCGTTTAACTGGGTTTCTGCAGATCAACCAATGAAAATTGAAGAAAAACGTTTCCAACGTTTTTTTCGACTGAAAACGGGTTTGTCTCATTTGGATTTTTTGCGTTTGTAAGTTTAGCCAATCTGGTTGCTGATATTTAGTTTGACCAATCAGAACTCGAAACGCCTAAACTGTAAACGGTGACTGAGCAAACGGTAAAAAACGGGTTTCTGCGTTTTTCCGTTTGACCAATGAGAATGCAGATCATTTAACCACTAAAACATTCCGTTGCGCTAAATAAATCTATATAATTATTTCGTAGCAGACGAATACTATTTTATATTAATGGCGATACTTTGTTAAGCTATACATGGTGTTGTATAAAGAATGAGTTGCATAGCTTTATGATACATGTATAATTATTTGCGTTATGTGATTAACACTAAGTGGATTGAATAAACAGCCGCCGCGCATGAAATGAATGACACGCTTACTGCGTGTGTGTGTACTAGGTGTTGTGTAATCATAATAACTGACACGCTGAACGGCGGAGTTGACCTTTCGTATTAAATATAAGGTGTTAAACAATTATACATGATTATATTGATCACGATTCGGTTCTTATAATACATTTAGTGCAAATCAAACGTAATGTTTAAAGAGTCAAACATACTTTATAGCTGGGACGTCATAGAGAGCCCTGTTTATATATACGGCTTTTATTGTGCTTACACAGCATGGGTATAGCGATACAAACTAAGTATAACAAACTAACTTTAAACGTATGATAAACGCAAATACACAAAACAATTTAACGAATCAACATATTATGAAAATGTCATTCGGCGGATCCAACATACAGCTGTGCACGTATCTTTCAAAGCGTCAAATACTGTTTATTTTTTACTAATTGCATGTAATAAAGTATTATGTTATAAAGTGTTATTACATTTATAACAACAACGTTTTGTAGCTTCACATTTATAATGCTGTCTTTTAATAATTTACAAACTTCAAAAATTGGATTTTGAATTCAGATAACTATTTGATAAATATATTCCGCCTCATGCGGAGAATTCCAAATAAACACATAAAAAATAATCACACGAACAAAGAGGAAAAAGCATGCAAACATATAGCTACTAAAGGATATTAACATGTATCTAAGAGAAGCCTAACATATATGTATTTTTTTAAATTAAAACCAAAAAATATAAAAAATAAAAAAATAAACGTATAAGAAACAACAAATATTATAACTTATCAATAACTTCAAATGTTATGATTAATTTAATGAAGGTCTGCGCTCCCGTTATTGAACGATAACCTGAGCAAATGAATGATAAACTAAGACCACACTTTTCTCTAGAAATGATATTTATAATCAAGGATCGTTGTCAGTCTTTCATGTTTTCATTCTGATGATCACTGATTTGACGCACCAAGTGTATATGTATAATGGAAAGTGTACTAATTAATTGCTATACAACAAACCAATTAGCCGAAATGCCAACTGACGATACGGAAACTTTAGTCGCCATATTTAGTATGTATTTGTTATTTACATAAAATGTATTATGGTGAATACTGTGAACTAATTTTTACGGCTTTTTGTTATATTATGAACGGAATTATTTATCTCTAATTAGACCACACTTTTCATTAAAGTTATGAAAGAAAACAAGCATGTCACATGTATGTTACTTTAATAAATATATCAACTTGATTAGTGTCAAACATATACAATTATTGTTATCGACCAGTCATGAAGACGCAAAAATTCAACCAGGCTGTTTTACAAACGTGTAGTAAGTGGTGAAAAAGTAACGAAAAATAAAGAATATTAGACCATGTGAAAGTTCTTTTGAAACGAAACGGATAGAAAGCCTTCCCCGACATACCACGCCACGTCGTACCCCACCTCATTTCCCCACAAACCCCACTTCCACTCCACGCCATCCAACACACACACGCACACACACACATATATAAGCGCTCTCCGTCTATCTGTATCATAACATGTTGTTTCATAAGTTATTTTAATTGAATTTGTTTTGAAACGTTTATTTAAATGTATAAAGCATTCAATGAAATCGCATCGAAATAGAGTCAAGTAATTAAACTGTGCTTGCAACTAATAATGCTTAATTATACTCACTCTCCATAAGACAGCTACCTCGGTAGCTCAGCGTAAGGCATTGTGCTTTGAACTATAAATGTTCATATATAATGAAAGTTGGTGTTAACTATACGTACTTGACACTTTTTCATAGCCTCGTCCGTCGAATAGGGACGTTCACGGACCTATATATAGTGTTCCCGAGCACTTTAAGGGACCATAGGCATATCTTCATTATTCCGAATAAATCAAGTTATCGGATTTGTATATATCCCAAACCCTTCTTCTGGGACGGCTCTAAATAACATTGCATGTGTTGACAAACCATTAAACACCATTTAATATTTCCGTATTTTGTTATAGCGCCGGTTACTGATGTGAAATGGGTACACTTAAATTGTGTAGAATACTCGCTTATCAATACACTCTAATATCGATTTTCACTTGGTTAAAGGGAGTACATCAAGATTAGTAGTTCTTTTAAAATTGTTCAATATATTATTTCTCTATTAAAATAAGAAAAATGAACTAAATGAACCATAAACGACCAAAGTAAATTACACCGAACACATACAATAAAAGACATAAATATGGTATTGACTAACTAAGGTTACGTGCCAGGGATAGCTACTTTAATCTTGTCGGTAAAACAATCGCAACATCTTTCAAAGCGATCGTCATGTGTCAGTATCGCCGCGGTGATCACATGTGAAGGCTATTTATAATCTGGTGATTACTCCATGGTCTAATAAGCCTTGCTGTAATTCATAATTAGTAATTATTGCGCTGTAGTATAGGAAGCCTAATGATCTATCTATATCTTATAGCCATTTCACAATATAATTTAGTAATTTCATAGCTTTGTATTTTATGAATGCACGCGTTGCCTCCAAAGCCTGATGTACTTCCTTTAAGTTGCGGAAGGACGATATAATTCGTGCATTTAAAAAAAACATGCAACTTAATAAATGAGGTAACATAACAGTTTTTGTTCTAGTATCTTATCATTTCATCAGGTATACGTATGCTAAATTGTAGAAAGGGATATAGTCTTAGATCTTTATATACGCCGTGATTGTTTAGCTGTTGAATTAGAATAGGTCTGTTGTTTCGATCTCTACATGTAGATAATACATAATATAGTGCTCATAATACATTTGGCTATATTTAGATAATAGTATGTTTATCTCTTTTTGCGCGATAAACTAGTTTTCCACGCATCCTATATCCGTATCATAAATCCGTCTTGTGCAGTACGTGGCTCGCCGCGGCGGTATTTCACCGCATACGGAATTGCAATAAACAGGAAATGTGTCATAAAACTATGTTTCCCTAAATGGTACGTGCTTTTGTCATATACCGACGTATGTACCCTAATTAGGCTGTACTTCAATAGGGCTACGCAATAGGTGATTAGTGGATGTGTGGTATATTGTTAGTTGGGGGCACGTGGAGAGCATGTCATACTGCAAATCCAAATTTAATACGTGCCACTCCTCAAGTGTTTGGGTCACCAGGTGGCGGGCACGTACGGCATAAATATGTTTCTCCCTGATACTATAGAAACTAGATGCTGTGTCATTTATTATGTTTGTTTGTTTTTTTGTTTTTATATCAATTATTTGAAAAATATGCACGTACTAAATATATTTTTTCAATGTCTACTTTTCCGCAAAAGTAAAGTCCTTATTATCTCGTATTAATGAACAAGTATTAGACCATGTCCATGCATTCGGAATATACTGAATTTCGCCCGAAGTTTACATTACTCAACTTTTATAATCGGTAACCCAGGTTTTTTGAAATAACACGAATACTATAAAATGGAAATCACCGAAACACATACCAATATTTTATTATGTTTATCAGCAATGTAACCTGGAAAAAAACTTAATAAAAGATTGGTATGTATTTCGGTCATTTCCAGCTTTTAATATTTCTGTTATTTACAAAAAAAAACTGGGTTACCGATTATAGGAGTTGAGTAGTGTATATGTACCAAGATATGCGGTGTTGCCGGTGACTTACTGTCAGATTTTCGATAAAAATAGTTTAATTCCGACATTTTCATACACGCTGTACGGTTTTTGCGTGCTTTCCCTATGTACTGATGCATTTTTTTGTTCCCAATGACGTCACTTCAGTTATACGAGGATGATGTTCCCCCTTTTTTCGATATTTTAGCAATGCCTGTTCGCATTTTCGATTTTTATGTTTAAAAACATATTTTCACTAAGCATACATCAATAACATAATAAACATCGTATCTATAATGATATTTAATAATTAAAAACATATCAGCAGCGGATTTGTTGATTTAGGACAATGTTCATCTTTAACTTATCATTACAGTCACAGTTGGGGTTCTCAGCGTCTTATATGTTGGCCAATCACATGCTGTGAAATAGAGTCAGTTACTCCCTTTTATTTCAATCAACCAGTCACAATTAACGAACTAATTAATGCATGGAACAATCCTTAATTTTAATTATGCATACTTTATTGTATTATATAATTTTATCAGGTTACATAACATTTTCAACTATGATTTGCGACGAATACTGATTTAATTTATAATCAAAGAGGCACTTTATAACAGGCTGAGATTTATTTTCAGTATATGTTATTTGTATTGTTAATACAATGTGCACTGGTCAAAATAGCTATACGAGCAGACGAAACTTATCTGGTATTTGATATTCTCAGAAACTAATTTATTATAGTTTAAAACTATAAAGTGAAACACATTATTAATTTAGTTTACTTCCGTTCTTGTACTTTCTGCATATAGTGTGTGCAACATATTAATAATTAGCTATCAGGTCTGTGAAATAATTAGGAATAAAAAAAGTAAACCAGATATAACTACTTTACCACATTGCAATGAAGTATGATAGCGTTGTTTTCTTAATGGAATCGGTAAAAGTTAAATAATATAACTTCACAGGATATTGAGTTCTTCAACCAGATATAACTACTTTACCACATTGCAATGAAGTATGATAGCGTTGTTTTCTTAATGGAATCGGTAAAAGTTAAATAATATAACTTCACAGGATATCGAGTTCTTCAAAGTTAAGTTAATACGTTTTTATTATTATAAGTAACTGTATGATAGTACAGAGTATGGACCTAGAATTCATTACTTTAAAACACACACGAACGACAAGAAGCAGTCACAAAGGGCACGAATTTAATTGATCTTATAGAGGAAAGAAATTGACTGGACGCCGCGAATTTAAATAAAGAAAATCAAGACTGCCGTGTTTTAAACCTAAACCATAATGTTTCGAAATCTGCAGATATTGCCGTTACTGAGAGATATAAACATATATATTGAATGCATAGGGAATGCACTAATGGTTCTAAAGGGACGCGGAGCAATCTTGAATAATTTTATTAAAATAAGCACCTCTGGTGTATCATTCAAAAATGGTGTTCGTTTTAAAGGTACCCATGGCAATCTTGAAGTGTTTTAAATGGGTGTCTCGAATTATATAACCAGAATCATGTTTACTCGAATTATATAACCAGAATCATGTTTACTTTTAGCCTGGTTACATTTAAAAAGGTACTATTTGAATATTCTCTTTTTCGTCTTACTTTGCTATACGTTTTAATATATTATTGGTGCAATACAATACAATTTGCATATTACTATTCTTATATCTAATATAAATTGCCGCGAGTTTTAAAAAAATTCAGATTGTCTTTATCCCTTTAATAGTCAAATATTCATTAAATTAAATTGCGCGTATCATGCCCTGTTACGATTGCAAAAAAAAGTACACTGATTAGAAATAAAGCGTGAATAGCGGGTTAAATGCATGAACACGCCGATATATACATTATATATAATTTCTTAATTTCACACGGATCACAAATACGTTACTGGATTCTAGCGCATGACTCAGACACTTCTGTAAACATATAGATAGATAGATAGATAGATACTTTATTGACTTAAACTTTTACAGTTTCTCATCATTACATACATAATTTGTAATACATAATTATAATCACATGACAGGTTACACATACTTCTACACACTCACTTATAGTTCAATTTTCAATACTCCTTAATTAATCATAGCTCATGTAAACATATAATGGGGCTAACACAACATATGTGGTTATATTGGGACAATGACAGAGGGAGCTAATATGAAGAATGAATATGGTATGTATCGGATAAACGCGGGGCAGAGGTGTTAGCTCCAAACCACAATGCATTATCCACTGAGCCACCGAGGCCACATTGTAAATGAACATATTCAGTACTATATCTCTCAAATTATATAGAAATCTATTTATTCTGCAATGCTTTTCATATCAGCTATTCCCATCTTTCTCTGTGTCACACTCGACTCCAATTTTTTATTATTAATATAACAATGGAAATTTACCATGTTTAACAATTTAAATATTAATATTAATTAAATTGTATTCGTATAATACAATCTTTTAATATTTTGTCTATTTAAATCTCGTATTTCTCGTAGGTTCTGTTTTTCCTTTTCCGGGTATTCCCTTATTTCCATTATGGTTAATGCTGTTTTCATTTATTATGTAAACTGAGTATATTCCCTGAACTTTCAAACTATTTTTACAGAATAGAACATATATTTTATTTAACTTGGACATACGTACATCGTCATTTATGCATATATTAATACAACTTTTCATACATAAGTCTAAGTCACGTGATTCTGCAAATCGATAATTTTATATCATCAGTTGAGTAATATATGTATAGCAAATAACTATTACATGAGGATGAAAATGCAGGCAATTTTGTTTACAACACTATTTAATATAAAATATTTGTTTTTCATTCTTCCGGTATGTATATTGTGAAAATATCTAATTACTGATGTCTCTTCAATCGCAGTGCGCGTGTACACACTACGCGAGCTATGGATTAAAGAATTAGTGATTGTCGATGTCAAAAACAGTTGCTAATACATGATAGAGTATACATGCTGCATATTGAAAATACAGGCTAATTAAACGATGAAGTTAGTTAAGCACATGTTAACTCGATGGTGGCATGAATATAAATGTTGGGTGAATGCATGGGGTTTGCACATAGGAATAGGAATTAGCTATAATTATGCCTCAACTATTGTTTGTAATTAATATAAATTTAAATATCAACATTAATAAAATTGTATTTGTTTAATCCACTCTTTTAACAGTTTGTCTATTTAAATCTCGGATCTCAAGTGGGAATGTCCCTGCATAATTATGGATAGTTACGACTTTTACCGTGTCATCCCTTGCTTTCAAATGGTTTTATCGTTATACATTTACATTATTTTTGTTAACTGTTTCTTTCCTTCATCTTTCATCAGTTTTTGCGCACAATATGAACTATTTATGTGTCGACGTGACGTAAAATTTCATTCATTCATTCCTTCCCTCCTTCCCTCCTTCATTCCTTCCGTCCTTCACTCCGTCCCTCCTTCCCTCCTTCCCTCCTTCCATCCATCCATCCATCCATCCATCCATCCATGCATCCATCCATCCATCCATCGCAGTGCACTTGTACACTCTACGCGAGATATGGATTAAACAATTAATGATTGTCGACGTCAATAAAACAGTTGTTCATATCCAAAACCCGGCTAATTAAACGATGCATCTAGTCTGGGCTCTGTATGTCATTTTTGACAGATTTAGTTAAGCATATATTAACTCGATGGTGGCATTAAAATATAAATGTTGGGTGAATGCATGGGGTTTGCACGTAGGAATTCACATAATTATTAAGCAACAACTTTTGTTTCTAATTAATATAAATGTTTGTTTCATTTGCTGCATCAATCAATCACTCTTAAACCAACGATCGCAGAAGAAAATTATCAAATTATACTGTCCTTTTTTAATTGGTCAAACGCAAAAACGGTAAAAACTCAAAAACGCGTTTGCAAACTACGCGCATGCGGACTACGCGCGTTTGAAAACTATGCGCATGCGCACTACGCGCGTTTGGAAACAGCCGTTTCAGAGCGTTTGGAAACGGAAAAACTCTGAGCATGCGCACTTTAAGCGTTTGCAAACCCGTTTTGGGTCGTTTTCCGTTTTAAACGACAAACGAACGACAAACTGGTTTGAAACGGTAGATAAACGGTAAAACTCGGTAATAAAACGGTTCTATAGCTGTACCAAGTCAGAAGAATATTATTTGAGATGAGTGTAGCAATGCCGCAAGACTCAAATTGGAATGCTTTTAATAACACATATAACCGAAACGCATACGAGAGAATATGCAAGGAGTTTAACGTTGACTTAAATTCAGACTGGAGACAGAAACAAAGCTATAATAATGGGCTAGGAACAATTTATAATTACTGGACAAATATTGGTTATCATCCTTTGGTAAATACTGTATACGACAACAAAACGATGAGTTTTACAGTCTATGAGAGTGATAAAACATATCCCATTGATTACATTGCACAAGGATCTGAGGCTGACAATAGTTGGTCTACTTTTATACTAGATTGTTCATCTGGATTTACAAGGGCAGGTGTAGAAAGAATCAATGACAGCATAAGAACATACTGCTGGGCAATCCTTGGCTCACAATCACAAACAAGAACTGATACACTTGGAACTGGAACGGCATTTGATGCTCAAAAACAATTTTTAGCAAATGTAGAGGACGCAATAAATAGCCCCATCGACTTGCCCAGTCAAATTTCAAGATATGAAACCACCCTAAAATATGCAAGAAGTAAAGTTAATTTTGTCTATGGAAGTGGATTGTACATGTCTCCGAGTGACATGGAATTAAGAATCGGAACAATACAAGACTACAATAATGAAATTGTAATAGCAACCGATGCACAAGCATTATGATTAAATAATGATGTAAATGTAAAACCTGTGCCACCAAAAAATATTCAACCTTTTCAAGGCACCACAACAAAGAAATTTTTACCGGAACATTCTGATAAATCAATACATAAAACTGTGGAACATAACCCACCAGAAATACAAAAAATAGCAATTGAACACGAAGATAACAAAACAACTATAATTGTTGGTACTATAGAAATAGGTCTTGCTGCATTACTTATTTACGAGATTTACTAAACCACTCTTTAGCTGCCACATACAACAACCCGGAAACAAACACAAGCAAAGCCCATAGATTGTTACGAAGCCAATTAATAGCATTACCTGTTGCAGATAAAAGCCATGATACTATTGCACCAATAACTCCTTGAAGTGCTGCAGCAGCTTTACAAGCTAGGTTGGCAAGAAGTTTACCAAGATTAAGTAGTTGTTTTTTTATCCAGTCTTTTACACTTGATGGATCAGGCTTTGGAGTTGGAGTTGGAGCAGCACTTGATGTGGGAATAATAGAATTAATTATCACCCCAAGAATCATACCAAATGCAGTCAGGATATTAACAATAGTAATACCTTGCTCCCTAAACAAGGTGTTG
The DNA here is from genome assembly GCA_037043455.1 of Cyrtodaria siliqua. Classification (NCBI taxonomy): domain Eukaryota; kingdom Metazoa; phylum Mollusca; class Bivalvia; order Adapedonta; family Hiatellidae; genus Cyrtodaria; species Cyrtodaria siliqua. The sequence goes on along the minus strand of JAWPHD010000077.1, from coordinate 224,312 downwards.
ATCCTCTCACCAAGAGTTCTATCCTCGTTTAACCTTTTGTTTATTGTCTCTTTTATCCTGCTTACTTGGTTACGAAAAGCTTCTCTGTTCTCATTGATGACATCCATCCTTGCACCTCTTTCAACTTCAAGGTCTTTGATGCGATCGCTAATTCTTTTTATTTGGAATTTATCATCGTCAGTCTTAGCTTGTTCTAACTTTTGTTTTTCTCTTGATATGTCTTTATCAAGTTGTGTGAGTTTTGCCAAGTTATTGGTGAGTTCTTCCTTGACAGTTGTCATCGCTTTTACTATTCCATCCATTTCACGCTTGTCTATATTTGTTTGTGTTTCAGCATCAGGACGCTCATCCACATCCCAGTCATAAAGAGCACTTTCCATTGACTGTGCTGTGTTATCAATAATATGTGAAAAATCTTGTAATGGAACAGCATCCATATTATCTGGTAAATCGTTTATTGTGCTCTCCAACGCTTGTCGAGCTTTCTGTGATAATTTTGTTTTACTGTCATACTCTGACAAATTCAAAAATTGTCTTATCGCCCTTGTTCCCCCAGAGCCGATAACCTTGTTATATTCATTTACCAAAGAACCAAGTGCAAGAAACGAGAAGAACCTTGCCTGGCAGTTATTCTTATTTCTTTATCACCAACAACCCAGTATAATGTTTAACCATCATCTGATACTTTAAACTGGTCATAATCCATTTTGTCTGGTGCCATTTTATATCGTTTTCCTATTTCATTGTAAAAGGATTTTACAAGATTTTTCTTGTATATTTCAAGTGTGGATTCTGCCAGATCTCCCCTGAGTTCAGCAATATGGTCGCTTTGATTAAGCAGATTTCTTCGAACAGGCTCATCAGGAACCATTGGTAAATCATCCTCAAAATATTCATTATAATCATCTCTATCAAACGCAGGATTGTCAAACTCAAATCCTCCTTCAGCCATTGTTTATTTTATTTAATTTTAAAAAATATATTTAAAAAATAAAAACAAACCCAACCCTCATAGAAAACTAAGAGAACCTCATGGTGCCAAGGGCATCCGCACACGTGTAGTAATAACTAATAATCCATCAACAATAGATCAAAACCAGCAACTGCTTGTGAGATTTCCAAATCTAAGTACTAATGATGTTATAGTTCCTTGTACTGCTCGTCTTGCCTTTGAAATAGAACCTAAAAGCAGAACAGACGCCAACGCTACTCTATACCAGAATCTGGGTAGAACAATTGTAAAAAAAATGACAATAAGAATAAGTGGCAACGAAGTCATGTCAATAGATGACAGTGATATATATCATTGTTATGTAGATTAATGGAAAAGCCCTACCGAAATATTAAACATAGCTTACCAAGGTATTGGTAAAGCAAACATGTTAAAACATAGAATTGGTGCGGGAGATGCTTTCTCAGACACCGAAGATGAAGCTATAGCAGCAGCTTATGAAAATAGATTTTGTATTCCACTGGACTTTGAAATGTTAGAAAGTCATATGCCATTTTATCAAGCGGGGCTTGGTGACAGGTTAGAATATGAATTAACGTTTAACGATTATAACAAAGTTATCAAAAGCAGTGATGCTGATGCATCTTATGTAATAGAAAATATCTGCTTGGAATTTGATATGGTTAGTGATGTTGAATTAGCCAGACAAATAAGACAGCAAATCAATGGTAATATAGTATTTATGTATGATCGTATCTTGCGACATAGAAAACTAATAGTAAAAAAATTTGATACCCTTTGGAATATCAACATTAATGTACCAGCACGGAGCATGAAAGGTATTCTAATGCTGTTTGAAGACCCAGAAAGAACAGACACGGAATTATTTTACAACCCAACGATTGAAAAGGTTGAAATGACAATAGAGGGCGTACCAAATCAGTTGTATAGTCAGGGCATGAGGGCATATCAACATTGGGATGAAATCAACAAATATTTTGCCTTGACATCAAAAAGAAACAAAGAGACAGAAATAGTAGCGAGGGACTTAAACTTTACCAATGTTTCTGTTGAGACCTATCTAACAAAATCATATGCTTTGTGGCTTGACCTTAGAACATGTGATGACAATTTATTATACGGCAGTGGAAGAAAAATAGAAAACGGCAGTGAAGGCATAACGATACTAATAAATAAAAAAGCAGATGCAGATCAACCTTTAAATATTTATCTATATATAATACAAGATGCGCAAATCAATTTCTAAGATGGAAGATTCAAAGAAGTACGATACTAAATATCCTAAATATTCCCACAGTGCCATTATCTGTGGTCAGACAGGCTGTGGTAAAACAGAGTTTGTTCTTGACATACTTGAAAAAGAGTATGTTGGAGTTTTTGAACATATAATTATATTGTGTCCAACCATAGAATGGAACGAGGCTTATAAAAATAGACCCTGGATAGGAGATGTAAGAAACCCAAAAGATAAAAAAAAAAAAATTGTCAATCCCGTTAGCAAGGGCAAAGAAATGCTGCAAGAACTGTTGCGTTTATTTTTCACTCAATATGCTGGCAAGCCCACATTATACATCATTGATGATTGCTCCGCCACAAAAGAATTAACAAAGAAAAAAAATATGTTATCAGAGTTGACATTCTCTGGTCGTCACGCTAAACAATCAGTGTGGGTCATTTCACAGAGATATAATTCTGTATTGAAAGATTTAAGGGAGCAAGCAAAATGGTTGTGTATGTTTTACACCAAGGACAGAGATAGTTATGAAAATTGTTTGAGAGAAAATGATGTCATTCCGACGCTAGAGGAGAGAACCAGAATAAAAAAAGCTTTAGCAAAGACTAAATATTCCAAGTTAATATTGAGAACTGACCAACCAACTGGTTATTGGGTTCAATAATTTTTTCCAATTTGGAAAATAAAAAACTAAATCCAGCCGCAGAACGCGCCAACCAATGCACCAACCAATACCGGTACAACAGCACTATCCATGTTTTTCTTTTTACGTTGTATCGGGGCTTGTAAAACATACCTTCTTGGCTCACATATAAAATATTCTACGCCATCCTTTGTCACAGAAATTACAGGCGTTTCCTGTGCACCTTTTGCGTACGTTTGTAAAAAATTACTTTTTGAAACACATATACAACATTTTACTTCATCCTTTGTCATAATTTCCTGTGCTATTTTATTTTTGTCATAATCACTAATCTCATCGTCTGATATTTTCAAATCCATTTTTTCTTAGATAATATTCTTTTATTATTACAAAATATATTTATTTCATAATATCCGCAGGTATAATACCGTCAAATAATTCCTTTTTTTTTACAACTGTTGCTAATAGTAATACTAACAGCAAAGTAGCAATGTTAATAGCAATACTGACCATGAATATAGTAATGCTAATAGCATTGCTCATAGCAAATTAGTAATGTTAATAGCAATGCTTGCAGCAAATTAATAATGTTAATAGAAAAAATAGCTATGTTAATAACAATGCTATTAACAATACTAACAATTACTAGTTGCATGAATATCGCAGCTGGTTGTTTTGTATTTTATATTTATTTCAAGATAAAAAATAAGATTACTAATATAAAAATGAATGCGGAAGAACTATTACACAATATATCGGAACAGACGGAACCAGATGAATCAAAGCAACAAGAAACAAAAAAAGAAAGATTATCAGCCATAGTGGATGGCGGTGGTAGCCGTCAATATTTGGGTAAAGACATACAACTCACAAATATAGATAGCATGCCCCCGGATGAAATTAACAAACTTTACTGCAGATATGAAGCAAGGCTTGGGGCAAGCATGACTAAGACTTTAGGCAATTCTTTTATTAACTTGTATGTGATGGGAGTATCAAAATATTTCAATGTGACAAATCCACCAAAACTGATAGAAGATTTGGAGGAAGACCAATTTATTATTCATGCTTTGACAAGTGCGTGTTGTGAGTTGTATAACAGGTATGTAATGTGCTTAGCACCATTTACAGCAATACTGACAACTGTTAGACATATTGATTTTAATAAAAATAAAAATATAGATAATATAAATGATGGAGAACCAAGAGAGTGAAGTTATACCTGTACAAAAAGTAAAAAATCCAAAACGAATAGAGGCTGGAAAAAAAGGAGCAGCGGCAAGAAAGGCAAAGCATTTGGTAGAGCAAGATGCAAAGCAAGATGCTGCAAATCAAAATGCTGCAGAGCAAGATGAAATAACAAAAATAACAATAGATGAAGAGGAACAAGAAATCAAAATAAACGTATACAAAAATTATATTCCACCGTGTCTGGTTTTATTAGGCATTGCTGGGTTGGGTTTGAATATTTATAACAAAAATTGCACCAAAGGACCCGTTTGATTGTTTTTAATAAATTTTTTAAAAAAATAATATAAAAGATAATATAAAAAATGGCAACAAGTATTGACGGAAAACAAATTGTAAATATGATGTATCACGCTGGAGTGGAAACACTTCTAACTGTTGGATATTTTGAGATTGGCAGAAAACTACTAAAAACACCAACCCCTAAAGTGGATTTTAATATGATAGATGTTGGGATGCTGTCTGTGGATATAATGTTAGCAATGGCTACAAAGGATATGCTGATTAAGCCAGGTATTATTCCTGCAGATATTATGAAATAATTTTAAAAAAAAAGATATATAAAAAAAATGGCGAGTGCAGTAGCAATTATGATAGGTGGCGCATTAACAAATGCATTGGCGTTTAGCGGTTCAAATTATTTCTTTTCAAAAATAGGAAGTCATTCAGATGGGGAAAGACAAAGGCATGACAAAGCCGTGGAACAATTGGAAGCAGCACAAGTGGAGTGGAATAAAAAAAGAACAGAGAGATTAGATTTTATTAATGAGCAACTGCAGAAAGAGCATCATGCAGAGCAGACTTTTGATGATGTAGACCAGGCTATGAAGCAGTATTATTATATAACTGGTAAACATTTGCTTTTGGACCCGGAGCCTAAGTTGAGTGATTTCTATACACCATCTCCGGATCAACAAAATAGAGAGATTATGTTTATTGTGGTGTGCATGGCTGCAACTCGATTTGTGTCGTATAAATTGATTTCATAAAAAAAAAATAGTTTAAAAGCTATAATTACTTTGGAATGACTAAGTTATATGTTTACTTTGAAATAACCTTGGGAAAGACTAAGTCATATGCATGATACCTATTTTGTTTTGTTGTTCTTACATGGTTTCAATCCAAGTGGTCGAATATAATATGGTGGTTTAGCACTCTCTCTATTTTATTTTTAAGATGATCAGGCGCCCATACTTCACCGTTGTCTAATAATGTCAATACCATGGATGGACCATATTCAGTATCCACTATTTTTGTATCTGTAATAGTGTATATTTTTTTATTTCAAATTCTGTCCATTTCTTTGTGCTATATTGATTTTGCTCTTCAAGCAGTTCATCAAATTGTGCAGTTGTGATATCCATTTTTTCTTTATAGTTATATAAATTTTAATCTTTAGTAGAAAAAATGGAAAAGATGTATTACAGCCCAAAAGGATTTTGGAGAGGTTACTCAGCAGTTAAAAAAAAATAGCAAAAGAGGCTGGTGTCAGTGAAAAAAAGGCATTAGAATTTTTAAAGAAACAAGCTGTGTGGCAGATTTATTTACCCGCACCAAAGAAAATAGTTAGATCCAGGTTTGATGTTTCTGCTAAGAATGGAGTGCATCAAGCTGATTTGTTATTTTTACCGCATGACACTTTTGGCTTTGGTCGTGGTCGCAAGACTTATAAATATGCGTTGACTGTGGTTGATATTGCAAGTAGATACAAGGAAGCAGAGCCGCTGACTTCCAAGGATAGCACAGAAGTTGCTAAAGCATTTGAAAAAATATACAGTCGGCATTTGAATTATCCAAAATTATTACAAGTGGATCCAGGCAGAGAATTCATGGGTGCAGTATCGCAGTTGATGGCGAAACACAAAGTAAATATCAGACGAGGCAGAACAGAGATACACAGAGACCAAGCTATAGTGGAAAGATTTAACAGAACATTAGCTGAAAGATTGTTTGGTTATCAGTATGCTAAGGAAATAGATTTACATAAACTTAATAGAGAATGGGTAAAGAGATTACCAGAAGTTGTTAAAGCAATAAATGTGGAGACAAAAAAGCCCCCTCTTGTTGAAACAAAAACATTAAAAGATAATACCTATCTGTATGAATGCAAGTGTAAGATATTTATATCAACCCGGGGAACAAGAAGGTGGAAGACGCAGAGCAACTGATCCAATGTGGAGTGTAGATATTCACAAGATTAAAAGTTATATGGTGACGCAAGGTATAAGAGTTTATTATTTGAAAGCACCAGCGCCACAGAGAGGATTTGTCAAAGAAGAACTACTTATTGTTCCTGCTGATACCTAAATTCATAAGTTTTTATAGAAACCATGTGCATCAGTTGTAATTCCATCTTCTCGTATATATCTTTTTGAGTAAAATGGTGATAATGTAACTTTGTTTACTGTTGTGCCAAATATCTGATGCTTTATTGATCGTATCATATTCATTTAATGGTTGTATTTCTTCTTGCCAAACAATGCATCCGTGTAGTTTTAAAAGTTTATGTGTTTTTTGACTACATATTCTTTTACACCCTTTGCTTTCTTAATAATCTTCTCATCCGCTCTCAAAATAGAATATAGTTTGGGTCTTAATCCAACATACTCATCTATAGCAACACCAGCACATTCGTCTTTCATTTTACCTACTATTTTGTTTGTATTATCATACATTGGGTGTTTTTCAGGATAATTACTTAGTTCATACTCATCTTTCATTTCAGCCATGTCTTTGTATGCATCATCTGTTTTGATGTCTACCAGTAGGCTGTCAGTGTCTGTGTATAATAAAGTACAGTCATCTCCGTACCTTTTCTTTAGGGTATTATAGTACCAATCATACATATGGTACTTTGATAAATCCAATACTGACATCCCAACATAGATTGGTTTGTTTAATGGTAATTTTGTTTTGTTCACATGTATTGCTGACAATTCATCTGAACATTTTATACGCCTGTTAAAGTTGGGTTTGGCTATTATTTTCCTTATCTTTTCATTTTCAGAGCCGTCAGTTCTGACTAGTTTTATATCTGTCCGCTTGCGTAGATTTTCCATTGTTTTGCCAAACACAGAGTTGTTCATAAGTTTGTAAAAATCTGTTTCAAATTTTGATTTAGCCTTTCCTCTAAGTTTTGTGTTTAGGTTTATGTATGATTCCATCCATGGTTTTTCATTAAATTCTAATACTCTGTGTACTTTCTTTAGTTTCATGCCTAAAGATAAATACAGTTCCAGGTTTTTGTAATGTATCACATATTTTTCTTTGTCCCTAAGATTGGGGACTAGTTGTTCTGTATTTATCATGCTATTATTTTCTAACAGATCTTTTTGGTATTCAGACAACCATTCTTTTTCCACTGCTAATCTTTCCGGTGCAAGCGGATAGTCATTATGAGATTCATGAAGTTCTTTAGGATATTCCAAATCAACTTCTAGAAAATATCCTTTTCCTTCTTTTTTTTCTTTTGGCTCTGGCAACGTTTCCACCCACTTAAAGCCAGAACATGGAAGTGGCTGACTCATTGCCCACCCATAAAGATTATTTGCATCATAATACATTAAAAAGTTGTTTTCCTCGCTAGGGTCATAATCAGCTACATGTGAATTGTTTGCTTTGGCATATCGTTTTGATACCATACTAATACCACCACGCATACCTTTTTCTATAAATAAGTGCATGTTAATGTCTGTTAAAAGTTCTAATTCTATTTTTGAATGTTTAAGTAAAGCATCCCAAGATAATGCAGGTGCTGTATAGTAATGTAAAGCATCAAGTTTATATGCATTCATACATGTTTTTCTAAAAGTTTGAAACACATCTGCTAACAAAGTTACATCAGTTTTTAGATATAAATCATGATAGTCTCCAAGAGTTTTACAGTTAAACTCTTCCCATATTTTTTGAGCGTATTCGTAATCTTCAGGACTTATACTTTCATCTGAAAGACTACTGTAAAACTTTTCTATAGGCGGTAATTGCGTTTCCTTGAATTTTTCCATACTGTCCATATATTCGTATGGATAAACACCTTTTCGTAAAAGTTCAGGTTTTATGATAGTCTTCAAGAGTTTTACAGTTAAACTCTTTCCATAGTTTTTGAGCATATTCATAATCTTCATAATCTTTGTCTTTGAGCTTTTTACTTGAACTGTAAAACTTTTCTATAGGTGGTAATTTCGTTTCCTTAAATCTTTCCACACTGTCCATATATTCATGCGGGTAAATACCTTTCCGCATAGGTAAATTTGTTTGTCTAAACTGATTTTTGGTAATTTCACAATCAGATGTGCCTGTTGCATCAACCAATTTTTCCAGAGACGAAGCCATAAACTGAAAGCTATCCAAGAATCTAAGTTGTCCAGCACTAAATGAAATATACTTTTCAGCGTTGTTTGGAATGCATGTAATATTACCTGTCATTTTATGTATTTTTTGCATGATGAGATGACTATCAAATCCTTTGAGGTTGTGAAATACAACAGGGATGATTGTTTTATTTGGTTTTATTTTCAGTTTCAGGTTACAGTTTTTATGTGCTGCACCTCTGTATTCTCCTGTAAAATGACAGTGGTCTCTTACTTTACAGTTTTTACCACATTTCCTACCTATTTCATTCTCGCATATCCAGCAGTGTGTTGCTTTTTCATAATCTTCCTCATTTTGTTGTGTCATGATTAATGGTTTTGGGTGAGCAAATGTTTTATTAATGTTGCTTTTCTCACATTCTAAGTGATTTAAAAACTTTTCAACAACATTCACCTCTGTAAATAACAGGTTCTTCAGCTTTGCCATCATATCTGACAACCTGGTATCCAAAACCACAAGCTTCGTGTACATTTGTGATTTCAGATTTCTTTCCAAATTTGATTGATTGCGGTTTGATTATACTTTCAAAATCAGCATATATTGCATAAGGCACAGGCATCTGATTTTGACGATTTTTAAATTTTACAGTATTTTTACCTTCTTTTGGCATTTCTATTCTGCAAGAATTTTTATTGATACCCTCACAGTCTTCTCTGTGTTTGGTAAGTAGATCTTCTCTTGAAAAGCCGTAAAGACAACGATCGCAGAAATAAGTTTTACCGTGATGTTTGTTTTGATCGTAAAGTAATCTATTTAGATTTTTAATCCAGCAATAGTGATATTTTGTTGTTATTGATTTTGGTTCGTTGGAATAATCATCAGGGTTATAATTGTCATCTTTAATTCCTTCTTCATTATTTGGATCATCTTCATCTTCATTTTCTAAATCAACCTCAACGTCTTCAGAAATTAAAAGCAAGTTAATTCTTTCCATTTCTTGCGGTTGCTCTGATATTCTATATGGAAATATAGATACCCTTTTTCCTGTGCATCCGTAAACATTAATAGCAAGGTTGTTTTGTTTTTCTACTTTGGAAATTTGTGAAATTGGAATGGGAAAGTCAATACCATCCATATTCAACTTACCCATGTGTTTGTTATAACTAGATATCCTAGTTGGATTATTTTTATTAGGCCACAAAGCAGAAACCAATGCTACTTTCAAGCACTTATTATCTTCATTATTAACATTAATTATTGTTTTTTTATCAGATACTGCTTTAGACAAAGGAATGTATGAAGAACCTTTTAACGGCTCGTACTTTGCAATATTTAAGTAAAACGTAACACAGTGATCAATCTCCAATCCTGATGCTGTGTTTGTAAATATTTCAAGGCTCTCTTGTATATTTGCAGATGATTTATCGTACAACTCATTTATTTTTTCAGAGGTTAAAATTGCATTTTGTTCGCTGTGTAATACTGCTATGGTGTATTTTTTGGTATCACCATCATCTTTGAATAAATTTACAGTAAGACCTAATTGAAACTTTAATCCATTCATCTTTGTCAGCTCTTTGCTTATTTGTTTTGTGATAATGGATTTTTTATCACGAAATAGTTTTTGAGGGTCTTTGTATTTCTCGGCAGATATCTCGTATGCTTTGAAATAGCCACACATTGGTTTGTCAACCAGTTTTAATTCTTCTTTAGATTTTCTATCATTAAGCTCTTTCAATTCATTTATAACATTGTCTCGTGATTTAGCATATTTCTGATTTTGCTCATCTTGTAATTTATCATATTTCTGCTTTTCTCGTTTATGTTGTTTCTTAGCACGTCGTCTCTTGAGTAAATTTTCTAATGTTTGAGATTTAACCTCTTTTGAAGTTTCTTTTGGAACTTCTTTAAGAGGTTTTAATGCATTTATACCGTTAGATAGTGTTTGCTTATCTATTACACCTGTATCAAACAGGCGTATTAAATTTCTTATAGTCTCTTCGTTTTTTTCCATTTCCTTTATTTGTTATATATTTAAAAAAAAAATATTTAATATAAAAATAATTATATAAAAAATAGACAATGGAAATCAATGTTTGTAAATTTCTTAAAATTGGATTACATAATCCATGTAAAAATAAGCCAACAAAAGATTCTAATTATTGCAGTTTCAATAAATATAGATTAAAAACAAGTCATGCATTACCGTGTCTAATATGTAAAAAAGGCACTTCTGCAAAATATCAAGTGTGTGTTGGTTGCGGTGCAGCTTCAATTAGAAAAATGAACGATTATCGGAGGTTAAAGTCGTATAACGCTGAGTGTCTCAGATTTAGACGTATTAAGGTTTAAATTATATTTTGATAACTTATAAAAAAAATTAAACTTGCAATCTTCACTACCCCTATTTTAAAAAAGTTTTAATAAATCAAGTAAATCACCATTTTAGGGTGATTTATTATATATATGTATTTTGGGCGTTTTCTGTTGTAATTTGAGGCGAAACAGGGTGAGACGAAAATTACAACAGAACGCCCAAAATAGATATATATCCTCCTAAACGCCTTGTTGGATTTCAACGAAACTTGGTTTAGGACAAGTTCGAAAACCAGCTAGATCTAGTTATTGACGACAGGTTATGGCCCTGGATTTGTTGAAAAATGCTAAATTGTATTTTCCTTTGTTAAATCTGTAGTCACTATATTTTTTTTTATCAGATCTTTACCACATATTTGTTCCCCCCACCACCCAACACATACCCATTTTTATGAAATTTCATTCATAGAATAAAGTGGGACAAAACAATTTTAAAAAATGCCCATGCCAGACTAGACACAGCAGACTTATTGCCCATGTTACCAGGTGAGCGATCTAAGGCCATCCTATCCCTGTTGTTTTGCAATGTTTTAAAAAAAACTACTGATGGGAATTTTATGTCGACAACCCTTGATATAAGACCCGTTTTAGCAAGTAGAGCATCCACAGACCTTCTTGGGCCTCTTGTTTTTAATAGAATGGCATTTTGTTTTTAAAACAAATGCACTTAAATGTCATCTCAGCAAATGGCAAACTCGATTGTTTTTAGTTACTAAAATGTTTACAAACTTTCATTTAAGCATCATTGACCTTTTTCTTTTTAAGTCCAGCCCCCGTTAGGTGAGACATGTGAATCCACGGATTTCTTGTTATATAATTGTGCTTTAAAAACATTATTTAAAGTCAAAAGAATACATATAGCCGGAATACATATTTATAGCCGAAATCACCTATAGCGAATTGTCGGTTTTAACGAGGGTCCTTTTTGTCCAGCTCCTCCAGTCTTTGCTTAATATAAAAATAGCGAATATAGCACTTTCTTGGTTATAGCAAAGCACTTAAATTGGACGTTTAGTTTCAAATAAAAAACTTTCTATCTTTATTTCACTTTTCCATTTTGTTCCCTGCCATTGCTACACCAAATAGAACTCGCTATTAATTTTACACAAACAAACCACTCATGATGCTCTAATTCCAATGCAATGAATTAAAACAAATATATTCTACTATTTTCATTCTTATTGCCGCTCGTCGTCATAGTATATATTGTATACTATGACTTGTCTTGTTTAAATATGAGTTCTGCTCAACCCGGGGCTAGAGGTTATGAACGGTAGCAAGCACGTTTCACTAACCCGAGACTGCAATATGTTTTGTATTTATCGTGTTCGACGATTTCCAAATTGCTCTGTTCATACTTTTTGGAAGTATTTATGTTAATATGAGTTCCTTAGGAGGCACTGGTAGGTAATCTTATGGCGCTCGGGATGCAATACTTAATGAAAACAATCTATGTTAGTATGTCGTAGGACATGCGCTCAGTGGGAAAGCTTTTTCAAAGCAATAAGAGGGGAAATATTAATAGCATTATCACTTTATTCTTCGATGATGACTTGTTGGTCATTGATACTCAACTGATATCTTTAGATGAAAATGTCAGCGACATGACAGGTTGGTTGGAAGTTAATATTGAAGTGAATGAAGATACGAAGGAGATACGTAACGGGGCGTAATGTGTAGAAGTTATTTTTAAACAACTTGTTTCGGTTATTACAAATACTAATAAGGGAGATCCTTTAGAAGCAACAAACACAACCAAGATAATAAAGTAGCAGGCTAGGTGTTATTGAGTCTGTTCATGAGAGGTAATGTGGAAAGCAACACCGCTCATGCCCCTAGCACCGGCTTAAGCGGTATTCTACTTTAAAGCCACCTATATCGGTCTCGGTTTTGGGTGTATGTTTTTTTCTCACAATAATTGCTGATCAAGATCAGAAATTTCCTGTACAGCTATGGAATCGTTTTATTACCGAGTTTTACCGTTAATCTACCGTTTCAAACCAGTTTGTCGTTCGTTTGTCGTTTTGAAACGGAAAACGACCGAAAACAGGTTTGCAAACGCTTTAAGTGCGCATGCTCAAAGTTTTTCCGTTTCCAAACGCTCTGAAACGGGCGTTTCCAAACGCGCGTAGTGCGCATGCGCAGAGTTTGCAAACGCGTTTTTTAGTTTTTACCATTTTTTTGCGTTTGACCAATGAAAAAAGGACAGTATAATTACATAGTTATCTTCTACGATCGTTGGTTTAAGAGTAATTGATTGATGCAGCAAATGAAACAAACATTTATATTAATTAGAAACAAAAAGTGATGCTTAGTACTTAATAGTTATGTTAATTCCTACGTGCAAACCGAATGCATTTTCCCATCATTTATATTCATGCCACCATCGAGTTAATATATGCTTAATCTGGGTCAAAAATGACAGATATAGCCCTGACTAGATGCATCCTTTAATTAGCCGGGTTTTGGATATGCAACAATGGTTTAATTGCACAAAACACCCGACGTCGACAATCATTTATTGTTTAATCCATAGCTCGCGTAGTGTGTACAAGCGCACTGCGATTGAATTAGCGACATCAGTAATTAGATATTTTCACATTATACATACTGGAAGTATGAAAACTAAATATTTCCAAATTAATTAGTGCTGTAAAATTTAGTTTGTAAATAAATGGAATATACTCAGTTTACCTAATAAATGGGAGAGAGCCGTAATGGAAATAAGGGCAAAACCGGAAAAATGGACAACATAATGAATGATTGTCGCAATATAACCACATCTGTTGTTTTAGCATGTTTGTGATCCGTGTGAAATTAAAAAATAAGATATATATTGCATCGTATGGAATGCACTAATGATTCTAAAGGGACACAGAGCAATCTTGAATAATTTTATTAAAATAAGCACCTCCGTATGGAATTCGTTTTAAAGGGACCCACGGCAATCTTGAAGTGTTTGAACTGGGTGTCTCGATTTTTATAACCAGAATCATATTTACTTTTAACCTGGTTACATTTAAATAGATACTATTTTAAGTATTCTCTTTTTCATTTACTTTATTATACGTTTTAATATATTATTGGTGCAATTCAATACAATTTGCTTATTACTATTCTTTTAATTAATATAAATGATTGAACAAATGTAAGTTATTCACAGGACACCTGAGTTTAAAAAAACAACAAGATTGCGATGTGTCCCTCTAACGTTGCTTGAATATATTTTTAAATTAAAAGGTTATATCATCTCAGAGTTTTTAATATATTTTCGTTAAACTGTGCAATATTGTCAAATGTAGTAATATACAAAAACAAAATATGCAATTAACGAAGAAATACTAACGGGATGCCGCGAGCTTTAAGGAAATTCAGGTTGTCTTTATCCCTTTAATATGAATCAAGCTGATTCAAATATTCATTAATTAAATTGCTCGTATGAAACAGTTTTTTATAACAACGGTTTACATAGCTATTATATTATATACTGTGAAACATATGTTCCTGGTTTAATTTTAATACACTTATGCACTGTTACGATTGCAAAAATAAGTATACTGGTTGGAAATAAAGCGTGAATAGCGGGTTAAATGCATGAATACGCCGATATATACATTATAGTATATAGTATGAACTTAGAATTCATTACTTTAAAACACACACGAACGACAAGAAATAGTCACAAAAGGCAAGAATTTGATTGATCTTATAGAGGAAAGAAACTGGTCGCCGCGAATTTAAATAAAGAAGATCAAGACTGGCGTGTTTTAAACCTAAACCATAATGTTTCGAAATCTGCAGATACTGCCGTTATTGAGAGATTTAAAATAAGTCATACAGTTACTTATAATAAAAAAAACGTATTAACTTAACTTTGAAGAACTCGATATCCTGTGAAGTTATATTATTTAACTTTTACCGATTCCAATAAGAAAACAACGTTATCATGCTTCATTGCAATGTGGTAAAATAGTTATATCTGGTTTACTTTTTTTTATTCCTAATTATTCACAGACTTATTAGTTAATTATTAATATGTGCACACAATATATGCAGAAAGAGCAAAAACGGAAATAAACTAAATTAATAATGTGTTTTACTCCTTATAGTTTTAAACTATTCAATAAATTAGTTTCTGAGAGTACATGTATATACATTATATAGTAACCAGATAGTTTTCGTCTGCTCGTATAGTTATTTTGACCAGTGCACATTGTACTAGCAATACAAATAACATATATTGAAAATAAATGTCAGCCTGTTATACAGTGCCTCTTTAATTATAAATTAAATCAGTATTCGTCGTAAACCATAGTTGAAAATGTTATGTTATATATAATACAATAAAGTATGCATAATTAAAATTTAGGATTGTACCATGCATTATTTAGTTCGTTAATTGTGACTGGCTGATTGAAATAAAAGGGAGTAACTGATTCTATTTCACAACATGTGATTGGCCAACATATAAGACGCTGAGAACCCCAACTGTGACTGTAATGATCAGTAATGGACGCTCCACGGACACTCGTAAATAACAGTTCAGGATACCAGTCCTCTGTTCTGTTCCTATATACATTGATACATTGATAGCATTGATTTGAATCAATAAATATGACTGCACGACGAAGCTCGGTTATAATCAGGGGTTTTATGTAAATAACAGAAATATTAAAAGCTGAAAATGACCGAAACACATACCAATATTTTTCCAGATTACATTGTTGATAAACTTAATAAAATATTGGTATGTGTTTCGGTGATTTCCAGTTTCTAGTATTCGTGTTATTTCACAAAAACTTGGGCTACCGATTATAAAAGTTGAGTAATGTATACTTAGGGCGAAATTCAAAATGCATGGACATGGTCTTATACTTGTTCATTAATACGAGCTTCAGATAATAAGGACTTTACTTTTGCGGAAAAGTAGACATTGAAAAAATATATTTAGTACTTGTTTATTTTTCAAATAAATGATAAAAAAAAACACAAAAAAAACAACAACATAATAAATGACACAGTATCTAATTTCTATAGTACCAGGGAGTATATATATATGCCGTAAGTCTCCGCCACATGGTGACCAAAACATTCTAGGAATGGCACGTATTAAATTTGGATTTGCAGTATGACACGCTCTCCACGTGCCCCCAACTAACAATATACCACACATCCACTAATCATCTATTGTGTAGCCCTATTGAAGTACAGCCTAATTAGGGTACATACGTCGGTATATGACAAAAGCACGCAACATTTAGGGAAACATACGTCGGTATATGACAAAAGCACGCAACATTTAGGGAAACATAGTTTTATGACACATTTCCTGTTTATTGCAATTCCGTACCGCCGCGGCGAGCCACGTACTGCACAAGACGGATATATGATACGGATATATGATGCGTGAGAAACTAGTTTATCGCGCATAATTATCATACTATGATCTAAATATAGCCAAATGTATTATGAGCACTATAATATGTATTATGTACATGTAGAGATCGAAACAACAGACCTATTATAATTCAACATCTAAACAATCACGGCGTATATAAATATCTAAGACTATATCCCTTTCTACAATATAGCATACGTATACCTGATGAAGTGCTAAGATAATAGAACAAAAACTTTTATGTTACCTCATTTATTAAGTTGCATGTTTTTTTTAAATGCACGAATTATATCGTCCTTCCGCAACTTAAAGGAAGTACATCAGTCTTTGGAAGCAGCACTATGATTTACTAAATTATATTGTGAAATGACTCTAAGATATAGATAGATCATAAGGCTTCCTATACTACAGCGCAATAATTACTTATTATAAATTACAGCAAGGCTTATAAGGCCATGGAGTAATCACCAGATTATAAATAGCCTTCACACGTGATCACTGCGGCGATACTGACACATGACGATCGCTTTGAAAGATGTTGCGAATTTTTTTACCGCAAAGATTAAAATAGCTATCCCTGGCACGTAACCTTAGTTAGTCAATACCATATCTATGTCTTTTATTGTATGTGTTCGGTGTAACTTACATTGGTCGTTTATGGCTCATTTAGTTCATTTGTCTTATTTTAATAGAGAAATAATATATTTGAACAATTTTAAAAGAACTACTTATCCTGATGTACTCCCTTTAACCAAGTGAAAATCGATACTAGAGTGTATGGATAAGCGATTGTTCTACACAATTTAAGTGTACCCATTCCACATCAATAAGCGGCGCTATAACAAAATACGGAAATATTTAAATGGTGTTTAATGGTTTGTCAACACATGCAATGTTATTTAGAGCAGACCCAGAAGAAGGGTTTGGGATGCATACACATCCGATAACTTGGCGTTGTGGGTCGGGGAAGGCTACCTATCCGTTTCGTTTCAAAAGAACGTTCACATGGTCTAATATTCTTTATTTTTCATTCCACTTTGATAATTATTCACCTGTTACTACACGTTTGTTAAACAGCCTGGTTGAATTTTTGCGTCTACATGACTGGTCGATAACAATAATTGTATATGTTTGACACTAATCAAGTTGATATATTTATTAAAGTAACATACATGTGACATGCTTGTTTTCTTTTATAACTTTAATGAAAAGTGTGGCCGAATTAGAGATAAATGATTCCGTTCATAATATAACAAAAAGCCGTGAAAATTAGTTCACAGTGTTCACCATAATACATTTTATGTAAATAACGAAAACATACTAAATATGTGCACAGTTGGCATTTCGGCTAATTGGTTTGTTGTATAGCAATTAATTAGTACACTTTCCATTATACATATACACTTGGTGCGTCAAATCAGTGATCATCGGAATGAAAACATGAAAGACTGACAACGATCCTTGATTATTTCTAGAGAAAAGTGTGGTCTTAGTTTATCGTTCATTTGCTCAGGTTATCGTTCAATAACGGGAGCGCAGACCTTCATTAAATTAATCATAACATTTGAAGTTATTGATAAGTTATAATATTGTTGTTTCATATACGTTTTTTTTGGTGTTTTTTATTTGTCTGTTTTAATTTAAAAAAATACATATACGTTTATACTTACATATATGTTTAGGCTTCTCTTAGATACATGTTAATATCCTTTAGTAGCTATATGTTTGGATGCTATTTCCTCTTTGTTCGTGTGATTATTTTTTATGTGTTTATTTGGAATTCTCCGCATGAGGCGGAATATATTTATCAAATATTTATCTGAATTCAAAATCCCATTTTTGAAGTTTTTCAAATTATTAAAAAACAGCATTATGAATGTGAAACTACAAAACGTTGTTGTTATAAATGTAATAACACTTTATAACATAATACTTTATTACATGCAATTAGTAAAAAATAAACAGTAGTTGACGCTTTGAAAGATGCGTGTACTTTGCACAGTTGCATGTTGGATCCACCGAATGACATTTTCATAATATGTCGATTCGTTAAATTGTTTTGCGTATTTGTATTTATCACACGTTTAAAGTTAATTTGTTATAATTAGTTTGTATCGCTATACCCATGATGTGTAAGCACAATAAAAGACGTATATATAAATAGGGCTCTCTATGACGTCCCAAATATAAAGTATGTTTGAGTCTTTTAAACATTACGTTTGATTTGCACTAAATGTATTCTAAGAACCGAAACGTGATCAATATAATCAAGTATAATTGTTTAACAGCTTATATTTAATGCGTATAGTCAACTCCGCCGTTCAGCGTGTCAGTTATTACATAACACATAATACACACACACGCAGTAAGCGTGTCATTCGTTTCATGCGCGGCGGCTGTTTATTCAATGCACTTAATGTTAATCCCATAACGCAAATAAATATACATGTATGATATAGCTATGTAACTCATTTTTTATACAACACCATGTATAGCTTAACAAAGTATCGCCATTAATATAAAATAGTATTCGTCTGCTACGAAATAATTATATAGATTTATTAAGCGCAAAGGAATGTTTTAGTGGTTAAATGATCTGCATTCTCATTGGTCAAACGGAAAAACGCAGAAACCCGTTTTTTACCGTTTGCTCAGTCACCGTTTACAGTTTAGGCGTTTCGCGTTCTGATTGGCCAAACTAAATATCAGCAACCTGATTGGCGAAACTTACAAACGCAAAAACCCGAAATGAGAAAAAAACGTTTTCAGTCCAAAAAAACGTTGGAAACGTTCTTCTTCAATTTTCATTGGTTGATATGCAGAAACCCAGTTAAACGCGTTTGTTTTGTGCCGCGTTTTGCGTTCGTTTTGCTATCGTTTCAAACTAGTTTGTGCTCGGTAATAAAACGGTTCTATAGCTGTAACATGATATGTTTACCTGGTTCTTTTATTGTTGTTGTTAACAGATATGTCATTACATTTTTTACTGAAACAAATATAAAAGGATCGGACAGGGAAAGTAGCATTCAAGGAGGACAGTCAACCACAAAACACAGAAATAAACACGCAAACAGACAAATAAGAAGGCAAAAGTAATAATAAATGCAAACGACATCACAAACACAAACGGGTTGACAATAGGGCTACCGCCTTGGAACGGTCAAAGTTTTAAAATATTTTACGCATGCTCTTGAAGATGTTACATGTTACATAAAGTAATTGGTAATGTATTGACTCTATGTCAATCATACCTAATTCTGCCAAAACTATTGAAATGTGAATGGTCAAGTTTTCTGTTGTAAAGATTTATTGCTTGGACTTTTTTACTGCAGCAACTTGTGTTTGATTAACTTCAAAATAGTTTTCTCGAAATAATCATTAATTGGTTATATTACCAAAAGTAAGAGGAATTAAGTCTTACTCCGTGTCCAAAGGAAATGAAAGAAAATCTTGAAAATAACCTGTTTACGTTATAGACTGTCTGGGGACTTCATATTACAGTATTGTCTCAGCTGCTCCCTTGTTTTGCCGAGGCGGGCTATATTCTATATGACAAAACTGAGACAAATGATACTCAGCAATCAAACGCAATGGCAACGCATGTCCGCGCTGCATCATAAACCGAAATATGAGCATATTTAAAATATCAATGGAAAGGGCAATACGTAGCATAAAGAGTGGTGAAGATTATGATGACGCCTACCTAAAGCCCACTGGGACCTGTGGCGTTTGATGTTTGTCTATGATCGTTCTTGTTTTGGCCTTAATGGTTTATTCTCTTATTGCTCTGGCTTCTGCCATGTCATTGAGTACCTTCATTGTGTCTTTCTAGGATATTTTTTTTTTTGTATTATATTTACACGAGCATATTTGTGTTTTACTTATATTGCCTATTGATGCTGCCTTGTTGGTTAGAGATTAGATCATGGCGGGGATTTCTTTATTTACACTGTCCTGTTTTAATGGGATGAAGTAGGGTAAGTGTGAGGTTTGGTGCACCCTAGAACCGGTTTAAACCCACAGTGGCCTACTTTGCCACTGACCGTTCCAAGGCGGTAGCCCTATTGTCGACCCTTTTGTGTTTGTGATGTCGTTTACTTTTATTATTACTTTTGCCTTCTTGTTTGTCTGTTTGCATGTTTGTGTCTGTGTTTTGTGGTTGACTGTCCTCTCTTGATCTTGAATGCTACTTTCCCTGTCCGATCTTTTTATATTTCTTGAATCGATTGTATGTGTACATGACCTTGCTATTATCCTGTCTTCAATGCCCAAAATGACAAAACAATGTAAATAAAAGTACCACCAATCAAAAGGAAATACATAAAATTAAAGTCCACATCCAGAGAAGTTAGCAAACAATACACTTAAATGTTGTTATAAAGATATATAAAAGTCATAATTAGAAAAACCTCTGGATGTATCCAGTATAGTACTGAACAACCACAGCAGTTACAGCCAAAGAGAAACCCAATCTAGGGAACGACCAAAAACCATTAGGACGAAGGTTCATGCACCTACCTTCCTTTGTCCGGGTTTCAGCAGGCGCAATCATAGTCCAGTCATCGCACAAAGAAAAAGTGAAGCGTATTGACTGAATGCATCACTAAACATCAAGTACGTTGCAATACTAAAGGGTTTGACTCTACCATAAATATAGACATTTTTGTCCATGGCTTGACTCTGCTGTCTATTATTAAAGACACTGTATACGTTCAATACGGTACAAGAATGCGGATTACTTATGAACTGTTAAGCATTTTTATTGTTGAGTTCTTTATGTACTATGAGTTTTAGGGTCTTGTGTCGGACTAGGCTCCATGGGCACGGGTGTGTCGAGTTTGACGTGTTTCAGAGAATGCAAGTTATTATACCCACGTTTTTGAAAAAATCAGGGTATATTAAAATCGCCTCCGTTTGTCCGTCAGTCCGTCTGTCCGTCTGTCCGTTACCGCATCTCCTCCTAAACTGCTAAACGGAATGCAACCAAACTTAGGATATGACAGACATCACCATATGATGACGGCGTGCAAGAGCATTATTATTTTTGGCTCCGAGCCCAGGAGCCCTAAGGGGGTCAAAAGGTCAAATAAACTAAAAATTCAATTACACTGTCATTTTTACATATTTTTTGCACATAACTTGGAATATGAACTCGTGTATAAAAGATAAACTACATATCAAACGATTTTTATATTTCGCAAACTCGAACGTCTGCCCTGGGGCCCAGGGTGGGTGGGGCGGGCGGGATTTTGGGTCATTTTTTTTTCATTTTTTTTGTAATTATGTCTCAAATGAAACATCATGATGATGGCTCTGCACCCAGGATCCCTCAGGGGGGTCAAAAGGTCAAATACACTAAAAATTAATTTACACTGTCATTTTTCCATATTCTTGCACATAACTTGGTGTATGTTAACGTCTATAAAAGATAAAAATGATTTTAAATGATTTTATTATTATACCTACGTCTTTGAAAAAAACAGGGTATATTAAAATCGCCTCCGTTTGTCCGTCCGTCCGTCCGTCTGTCCGTTACCGAATCTCCTCCTAAACCATTGAACGGAATTCAACCAAACTTAGGGTATGACATCACTATATGAAGACGGCGTGCAAGATCAACATTATGTTTGGCTCCGAGCCCAGGAGCCCTGAGGGGGGTCAAAAGGTCAAAGAAACAAAAAAAATAATTACACTGTCATTTTTCCATATTCTTGCACATAACTTGGTGTATGTAAACGTCTATAAAACATAAGCAACATATTAAATGATTTTATTATTTTTATTATATCGAACTTGGACCGTCTGCCCGGGGGCACAAGGAGGGTGGGGGGCAGGGGGAGATTTTTATTTTTTTTATTTTTTTTAAAATTATGTCACAATTGAAATATGATGATGGGATTACACTGTATATATTTGTTTCTCCTATGTTATAGTTGGGCCTGGAGGGAGGGGCATCAAATACACTAATAATGCAGTTACGGTGTCATTTTGTCATACTTTTGCACATTAATTGGTATAATAGTCATCTAATAAAGCGATACATAATACACAGCATGTCAAATGATTTATTATTTAAAACTCGGACGTCTTCCCTGGGGTTCGGGTTGGAGGGGGTGGGTGGAGGGTAACAGGGGGTCAATTTATTTAAAAATTATGTCTCAAATGAACATTTTGATGAAGGTATTACATTGTATATACTGTGGGGTTGTGTGTGGGGGAGGGGTAGGGTGGGAGTGGGCATTGGGGAAGTGACCTGTCTGAATAAAATGTGGATATTTTACGACAGCTGCGCCGTCGAATTCGTACTAGTTTAGTGTTAAAATGTTAGATATTAACACGTTACTATTTAATCTGCCCAGCAACCGGTTAACATTCAGTGCGTTTTCGAACCTGCTGGGCTCTCAGATGGGCTCTCAGCTATATATACGTTTAATACAGTACAATTATTACTTATGAACTTTTAGGCATGAGTATTGTTAAGTACTTCATGTTCTGCAAATTTTCAGGGTCTTGGGTCGAAATGGGTTCCATGGGCATGGGTTTGGGCACCAAGGTTGGACCTTCGTTTTTTCAGAGAATGCAAGTTTAGTCTGTTAAAATGCTAGTAATTACCATGTTCATATATGATCTGCCCAACACACAATTAACATTCAGAGCGTTTTGGCCCTTGCTGGACTCTCAGTTTGGCTCTCAGCTGCATACAGACCTTTTTAATAGACATTGCTGTCTATTTGAATAGACATTATATACGGTACATTACATTACAATAATGTGCATTACTTATGAACTTGTAGAACGCCACAATCGGATTAAACGACTAACGTGCTGAATAAATGAAGGAATAAATGAGGGAATAAATGAAGGAATACAGCCGTCTTTCTGTCTATCCAGGGCTCTATAGGACCCTGGTATATCTTTCAACAAGATCCATCTGCTAGATTAAAGACAACTTGCATCATACTATTTAAACATGATATTGATAGTTGAAAACGGTTTTCTTTTTGCGATAAAATAATTGTAATATCATGCTTACTGAAATAAAACCTTTGTATCTTGTAATATATTTAGGTAAACAACGCTATTTTTATGTTCTAATACAATATATTATTTAGTACTGCATGGTAAATATGTATTACATATATATGTTACCGTTATATTTTAACATATTTGGAAATGATTGCAAGCAGGAATGTAAATAATACATTTCTTAGAAGTATGTCAACCTGATAACTCATTTTCAAAAGTAAAGCTTTTAAAAGTAAGCTTTTAAGATATACAAAGATTACGAATATCAATGTCCTCAACTCGAGTACAAGCTCTTGAAAGACGAATATGTTGAGACACATACACCCCATAAGAAGTTGCTCGGGGAACATCCCCATCCAAGTGGAGATAATTAAAAATGTCAAAATTAAAATCATCTCTCTTGTCATAGATTTTGCTAATTATTTCACCATTTGCAATCGTCAATGGTATAAATGAGATAAGTATACGGTAATATGCGATAATGAGTAACGAACGTCAGATAATTAGTGGCCAATAAGTGTTAATTAGTGTTAATTAGTGTCGATTTGATAGTAAGGATCCTTGTTAAAATATACGAAACCCGAATTAAGAATGCGTGTAGCTATAGCGCACCCTCCACATTAAAATGTTAATATGTATATTTATTTAGAATGTGCCTAAAAAACGGCAAAATAACGTTTTAAAAGACGGCAAAATAACAGTCCAAAAATAAAAGACAGCAAAATAACAGTCGATTTATACACTAAACCTACAGACAATCACCAATACATACTGCCGAGTAGCTGCCACCCAAAACACTGCTCCAAAAATATACCATACAGTTTAGCAGAACGCATCAGATACATATGCTCGGATCCAAATACATTTGAGATCCGAGCTAAAGAACTTTCACAACACTTGCTCAACAGAGGATACAAACATCCGGACATTTTGAATGCCATTTCGAGGGCAAGAGAGCACAATATAAACGATATCTTGCAATACAAAAACAAGCCAGATGCTTCTGATGTAAAGACACCATTTGTTACACCTGACGTTAAAGGGATTTTAACGAGTCACTGGCCTGTCATAGAATAATCCTGCTACAGAGCTTCACAACTTTAACATTTTCGACTAGATTTTCATGAAATAATCATTGATGTGTAGCTATTAGTCTCGGCATAAGGCCGGTTAAGATAGATTACAATATTTAAGATATCTAAGATATTAAGACACTTTAGTAAAATACTTAATGCTGATTGTTTATTGATGTATTTCTAGAATTCCTATGAAGACCTCTGACGTCACGTTCTTCAAACGTTAGGGCGTCACTTTTAATGATTTTCAACGTCAACAAACATATATAGAGGACCTTACATGAGTAACTGTGTATTATTGGTTTTAATAAACGAGTTGGATAACATGATTGGATACGAGGCTCTTGCCGAGTATCCTATCTATTTATCGCTCGAGTTTGTAAGTCAAATCATAACGTCGTTTTGTTGTTTACACGACGTCGCTACGTTACGCGGTTGTAAATGCGTTCGCCTTACAAATAATGCGACACCCTAAACCAAATTGAACGTTACTAACGTTCATTTTATGAAGTAAGATTTCAAATAATGATAAATAATTAAGGCGTCTGAACGTACCGTATGTTATACCATGAAAACAATTGGTATTAACAGTTTTAACGTATACAGACACAGTGATTCGGTCCTCATTTGCATCTGTAATACACTAATGTATTACGAGAAATAAGTCATGGCTTTACTGCACTCCCAGACGCCATGTTATGTGATAAATACCGTTAAAAACAAGATAAACCTGCGTATTGTCTTCGTTTGCTATTGATAGATGGACAAAAAGTGTAAGTTGTGAGAATCGTGTTTGTATTGAGTACAATCTCTCGAAATCGTTTGTATTAAATATAAAAAGTCCATGTTATATAAGAAATAAAATATTTCCTTCGGGTTTATATTGTGCGAGAACAAAACCTGGTGTCTACGGCCCTTGGTATCGATGGCCTTCAAGAGAACGCATTCATTTACCAAGCCGTTCAACAGGAAGGTCACTCAGAAATGTCTAGTAAAATGTACATTTCTGACTAAAACATCGAAGTTTAATGTAAATGAAATACTACATTGTCGGAATATAAGCGTGTTTTGTGAAGGAAAACGTCATAACGCATGCCCGGTATACGAAATTCTTAAAATCTCATGTAGGATACTCAAAACTCCACACTTACACTTGAATACTGGCTTAAATTGAATATATCAATGTCCTGTAACTGTTTATATATGGTTTGAACTATACTGCTTAAAATACCGCACATATGTAACACAAACCGATGCAAAATTGGTGGTAGAACATTTGTCCCTGTCATCCTTATTTGTCGCTCAATTTAAATGAAATATATATTTAAATCAAGGTAAATCTACAAATCTAAATTTAATAATAACGTGTCTATATGTATGCGTGTTTGGCGAAAACAGTTGATACTCAATCAGTGGTATACGCAAATGATTAAACATCTTAAGTTCACACTTTTTCGTTATGCATATTTTTAATGTAGGATATACAAAACCCACAATAACACCTAAATGGCTTAAATTGAAGATTCAGTGTCAGGTAACTGTTTATATATAGTTTTGAATTATACTGTTTGAAATACCGAAAATACTTGACAAAAACCGATGCAAAATTAGCATAAACTTTACGAGGGTGTGGGGGCGAGACGGATTAGAACTATAGCCTCTGTCATCGTTTTGTGTAAGTCAATTTAAATGAACTATGTGTTAAACGCTAGCCTAATGAAACTTTAATGTAAATGAAATACTATATTGCCGATATATAAGCTTGTTTTTAAAGACAACGTAATATCGCATGCTCGTACAAAATTTCTTAAATATCTCGGTATGCATTTTTTAAATGTAGGATACACAAAAGTCTACAATTACAACTTACTAAGGGCTTACATTGAAGATGCAAGCGTCTCCGTTGCCGAATGGTTACCGACGTTGCGTTGTAAACCTATGCCTCTCACCGCTGCGGGTTCGAATATCACTGGGAGCTCGACTTGTAAGTGAGGAAGTGTCGATTCTTACGGATGACGGGAGGTGTACAGTACTGGTTCTACCATGGAAAAGTGGGTGGCATGCCTCCACCATAAAAAATCGGCCGTCATATATAACCTTATATGTGTTGAAAATGACGTAAAACACCATACAAACAAACAAACAAAAAATAAATTGAAGATTTGAATGTATGTAACTGTTTATATATGGTTTGGACTCTACAAATAAAGCAAATATTTGACAAAAAAAAGAGCCAAAATTAGGATAAATGCCATTGTTACAGGGGTGTTGGTTAGAACTATAGTCTCTGTCATTCATATTGGTATGTCAATTTTAATGAACTTAGTGTTAAACGCTAGCCTAATGAAAGTTTAATGTACATGAAATACTACACTGTCGATATATAAGCATGTTTTGTGAAAGGAAAAATCATAACTCATGCCCGGTATACAAAATTCTTAAAAATCTCAAAATTGCACTATCTCGGTATACCTTTTTAATGTATTATATTCAAAACTCCACAATTACACCTTAATATGGGTTTTTATTGTATACTTTCATATTGTCCCGTTTAGTTTGCATTGAGCTAAGCGTGCAATATTCTACGATATTGCACGCATTGATATTGCACGGGAACTTTTGCTCGTGCTTGCTAAGAGCCGCGAAATAGAAATAAGGAACTACTTTCAAATAAAAATAACGGAATCCTTTCTATATTGTCAACAAAAAAAAACGAGTTTTTTTTTAACCTTTTATGGCAAAAATTGATAAAATAATTCAAATGGCAAATCGCTTGTTGTTTTTAATGACGTCCTCCGACGTCGACGTCATTTTCGCGCAAAATAATCATCCACACAAAATGAAACTGAATGGCAAGATAGGAATTCCATCAAAAGCTATAAAAATAACACAAATGCAATGAAAAGTAATAGTCATACAATTAACATTGATCAAAAACAATATGAAAGTATACAATAAAAAAGGTTATTGAATTTGTATGGCTAAATATTACTTGGAACTCGTTGTTTTGGCGCATGAAGGACTCGCAAGCTCGTCGTCCTTTGCCAAAACAACTCGTTCGAAGTAATATTTAGCCATACAAATGCAATAACCTATAGAATTAGATCAATGTCCTGTACATGTAATTGTTCATATATGGTGTTGAACTGTACTGTTTGAAATAAGGCACATATTTGAAAAAATCCAAGCAAAAATTAGATAAATGTATTTTTTACAGGGATATGGGTTTAATGGCTGCAGTAGTGGAACCACCTCTTCGAAATTCAAGTAAGACATCTAACATATTCAAAAATGTACCCCCGAAATCTGTAAATATCGGCCTCAGCGATCTCCAAAGATGGGAGTGAATAACAGTTTTTATTGCAAAACATCCTTTTTTAGGGTATATTGTAATTTTACAAAAGAGACAAATTCTCAGTCACCGTCTGCAATAGTAATAATGAAAGGTTTGGAAATAGAAAATACATTCTGAGATATAAAAAACCTACTTAAGTTTGTTCCAGTCAGTTTTCCACCATACTTAATCTAGACTTGCGGGTTTGTTCACAATAAATCTCTCAACTGGCATTCATAGCAGGTATTTGTCACTGGATATTGTATGTTGAATTTCAGTATTGCAGGATCGGATTTGAGAGTCCACTTTATCAGATGTTGATTGAACATGTTCTAATAGAATAGAATAAATGTTCGCAAACGTTTGGTTCATATCAACGAGTAAGCAGATAAAATTACACAATTCAGCAAAACGAAACAAAGCTCAAATTATATCTCATTGAAACAGCATAAATTGTTTTCCTTTCCAGACTGCATGAACTAATTAAGTTCTGCTTTGTATTACAATTATAACAAGAACAATGAAATCCATATTCCTTACCGTGTTTTCCCCCAAATACACAAACGTATTAGACATGTATTGTTTCCTGACATTCTACGGTGTTGTGTGCTGTTTACTACGATATTATAGATATACTTAAATTTGGGTTTTATGATCAGCATCTGCCAACGTTGTAAATGAAAGGGTTAACTATCTTTTTTTTCAATTTCTTGGGTATATGTTTATTTTAACGTTCTAAAATTGGGTTTAATATCGACTCGTTATCGTGATGCATACAGCGTGTTCATGGTTCAGTCTCTGATTGGTAACGTATTCACTGTACCATGGGACACCGATGATAGAACATATCAATATGTTTTCTCGACACTTGGCAATCATAAAACAGTTAACATATAGTACCGTAGACAATTTAAAAGTACGTCATCGTGAACCATTTGCTACACATATTGTTGTTTCAATGCAATATTTGACACCCACATATTCTCACACGGCGTACTGACATTTAACGATGATAACCTATGGCTACTGAACATTTCCGATGGTGCCTTCGTATTCTTGCAGTATAAAACATCCATTGTTTGTTACTGAGTCGATTTAATCATTGGTACATAACACAGAGTTATATAAATAGCGCCACTACATATTCACAATGATTTTAGCATGGATTTTCGACGATACAGTGCATTGTTTGTTTTGAAAGCATAGTTGTTTTTTATTACGCTTTGACTGTGTACCGTGTGGTTTAAACTTACAAACCTATTTCCACTCTTTGCATTTTGGAAGGGTGGAGTAGAGCGGGTAGGACGAAATATGTATATATTGCGGTAATTCACTGTTTAGCGTGATATTAAATGAGAAGATGATGCTATTCAATTTTAAGTCGAGCGATGAGGCCCATCCAAACAAACGTTTACTAAATTATTAAACCATACGAAAAGATAATTTTGTGTGTTTTGGTTTAATTTTAGTTCTAAAAAACACACAAAAAAAATATTATCAACAAAGTGTTTGTGTATAGTTAAGCTAAACAGTTTAATAGATGTTTCATAAAAACAGCGCAAAAATATTATATAGCTGTATACCTTAGATAAAATTCATAAAATTCAATAAGGAAATGATATTTAAAGAAGACACACATTGTAATCAGTCCACAAGTTGTGGTCTGCTATTTATCTCGTCCAATCAGTCCATCATCCTGCTGCAGTAAATAAGAACATGATTCATGCTGTTTCAATGACCAGGTAGGTAGCGTTGGGATATATGTATTCTAAAGGCATTCCACCAAAACTTCTGAAGCTTCACCCGTTAATTAAAATATGTAACACATATCAATCGATGGTACTCTTGCTTATCACGAGAAGAAACAGTAATAAGAAAAATGGTCCTATAGAAATCACAGCACCCAAATGCAATGGTACGGTAGATCCGAACTGTAACACAAACAAAAAGAGGAAATTAACTATAGAATGAAAAAGACAACACACAACAGAAATAGTGGTAAAGACACTGTTACCGACTTGGAACGGTCAGTGGTCAATATGGCCAACCTGTTAGCTTAAATCGATTTGAAGTGTACACAACCTCGCTATTATCATGTCTTTAGCGCTCAAATTGACAAGACAATGTAAATAAAAATACATGTCATCAAATGGAAATATTTAACAATAAAGTCCACATCCAGAGAAAATAGGAAACAATAATCGTAATTATGCTATTGTAAATATTTATAAAAGAAAACATAATTAGAAATACTTCAACATGTATCCTGTACTGAGCAAAACAAAGCAGTTGCAGCCCAAGAGAAAACCAATCAAAGGTACGACAAGAAAACCCGCGGAACAAAGTTTCAAGCACCAAACTCTCCATTCAGGGTATCAGAAGATACAATCATGGAGTGCCACGAAGGGTTCAATCTCCAAACATGAAATCAAACTATAGAATCGAATCGTTTTCTGACGAAGTTCCTGATTAATATCCCATTAACTTCCGAAGTGCTTCCAAGGGATCACGTTTTCAGTATTTATTGATAGACCACATCTCCATAAAATAAAGGTTGTGATATTCGTAGTCGCAGAAATGTTTTAATTTTGTGGTTGTGTACTTATTCAGTAGATTTTCATTGCGGCGAAATAATTTTGAGAAAGACCTAGTACACAGTTTGTGATAACGAAAACCTTGCTAAAGAAGTTTACCTGAACTGATTTAATTTCGATCACTGAATTCCTTAACCTCATTACAAACTCGCGCAAAACTAATGAGCTGGGAGATAAATTATACACCCCGTATGATGTAGCACGAGGTACATCACCATCCAAATGTGGATAAATAGTTTACCAAAGTTTACGAAGTTCAAGTCATCTCTCTTATCATTGATTTAACTATGTGTGAAGTCATTAGAAGTCGCGAGATGAGGGTCGAGGAATGCTTCTGTAGTATTCGAACTGTTGGCTTTATTCAACGAGAGCTCTGGT
Organism: Cyrtodaria siliqua; assembly: GCA_037043455.1. Lineage (NCBI taxonomy): Eukaryota > Metazoa > Mollusca > Bivalvia > Adapedonta > Hiatellidae > Cyrtodaria > Cyrtodaria siliqua. The sequence continues at coordinate 193,721 of JAWPHD010000077.1, read as the reverse complement.
GGATAAATGCTAGTGATCTTGTGTATGTCATCTAGATACCGAGATGTATTATTAAACGCATCAATAATGTCACTCTAGCTAGCAGGTGACAAACGCAACATCTCTATCATAGCACTATAAAAACAAATCCGTGACAAGTGCTGCACAGTTAGTACAGGAATAGCAATAACCTGACGATAAACTGTTTTACCGTATCTTGTAAGGACGTTATCGAGAGGAAAAGATAACGTTTTACAATTATCAGCGCATGTCCATATATTATAATTATCATTAGGGGCGTTTGTAAAGACAGTCATGACATTATTACAAGCAAGAAAAGTTGCTCTTGTCTAGAGAAAGACTTCTGTGTAAGTAAGCAGAATCGAATTTATCATTGTTCCTGTTATGTGGTACAGTTGTATATAGTGTGTAAAAGTCGTAGATGCGTAGAGTAGAGACATGGAAATGCTTACACCGTAGTGTATCAAGGACTTCTCCGGAGTTTTTGATAGACCAAAACAAATGGATTTCTGCGTTTTCAAAAAACTTTCCGCAATCGTTTATAACATGTTCTTTAATCGCAGAAAAGCAGGAAGTCAACAGTTTTGATACATTTGTAGCGGTGCATAAACTTGAATTTGCAATAAAACGTGCTTTGAGTGGATTTTGTGAAGTTTAGGAATCCTGTACATGGTAGGGAGCTTCTATTTACAGAAACGTTCATAGTCTCCTAAAGGGTCACATGCTGGGAAAAATGTCCTCCTGCAATGGTGTGGTTAAATAACCAGAAGTGCTCGCTAGCTCTGCATTCTAAGTATTGATATAATGCAATCGGCAGACAATGATTATGTTGTTGGAAGCTTTGTCTGCAGGAACTAAAACAAATTTAATATGGACATGCTGGCTTCCTTCTTAAAGTGTACTTAGACAGCCGTCTATGTAAAGAGAAATTTTAATAGTAATTCGTTAATTTTAGAAATTGTTCTCATCCAACCCATTGGGACGGGCATTAAAATCAATATCCAATGGAAGGCGATACTTAGAATCTTTGGCAATAAGCTGCCTGATCCTCTTATCTTCAATAACATCAAGATTGCCAGTGATTATGTGACCTGCAATTATGACATTCTCAAACAGTGGGATTAGACGTTTCTATTTCAATATCAAAAACTATTCTATTGTAACTGGAAATAAAATTTCTAGTAGATTGCTTATACTTGTAACATATTACAGGAGTCTCTATATTCTTGCAATATTTTGGAATTTTTTCAGTCACCCGAATGTCATCTTTGCGCTTCTGGGCATATACTTTATTAGATATTAGGACCATACGCCACTGGACATGGAATAATAGCAGTAAATATGGCAGGTACACCGCCATATGCATCCCATCTTCGGGATGGTTAAACTTCTGTACTATTGATTTAATGAATCTTGAGTTCTGCTCAACCCGGGGCTGTGGAGTCGTGAACGGTAGCAAACATATTTCACTACCATTCAATCAAACCGAGACTGCAATATTTCGTATTTATCGTGTTCGACCGTTTCCAAACGTCCACTTTCATACTCCTTGCTAGAGAATTCAGCTACACAATATTTGCAATATTTGCATGAAAGAAATACCTTTGAAATACCTTCTTTGCTCAGTAGCATTAATAAATGGTATAATTAGCAGATACAGTTGTCAACGCAAAAAGCAGATAATACGCATGAGATTGGCTGTCATCAACAATATGATCTGAAAATATAATTCTAAAATGCCCAAAAACAGAAAATCAGGTATAAACAATGAAATATAAAACAAACAATTTTGCTCAAATTACACTACCTTTGTTTCAAATTCTTATTTTAGCTGCAAGAGATCCATGTTTACAAAGGCGGAATGATACATATGAGTTGTGTACAAACCATATCCTGCTCTTTTTTAATTTCAAAAAGCAAAATATATAAAGATATATTTCAGTTAAGTATAAATTAGGTAGTTCATAAGCTCTTTTTGTGCACAATATGACCTATATATGTGTCGACGTGCCGTAAAACACCATTCATTCATTCATAAGTACGACAAAGGATTAATCGTTGTGTTTAATGGATTCACAGTCGAACCTGATGGAAATAACACTCATGTAAGAAGAACATCTGGGCAAATAGGGAAAACATGCAAATAAATTTACCTCCTTTTCTTGCCAATACATCAAATAAAAATGAATGCATATGCTGAGTGACCCATGGTTGCAAATGGAATCCAAACAATCCGTTCACATTTTGATGCAGATTACTTGATGCTAAAACAGCATTAGCCTTGTCTGTCCACAAATCTACTGTGGTAGTATGGAAAAACACACACACTGGTCGTCTTGTACTGCATATATGCCACGCACCATCGGATATCTAAAACCAGAATCCAAACAAAATATGAAACAAGAAATATCACCAATAAATGACAAAATAGCTTCAGTAGACATGTGACTCCAAGATGTGACATTGACCTTGATTCTTGCGCACATTCTCAATGTCATTAAAATGTGTGTACTGTTCCATTAAATTCCTTCAGTACTTTCAAAGTTATGGCTGAGACATGATTGTTTCAGACGGACAAATGAAACATAAACGGACAAAGTAACGAATAGACGGACAGAGCATTTAACTTATGTCCCTTCCTTTAGTTGGTTTGAAAATAAGCAGTTTGGTATAATTATGATGCTTATCAAATCAAGTCTAGGTGCAAATGTTTATAGAAAATTTTGTTTATTCGTTTAAATTTAGGTTGTATCACAACTTGAAGGATTTTATCACTCAGTGCAAGATTTTCTAGGCTGGAATGTACGAAAGCAAAACAGCCTTCCAACGATGTATTTGATTCAAAAATTACACAGACAACCATATAAAGCCCGTTTTATTTCAAATTCTAGTTCTTACACCACTACAAATATCTCCAAACTGTTAACATCTTGTCTTAATTCCGTTGAAGATCACTTAAACTATATTGTGATACAACTTATGTAACCTCTGGGATTAATTGATTTTGTTCTATTAAACATTCAGGCGACGTTCTTGATAACATTTGCAATAAATTCCAAGCTTCATCTATAAGTAATTATGATTTTTCTACATTATATACAACTTAAAAAAACACACTACCTTACCGAAGACAAACTTATTGCTCTCATTCAAAAAACATTTCCTAAGGTAAAATACTATATTTTTGGCCTGTAACAATATTAAAGCGTGGACTTCACATGAAGTTTGCCAATCACTTATTTTTCTATTAGATAATGTTTTCATCAGGTATGGAACTACCGTTTATAGACAAATAGTTGGTATCCCTAATGGTACGAACCGTGCACCCACTGTCGCCGATTTGTTTTTATATTGCTATGAAAGAGATTTCATGTTGCGTTTTTTACCAGATACTCATGAAGAAGAGTATGATAACGGACCTTGGCAAACGGCCGAGCATGACACAAACGAAATATGCAGTCTCGGTTTGATTGAGACATGAGCGGTAGTGAAATTATGCTAGCTACCGCTCACGCCCTCTAGCCCCGGGTTGAGCAGAACTCAATATTCATAAAATCAATAGTACAAAAGTTTAACCATCCCGAAGATGGCATGCATATGGCGGTGGACATGGAGTTTACTACTTCCCCATGTCGTACGGCGTATGGTCCCAGTATCTAATAAAATTGAATGCCCCGAAGAGCGAAATAAACATAATGAATTTAGTTGGGAGCAGCGGTTATGAAGCCTGCGTATCACAAGTAAAAGCCAAAAGACTAAATTTAAAAGCAGACAACATATCATATGAGTGGTTAAACAATACCCAGAGCCTTTTATCGGCCGGAGTAGTGGAACCACCGAATCAAAAATTAAGTAAGAAAACAAAAGAAATTGAAAATGTACCACCGATAACTAAATATAAGCATCGGGCTCAGCGATCTCCAAAGATCGAATGAATAACAGTACTGATTGCAAGCGCGGGGATACGTTTTACTGCCGCCACACTGCACAAGCAACGCCACTGTGCTATAAAAAAGAGTATGATAATGGAACTTTGGAAACGGCCGAGCACGACACATACGAAATATTGCAGTCTCGGTTTCACAAAATTTACTCTATGAGATGTGAGCTATAAACCACGAAAATGAAAGGGGTCTGACGGATGTCCTGAACTGACTGCAATATTAATCTTGAATTTCGTCAGAAAATGACTGTCAGTAGGCAATATGGCTAGTCCATTCAAGGTCTCCATATATCTCCATGTTGTGTACAGTTTGAGTAAATAATTATTGTGATTCAGAATCCAGGTATTTCACCAAAAGAAATGTAATACAATAATGTAAATATTATAAAATGGACAGTTTGTAAGAAGCATTTTAAATAAAGATTTCGAAGGATTGTAATTAATGAGAGTCGTCCATCAATAAATGGGTTATGGCAATCTGTGTACTAAGCTCGGCAGACAGCATTAATAATCTGTCTCCTAAAAGCCTGCACTATTGCAATTCAGTGAGAACGAATTGCTGTCTTCACCACCCTTTCTGTTGTTTTTTGTCTCTTTCATTGTATTTTCAAGTCCTTGTTTGCAGTACAGTGTTGACCTACGATGCTATTGCGCTCGGACGCTGTGGTTTCTATAGGACCCTATATCTCATTATTCAGCTGGACTTGGTGACATCGCTCTTCATTGCCAAACCAGTATAGTTCTGTTATACATGTAGACGCAATTCCATGTTTGATTTTTAAATCCCCTTTTTGCCGCTGATCGTTACAAGGCAGTAGCCATATTGGCAACCCGTTTGTTTGTGATATCATATAACTTGCCTATTATTTATATTTGTAATTGATGTTCCCTCTTATTTATCCTTATAATTGTTTGTTTCGATGTTTGTTTTGGTTCATTTCCTGTCCAATGTCAAATCGAAATCTGAGTTAGAAAACATGCGTTAATGTAATGAGCAGAATGTAACAATTTCGTATATTCTTAATGTAGTTACTGTCGTTACATGTACTAACACTGTAGTATAGATTAATTACCATAGTATGTGTTCTTACTCGGCCACCCACCGTTGTCTTGACATTCACACTATCGTTTGTTTAGTGCTGTGTGGCGTCTGTAAAAAGTCGCCCCGACTACAACTCAGTAGTGCTATTACTTACTGGTCCTTTGAATATCTAAGTCTTTGTTTTCAGACGACATAATTAGTCTGTTGCTTTAACGTTCAAGTCAGCGTGATATCTAAGTATGTTCTTATGATTTAAGCTTATTGCAGCTATCGGCAAGACGCTACTGTCAGCAATATCGTTATTTATTGTCAATTTTTTCCTTTATTATATCGTATTTATGCAATATTTTTGTCTAAGACGATTTATACCACTGGCGGTTTGATTAAGCTATCACAGTTTGACATTTGAAGTATGTTGGAAAACGCTTAAATCGGACAAATCAACAACTTAAAACAGTTGCGTTTTTTTTTATTTATTTTTTTAATAAAGCAACTTATCGGAATAAAGATACATTTTCAAACGTATGGAGTTTAATATTTATTGAAATATTTATTATTAAATATATATAATAACATTTTAGGTAAAAGTAATATATATAGAGTATGGTCTCATCCAATTGGTTGCTTTAAACTCATCGATGTGTTTAAATCAACCAACGGGACGAGACAAAGTGTATATGTTCTGTAGCATGCTTATTTCAGCTGTCTGCCATATTCGAACTTTCGATAACTGGAGGTTATAGTACATCAATCATTCTGATATGTGTAATTCTCAATTAAATGATTTAAAACTGTGCAAATACAAAGGAAATGTTAGCGATCATAAAACAACTGATACGCGATCAAATTAAACTATTTCAAAATATGATAAATTATAGGAATCGTCAACACATGTAGTGTATACTCAGTAAGCAAAATAATAGAACATTCTGTTTAATTTGCATTTCTTAGCTCCAATCGACATTTGAAAGTAATATAACTATTTGTTTTTATTTTTTATTGTTTCATTTTAAATCGTTTGCCTCACAAGATCAGTAAATTAAAAATAAATCCTTAACAATATTCCGACCACTATAAGTCATACCAAAACAAATTCACGAACTTTAATAGTTGTGTGTTTCTATTGTTATTCGACTACTCCTGGATGATAACATAAGTCTACCGATTATCTGCTGTGGTATCACTAGAAGCAGAGACGGTTTCTATCAAAGTGCGTCGAGACAACACATCCAAGAACATCTGAACGTGATATTTACAGGACAAATCTGGCGGCGATATAAATCTGGTTGGCCGGACATAATTGTCTCGGAGAAAGTTGTCAACGATGCGGGTTTGATGTGATATTGCAGTGTTGTATTGGTGGTCTTATGGGACGACCGGATTCTATACCAGCATTTCACGAAGGAACTGCTGGAGAATATGGGTTCCTTCCCATTAGGTGGTCCTGCCTTAACTCCATTAAGCGATGGGAAAACTTATATTAGCAGGATATTATAACGGATATTTCAACAATAAAACACACTTAAAAACGTTTATTACTGAAAAAAATGCGATAACCTATTTAAAATGACTTGTTAAATATTTTCATTTTACAATATGGAAACTTTTTTCAGCCTAACTTAATCTTTCATTTCATACCCCAGCCAACCCCATTTTCGCTTCTTTGAGAAGGGGTTGGATGGGGTATGAAAATTAACACTTGGACCACGTTATGCAGTATGTACTGATATCGGCACGAAGTCTCCTTAGATCATCCTGGGAATTCAAGAAGCGGTTTCTTGTCCCAATATTTCAGCTGGTACTATCTTCACCAGTCATGGTGTGAAATAGTCCTCTTGATTGCATGTTGAGTTTAACTGTGATTAATTAGGTCAACCATAATTGTCTTTATAACAAACCCCGGCCATAATACGCAAGTGCACTTTCTTTGAATTTAAAACCTACCACATTTAACAACAATAAGTATGCCTTTTTAAACTCGAAAGGGAAGCTCATGCAGTGGTATTCTGGGCCTTTTAATATTTAGTTATTCGTCACACACGAACGCATTATATGATATGATTGATTCTTTGCGAAATTAATAAAGCATATCTGACGTTTAATTTCCTAGAAAAGGTTCAAACACTTATTATATCTCACATCAAAAGACGTGGTTCAATACTTTGTTACAGAATGTATTTAAAGCTACAGATTCTATATCAATCGATTTCTTCTTTGTAGGCGTGTCTTTATTTGTAAATACTGATAAAGGTAATCCTTTGAGAGCAACAAACACAATTAAGAGAATAAAGCAGCAGACTCGGTTTTATTGAGTCTGTTCATGAGAAGTAATGAAAGAAGCAACACTTCTCACGCCCGCTAGCACCGGCTTAAGCGGTATTCTACTTCAAAGCCACCCATATTGGTCTCGTAACTTCATGTTCACCGGCTCATGTCGAAATCGGGTATTTAAGCGACAAATATAGCGCAGGAAATCATTTACTGTATATACATCGACCAGTGCACATCGTACCTATACACAGGTCACAGTATTTTTTACAGACAAAAAAGTAGCCTCTTTCGAGGTAGAGTCTAACACACGACCTTCTTATTTTAAGTTCGCCGCTCTATCCACTGCACTATAACGCTTCTTGTGAAAATAGTATACTAACTACCATTTAATATGAGGCAAAATAACTTAATATATTAAACGCAACTCAAGATGGATCAATAAATATGTAGTCCATATTGTCGCACGTGTAAATTAAGATTGGTGTTAAACTGTATATTATCAATAAGAAACTAATACTTCGCCACAAAACAACCGTATCTCGACTTGTTATTTAGCGCTTAATGAATTTGTGTGAGCGCGCTTTTTATTACGTAATGCCTATTTACTGTTAAAAATGTTACAAAATATCAATAAATAGCAGATGTCTAGTGGTTCAGCGTTACATCTTTTAAAACTTAGAAGTGAAAAGCTGTGGTTCAAATCCCTTTCCGGGCAGCTATTTCTTTATCACATATATTGTGGAGTCGTATATTTTTCAAAGTTACCTGTAAGGAGGCTAAATAAAAAATTGAAATTGTGCTTATATACCGACTTTTGCAGTGTTCGTCGATTTGAAACTACTTCATGTGTGACTCATTCATATTCATGAGTTATTACCAGATGAAACAGCTTTAAGTATATATACATTCACTCGATTCTTTCAGTCTAAAATAATTAGTGTTTCAAACAAAATTATCGCATCCAGTGAGTCTTCATAGAAGTCACTATTCTACTATCCTAAAATACACTAAAGGCAGCTGACTCTCTTACCTTTCTTTTATCATAATCATTCTCCGAAGCCATGTTATTGATAGTACTAAACACGGGAAAATTATGTACATATAACGCTCTTCATGGAATTTGCTTTTAACTACATGTGTTTAAAAGCGCCATATTCATTGAAATAATTAATATTTATTATTTAGTAAATGCGGGAGTAATGTATTCACAGTATAGATACAGAAGTCGAACAGAAAAATGTAACAGTGGCAGAACTGAGCCATTCAAAAACCACATTCTACGTCGGTAACAAGTACGGTTCCAAGTCGGTAACCCTGTCGCCACCATTCTTCAGGTGGTGTATTGTCCTGTTCATTGACTATCTGATTTTCTCATTTGATTAATTTGTGGTGCAATGCGGACGGTGAAAAATAATGAAATCCCCGACAGGCTATATCCTCTATTACACCAGACAGGTTCGTATCCTTCTCTGAGACATTTCCTTATTAATTTTGTAAAATGTTCAGGAAATCCGTCAGACCCATTTAATTTCCGTAGTTTATAGATCACATCTATTTAACACAAAGGTGCTGATATTCCTAGTCTCAGAAATGTGTTTAGATTGCGGCGATAGAACGTAGAGAAAGTTTTACGTAGTTCATATTAATGAAAACCTTGCTGACGTGGTTACTTGTAATACCAGGATTTCGACATCTGAAGTCCTTAACATCAATACAAGTTCTAGTAAAACTAATATGTGTGTACGCCCACTTCTGGATGTAAACCTGAGATGGCTGTTTGGCTCTGACTGTCGATACAGGTTTTAAAGTTGTTTAAAATTTCGCAGTTTGTAGGAATATGTTCCAGTCGCGAATAACGTAAGGTTAACATGCGTTCTTAAAGTTGTCTGACCATCATGAGTTGACGCGCCTTTAAGTTAGTGAAGTTTTCAATCTTACGAGTGGATACGTGCTCTTTATATTGAATATTACACATACATAGTTTAGTAAATATATCATAGAATACATTATACAATTTCGTTTTGATTCCACAAACAATTGCCTGATAACTTAGTCCAAATACGAAAGTCCTTAAGGTGCAAGAATACACAGATACATCACAATAATACATAAACGACAATTTATGGCCATATACGAAGTCAATTTTGTCATATTGTTGTTGATTCTAAACGTATTTCATTTGCAAGAGTATAAAGGCGTATAATTAATGGAAAGGTAGGTTCTCTAATTTACGTTTGAGAGTATGTAACACTGAAAAGAGTATCCCTAGAAACACAAACAAGGGATAAAAGTAGCTGACTCGATTTTATTGAGCGATACACACAAGGTATAAATTGATGTGTAATTCAGGATAACGATATTTGTATTTCGACTGTCAAATATATATAAATGTTTCGTTCAAAACATGTACATTATCTTTTGTTGAATACGTAATCAGATTATTTGGTAAACGTTTGCTTTCAATTTAGGCCAGACCACCTATTTCTTGCTGGGTAGAACCAGTAACGGTTAAAGTTGTATGGAGGGAATTATGTTCAACAACATTTTACTATGTTATAATTACACATTATTGTAATTGTAAACATAATTTATCATATTTCATAAATGGTAAGCAATTAAAACATATTTGGGTGTATAATGAACCAGTCCCATAGTAAAAGATTTTAATATTTTAGACAAGACATTAGGAAAGACATATAAAGGTCAACTTTGATAAAAATCGAGCATGAAAAACAGAATTCAAGGACAACAGTCAATCACAGAGAAACAAACACAAACTATACAGATGAATGAAAAAGGCAAGATATGACACCGCAAACACAAAATGATTGATAATAGGGCTACTTGGAACATTGACAAAAAAGCAGCATTAATAGTCTGAGTAGGTACTGTATCTTAATTTTAATTAACGCTGAATACATACTAAATTATTAGTATTCATTAACGTTTCATCAATTGGTACAATATGGATATTTTCCTTTGTACTGTTGAACATTGTACGGTTTATCATTACAAAACAGAGAAACAATAACATATATTTATTCAATAGTGTTTTCAGATGGAACATATAATCAAGAACAAATATTTAACAGCTGATTGTTTGTTGTTACATCTTGTAATTTTAACTCCGGGTAATTAACTAATTGATATCCTACCTGTTATTCCACCAACAAAACAGTGCCCTGACTGAAACTAAGGTCATAATTAGTATGTACTTGCTGAAACACTTACTTTACTTAGACAGTTAATAACATCTTCCTGCAATGATATTATACTTTGTATTTGATTTGTAGACAAACCATTGACACTATGTTGTAATACAGTTTAATATCTGTAGAACCATTAACACTATGTTGTAATACAGTTTCATATTTGTAGAACCATTAACACTATGTTGTAATACAGTTTACTTGTTTATTTAAGTCTCATCATTTAACATGTTAACATTCATAATGTAAAACACGTTGAAAACTGCACAATATGCAATGCAAGTATTGAATTATAGGAGACTATAATTAGAATTTAAAATATACATATAAATAGCATACTCATCATGCTCATTTTACATACAAAATTAAATATAAAACATAATAAAATCTTGAGAATGTAGGATATCACGCACGGACATACTACACAATCTATTGAGTATGTAGGATCTCACGGACGGACATACTACACAATCTAACACTGCAAATAACAAACATAAATGTATGGCAGACAAAATATGCACCCGGGGATTAAGGAAAGATAAAAATATTGGACAGGGAAAGCAGCATTCAAGGACGACAGTTAACCACAAAACACAAAAACAAACACGCAAACAGACAAATGAGAAGGCAAACGTAATAAAAAATGCAAATGACATCAAAAACACAAAAGGGTTGACAATAGGGCTACCGCCTTGGAACGGTCAGTGTCAACAAAGGCCACTGGGGGTTCAAACCGGTTCTAGGGTGCACCAAACCTCACACTTTCTATACTGTCATCCCATTTAAACATTAAATAAAGAAATCCCCGCCATGATCTAATCTCTAACCAACAAAGCAGCCTGTCCGGTCGTCGTACAATTAAAGAGGAAAGCATAGTGGCGAACTGTAAAAGGGTCCACCACCAAGCATGCAGTACGTTGCAAAATGATAGGGTCATAACCTCTTTTGATAAACTTTTTAACGAGTTTAACAAAGATAGTATGAAAGTGATCATAACCAAGAATCTTACAAAGTTTATAAATCACATCACCATAGAAGTCAGGTTGTGATAGTCTTATAAATGCAGTAAACAAATACTTTTATAAAGCATTTATCATCTCAAATCAGATTTGATATGGCCTGTTTAACATAAATTGCTCACAAATATAGCTGTCGGTAATCCTCAATTATATACAAAATAATTTGACGACAGTATATACAATATTTATTTAATTTTTTTAACACGTAGTTTCCCAAACACGCTTCTAAAACAAGTTAAAGCTATTTACTTAAGCATACATGTCTCCTTTGAAGTATAAGAAAACAGGTTTAAGCACACAGTCTTACTAATATAAATTCATCATTATCAGATAATTGTCCGAAATTGTTATTAAGCAATTTTTCTTGTTCACAGATAATTAATCTAATTTCGTTGTACAATGAACAATGGAACATCACGTGAATTTCGTCCTCTACTGAGTCATCGCAGAGTGGCCATTTCCTGTCTGCGATTTCTAAGCCTTCATATCTACCAGTTTCAATTTTGGCGCAACTTCAGATCTAGACTTTGCAAACGCTGATCTATGTGAAAGTGGCATTATAATATTTCAACACAATACTTTTTCATAACCTGATATCAATAATGTATACTTCCTAAGCTTGTTTCCTCTTCTGGTATTACCGCCCTATTCATTGTTGACACTAACTGTCTATTCCGCTAAGAAGCTTTTATTATTAAGAAATGAAATCATACTTCCTTTGTAAAGAAATTGATTAATATCAACACAATCATGAGCACCAATTGTGCGTAAATGTTCTACTTTCAAAACACCAATATTTACATCTATAATTACTCAGTGAGAAACAATATTTGAGCATCATTTTATGCACACGATCATTGGACATGTTGCTATAACGAACCAACGTATTTAAAACATATTTCCATTGTTTAATAATAGGTTGAACGCTACACATTTCACCGCCAACAGACGCGTACTTTCCTAAACCAAGTAAAAATATCATGGCTCTATTCTGAAGCGCGTCTCTACGTGACTACGTTATGTGTCTCCAGACTGCACAAAGGTCAAACTATGTTGTCATATAATTTATTCTAACATCATATCATCTTTAGGTACTTCTAATGGTACCACATTCAGACTGCGGGATTTATTTAATTTAGCTTCCAGAACAGCCGCATTGTCATTTCTAAAATAGTTATCATGTAATCGAATAGACCTTCAACATTTCCCCCTGCATTGTTTACATGAATATGTAAATTAACAGATGCCCGCCAACGGGCTTGACAACAAGTTAATATATATAGGAAACAATTATATTGATTTATAAAGTCTGAATCTAAAACAAGACTAAAATCTATAGTATCAAATAACTCTTTCAAAGTATTAACCGTGTAGTATCTTTGTCGCATAGGATCAAAGTCTACACATTCCAACAAGTTATGTTTGACCGTTAACGGTGCAAAACAGGGTATACATTCTGACAACTGCTCACTTTGTAATAAATATGAATGAGTACAGCGTGTATGCCCTATCCTGACCCTGGCAAGGACAACTTCCTCTCGACGAATGGGTCTAATAGAAGGACGCCATTCTCCGAGTAACGGTTTAATGGAATGGAGTTTATTGTTCACCGACAAGTCCAAAGCGGCTTGCCAAGAGTTACGAATATATGTGTTGATACAACTTTTAAAATCAGTATAAGGTAATTTGGTATTAGATATATGTAAACATAATGCTGCCTTAGCAGCACTATCAGCTCTATCATTACCACGTATTCCTACATGGCTTGGAAGCCAGTAGAAAATAATAACATAATCAACTATAAGAGAATTGTACTTTTCTAAAAGTTTAAGCACAACTGGATTTAACATCAACACTCGTCAAGACCTCATCAGAGCCCTCATTGAGGAATGGCTCGCGATACCCCAGTATCGCATACAACGCCTAATAAGAAGCATGGGCCGTAGATGCCGAGCTGTCATGGCTGCAGGCGGTGGTCACACCCGGTACTGAGGTCTGTGAAGTTTGTTTTCTACCGTTAGGATTTTAAGCTAGTGTAGACGAACTGGGCATTGGTGACGCTTACTGTTTTTTTCCATATTGACTGGCTATACTCTAACGTCTCAAAATATACCAGATTTGTTCTTGTAAAATTGCTTTTGTGAATTTATTTAACTGATTAACAAGTGGTAACTTTTCATTGACGGTGAGTATATATATGTTAAATTAAAGCAGTGTATTAAAAATTATAAATTAATTTAATTTTATTGTTATAATACTATTTTATTAGCTAATAGGAGTGTATTTCCATGAAATTGCAAACGTCGGGATCCGTTTTAGAAACGCCAGGCTTCATTACGTGGTCCGAGTATTGACTTTCATACCCTCACCAACCGCTTCTCCAGGAAGCGAAAACGGTGTTGGCTGGGTATGAAATAAACCCCTAATTTCGGCTTAAAATGTTTGCATATTGTAAAATTAAAGTATTTAATAGGTCATTTTAAACAATTTTCTTTTTCAGTAAAACGTTTTTTTAAACGTGTTTTTTTGTCGAAATATCCGTTATAAAACCCTGCTAATGTAAACGTTCCCATTGCTTAATGGAATTAAGGCGGGACCACGTAATGTCTTTGAACCATTATTATAAACTAATTATGAAATTCTAATAGTATATTTTGCATACATTGGTTATGAAAATAAACCATTCTAAATACGATATCTTTTGTAAATAAGAGCATTAAAATGTGTATATTTAGACTAAGTACAATGCAGTTGGATATTAGTATCACCTATAAATGCCGGGCTAGTCTTTAAATCATTATAACAAACTTATTATACGATTTTAAATGTATTTGTTTCAATATGTATGTAATTTAAAACATCGTTAGTACTGTACCTAATGCAATAAGAGGGCCATAATGGCCCTGAATCGATCACCTGAGGTTCTTCGCAAATATGAAAGCTGTGCCCCCCTCTGCCTCCAAGAGTCGGGCCAGATTACAACCCTTGGTAGAGGACCATAAACTGAAGCTTTGAGTCTGTGTGTGGTTTCACAGAAGAATATTGTTTTAAAGTGTTTTCTTATATAAGTAAAACATGTGCCTCTGGGACAATGCCAAATTCGACCACAGGATCACCATGTGAAAGAATTTGGTATAGAATCGTAAGCTATATTTTTTAAAAAATATTAACGCTCTGGCTTCTGAAGTTTCCGAGAAAGTTTTTAAAAAAGAAATCTCTGAATGACTGCCGGGGTTTGACCAAAGGGTCGATCACCATTTGAACAAACTTTGCAGAGGACCATAAGCTTATACTAACTGCAAAATATTAAACATCTGGCTTTTGTATTTGAAAATAAATAGATTTTTGAGGTTTGTCCATATACAAGTGTGCTTATTTTTTTGTAAAAACTGTCAATTGCTGCAGCATTAAAGCAAACAGCTCAGAATTCTAGGCGGCATTCGAATACATCAACCCGGACCTTATATGCGCCACAGAATCATGGCTGAGAGGCATCAAGCCTGGTAAAGACCCCGAAAAGAACGCAATCAAAACATGGGAAGTCCTCCCAGACAACTACCGTTTCCACAGAAATGACAGATTATCAGGCCTTTGAGTGGGAGTCTTTAATGGCATAAAAGAAGGGGCTCACTACCGATCAACAGTCAGATTAAGTCACGAACTGCGAGATTGTCTGGAGTAAAGTGAAAATGCGGAATCCAAACATACCTCCGCTCATTCTACATGCCACATCTGTACATACATGATATAAACAATCTAAGTAAATCTATAAAGAAGCTTACCCAGGGCAATAAAACCAACGATATACTACTTGCGGGCGATTTCAACTGCCCGGACATCGATTGCTACATTTACTATAATGCCTAGAGCCTCAGAAAAAGCAGTCCAACAAGCACTAATAGATTTATCCATTGAACATGGGCTTACCCAAGTATATGACCAACCTACCCGCCTAAAAAACATGTATAAACAACCCTTCCATATTAAAATTATCTAACTCTATCCATGGTATCAGTGACCATGCTATGGTTATGACAGACCTGGACATCTTACCGCAATATGTCATACAGGAGCCATGTAAAACATACAGCTACAACAAGGCAAACTAGGAAGCAATCTTATACACTAATTGGCGACTCCTTAAATGGTAACAACATTGAACAGCTGTGGGACACATTTAAATCCGACATACTATCCACCATGGACAAGCACATTCCAACGAAAGTGCGTAAAGGCAGGAAACCCGTAACCTAGTTCAACCACAAAATCAAAAGAATGACCAAGAGGAAAGCTAGACTCTATAAACAATAAAATGGGTGGACTAATTAGTGACGGTAAAGGAAAAACACAAATCCTTGTAGAACAGTTTACATCATATTTTACAACCGATCCCTCCACAGACCTCCCAGCGATGGACAAGAAGTTCAAACACAATCTACCACTACTCAAGATTACCAGCAAAGGAGTAGAAAAACTTCTCGCGAACATCAACCCAGCTAAAGCAACAGGACCAGACAATATTGAAAACCAAATGCTCAAACACTGTGCTCGGCAGCTTGCCCCTGGAGTGTGCACCATGTTTCAAAGATCAGTAGAATCTGGCACCCTACCATCCGACTAGTTATACGCTAATGTAGCACCTGTCTTCAAGAAAGGCGACGTTCACCTAGCGGAAAACTACCGTCATGTCTCCTTAACCTGTGTCACATGTAAACGTCTAGAGCACATCATCTGTAAGCACATACTGAATCATCTGGAAAGGAATACAATATTAACAACACTTCAACCTGGTTTCAGAGCTGGCCACTCTTACTTCTAACTACTATGCACGACCTATTATAGAATCATGATAAAGGACAAGTTGACATTATTATCCTTGACATGTCAAAAGCTTTTGATACCGTGCCTCATGATCAACTGATAAATAAACTCACTAAATATGGAATTTCTGGACCCACTCATGACTGGCTAAACATGTTTCTGACAAAACTTCACATGCTAGTGGTCGTCGAGAGCGAGGTACAGTTGCTCTTCGTATGCCACATAAATGACCTCTCTACCGACGTAGAAGTGACAGACTCATCTTCTACTACAATTTGGTCGAGGGAAGTACCGGCTTTATATTGTGATTGGTTTCTTATCCCTATCAGACATCAACGTCAAATCTGAGTCAAATCATTTTCAGACTATAAGGCACAAAACATTGCCGAAAAATCAGTAACAAACAATAGCAAATGTATCAATGTAGTACAGTGCAAAAGTGAACAGTATCAAAACTTTCTTCCTTAAGACGACAATTGAGTGGAACCACCTTGACGATAGCATAGTGCGCTCCAAAACAGCTGAGGGCTTCAGGGCAGCTCTCCCTCAGTGCTTATAGACACTCTCTCCCTGATGCAATTATGCCGTAATTGGCCCTGCGTCGTATACATCCAGATTTAGAACAAGTGATCCCTAGGGCGGGGCCAAATTTGACCACAGGGTCACAATTTGAATAAACTGAGTAACTATAAAAATGATAAATAAAAGGAATATTAAACCTATGGCGCTTTTAGTTTCAGAAGTGAATATTTTTTAAGAGTTTCCATACACAAGTCTATGCAAAACCCTGAAAACATTTTAACTCTCCATACGCAAACTTTGGACCCCCGCAATAATTTTTGACCCGAGGACTTGAGTTGACAAAATTTGCTAGTCCATGGGTTAGCGATCATTTCTGAAAATAATTGTCAAAACCTGTTGTGCAGTTCTTGAGAAGAAGCTTTTCAACGTTTTGATTTTGTTCTCTTTTTTTGTAACGGCGGCCATCTTGAATGTGTCGATGACCTACTTTTAACAATTTGGAAAGCATTACCTAAGGATTATCCATTTGAAGTTTTGGTCAAAATTGACCGAGGGGTTTCTGATGAGAAGTCGTTTAAAGCAAAGTTAACAACTGACCGACAACCGAGCTAGGTGATCACCATAGCTTGTCTGTGAGCCTTCGGCTCAGTACAGATTATTGAGCCTAGAATACGTTTTCAAAAGCATATATATACATTCTATGTAAAACTTTGCATCAATTTTCTAATAGTGGCCGCTTTGGTTGGAGGATACCGAAGATTGTGATATGTTGATATTCATAATAAGATACGCTCAGAGAATATGTTGCTATTAAATCGACAAATACAACGGAAACAGACAGACGACAGGTTATCACTTAAGCTTGTGTAGCTTGTGTAGCTTTGGCCAGTAGAGCGAAACTCACACACATATAGATATAATTGTATGTATCTATAATTGTATGTATATATGCGTGTATATGTTAATTGTGCCTTCACAAACATTTTATTTTAAATATAATTGCTTCCCAACGCGAGTTTGTCATTCATTTGAATGTGTTGCTCTCAGTATATTATAATCAGGGTAATGTTCCTCAACATCCACATTACGTGGTCCCGCCTTATTTCCATTACGTGATGGGAAAGCTTATATAAGCAGGATTTTATAACGGATTTTTCGAAAATAAATGTTTTACGGATGCAATAACCTATTAAATGTCTTAATTTTAAAATATGCAAACATTTAAGTCGAAATTAAAGTTTTATTTCATACCCCAGCCAACCCCGTTTTCGCTTCTTGGAGAAGGATTGGATGGGGTATGAAAGTTAATACTCGGACCACGTAATGAACGATGGGGTAGATATGAACTTGTCAGGATTTTTAAGTTAGATGTATTCCCCCATGCTGTGTATTAATGCTGATTTTGTTTATATCAACAAATCAGCCATAAATACTCATAATAAATATAAGTGTCTTCGCTATCTTTCCAAGCGTTATTTTTTTCCACCATGTCAAGATACTTCCAAAATGACATAAACTTTCCCGTTATTAGTTAACTGAAGCTTTGAGATTTCCCGATGCTGATTACAAATCTGATTTTGTTTATAATGACAAATCAGTCATAAATACTCAATCTAAATTAATAGAATTTATCATGGAAAAACTTCACTGTATGTCAGTTGCATTACATCTGTGTACGAAGTAAATTTATCTCATTGCAACGCCCAACCCATACTTTCACTTCTGGCCATATTCTAGTACGTTTTAAAGAGGCTTTCAATTGATTGCTATATTTCGTTTAGAAAGTCCAGCTCTTTCTACAACAAGCAGCGCAATATTATCCTTTGTTGCCATGGTAGCCAATATACAGCAAAAATTACTTCACAAAACTAGTGTGTCCTTCATATGAATGTGTTGCATTCAGTATATCATACCCAAGGTAATGTTCCTCAACAACCTATGATGGTGTAGACATGAACTTGTCAGGCTATTTGAAGTTGTATGAATTCTCCCATGCTGTGTATTAATGCCGATTTTGTTTATATCAACAAATAAGTCATTAAAACTCGTTCTAATTAAAAAAATAGAATGTGTCATTCACGGGATGGTTCACTATCTTTCCAAGCGTTGTTTTATTCCATCATGTCAAGATCCTTCCAAAATGGCTCCATTGACAGTAAAGAATTAAACTTTCCTGTTATAAATTAACTGAAGCTGATTCTCCAATGAAGATTACAAATGCTGATTTTGTTCTTAATTACAAATCAGTCATAAATAATCATTCTAAATTAACAGAATGTATCATGGGAAAATGTCACTATATGTGAGTTGCAATTGCTGATTCTTTAAAGTCTTTTTTTTTTTTTTTTTTTTTTTTTGGGGGGTGGGGTGGGTGGGGGGGGGGCTTTTTTTCTTCTGTTGATAATATTCCCAATTCTAAAACACATCTTTTTTCTCAATTTCGGGTTGTTGGTTTTGTTAAATGGTGTTTTACGTCAATGACAGCACATGCTAGGCTATATATATTATGATCACCTACATTTCCTGTGACCGTTGTAGAAGTAGTTCTGTATTTATCCATCCATTCTTTGGAATCAACTCTTTCTCAAGTGGAGCTCCCAGCAGTGAAGCGAGAAGGTTACTAAAAGCAGCGTCTTTACTTAAATATCCCAATTTTACATCTAAAACCTGCAACGGAAACAATAAGTGTGATTATACTGAGTACGACACACGTTTCGATCTTGATGTACATTGATCCAATCTCCACTGGAACAAAAACTCAATAATGTAACGTTTATCTTTTAAAAGTGACGATTTTTACGGGTTTTGGGAGGTGTATAGTACTGGTTCTACCCATGAATAAGTGGGTGGTCTGCCTTCAACACGAAAAGAACGACCGCCATAATATATAGCATCAGATCTGCTAAAACACCATACAAACAAGAAATATCAAAAGATAGGACAGGGAAAGTAGCATTCAAGGAGGACAGTCAACCACAAAACACAGAAACAAACACGCAAACAGACAAACAAGAAGTCAAAAGTAAAATTAAATACAAACGACATCACAAACACAAAAGGGTCGACAATAGGGCTACTGCCTTGGAACGGTCAGTGGTAAAGTAGGCCACTGGGTGTTTAAACCGGTTCTAGGGTGCACCAAACCCCACACTTACCCTACTGTCTATTAAAACAGGACAGTGTCAATAAAAAAATCCTCGCAATGATATAATCTCTAACCAAAAAGGCAGCATCAATATGCAATATAAGTAAAACACGAATATGCTCGTGTAAATATAATAATAAAAATAGCCTAGAAAGCCACAATGAAGGTACTCAATGACTTGTCAGAAGCCAGAGCAAAAAGACAATAAACAATTAAGGACACGACAAGAAAGATCATAGACAAACATCAAACGCCACCGTCCCAATGGGATTTAGGTAGGCGTCATCATAGGGTTCACAGCCTGTCTGGTCATCGTACAATTAAAGAGGAAAGCATAGTGGCGAACTGTAAAAGGGGTCCACCACCAAGCATGCAGTACGTTGCAAAATGATGGGGTCATAACCTCTTTGATAAACTTTTTAACAAGTTTAACAAAGATAGTATGAAAGTGATAATGATCAAGAATCTAACGAAGTTTATAAATCACATCACCATAGAAGTCAGGTTGTGATAGTCCTTGTCGGAGAGTCCTTAAATTACTTTTATATTTGGAAAGAAGATCAGGGTTACGATAAAAAACAAATTGCAAATGTTTTACGAAGTTTATGGTAACGGTAACCCTGATTGAGTAGCTTTTTAGTTATACAAATATTACGACTATTAAAGTCCTAAACTCGAGTACAAGCTCTTGAAAAACGAATAAGTTGAGATACATACACTCCATAAGAAGTTGCTCGGGGAACATCCCCATCCAAGTGGGGATAATTAACAATGTCAAAATTAAAATCATCTCTCTTGTCATAGATTTTGCTAATTATTTCACCATTTTCATTCGAGAGATATAAAATCAAGAAAAGTAGCGTTATTATCAGATATATTAGCTTTGTTAAGCTGAAGTTCTGTAGGATAAATATTTTTAACCATCGTTGGAAAGAAAAGGTTGTCAGTGTTCAAAACAAATTTCGCATAATAGTCAACAATTTCTTACTTTTTTCAAAGTACAATATGTCACCGAGATACTAACATTCGCATAACAGACAACCCTTTTATCTAAAGAACATCAGTAAACACTCAAATCCCCTTTTGCTATAAATTACTTAGCCAATTATGAATGTCATTGCCATTTTTGACAACTGTCGATTGGTTGATCATAATATCGTTTATTTTCGGAGTTTAAAAAGGGCCTCAATTCACAGTATTTATAACCCGGAAGGATTAGAAATGAGAAAGTATGCGCAACAACTGCACAAGCTGTACCTATCAACTTGCGATTTACTATCGCATAGTAATATTCATAATATCAGAGATTATTAAATTACACAGTTTTCATTTTGTTGTCTATATCTGTATATGGGATTAACTAAAGGGAAAATACAAATAGTTCTACTTTCCGGTTATCAGCACAAATATATTGGCCGATTTCGGGAGGCGAATAATTATTGGACGACCACATTTGTCAACCAGGGCCCGTATTCATCAAGCAACTTAAGTGGAAAATATTACTTAAGTCAAAATTTAGATGTTTACATATGTTTAAATATCCTTTTTAACCCACTCAGAGTCACTACAAACCGTCTATTTACGATAAATATTTAGCAGTAGGTTTATTTTATCCATATCCTTATAAGCAACATTAACAAAAAGAACAAACGTCTTAAATCGATACAAAAGGGTGTTTAAAAAAATGATAAAATTTGACTTAAGTTAATAATGGGTCCGTATTAATAAAGCTTCTTAGCAATATCTTAAGTCAAATTTTATATACAATTAGGCTGGGGGCAATTGGCCGCCAGTCTATAGTACTAAAACCACAAATGGCAAACAGGCACTGACACGTCTAATTAAAATTAAAAACGTCTTCAATATTTTATCACAACAATAAACAAATCTACAACTGCAAAATGACATATTAATAAGATGTAATGTTTACTTAATTGCCATAACCAGAAACAATATACTACTTTAAAAACCGGTGGTACGGTTCACCCTAACGGACAAAAACTATTTTATTACAAAACGTCATGGAACTTCCTTGAAATATATATGAAATTAATTCTGCTGTATATACAATATATAGCGGAAATCCCCGTGTCGCGTTTCTTTTTCCTTTCAGTATATATAAATCCCTTAATAGCAGATTTTTCTTACCCGTACAGTTGTGATGTCTAACAAATAATAAATCTAATTTGTATGAGGTGAACTTTGGTTTTTTATTCCTTATTCCTTATTCGAAAAAGGAACAAAAAAGTAGTTACTTATTCCTTATTCAAATAATTCCTTATTCATTATTAAAAAATAAAGGCTACTATATATATTAAAGCATATCGTGGCCAGATATACAAAGCATATCTAACAGCGAAGAACACCCAAAGCGAATATAAAACACATAACTTGTCTAGCCCCAGTTGCTCCGAATGATACTACAGTTCCTTAATCGACTTTTCACATGAGTTCTGTGGCAACATGTCCATTTAAAGTTCAGATTTATTTGGTCCGGTAATATTAAAAAATGTGTTTCTCGAAATTTCTTGGTAGAAATATCTGGATCTTAAATGGATCTTAAATGAGTCCATCCTTTTTTCCATCCTTTTTTCTGCAGATCACCTTGAAACAATGTGTTTTCAATATCGTTTGGCCACTTAACCATTCAGGAGCAGACACTATGCTCTGCATACTTTAAAAATCAAAGTACTGAAAATGCAAGGTATGACTGGAAAGACTGTATGAATATTTTCATAAATTTGACATAGTTTTAGCGATCTTGGGCGACCTACACACTCTTGGAGAGTCGATCCATAAAAGCAGATATTTGTGTTTTATGGCTAAACTGTCAGTCAAGATGACCTCCATCTAAAATTATGTCATTTACAGAGTGGCGTGTATTAAGTAGTCTTCCGGGAACAAGATGCACAAGAAGGCCTATATCACACTACAGGCTTGAATAGTCTAAGGCCTAATGAGAAACATTTTTTTTAAAATATCAAGGGCTATAACTATGATGTGTCTAATCTGATGCAACTGGTTTTGAATTTGTCCAAGCTTTTATCAATATAAATATATTGACTAAATTTAGTAAAAATTGAATGAAAGATATGTTCACGAGGCAAATATAGGACATTGTCATTAAATCAAGGGCAATAACTGTTGTGTTTATTATACGATATTTTTGGTTTTCAGTATGGTACACGCTTTCGATAATATAAATACTGTGACCAAGTTTGTTAAAGACCGGATGCACAATGAGGGGGCTATATTAAGAGTTCACTGGGCAAAATATAGGATTTTCCATCAAATCAAGGGCAATAATTCTGAATTTTATTAACCGATATTGGTTGTTTTCAAACCTGTCTCAGATTTCATCAATATAAAGACTCTGGCCGAAGTCGGTAAGTATCGGATGCAAAATGAAGGGGCTAGTGTTCACAATGCAAAATATAGGCATTTCGATTAAATCAAGGGCAATAACTTCTGCGTTTGTTATCCGACATGGGTGGTTTTCAAACTTTTCCAAGCTTACATTAATATAAAGACTCTGACCAAATTTGGTGAACATCGAATGCAAAATGAAGGGACTACACGTGATCAGAAAGCAACATATATGATTTTGCATTACATCAAGGACAATAACTCTGGCGTTTATTATCCAGTATGGGTGTTTTTC
The DNA here is from genome assembly GCA_037043455.1 of Cyrtodaria siliqua. Lineage (NCBI taxonomy): Eukaryota > Metazoa > Mollusca > Bivalvia > Adapedonta > Hiatellidae > Cyrtodaria > Cyrtodaria siliqua. The sequence continues at coordinate 170,088 of JAWPHD010000077.1, read as the reverse complement.
TAACTTGTCTGACCGTTCATTAATATAAAGACTCTGACCAAGTTTGGTAAATATTGGATGCACAATGAATGTGCTAGTGTGTTCACAAAGCAAACTATTGGATTTTTTATTAAATCAAGGGCAATAACTGTGTATCGAACTTGTCCGAGCTCTCATGGATATGAAGACACTGTTCGCGTTTGGTAAAATGAAGGTGCTAGAGTGTTAACAACAAACAGTCAAAGGCCAAATCAAATAACATGATGTTACAACGGCTTTAAATTAGTTACAATGGTAGGAAGTCACAAATGTTATGGGACCTACTATGTCTATTAAATTAGAAGCCAGTTACTTGTGGGCAAGTTCTTTTCCCAAAATATTGCCTCCAATAGTCAAGGAAGGAGAAAATAAGGGACATAATACACATATTAAAGACTTTGATGAAATTGTCAATAGACATATGAGACCGGTGAGAATGGTAGAGCAACTTTGAAGTAACAAAGCAATTTCTATGTACATTTTGTAGACAGACATTCTATAATTTGGGGTCAGTGTCGTAACCTAAAAAACGCCTTCTGCTACAAATAACTTAACAAGAGGCACTACTCGTTGATTCAACTTCCCTATGTCTATCCCATACATTGAAAATATCGATTGATTTGTTGTTTACCTTTCATAGACAATTACATACACCAAATTATGTGCACAGATGTGCAAAAATGACAACTTGTAACTGAATAATTAGTGTTTTTGACCTTTTAACCCCTTGAGGGCACCTTGGTGCGGAGACATCATCATGAATATAGATATAAAGCTCGAACAGGAGAAGCAGCATTCAAGGACGACAGTCAACTACAAAAACACACAGAAACAAAGAACAAACTCAAAGATGAATAAAAGGTCAAATAAGACATCACAAACACAAAAGGGTTGACAATAGGGCTACCGCCTTGGAACGGTCAGTGGCAAAAAAGGCCATAAAGATTCATTTGAGACATAATAACAAAAAAAATAACCAAAATCCCGCGCCCGCTCTCCCCCACCCACACCAAGCCCCACCCATCCTGGGCCCCCGGCAGATGTCCGAGTTTGAATTAATATAATCGTTTGATATGTTGGTTTTCTTTCCTAGACGATTACATAAACCAAGTTATGTGCAAAAATATGGAAATATGACAGTGTAATTGATTTTTAGTGTATTTTACCTATTGACCATATCCCCCCCCCCCCCACACACACACACCCCGCAGGGCTCCTATGTTCGAAACCAAACATAATATTGCTCTTGCACGCCGTCATCATATGCTGAAGTCATACCCTAAGTTTGGTTGAATTTCGTTCAGTGGTTTAGGAGGAGATGCGGTAACAGACGGACGAACAGGCGGACGGTCTAACAAACGGAGGCGAACATGTGTATAACTACATTGTCGGTGTATGAACGTGTTTCGTGAAAGACAAACATCATAACGCATGTCCGGTATACAAAATTATTAAAAATCACAAAATCGCACTTTCATGGTATAATATATTTAATGTGGGATACTAAAAACTCTAAAATTACACATAAGTAAGGGCTTAAATTGAAGATGTAAATGTACTGTTTGAAATAACGCACATAATTGACAAAAAGCGAGTCAAACATAGAATAAATGCCCTTTTTACATGGGTGTGTAGTATACCTATAATCTCTGTCATTCGTATTTGTATGTCGATTTTAAGTGTTAAACGCTAGCCTAATGAAAGTTTAATGTAGTCTTTTGTAAAAGAAAAATTCATATAGCATGCCCGGTATACAAAATGCTTAAAAATCTCAAAATCGCACTTTCTCGGTATACATATTTTTAATGTATTATACTCAAAACTCCACAATTACACCTTGATACGGGCTTAAATTGAAGAAATCAATGTCCTGTACATGTAAATGTTCATATTCATATATGGTTTCGAACTGTACTGTTTGAAATAAGGCACATATTTGAAAAAATCCAAGCCAAAATTAGGATAAATGTCTTTTTACATGGGTGTGGGTTTAAAGGCTGGTGTAATGAAACCACCCCTTCGAAATTCAAGTATTAAGAAACCAAAAGTATTTGAGAATGTATCTCGGATATCTGTAAATATCGGACTCGGCGATTTCCAAAGATGGGAATGAATAACAGTTTTGATTATAAAACATCTTTATTTAGGGGTAAAGTTTAATTTTACAATAGAGACAATGCTCAGTCACTCACTGTCTACAGTATTAATAATGTGTTTATCTGCAGAAAGGTTTGGAAATAGAAAATATAATCTGAGATATAAAAATCTACATAAGTTTGTACCAGTCAGTTTTCCACCATATTCATTGCATTATACTTAATCTAGATTTGCGGGATTGTTCCCAATACATCTCTCAACTGGCATTCAATGCAGGTACTTGTTACTGGATAATATATGTTGAATTTCAATATTGCAGGATCGGTCTTGAGAGTCCACTTTATCAGTTGTTGATTGGACATGTTCTAACAGAATATAATAAATGTTCGCAAAGGCTTGTTTCATATCAACGAGTAAGCAGATACAATAACACAATTCAGCAAAACGAAACAAAGCTCAAATTATATCTCATTGAAACAGTATAAATTGCGACTTGGTTGCCTTTCCAGATTCCATGAACTAATTAAGTTCTGCTTTGTAATAAAGTTATAATAAGAACAATGAATTCCATATTCCTTACCGCGCTTTTCCCCTAATTACACAAACGTGTATTGTTTCCTGACATTCTATTGTGTTGTGTCATGTTTACCATGACACTATAAATATACTTTAAATTTGGGTTTTATCGACTTGGACGTGTTGATCTTTCAAAGTAGTTTTTCGACTGTGAGTCTAGGCATTACAAACTTGTTTATTTTCTTTAGCCTAGGTGGGTCATTCGTAAATACGGAGCTAAACTGCATGATTGCAGCATCTGCCAACGTTGTCAATGAAAGGGTTAACTATCTTCTTTTTTTCAATTTCATGGGTATATGGTTACTTTAACGGTTTAAAATTGAGTTTAATGTCAACTCGTTAGCGTGATGCATACAGCGTGTTCATGATTCAGTCTCCAATTGGCAACGTATTAACTGTACCATAGGGCACCGATAATATAACATATACTGACGAGATAAAGAAACGCCTCATCGGGAATTTCCGCTATATATTGTATATACCGCACACTTAATGCCACATAATATTCCAAAGAAATCCCAAGATGTTGTGTAAAACAAAGTTGCAGTTGGTTAGAGAAAGGACACAACTGTGATGTTGTAGACGTTTTAATCACAGTACACTTTATAACAAGAAACTCATAAATATTGAAGTTCCTCTTTGAAAAATTGTCTATTTTAGTACTGTATTTAACGTAAAGAGTTTGCAGAAATTTGCATCCTAAGTTTGCTCACATGCTTGAGCCAAACAGATACTCTGACAATAATCAAACTGAAGAAATACTATTTGCTGTGTTTTGTGTTGTTTTAGTATTTTTTCCGAAAAGAAAGGTCTTACGTAGCCATGTACCATTCGATTAACAGCATCATAGTGTACATACAATATATAGCGGAAATTCCCGCTTTATCTCGTCATTGGTAAATTGTTTAAATGTTATCTTCAAAAAATGCATTTCATGTTCAGATGGTGCATCTATATGCGGACGTAAAACATTTGTGAATTATAGATACAACATCATATAGTGTATTAGTACGGATATAAATGATATCCACCTCTTTGTCAATTTCTGTAAGCAAGAAAACGACAGACTGACTAATTCTAATTCTAATTGCCTGCACCAAAACAAACATCTCCAAACTTATAACTTCTTGTCTTACTGCCGTTAAAGATCACGTTAAACTATGTTTTGATAAAACTCTGGGATTAATTTGTTTTGGTTTATAAAACATTCGGGAGACATTCTTGATAAATTGTTCAATAAAGGTCAAGTTTCATCAAAAAGCAATTATGACTTCTCTACACTATACACAACCTTACCACATCACTTTATTAAAGACAAGCTAATTTCTCTTATTCGAAAAACATTCGCTAGATAAAATACTACATGTTTGGCATGTAATAATATTAAAGCGTTTTTTACTAACGGCAGTTTAGACAATTATACTATGTGGACTTGCTATGAAGTCTGTGAAGCACTCATCTTCCTATCAGGTATGGTACCACCGTTTATAGACAAATTGTTGGTATCCCTATGGGTACGAACTGTGCACCAATTGTCGCAGATTTGTTTTTATTTTGCTATGAAAGAGATATCATGTTGAGTCTTTCACCAGATACCCAGGCAGATGTTATTGAAGCTTTTAATGACACCTCTCGGTATCTGGATGACATACTGAACATTCACAACCCTTTCTTTCCAACTGTGGTTGATAATATTTATCCTAAAGAACTTCAGCTAAATAAAGCTAATATATCTGATAATAACGCTACTTTTCTTGATTTAGATCTCTCGATTGAAACTGGTGAAATAATTAGCAAATTCTATGACAGGAGAGATGATTTAAATTTTGACATTGTAACTTACTCTCCCTTGGATGAGGATGTTCCCCGAGCAACTTCTTATGGGGTGTATGTGTCTCAACTTACTCGTTTTTCAAGAGCTTGTAATCGAGTTGAGGACTTTAATATTCGTAATTATTGTATAACTAAAAAGCTACTCAATCAGGGTTACCGTTACCATAAACTTCGTACAACCTTTGCAAAATTTTATTATCGTAACCCTGATCTTCTTCCCAAATATATTAGTAATTTAAGGACTCTCCTGCGACAAGGAATATCACAATCTGACTTCTATGGTGATCATGGTGATGTGATTTATAAACTTCGTAAGATTTTTGGTCATGATCACATTCATACTATCTTTGTTAAACGTGTTAAGAAGTTTATCAAAAGAGGTTATGAACCCATCATTTTGCAACGTACTGCATGCTTGGTGGTGGACCCTTTTACAGTTCGCCACTATGCTTTCCTCTTTAATTGTACGATGACCGGACAGGCTGTGGACCCTATGATGACGCCTACCTAAAGCCCATTGGGACGGTGTCGTTTGATGTTTGTCTATGATCTTTCTTGTCGTGCCCTTAATGGTTTATTCTCTTGTTGCTCTGGCTTCTGCAAGTAAGTATGAGGTTTGGTGCACCCTAGAATCGGTTTAAACCCAGAGTGGCCTACTTTGTCACTGACCGTTCCAAGGCGGTAGCCCTATTGTCAACCCTTTTGTGTTTGTGATGTCGTTTGCTTTTATTATTACTTTTGCCTTCTTGTTTGTCTGTTTGCATCTTTGTTTCTGTGTTTTGTGGTTGACTGTCCTCCTTGAATGCTACTTCCCCTGTCCGATCTTTTTATATTTCTTTCAGTCGATTAAGTACAGATGATTTAGGGGTTGTTAATTTAACAGAATTAGCTTCAAGAATATGAACAGCACTCGTCGAATACGTGATAAATAGATAGATACTTTACTTGTAAAAATACTAGAATGTCCCTGAGTAGATCACCAGTAGAGGCAGAGTGAAGTTTAAGAGATGAAAGAATGACTTTAGGTGTTTTTAACAACTGATTCATGGGGTTATAAAATGGTGTAATACGTTATGGTACATCGCAAAGGATGGGAACAAATTACAACATTGATCCCAATAGTCTACATGTTTGAATATTCCGTGTATATTAACATAAGCAGTGAGGCATCCAAATGTTTTAAATATATGGTGTGGTCTAACCAGAGGAAGTAGTATTTGTGAAAGTCAAAGGACTATGTAGCTACTTTCAACTGATGCAAATGATCAATATGTAGAAAGCATTGCAGGTCATCTTGTTAGAGAATTCAGCGATACAATATTTTCATGCAAGAAATACCTTTGAACGTCCTTCTTTCTTTGTAACATAGTTAATGGTGTCACAGCAGATAAAGTTTTCAACTCACAACGCAGATAATGCGCATGACATTTGCTTCATCAAGTATATGATCTGAAATATATTTCTAAAATGTTCGAAAACAGAAAATCAAGTCTAAACACTGATATATAAAACAAACTACTTTTGTTCGAATTAACGATGACACTGTTTTAGATAAACGTAGACCCACTACTTTTGTTTCAAATACTTATTTTAGCTGCAAGAGATCAATGTTTACAAAGTCGGAATTGTCAACCATGTTTACATTTGAGTTGTGTACACACCATATCCTACTCTTTTTAAATTTCCAAAAGGAAAGCATATAAAGATATATTTGGATTATGTATACATTATGTAGTTCATAAGTATCACAAAGGATCAATCGTTGTGTTTAATGGATTCACAGACGAACCTGATGGAAACAACACTCATTTAAGAAGAACATCTGGCCAAATTGGGAAAACAGTTGATTAATGTATCAGTGATAACTCAATGCAAATGAATTTACCTCTTTTTCTTGCCAATACAAATAAAATGCATGCATAAGTTGAGTGACCCATTGGTTGTAAATGGAATCCAAACAATCCGTGCACATTTTGATGCAGACAACTTCAAGCTAAAACAGTATTAGCCTTGTTTGCTCACAAATCTACTGTGTTATTATGGAAAAACACACACACTGATCGTATTATATTGTGTATATGCCACGCACCGTCGGATAACTACAATTGGTTAATATCATCAAAAACCAGACCCCAAACAAAATATGAAACAAGAAATATCACCAGTTAATGACAAAATGACTTCCTAGTATTTTTCGGGATACTCATGTAGTTGATTCTATTTCTTAAATTCCGAAAGTCTTGTAATTTGTTATAAGTATAAAAAGCCTATGAGAAATATTGTTTTCAACTACAACAAAATAGTTTCTGACCTTGATATAGTACATAATACTCGTAAGGAATGTGAATGCAACTCATCAACATTTTGCTATGCTCCAGCAGGTCATGCATCACTGGTAATTTTGATATTGTTGATAAATGTATTCGGCATTTGTTTTCGAAAGGTCCTAAATATAGATTACCTTCAACTATTGATTTTAATGCCTGTCATGCCCAGATCGCCCACTCCATTGAAGATTTTAGTATAAAATGGTGTCGTAGAGAACATGCGGACCCAAACTCGCTTTCTACTTGGAAAAAGTCTTTTCTTAAAATTATAAATACACGTATTAACTTTTATAATGCTAACCCCTCTTTACTACCTCCGAGACCTACGTTTTCCTTTCGTAATTTAAAATCGGGAATTCAGGAATTTCATAATAAATTTGTTTAGTTCCTGCAGATAAAGCTGCTAATAATGTAATTATTGTTTGACGCCTACATTACGTCAATGTTTTATCTCTGGAACTTGGCAGCACCAATTCGTATACTCCAGTTAATTCTACTGAAGATGATGTTGTTTCAGCACATATCACTCGGTGCACTAATTTCAAGGCTGGTGTAAACGATAAGCAAAATTAACTGCCTACCATGTACTGGATTCTTAAATTACATAAAAATCCGTATAAGGCTCGCTTTATTTCTAATTCTAGTGCCTGCACCACAACAAACATCTCCAAACGTTTAACTTCTTGTCTACTGTCGTTAAAGATCACGATAAACTATATTGTGATAAAACTTTTGAAAACTCTGGGATTAATTTATTTTGGTCTATAAAAAATCTCGATAATTTTTTCAATAAAGGTCAAGTTTCATCAATAAGTACTTATGACTTCCCTACATTATATACAACCTTACCACATCATCTTATTAAAGATAAGCTAATTTCTCTTATTCAAAAAACATTCGCTAGAAAAAATACTACATTTTTGCTATGTAATAATATTAAAGCGTTTTTTACTAACGGCAGTTTAGACAATTATACTATGTGGACTTGCTATGAAGTTTGTGAATCACTCATCTTCCTATTAGATAATATTTTCGTCAGGTATGGTACCACCGTTTATCGACAAATTGTTGGTATCCCTATGTGTACGAACTGTGCACCACTTGTCGCAGATTTGTTTTTATTTTGCTATGAAAGGGATTTCATGTTGCGTCTTTCACCAGATACCCAGGCAGATGTTATTGAAGCTTTTAATGACACCTCTCGGTATCTGAATGACGCACTGAACATTGACAACCCTTTCTTTCCAACTATGGTTGATAATATTTATCCTAAAGAACTTCAGCTTAATAATGCTAATATGACTGATAATAGCTCTTCTTTTCTTGATTTAGTTCTCTCGATTGAAAATGGTGAAATAATTAGCAAAATCTATGACAAGAGAGATGATTTTAATTTTGACATTGTTAATTACCCCCACTTGGACGAGCAACATCTTATGGGGTGTACATGTATGTGTCTCAACTTATTCGTTTTTCAAGAGCTTGTACTCGAGTTGAGGATTTTAATATTCGTAATCTTTGTATAACTAAAAAGCTACTCAATCAGGGTTACCGTTACCATAAACTTCGTAAAACCTTTGCAAACTGTTATTATCGTTATTACAACCTGACTTCTATGGTGATGTGATTTATAAACTTTGTAAGATTCTTGGTCATGATCACTTTCATACCATCTTTGTTAAACTTGTTAAAAAGTTTGTCAAAAGAGGTTATGACCCTATTATTTTGCAACGTACTGCATGCTTGGTGGTGGACCTTTTACAGTTCGCCACTCTGCTTTCCTCTTTAATTGTACGATGACCAGACAGGCTGTGAACCCTATGATGACGCCTACCTAAAGCCCATTGGGACGGTGGCGTTTGATGTTTGTCTATGATCTTTTTTGTCGTGCCCTTAATGGTTTAATGTGTTGTTGTTCTAGCTTCTGCAAAGTCATTGAGTACCTTCATTGTGGCTTTCTAGGCTATTGTTTTTTGTATTATATTTACACGAGCATATTTGTGTTTTACTTATATTGCCTATTGATGCTGCCTTGTTTGTTAGAGATTAGATCATGGCGGGGATTTCTTTATTTACACTGTCCTGTTTTAATGGGATGACAGTAGGGTAAGTGTGAGGTTTGGTGCACCCTAAAACAGGTTTGAACCCCCAGTTGCCTTTGTTGCCACTGACCGTTCCAAGGCGGTAGACCTATTGTCAACTCTTTTGTGTTTGTGATGCCTTTTTTTATTACTTTTTGCCTTCTCGTTTGTCTGTTTGCGTGTTTGTTTTTGTGTTTTGTGGTTGACTGTCGTCCTTGAATGCTTCTTTCCCTGTCCGATATTTTTGTCTTTCTTCATTAGACGTGTGACTCAAATTGTGACATTGACCTTGATTCTTGCGCACGTTCTCATTATGTAATTAAAATGTGTGTACTGTTTTATTAAATTTCCCTTCATGACTTTCAAAGTTATGGCTGAGACATGATTGTTTCGGACGAACAAATGAGACATAAACAGGCGAAGCAATTATGTAAAGCATATGTAATTAGATGGATGGATAGAGCAATTACCATATATCCCCTCCGTTAGGGGCCATGAAAAGAAACAGTTTGGTATAATTATGAGCCTTGCCAAGTCTAGGTGCAAATGTTTATAGAATATTTTGTTAATTCAATTAATTTTAGGTTGTGACACAGCTTAAAGGGTTTTAGGTAAAAGAGGTATCAGACGATGAGCAATTCCGCCTTATTACGTTTTATCAGAGAGATGCCTTTCAGCGAATTTGTTTTGCTAGTACGTGTAACGATGTTATGGAATTCAATATCAATTTATTACAAACTAACTTCTTTAGCAAGGTTTTCGTTATCATAACCTGTGTAGATATTTATCAACGTTCTATCGCCTCAATGAAAACATTCTGGATAAGTACAACAGCAACCTAACAACATTTTTGCGACTAAAAATATCACACAATTTACTCTATGATATGTGAGCTATCAACTGCGAAAATTAAAGGGATCTGACGGATTTCCTGAACTGACTACACAATTGGTCTGGAAATTCGTCAGAAAACACTACTCTGTCGTATTACATCGCACATCATGCTTGGTGATTGACCACTCTACAGTCAGTCACTACGGTTCACTTTTCTCTTGTGCGATGACTGGACAACTTCGTGGGACTCCATGATTGTATATTCTGAAATGAGGGAAATGGTCCTATATATATCACAGCTCCCAAACGCAATGATACCTTAGATCCTCACTGTACCATACACACAGAGCAAATTCACTAAACAATGAACATGAGAACACAAAAAGAGGTGAAGACAGGGTTACCGACTTGGACCGATCTGTAGGCAATATGACTAGTCCGTCCAAGGTCTCCATATATCACCATTTTGTGTACAGTTTATCTAATTATTGTGATTGCCAAAAGAAATGTACTACAATATCGTAAATATTATAAAATGTACAGATTGTAACAAGCATTTTAAATAAAGGTTTCAAAATACTGTACATCTTGAGAGTCGCCCACCAAGAAATGGATTGTTATGGCAATTTTGCAATTAAGTGAGATAGAATATTTCAAACTCAAATTGCGTTGTTCACGGTTTTACTCAGTCGGACTTGGTGACATTGCTCGTCATTGCCAAAACCATTATGGTTCTGTTATACATGTAGACCGTAATTCCATGTTTGATTTAAATCCCCGGCGAGCTTTTTGCCGCTGACCGTTAAAAGGCGGTAGCCCTATTGGTAAATCGTTTGTTTGTGGAATCGCATATCTTGCCTATTATTTATCCTTGTAATTGATGTTCCCTCTTATTTATCCTTTTAATTCTTGTTTTTTTTCGATGTGTGTTTTGGTTGACTTCGATCCTTGAATGCTACTCTGCCACAAACCGTTGTCGACATCCACACTAGCGTTTGTTTGCTGTGTTGCGCCCCGACTACAAATCAGTAGTGTTATTACTTACTGGTCCTTTGGGATCATCACTACCAATCTGTGTGGCTTTAAAGTATAATATCGCTTAAGCCGGTGCTATGAGGCGTGCGAGGTGTCGCACTTCACATTACCCCTCAATAATACCGAGCATGCTACTTTTATCTCTTGGTTGTGTTGTTGCTTCCAATGGATCCACTTTTCAGTATTTATTGGTACAAACATCTTAATATCTAAGTCTTTGTTTTCAGACAACATAATTAGTCTGTTGTTTTAACGTGAAAGTCAGTGTGAAATCTAAGTATGTTCTTATGATTTAAGCTTATTGCAGCTATCAACAAGATGCTACTGTCAGCAGTCTCGTTATTTATTATCATTTTTTCCTTTCTATCGTATCTATGCAATATTTTTGTCTTCGAAGATTTATACCACTGGCGGTTGGATTAAGCTATCACAGTTTGATATTTGAAGTCTGTTGGAAAACGGTTGTTATAACAAATTTTCTCAGTCGGACAAATCAACAACTTAAAACTGTTGCGAATTTTGTTTGTTTGTTGTTTAATAAAGCAGCTTATCGCAGTAAAGATACATTTTCAAACGTATGGAGTATAATATTTTTCGAAAGTATTACTAAATATATATATAATACACTTTGTGGTACAAGTAATATATACAGTATGGTCTCATCGAGTTGGTAGCTTTAAACCTCGAGACGGGCGTAACCAATCGAGGTGTTTAAATCAACCAACGGGACGAAACAAAGTGTATTTGTTCTGTAGCATGTTCATTTCATCTGTCTGCCATATTCGAAGTTCCGATAACTGGAGGTTATAGTACACCATTCATTCTGATATGTGTTATTGTCAATTAAATGATTTAAGACTGTGCAAATACAGTGGAAATGTTAGTGACCATAAAACAACTGATACGTGGTCAAATTAAACTATTTCAAAATATGAATAATTATAGGATTTGTCAACATATTTAGTGTATACTCGGTAAACAAAATAATTGAACATTCTGTTTAATTTGCATTCCTTAGCTCCAACCGTCTTTTGAAAGTAAAATAACTATCATTTATTTTTGTTTTTTATTGTTTCATTTTAAATCGTTTGCCTCAACAAGTTCCGTAAATTAAAAATAAACCCTTTACAATATTTCGACCACTATAAGTGATACCAAAAATGTTTCACGAACGTTAATAGATGTGTGTTTCTATTGTTATTCGACTTCTCCTGGATGATAACATAAGTCTACAGATTGTCTGCTGTGGTATTACTGGAAGCAGAGACAGTTTTTATCAAAGTGCGCCGAGACAACACATCCAAGAACATCTGAACGTGCTATTTACAGGACGGCGACATGGTTAGCCGGACATAATTGTCTCGCAAAACTTATCAACGATGCGTGTTTGATGTGGTCTTGCAATGTTATATTGGTGGTCTTGCAGTGTTGTATGGGAGGACCGGATTCTATACCAGTATTTCACGAAGGAACTGCTGGAAAATCTCGGTTCCTTCCCATTACGTGGTCCCGCCTTAACTCTATTAAGCGATGGGAAAGCTTATATTAGCAAGACATTATAACGGATATTTCAACAATAAAACACATTTAAAAAACATTTATTACTGAAAACAATGCAATAACCTATTTAAAATGACTTGTTAAATATTTTCATTTTACAATATGGAAACTTTTTCAGCCGAACTTAAGGTTTTACTTTATATCACAGTCAAAAATGAGATATAGGATCCTATAGAAACCACAGCGTCAGAACGCAATGGCATCGTAGGTCCGTACTGTACTGCAAACACGGACTTGAAAATACAATGAGACAAAAAACAACAGAAAGGGTGATGAAGACAGGTTTACCGACTTGGAACGGTCAGTAGGCAATAAGGCCTACTGGTTAGCTTGAATCGATTTTATATGCGCACAATCCTCGCTATTATCCTGTCTTCAGCGCCCAAAAAGACAAGACAGTGTAAACAAAACTACATCCCATCAAAACGAATTCTCTAACAATAAAGTCAAGAATCAATAATAAATAACCCCCTTTTTCGTTTCTTTGAGAAGTGGTTGGATGGGGTATGAACATTAATACTCGGACCACGTAATGCAGTAAGTACTGATATCGGCAAGACTCCCGCTCTTGTAGGAGCACGAAGTCTCCTAAGAGCATCCAGGGAATTCAAGAAGCGGTTTCCTGTCCCAATATTTCAGCTGGTACTATCTTCACCAGTCATTGTGAAATAGTATTCAGTCCAGCCTCCGGACAGCCTAAGAATCGAGCCAAGTATAATTCACTTAACTTATAAGATCCGCTTGATTGCATGTTGAGTTTAACTGTGATTAATTGGTTAACCATAATTGTCTTTATAACAAACCCCGGCCATAATACGCAAGTGCACTTTCTTTGAATTCAAAACCGACCACATTTAACAACAAGTATGTCTTTTTTAAACTCGAAAGAGAAGCTCACGCAGTGGTATTCTGGGCATTTTAGTATTTAGTTATTCGTCACACATGAATGCATTATATGACATGATTGATTCTCTGCAAAATTAATAAAGCAAATCTGACGTTTAATTTCCTAGAAAAGTTTCAAACACTTATTATATCTCAAATCAAAAGACGTGGTTCAATACTTTGTTACAGAGTGTATTTAAAACTACAGAGTCTCTATATCAATCGATTTCTTCTTTGTAGGCGTGTCTTTATTTGTAACTTCATTTTCACCAGCTCATGTCGAAATCGGGTATTTAAGCGAGCAAATTTAGCGCAGGAAATCATTTACTGTATATACATCGACCAGTGCACATCGTACCTATACACAGGTTACAGTATTTTTACAGACAAAAAGGTAGCATCTTTCGCGCTAGAGTCTAACACACGACCTTCTTATTTTAAGTTCAGTGCTCTATCCACTGCACTATAACGCGACTTGTGAAAATAGTATACTAACTATCATTTATTATGAGGCAAAATAATTTACCATATTTGAACGCAACTCAAGAAGTGGATCAATAAATATGTAGTCCATATTGTTGCACGTGTAAATTAACATTGCCTGGTGTAAAACTGTATGCTATCAATATGAAACTAATACTTCGCCTCAAAACAACCATATCTCAACTTGTTATTTAGCGCTTGATGAGTTTGTGTGCGCTCGCTTGTTATTACGTAATGCCTATTCAGTGTTAAAAATGCTACAAAATATCAATAAATAGCAGTGGTCTAGTGGTTCAGCGTTACATCTTTGAAAAAATTACAAGTGAAAGGCTGTGGTTCAAATCTCGTTCCAGGCAACTTTTTTTTATCACATATATTGTGGAGCCGTATATTTATCGATGTTACCTGTACGGAGCCTAAATTAAAATGTGAAATTTTGCTTATATACCGGCTTTTGCAGTGTTCGTCGATTTGAAACTACTTCACATGTGACTAATTTATATTCATGAGTTATTACCAGTTGAAACAGCTTAAAGTAATATATACAGTCACTCGATTCTTTCTGTTTAAAATAATTAGTGTTTAATTTTCAACCAAATTTATCGCATCCAGTGTGTCTTCATAGAAGTCACTATTCCACTATTTTAAAATACACTGAAGGCAGCTGTCTCTCTTACATTTTTATCATAATCATTCTCCGAAGACATGTTATTGTAAGTACTAAACATTATGTACATATAACGCTCTTCATGGAATATGCTTTTAACTACATGTGTTTAAAACCGCATAAACATCGAGAGAATGCGTAAGTCTTCTTAATAATAACATGAGTACAATGCCATACTCATTAACATAATTAATATTTATTATTTAGTAAATGCGGTAGTAATGTTTTCACAGTCTAGATACAGAAATCGAACAGGAAAATGTAAGACTGGCAGAACTCAAAAACATTCAAAAACCACATTCTACGTCGGTAACAAGTACGGTTCCAAGTCGGTAACCCTTTATTCACCATTCTTCAGGTGGTGTATTGTCCAGTTCATTGACTACCTGATTTTCTCATTTGATTTAGTTTTTTGGTGCAATGTGAACCTACAGTGTCATGACGCTAAGGGTCTGTAGTGTCTATAGGACGAATTCCTATATATGGCAAAGCAAACAACACAAGTGCATATAGGTATAAAGGTCGAACAGGAACTGTAGGTTTCAAGAACATAATCAACCAAAATACGCGCAGAATAAACAAAAGAATAAATACCAGGAAAATAGAGGCAAAGTGTCCGACACCACAAATAAAAGTGTTAACAATTGGGGTGCCGCATTGAACGATCAGTGGCGAAAAGGAAGGGGCACCTAACCGTACTCGTACCCTATTGTCATTCCAATAAAAACGGGACGGTGTAAATAAAGAAATCCCCGCCAGGCTATATCCTCTATAACACCAGACAACATTATTAAGCAACATAAGAATAACAAACAGAGCATATATATGTTAATAAAAAAACTGCCTAGAAAATCAGAAAGCATGAAGTGCTTTATTATACTAAACGGTCGTATCCTTGTCTGAGATATTTCCTTATTAATTTTGTAAAATGTTAAGGAAATCCGCCATACTCATTAAATTTCCGTAGTTTATAGATCCTCATCTCTATAAAACAAAGCTGTTGATATTCCTAGTCTCGGAACTGTGTTTAGATTGCGGCGATAGAACGTAGAGACAGTTTTACATAGTGCATATTAATGAAAACTTTGCTAAAGTGGGTTATTTGTAATACCAGGATCTTAACATCATTACAAGTTCTAATAAAACGAATGAGTTGGGAGATATAAACCTCGTATGATGTGTCTACGCCCACTTCTAGATGCATACCAGAAATGGCTGTTTGGCCCTGACTGTCAATACAGGTTTAAAATTTACAGTTGTTAAATATTTCACAGTTTGTAGGAATGTGTTCCAGTCACGAATAATGTATGGTAAACATGAGTTCTTAAAGTTTTCTGACCATCGTGGGTTGACAGGCCTTTACGTTATGAAGTTTTCGATCTCTATCCCTGCCGATACGAGTGGCATACGTTCTCTTTATATTGCATATTATACATACATACTTTAGTAAATACATATAGAATACATATTCAATTTCGTTTTGATTTTACAAGCAATTGCATGCAAACTTATTCCAAATACGAAAGACCTTAAGGTGCATGAATACACAGATGCATCACAATAATACATAAACGACATGTGGCCATATACGAAGTCAATTTTGTCATATTTGTGTTGATTCTAAACGTATTTCAAAAGTGTATAATATAATTAATGGAAAAGTATATTCTCTAATTTACGTCTGTGTGTATGTAAATACACACTGAAAAGGGGATCCCTTGAAAGAAACAAACACAAACAAGGGACAAAATAAGCTAAAAACAAGGTATTAATTAAAGTGTTAATCAGGATAACGATATTTGTATTTTGATTGTCAAATAATTATAAATGTTTCATTCAAAACATGCTTTCAATTTAGGCCAGACTACCGATTTCTTCCTTGGTCGAACCAGTACCGGTTTAAGTTGTTCGGAGGCAGTATCACTTTATGTTCAACAACATTTTACTATGTTCTAATTACACATTATTATAATTGTAAAAATATAATATCATATTTCATAAATGGTTAACAATTAAAACATATACTGAAAGGAAAAAGAAACGCAGGGTGCGTATTTCCGCTATATATTGCATATACTGCACACTTAATTCCATATATATTCCAAGGAAATTCCAAGATGTTTTGTAAAAAAAAAAAGTGCAGTTAGTTAGAGAAAGGACACAACTGTGATGTTGTAGACGTTTTAATCACAGTACACGTTGTAACAATAAATTCATAAATGCTGAAATTCCTCTTTGACAAATTGAGCCAGTTCAGTACTGTATTTAATGTTAAGTGATTGCAACATTTAAAGCCTAAGTTTGCTCACCTGCTTGAGCCAAATGCGCATTCTGGCGATAATTAAACTTTAAAGGGGAAACCATTGGTGTGTTCAGTGCTGTTTAAACCTACTTTCTAACCTTCTTCTGACAGGCCTAATGTCGCCCTGTACCATTCGATTAGCAGTAGCATATTAAACATACAATATATAGCGGAAATACGCACCCTGCGTTTCTTTTTCCTTTCAGTATATTTGGGTTTTTAAAAGGCAGCATTAATAGTCTAAAGTAGGTATCTTAATTTTAATTAACACTGGATACATACTAAAATATTACCACTCATTAACGTTTCATCAATTGGTACCATCTGAATATGCTCCTTTGTACTGTTTAACATTGTACGGTGGTTTATCATTATAAAACTGAAAAACACAAGAACATTAGTTATTCAATAGTGTTTTCACACCACAACAAAAATACATTTCAACGCTTATAAAATACTGTGGAATAAAATGTTGTGAACTTGTGTGTTTTATTATCTGATGAAGCAAAATACGATAGCATCCAATCCATTTAAGAACATTTATGCAACAGCTGATTGTTTGTTGTTATATCTTATAATTTTAACTCAGGGAAATTAACTAACCTTACTTAGACAGTTAATAAAATCTTCCTGTAAGGATATTATAACTTTGTATTTGATTTGTAGACATACCATTAACATTATGTTGTTTAATAATAGAGTTTTATTGTTTATTTAAGTCTCATCATTTAACATGTTAACATTTATAGTGTAAAACACATTGAAAACTGCACAAGATGCAAAACACGTATTGAATTATAGGAGACGACAATTATAAATTAAAATGTACATATTAAACTAAATATTTTAAAAAGCATTTATCATTTCAAACCCGATTTGATATGGCCTAATTAACATAAATTGCTCACAAATATAGCTGTCGGTAAACCTCAATTATATACAGAATATTTCGAAAATTATTTATGATAATTTGACGACAGTATAAAATTATACAATAGCTAAATCAATATTTATTTAATTATTTTAATAAATGTTTTCCCTAACACGCTTCTAAAACATTTAAAGCTATTTACTTCAGCAGACTTGTCTCCTTTGAAGTATAAAAAAAAAGGTTTTGGCACACAGTTTTACTATGCTTTGGCTGTTATGAAGAAATATAAATTGATCATTATCAGATAATTGTCCGAAATTGTTATTAAGCAATTTCGCTTGTTCAAATAGAATTAATCTAATTTCGTTGTACAAAGAACAATTACACATCACGTGCAATTCGTCCTCTACTGAGTCATCGCAGATTGGACATTTCCTGTCTGCTATTTCTAAGCCTTCATATCTACCAGATTCAATTTTGGCGCAATTCCATATCTAAATTTTCCAAACGCAGATCTATGTAAAAATGGCATTATAAAAGTACAACAAAATACTTTTTCATATCCTGATATTAATAATGTATACTTCATAAGCTTGTTTCCTCCTCTGGTACTAACGCCCTGTTCATTGTTGACACTAACTGGCTAATCCATTTAAAAACTAGTATTAGTAAGAAATGAAATCATACTTCCTTTGAAAAGAAATTGATTAATATCAACAAAATCATGAGCACCAACTGTGCGTAAATGTCTTGTAATTTTAAAACACCAATATTTACATCTGTAATTACTCAGTGATAAACATATTGTTATGCACACGATCATTAGACATGTTGCTATAACGAACCCAAGTATTTGAAAAAATAGTTCCATTGTTTAAAAATAGGTGGAATCTCACCCATTTCTCCGCCAACAGACTTTGTGGACGCTTACTTTCCTAAACCAAGTAAACGGCTTCTAGCTCTATTCCGAATCGCATCTATACATGAATATGTTATGTGTCCCCACGCAAAGGCCAAATTATGCTGTCATACGATTTAGTCTAACATCATATCAGCTTTAAATACTTCTAATGGTACCAAATTCAGACCGCGTAATTTATTTAATTTAACCTCCAGAACAGCCATTTTCATTTCCAGAATAGCTATCATGTCATCGAATAGACCTTCAACTTTTTCCCCCTGCATTGTTTTCATTTACATCTGCATTTATATCTGACGATGGTTCAATATTATCAGAGCTATACATATCTCTAAAACTGTCTTTCCATTTACCAAGAACTACAGCTTTATGGCACGATATAAAGCCATCTTCTAAAACAACGTCCATAGGAATAGTTTACTTAACACAGGCTCAAACATTATCTATGGTTTTCCAAAAAAATCATTTTGGTTTTAATTAAACTCTCTCAGTAGGTCAGTCTTTAGTCTATACCAATAACAACGTTTAGCTGTTTGAATCAGTTTATCTAACGCTTTCCGTTTGTTTAAAAACATACGCTTCAAGCGATTTCCGCTTATGCACTGTAACCAGTTCCTTTCATGCAAACACGTATCTGTCCATGCATCTGTTATGCCTTCATTACACCAAGGCTTTGCAGCCCTTCTTCTTTTATTATTAATATAAGCTGACATATACTTTCGCTTAGAAGGCATCTTATTAGGCATTTCATTATTTATAGTATTGATTTGCATAAGCATTATTTATATCGTTTTGTGTATGCTCCCAAGGGCAAATATGCATGTAGTTCGTTAACAATCACAGTATACACGATGTTATCATACACATCATATTTGACAAACGATGTCTTGTTTTGGCTACTTGTTTTACAAATAGCATTAACGTGAGATGTATGACCGATATCTCCAAGATCTATGTTCCACGATAAGATGGAGTGGTCGGGAATTGGAATTGTTCACGAATACTGTATACCGCCATGCCAATTCTATCAATAACATCAGACACTCGTGATACAGAAAGTCCAAACAATACATGTTTGTGTTTGTCCATATCGAACGACTACTAGATAATAGGTCAATCAATTGCTGCTTAATTGCATGGTTTAAACATGGTTTTATTGCAATTTGTTTGTTACAAAGTATGCAAATTGGTCGGGCCACAAGTTCTTACAACATTAGTTACGGCTCTTCCCAAATTGTTAATTGTATAAAGTAGCGTGGAAATCATACACGATTCTATGATAAATATGTCGAGCTCGGCCGTTTCCAAAGGTCCATTATCATACTCTTTTTTATAGCACAGTGGCGTTGCTTGTGCAGTGTGGCGGCAGTAAACGTCTCCCCGCGCTTGTAATCAGTACTGTTTTTCATTCGATCTTTGGAGATCGCTGAGCCCGATACTTATAGTTAGTTATCGGTGGAAATTTTCAATTTATTTTGTTTTCTTACTTAATTTTTGATTCGGTGGTTCCATTACTCCGGCCGATAAAAGGCTCTGGGTATTGTTTTACCACTCTTAGGATATGTTGTCTGCTTTTTATACGCAGGCTTCATAACCGCTGCTCCAAACTAAATTCCATTATGTTTATTTCGCTCTTCGGGCATTTCATTTTATTAGATACTGGGACCATACGCCGTACGACATGGGGAAGACGTTAAAGAAGGATAACTCCATGTCCACCGCCATATGCATGCCATCTTCGAGATGGTTAACATTTTGTGCTGTTGATTTTATGAATATTGAGTTCTGCTCAACCCGGGGCTAGAGGGCGTGAGCGGTAGCTAGCATATTTCACTACCGCTCATGAACAGTCTCAATCAAACCGAGACTGCAATATTTCGTATGTGTCGTGCTCGGCCATTTCCAAAGGTCCATTATCATACTCTTTCCAATGCCATCAATGTAAATTAACGTGAATATTTTATATATTTGCCAATAGCAATTCCGGAATCGTCTCTAACATTACGTGGACGCCACTTTATCTTTAAGACGAAGGCGGGCACCTGGGTAGAACCACCGACGTTCCGCAAGCATTACGATAAGAAGGATAAGAAAACAGAAAGAGACGAAAAGAGATAGTATTATAGCATAGGCTTGTACATATACATAACACTTATCTATCTTTCTGTATATATCCGTTGATATTAGCAACATTAAAAAAAAACGTCTTTAATCGATTGATAAGGGTGTTTAAAAAATTGATAAAATTTGATTTAAGTTAAGATATTGCTAATATTAACAGACCCAGGGCCCGTATTCCAAAGCTTCTTAGCAATATCTTAAGTCAAATTTTATATAATATTAGGCTGGGGGCACGTCCAATTAAAATTAAAAATGTCTTGGCAAAATATTTTATCACAACAATATGCAATTCTACAACTGCAACATGACATAATAACAAGCCTTAATACTTTTTTTTAAACTTCTTTTATATATAAGCTTATCATGGACATATCATATAAACTACTTTTTAAAATGTAATTATTACTTAATTTCCATAACCGGAAGCAATATATTACTATATACACCGGTGAAACGGGCCAAAACTGACTGGATCTGAGATGAAACACCGGAACGGACCGGTGTCGCATGGTAACACACCCCTACTGACTGATAGTCCACGAGTGTGAATTTAACGAGGCGTTGTGGGATTCACACGTAGCCGTGGTAATCACACGTTTTAATGAAAAAGTATCGACAACTTATGAAAACCTATTTTCTTGCTAAAACAATTCACTCGTTCTGCTGAAATATTATCTATAGTTCATAAAATCGTTTCTTTCTACAGAAAATAATCAGCATGGTAGGGACGACATACATTTAAGACATATATTCCAATGGTACGTCGATGAATACTTTATTAGATGAGAAATAACCTATTTTGTAAAGACATGGTATTGGTATTTTTTTTTGCTTAAAAAGTGTGTTTGTGTACACTGATTATACGCATTCGTTTAAAAAAAAAAACGTTTTCAGTACATGTTTTGTTGTCGTAAGAATACTATTGTGTTACATCAAACGACTGCATAGTTTATATATTAATCAAGTCGAATTACGATTGTTTCGTATACCTTTATTTAAATTTCTAATTTGAGTAGTGTTGAATAGTGTAAGAATAAGGTAAGTGTCTTAATACTTATTGCATTTTAGAAGACACATATATACACATAGTACACACCCATACGCACGGTTTTTAATTCTTTATTTATTTTTTAATTAAAAGTTTACATACCGATTGATCATAAATTCTAGTTTACAACTATTCCTAAAAATCACACGCACTTTTTGTTTTCTTCGTATTTGACTATTTCTACTTATAAACAGTCTAATATATTCATGAACACTTACAAAACACAGCTAGCAGTTGAACTAACACAAAATGGAAAGCGGCCAATTGCATTATGTTAACCTAGCAAAACATCACTTTTATTGCTTTAATTAATCATTTATTGCCACCATAATGAATATCGGGATAACAAAAGCGCCTGCTTTTTTCACCTCCTCGACAAATGTTTTCACAAGAATGGCGAGTTCTACCCGCAAATGTCCAATCAAGCATGATTAATAACAGGATAATTATTCTATTTAGAAATTTAACATGACGAAAACTTTATTTTATCGACAATTAAAATATATTTGGAGAGAGTTAGTAAAATCAGCTATTAAGTGATTTATATGTAAATGTATACTGAATAAGTGTTATGGGACCTACTGTGCATATTAAATTAGAAGCCAGTTACTTGTGGGCAAGTTCTTTTTCCAAAATATTGCCTCCAATAGTCAAGAAAGAAGAAAATAAGGGAAATAATAAACATATTAAAGACATTGATGAAATTGTCAACAGATATATAAGACCGTTGAGAGCAACTATTAAGTAACACAGCAATTTATATTTACATTCTTTAGAAAGACATTCGAAAATCAGGGATCAGTGGCGTAACCTAGAAAAGGCCTTTTGCTGCAGGTACAAATAACTTAACAAGAGGCACTACCAGTTGATTCAATTTCCCTATGTCTGTCCCACACATTGAAAAGATCGATTGATATGTTGTTAATCTTTCATAGACAATTACATACTAAGAAGTTATTAAACGGCAATGGTGTGCCCAAACTGAATATTGGCGCACCAGGTGCGCCAATATCCAGTTTCGGCACACCATTGACGTTTAATGAGTTTTTTATTGCATACCTTTTACGATAAAACAAAATGACTATAGTATTAACTTTAATGAATGCCGTTTAATGATATATTTTGTAATTGCATACCATTTACGTTAAAACAAAAATATCATAGCATTAACTTTAGTGAATGCAATGGCATAAACACAAATAGATATAGTTTATGTAGACAACGAAACAAACGAGTGAAATAGGTAATGTTTGTGGGTTTTTTCTTCATATTCCTCAAAGATTATAGGAGGATGCTTAATTCAATCTAGAATAAAGCATAAATGTTTCGAGCCATTTTTACTTGAATGCAATATTAACAGCAGCATTGAATGTACAGTTTGTGAATAGGTTTTCAGGGTGTATTTTCTTCCCATTCACTTTTAATGATCCATCAGGGTTCTGGGTAATTGAAAGTCGACAATCTGCCCCATCGGTGCATTCTTTTCATTTTCAAAACGGTCAGTGGTTTGTAGAGTATCTTCTATATCTTGAGAAGCAGCCAACATCTCTTCGTCACTCACTTCGTCGTTATCAAACATTTCTGCTGGTCTGGACACCCCGGCTTCTTTATCTCCATCGGCTGCCACTCTGTGCAAAACAGTTGACATATGCATCTGTTTGTTTAGATTTACAGAATTGTAATGGTTCAGACTCATAAGGTTTTTATGACCGGAAAGTTGAACCACCTCTATGGCTTGTACATGTGCATCTAATACATTTTGTAATGCACGTTTTCCGACCTGAATGGTTTGTATGGTTACCAGAAAGTCTAGCGCTTTCGCTCATTCTCTTGGCTATTTGACCTAATGTGTTTTTTCCCATTGGCGCGTTCATGAACCACCTTGAACTGTTCATTCCTTTTCCATAGTTGGGGTTTTTAGAAAGATAAAACTTGGCATCCGGTACATTCATTTTCTCTGGCCGCTTACTTGGATAGCTTTTATACAATTTTACTGGGCAGTATGGATCGCCTGTATTAATATAATTAAAACTCTGTAATAACAACTGATTTGTTTTTTTGCAAACTTAGATCTAACCCGTTAATATCTATTTATTTAACTATTTGTTTTAGCTATTAATGCTAGTTTATTGTATGTGTTCAGACTAAAGTAAACGTTATATTTATACAAGATGTTATCAAGCCATGTATATAGGGAACATAGACTGAAGCATTTATGATTAAATATGAATACTTTTTATTTCTTCTTTTAGTTGTGAGTGGGAGTATTTGTTTTAATAACATAAAGACAAACTACCAGGTTGGGCAAACATCTTCGGTTGAAATTGCCTTGTATCACTATCAGCTCCGTTCCTCGTCTTGGTTGCCCTCTCGGTAAATACAACATATTCTGTTCCATCAGATGTCGTCTTCAGCTCTAGATCCCCCCACAGCATGGTTAGGTGTTCTTGTCTACCACGCAGACCAAAATGGATGGTATTGTTCAGCCAGATCGCATTTATTAGAGCCTCTGGATTTTCTAAAATAAAACATAAAGTAGACTTTTTAAAAACTAATCATGTTGAACAATATCCATTTATTCAGAAATACAGCAAAGAAGTATATCTATAAAGACTAATATAATTAAATAAAATGGTACGCCCCCGTTAAATCCGCCACTGATAATAACTGAATTAAGTCGTGACGCAACATAAAATCGTCATAAAACTAGGGAGTGACGTTGTTTGGCATTGACTTTGTCATTTTTTTCTGTCAACGTTTGTGCTAGAGAAAGGAATTTTGCAACTGGACATTTTGTAGAGAATAAAATGTCTGTAAAGGTAGGCAATTTATTATTTTTGAATACATTGCAGGGCACATAAATGTTATCTAAAATGTGAATTTATGTTAGAGGTTCATTGCAGTCTGACTATGATCATGATGGATGAACGTGTCAATATCATAATACATTTAGATATATTACCATCTCCAAGAAGAGATTTATCTCGCAGTGTGTTTATTTCCTCGTCTGTAAATGGATCTGCTCTATGCTTTTTCTTACCACGTCCCTCTTGTTTCAGACCTTTCTTTTTACTGAAAAGAACATCTCGTGAGTGCTTGAAGGCATCGCTTTTTGTAAGGCTGTGTCCGTAGTTATTGTCTGCCAAATGACGGTTGATGCTAGATTGCAGAGATTTTAGTGATTCCGGCTCGTACTCATTTCCATTTGAGCATTTTACCCCTAGGAACATTCGTGCTAGTAGGACATTTAGTTCATGTGGTCGAACATCTCACGATTTTCACCAACAGAAATTAGCCACTCCTTTGCTCTTTTCACGTCAGATCTTGTTTTTGCCACGGTAGGTATTGGCATTTTACATTTTATTTATATACTCGATAGTTTCCGCTTCCGTAAACTGCACATTCCTTTGAGTATCTATGGCTCTATCAAGCGACATCAATCGGTTCGCAAGTGATTGAAGCGTACGATCTCCTTGAGCGGACTTTTTTAACTGCTATGTGAGGCTCGCGCTCGGAATCTGTTGCCACGAGTTTGACTGGGCGGTGCTTTTTTGATAGCTCAAAGGTTACCATTTTAGTAAAGAAAACACATACGCATTCGCGGGACGAAAACAAGTTATTGACAAGTTATTGACAGTTTGCCAATAACTTGTTTTTAGGACAGTGCGCCAAAAACAGGGTATTGGCTCAGTGCCAATTTATCTTATTGGCGCACTTGCATGGAAATGCAGTGATATTGCCCTGGGGTAAGAGGGTACAGGATTGTTTCCTTCATTAATTTGTTACTATTTTTAGTAAGGTATGCAATAAACCAAATTATGTGCACAAATGTTTAAAAATGACAACTTGTATTTTATTGTTTAATGTATTAGACCTTTTTACCCCCTGATGGCCCCTGGTGGCGGAGTCATCATCATAAAGTTTCATTTGAGAAATAATAACAAAAAAAATGTTTTACCTTAAACCCCGCCCCCAATCCCTCCCTACGCCCGCCCCAAGCCCCCCCCCCCCCCCCCACACCCCACCCCACCCCGACACACACAAAAAGCCCAACCCATCCTGGGTCCCCGGGCCGATGTCCGAGTTTGAAATAATAAAATCGTTTGATATGTTGTTTTTCTTTCATAGATGATTAAATACACCAAATCATGCGCAAATATATGGAAAAAGGACATATTTTTATTGTTGGATACACCAAACACTTCAATTACACCTAAATAAGGGCTTAAATTGAAGATGTCAATGTCGTCTAACTATTTATATATGGTTTTGAACTGTACTGTTTGAAATAACGCACATATTTGACAAAAAATGTCCCAAATTTAGGATAAATGCCTTTTTTACATTAGAACTATAGTCTCTGTCATCCGTATTTGTATGTCGAGTTTTATGAACTATGTGTTAAACGCTAGCCTAATAAAAGTTTCGTGTAAATGAAATAATACACTGTCTATATATAACAGTGTTTTGTGAAAGAAAACGTCATAACGCTTACCCGTTATTCAAAATGCTTTAAAATCTCAAAATCGCACTTTCTCGGTAATGTTTTCTCTTTAATGTAGAAATACACAAAATCCCACAATTACACCTAAAAACTGGCTTAAATTGAATATATTAGTGACCTGTAATTGTTTATATATGGTTTTGAACTGTATTATTTGAAATGTGACCGCAAATAGGTAACACACGGATGCAAAATTAGGATACATATCTTTTTACCGGAGGGTATTGGTGAGGGGTAGAAGTATTGTCAATTTAAATGAAATATATATTTAAAGCTAACTAAATGATGTCCAAATCTATATTTAATAGCGAGCAGTGCCGAAGGCACTTCGAGCGCAAGCGAACTTTACGGTAACGGGAGAGAAAAAAACAAAAACAAAAAAAAATGCTAATCTATGCTTCTCGATTTTGATGGTAAGTCGTCGTTGTCACGCTTTAAACATTTCTAACGCAGACACCGGCAGCCACTCTAGGAGTTTTAGTTTCGAAATTCTGATTTGTTTCTTTAAAACAGTTTTCTGTTCAACGTATCCGTTATGACTGGTTAGAATAGAGTTTCCGAAATAATTTGAAAGGCTCTCCGACTCCTTGACAAAGTTCTATAGAATATGTGCAGCAGAATATGTAAAGAGTTCAAATGCAAAACTGAGGATTTGTAGAGAATCTTTCATTTTCGTGGTAAATTTCGAAAATGCCAGTAACTGCAAGAATATACTGAACATGTCAACAACTGCATAGCGCACAATGTTAAAACAAGACTAGGGGCATATGTGAGTGAATACATTGGTATACATTTTATTTGTAAACACTTTATTTGTAAACACTTCACCGGAACACAGCAGACCAGAACAGAGATGAAACACCAGGATGGACTGGAACTGCTTTTTGAGTGAAAAGCAACAATGAGATTTACACTACAAAACTTGAGAAGGGCTGCATCACTCTATATGTCTTCAAGAAAAGCGTCATCTATCCTTTGTTTATATATAAATGGTTGTCTTTGACTGATAGTTGCATTATTCTGTCCGGCATTTACAACCAGCATTGGATGGTGACACTAGCAACTTTTAGGAGTGGCCCATTGGGTCAGACACAGATAAAATCATTGGATTGGATTACTTCAAACCCTTGCACTAAAGTGAATGCAACTTGCCATCTTGTAGAGATGGTTCTTATTTAAGCTAAGACCAGGACAGATGGACTGTGGTGTTAAAATTGAAACAATTAACCCCATCTCTCAACTATTTGTGAATCATATTTAGTGTTATCGGCTAAATACACAGGTCACAGTTTGCATATATTTAGTAATAAATAATAACATAGAAAATATCAACATTTCTGGGAAAAAGAAAAAAAGCCGGTAAAAAGGCAATTGGAACAATGTATGTATAGGTATAGTTAACAATCTTTCAGTTTAGTTATATCACGACGGCGAGGCAAATGTTCAATTGGGCAGTTTAGTTTCTTTCAAGCTTAGTAGTCTAAAACGTTTTAATCTAAATATATACCCCCAACTCATCATTATCAAAAACTGTCATGAACATATTTTTGCCTGTTTTAATCAGTCCCCCCTCAGCATGAAGAATATGGTAAATGCAGTTTGTCTATTTCAAATAGTGATTTATCCATTCTTATATTTATTATTGAGGCCCCCCAGGAGAGGGGAAGGAGTCTATTTTCCGTTTCCCCTGAACATATGAGTTAGTGTTCCCTTGTTCCCCACAAATATTTTGCTTTGTTCCCCAAATATTTTGTTTTCCTATGTTCCCTTGTTCTCGAATGGTTAACGACGTTGCGTTGTAAACCTTCGCCTCTCACCGCTGCGGGTTCGAATCCTACTGGGAGCTCGACTTGTAGGTGAGGAAGTGTCGATTCATACGGATGACGGGAGGTGTACAGTACTGGTTCTACCCAGGAAAAGTGGGTGGTCTGCCTCCACCACAAAAGAAATTGACCGTCATATATAACCTTGCATGTGTTGAAAATGACGTAAAACGTGATACAAACCAAAAAACTTGTACTCTAAAAGTATTTCTAATGTTTAAAATATGTGCTAATGTTCCCCCAAAATTCATTCTGGCCTACAGTAATTATAGTTGCATCTTATACAACACTGTCATCACAAAAATATTGTTTGAAATGCTAACTTTTGTGATTTTTTTTTTATATTAAAACTAGATGTTAGAATTGTATTTCCTGTAAAAATGAGAAAAAGGGTCCTATAGAAACCACAGCGTCCGAACGCAATGGCATCGTAGGTCCGTACTGTACTGCAAACAAGTCATGTTCCCTTGTTCCCTAAAAATATGTGTCAATATTCTCTTGATCCCTGAAAATAACAGCCATTGTTTTCACCAAATATAAATGGCCATGTTCCCCCAAAAACCCTGAGAGGACCTCATTATTAAGTTATTTTTATTGTTCTTTCACTGATTTTTATTTAATTCTCATTTTCTGTGCTCGCCTCAAGGTTTTACTTAATTCATATTAATAAATTGCGTATATATATATGCGTGATTGGCGAAAATAAGTTGATAACTCAATGCGCGATATACACAAATGATTAAAAATCTTACAATCGCACTTTCCCCGTATGCATATTTTAGTGTAGGATACACAAAACCCACAATTCCACCTAAATAAGGGCTTAAACTGAAGATGTCAATGTCATTTATTATTTATATATAGTTTTGAACTATACTGTTTGAAATACCGCAAATATTTGACAAAAACAGATGCAAACTTAGCCTAACCTTTACGTAGGGGTTGTGGGATACGGGTTAGAACTATAGCCTCTGTCATCATTTTTTGTATGTCGATTTAAATCACTATGTGTTAAACGCTAGCCTAAGGAAAATTTAATGTAAATGAAATAATATTTTGCCGATTTATAAACTTGTTTTTAAAGAAAACGTAATATCGCATGCCCGGTACAAAATTGTTAAAATATCTCAAAATCGCACATTCACTGTATGCATATTTTTTTAAAATAGGATACACAAAACTTTACAATTACACCTAACTAAGGCCTTAAATTGAAGATGCAAGCGTCTCCGTGGCCGAATGGTTACCGACGCTACGTTGAAAACCTTCGCCTCTCACAGCTGCGGGTTCGAATCCGACTGGGAGCTCGACTTGTTAGTGAGGACGTGTAGATTCTTACGGATGGCGGGAGGTGTACAATACAGGTTCTACCAAGGAAAAGAGGGTAGCCTGTCTCAACCACAAACAATTGACCGTCATATATAACCTTATATGTGTTGAAAATGACGTAAAACTCCAGACAAACAAACAAACAAACAATACATTGAAGATTTGAATGTCAAGCAACTGATTATATATGGTGTTGAACTCTACTGACAAAAGAAACAAGCCAAAATTAAGATAAATGCCCTTTTTACAGGGGTGTGTGTTAGAACTTTAGTCACTTTCGTCCTAATTTATATGTCGGTTTTAATGAACTTAGTGTTAAACGCTAGCCTAATGAAACAGTAATGCAAATGATATACTTCACTGTCAATATATAAGCGTGTTTTGTGAGAGAAAAATTCATATCGCATGCCCGGTATACAAAATGCTTACAAATCTCAAAATTGCACTTTCTCGGTATACATAGTAATGTATTATACTCAAAACTCCACAATTACACCTTAATACGGGCATGAATTGAAGAGATCAATGTCCTGTACATGTAACTGTTCATATATGGTTTTGAACTGTACTGTTTGAAATAAGGCACATACTTGACGAATTCCAAGCCATAATTAGGATAAATGTCTTTTTACAGGGGTGTGGGTTTAAAGGCTGGAGTACTGGAACCACCTTTTCGAAATTCAAGTAGTACGAAACCGGACGTGTTCGAGAATGTACCCTAGATATCTGTAAATATCGGGCTCATTGATCTCCAAAGATGGTAATGAAGAACAGTTTTGATTGTTAAGGAGTATGATAGTGGACCTTTGGAAACGGCCGAACACGATACGAAATATTGCAGTCACGGTTTTATTGAGATGAACGGTAGTTCCCTCTAGCCCCGGGTTGAGCAGAACTCAATATTCATCAAATCAATAGTACAGAATGTTATCCATCCCGAAGATGGGATGCATATGGCGGCGGACATGCCATATTTGCTGCCATTATTCCATGTCCAGCAGCGTGTGGTCCCAGTTCTTATAAAATTATATACCCCGAAGAGCGAAATAAACAAAGTGGAATTTAGTTAGGAGCAGCGGTTATGTAAAACATCCTTATTTAGGTACATTTTAATTTTACAATAGCGACAATGCCCAGTCAATCTCTGTCTGCAATAATCTGATAGTAATAATGTGTTTATCTGCTGACAGGTTTAGAAATAGAAAATATAATCTGTGATATATAAAACCTACGTAAGTTTGTTCCAGTCAGTTTTCCATCATACGAGGGTGCTTCAAAAAGTTCTGTCACTAGGCATATATCCTTTGAACTGGATATTACACTGAGATAAAGTAATGTATTTATAGTACTACTGGGTTCGTTGTCTTAAATTCCACAACAAAAATGAAACATTTCCGGTTATTTATACCCCTGAATTACCTCCCCCTACCACACCATTTGGATACTGGCATCTCTGAAAAGTCCTTGTTACAAAACGTTGTAAACAATATTTGAATAAGTGTATGCTTTTAAATTTTCTTGTACGCCATTTGTTGTTATTCACCCATAATCCCTGAAAATAATTGTCGAGAAATCGGAAAGGTATTGCTGCAAACCAGATATGAGTGAATGCATATCCCTTAATTTTAGCAGAAATAACACTGCTTTTCTTAATTTTGTTTACGGAAATGTTATAATATCTTTTAAATGTCGTAATTATTCTCATAGTATTAATATGTTTTCATATTTGTTTACAAATCATAGTCCTTCAGTGTTTAAATTTCATATTCAACACATTATTGTAGAATTTTGTACAATGTTTAGAGAAAATATTGATCATCCAAAAACGCTATTTCAGAAGATTGCCCTTCCATTTAATGTCCATTTATCATTAAATTAATTTTACACGTTAGCTTAAAATGTTAATTTCAAAGACAATGCCTTTTCATCTACCATGCTTAAATTCTGAATCTTGTAATGCACAGATATAACTGGTAATGTACGAGAAATTTCAAAGGCCTTCGACAAGTACTTAAAGAAAAACAGGCATTTAAAAAAGTAACAGTTAACAAACCTGAAAAAACTCAGGACGAAAATGCCTCAGTGTGTATAACTGATGTATATTAAATGTTCTATAACTTTCGTCACACAAAAGATACAGCATTCATTTTACCATCAATGGAATGGTATTGAAACTCTCGTTCATTTGGTATCAAACACCAACACTCACAACGAGCACATAATTGTTAAACGCGTTAGTGACAGAACTTTTTGAATGACCCTCGTATTGTTGCATTATACATAATCTAGACTTGCGGGTTTGTTCCCAATAAATCTCTCAACTAGCATTCATAGCAGGTATTGTCGATGGATATTATATATCGAATTCCGATATTGCAGGACCGGACTTGAGAGTCCACTTTATCAGCTGTTGATTGGACATTTCTAATATAATAGAATAAATGTTCGCAAAGGCTTGGTTCATATCAACGAGTAAGCAGATATAATTACACAATTCAGCAAAACGAAACAAAGTTAAAAGTATATCTCATTGAAACAGCATAAAGTGCGACTTGGCTGCCTTTCCAGACTGCATGAACTAATAAAGTTCTGCTTTGTATTAAAATTATAACAAGAACCGTGAATTTCATATTCCTTTCCGTGCTTTTCCCCCAAACGTATTGGACATGTATTGTTTCCTGACATTCTACTGTGTTGTGTGTGTTTACCACCTTACTATAAATATACTTTAAATTTGGGTTTTATGATTGCAGCATCTGCCAACGTTGTAAATGAATGGGTTAACTATATTTGTTTAAATTTTAGGTGTATATGGTTATTTTAACTGTCTAAAATTGGGTTTAGTGTCGACTCGTTAGCTTGATGCAGTCTCCAATTGGCAACGTATTCACTGTACCATGGGACACCGATGATATAGCAATATTTATGTCTTGACACTTGGCAACAATAAAACAGTTAACATACAGCTCCTTAGACAATTTGAATTACAATGAAAAAGACAATACACAACAGAAAAGGTGATGAAGACAGGGTTACCGACTTGGAACCGTCAGTGGTCAATACGGCCAACCTGTTAGCTTAAATCTATTTGAAGTGTACACAACCTCTTTATTATCTGTCTTCAGCGATCAAATTGACAAGAAAATGTAAATAAAAATACATCTCATCAAATAGAAATCTTTAACAATAAAGTCCATATCCAGAGAAATTAGGAAACGATACATGTAATTATATGTTATTTTAAATATAATTGAAAAAAAAAACATAATTAGAAATCATTCAATATGTATTCTGATTGTACTGAACAACCAAAAGTAAAACAATCTAGGGTACGACAGAAAACTCGCTGGACAAAGCACCAACATATCATTTCAGGGTTTCAGAAGGTGCATTCATGGAGTCCCACGAAGTTGTCCGTCATAGCACAAGAGATAATCGAAGCGTAGTGACTGACTGTAGAGGGTTCAATCACCAAACATGAAGTGAACTGTAATACTAAATGGTCGAATCCTTTTCTGATTAATTGTGTAAAGTGATCAGAACACCCGTCATATCCCGTCAACATCCGAAGTGTTTCTAAGGGATCACCTTTTCAGTATTTATTGATAGACGACATCTCCATAAAATGAATATTAATATGAATAAGACACTGCCTCATAGCGAGCTCAACTCATTAATAAAAACACACTGGAATGCAAATGAAAACAGTCATCAGCACATTATGGTTGGAAGAGCCACCTTAGTGAGAGGTGAAGAATAAAAAATAATCATGAAACCCTGCCCTAATCTTACTGTCAGAAATATTGTAATAATTATTTAACAATCAGACAGGATAGCCTTTAGTAGTTTGAACCTTCTATTCACCATCCCCATCAGGACAAAGCCAAGGGAAAATGTCTTGCGCAAGATGCTTGACCTTGAAATTAAGTGATGTTCACGCCCAATAATAGTAATGACAAGGTTACAGTTTCATCTCATTATCTGAAATAGTTGGACAGCTTATTGGAATGAACACCAAAGGTACATCAGTACTCACACTGACCTCGAACATATAAAAAAAGAGTATGATAATGGACCTTTGGAAACGGCCGAACACGTCGCCTACGAAATATTGCAGTCTCGGTATGACTGAGACTGTTGATGAGCGGTAGTGAAATATGCTAGCTACCTCTCACGCCCTCTAGCCCCAGGTTGAGCAGAACTCAATATTCATAAACATTACTTTAATTTGCAGCTACCGCTCACGCCCTCTTGCCACGGGTTGAGCAGAACTAAATATTCATAAACGTTAATGTGCAACTCACGGTCTGTTCAAAACACATAGGCAAGTTAGGTTGCGTCTCATTTTTTAAGAGCTAATTATGATCTATGAAGATCCTAGCTCTTTACTCGGAAGAAGAAGAAGGGGTTTAGGAGTATGACTGGACATAAAAACTGCATGACCTTGAATAAAGGACCCATAGATGTGTATGCTTCTTACCACATGGACCAGACAAGAACATTTTTCTTAAGGGCAATTGAAATAAAACTTAAATCGATTTTGTTTGTTTGGTGTGTAACGTCATTTTCCAGCACATTTTAGACCACTCACTCATTCCTGGGTAGAACATGTAAGACACTTAATGTATACTTTCCGTCGTCCATAAGAATCGAAACTTACAAGTCGAGCTTCCAGTGGGATTCGAAACCGCAACGTTGAAATGGTTTCCAATGCAGCGTCTTTACCCTCTCAACCACGGATGCGCTACAAAATATCAAATCATGTCTGGGTAACGTACTTGAACTCACTCACTTCTCACCAATGTCACTTGACGAATGCAGGTCGGGTTCGCTTCCCCGTCTCTGCATTGTACGCGAAAAAATGTAACTTTCTTTGAATATATAAAAAAATAGTTTTTTTGTACTATTTTGAGATGGTGGTAATCCGACTGATTCTTGACTAAGTAGCTTGTTTGTTTTTGTTTTCAGCGATAATAGAATACTACTTTTTCCAATGATCTCTTGTGGAATGTCATAACTTTATATCAATTACTAAATAACTGATCGTTGGCCACAATTGATTGTTTGGTACATCAATTACTCCCACTATTGTATCCATCAACCACAGTTAACTGCAACTCATTAATGGTACATGTACATCCAGTCCTATTAATTCGGTTGCAAGTTCAAGCCATCCGTTGCAGAATATTAATGCTGAGTTCTACCTAAAGCAGAACAACAACAATGGAAGACTGACGCATACTATATTCTTGGACATTCTTGAACATTCAGGACATCTAAGGGTGCAGCTTAAAGCAGAAATGGCACTGAAAAAATATTAATATAAAAGATATTAAAAACAACAACAAAAAAACATATTTTCAAAACACAGTTTTATAACCGATTCAGCAAATGCTATTGGTAGCATTTGTCTAGATCGTCTTAATTGCTGAAACGGTTATAACACAGCATTGTAGACTTTGAATCTGGAGATCTTACTTGCAACACTGTGCCCATGGGAAAGCATTTAATTTCTTAGCTTTGTCTTTTTGATTTGGACATAAACTGTTTGAACTGTTTGAACTGTTTGAATGCTGTGTTACGTTTACTTCATTTTTAGGACATGTTAGGCTATATAATGTTTCATGACAGTCTACTACATGGAAGTATACCACTCACTGTACTTGTGTCTAATATGCCGGAATTGTTCATGACAGTCTACTACAAGGAAGTATACCACACACTATAATTGTGTCTAATATGCCGGACTTGTTTATGACAGTCTACTACCAGGAAGTATACCACACACTATACGTGTGTCCTATTAACCGTAATTGCTTATGATAGTCTACTACAAGAAAGTATACCATTCACTGTAGTTGTTTCCAATTAACCGGAATTGTTCATTTGTATTAACAATTCCGGAATATTAGACACAAGTATAGTAAGTGGTATACTTTCTTGTAGTAGATTGTCATGAGAATTAACTTAACTATTCTTGAATCCTATATACTGGAATCGTTCATGACAGTCTACTACAAGGACGTATGCCACTCACTAAACGTGTGTCCTATATACCGGAATTGTTCATGACAGTCTACACCAAGGAAGTATACTACTCACTGTACTTGTGTATTATATACCGGAATTGGTCATGACAGTCTATTACACGGAAGTATACCACTCACTATACTTGTGTCCTTTATACCGAACTTGTTCATGACCATCTACTTCAAGGAAGTATACCACTCACTTTACTTGTGTCCTATATAACGGAATTGCTCATGACTGTCGACTACAAGGAAGTATACCACTCACTATACTTGTGTCTTATATACCGAAATTGTTCATGACCTTCTACTACAAGAAAGTATACCACTCACTATACTTGTGTCCTATATACCGAAATTGTTCATGACAGTCTACTACAAGAAAGTATACCACTCACTGTACTTTTGTCCTATATACCGAAATTGTTCATGACAGTCTACTACAAGGAAATATACCACTCACTATACTTGTGTCCTATATACCGAAATCGTTCATGACCGTCTACTACAAGGAAATATACCACTGACTATGCTTGTGTCCTATATACCGGAATTGCTCATGACAGTCTACAACAAGAAAGTATACCACTCACTGTAATTGTATCAAATATACAGGAATTGTTCATAACCGTCTACTTCAAGGAAGTATACCACTCACTATACTTGTGTAATATATACCGGAATTGTTCATGACAGTCTACTTCAAGGAAGTATACTACACTCTGTACTTTTGTCCTATATACCGGAATTGTTCATACAGTCTACTACAAGGAATTGTGTAGTGTTAATACTGTTATCCGATTTTCTGGACCAAGCTCAAGTCAGTCTACGACAAACATATCCCGCATAGCAGTCATTATGCATTTGTCTGCTATAGTAGATCTGCATGTTTCAAAATATCGAAATATTGAATGTTATCCTTTTATGTACTTTGGTGACAGTTCTGAAGTTAATCAAACGAATAAACTATACCTTGTTTGCTTTAGCTCTGCCCAAAACGTAAAAGTGTTATTTCACTAGGAATTTAAATGCAGCACATAAATGTTTTTCATTTAAGGTCAATGCAATAGAAATGTAAATATTGCGGTTTGAACGGTGGTAGTGAATGGCAACTTTACCATAAATAGCTTCATGGTAAATTTTCCATTCACTTTTCAATGATCGAAATCAAGTTATTACAAGTAAACTTCTTCAGCAGGGTTTTCGTTATCACAAATTACGTAGATCTTTCTCTAAATTCTACCGTTGGAAAAGTACCACACCAACCTTAAGACACTTCAGCGACTAGGCATATCAAAAACTCTCATTTTATGGAGATGTGGTCTATAAACTTCGAAAGTTAAAGGGGTCTGACGGGTTTCCTGACCGCTTTACAAATTTAATCAGGAAGTTCGTCAGAAATGAATATAACCATTTGGTTTTACAGCGCACTGCATGTTTAGTGATTGACCCCTCTACAGTCAGTCATTACGCTTCACTTTTCACTTGTGCGATGACTAGACTACTCTTGGGACTCTATGATTATACCTACTGAAACCCCAACTAAGGGGGGTGGGTGCATGAGCTTTCGTCCCTCGGGTTTTCTGGTCGTACCCTAGATTGGTTTTCTCTTTAGCTGCAACTACTATGGTTGTTCAGTACGATTCTGGATACATCCTGAGATGTTTATTATTTTGTATGTGTTTCTTTAATTAGTTTCTCAGGATGTGGACTTTATTGTTAGAGAATTCTTTTTGATGTGATGTAGTTTTGTTTACACTGTCTTGTCCATTTGGGCGTCGAAGACAGGATAATAGCGAGGATTGTGCGCATATAAAATCGATTCAAGCTAACCAGTAGGCCTTATTGCCTACTGACCGTTCCAAGTTGGTAACCCTGTCTTCACCACGCTTTCTGTTGTTTTTTGTCTCTTTCATTGTATTTTCAAGTCCTTATTTGCAGTACAGTGTGGACCTACGATGCAATTGCGCTCGGACGCTTGGTTTCTATAGGACCCTATATCTCATTTTTGCATTTATGGTAAATTTGCCGACCACAACCGTCGTTAAAACCCCAGGAATACCGAAAATTAGTGAATCAATTCTTAAATACACATTATTTACCTGTTGTTATAGTATCAATCATAACATGTGCCTTGGGAGGTTGGTAATGATAAAATCATAAATAGTGCAAGAAAGATAAAATATCATCAGTGTATTCAGTTTAGACCACAGAATAGTCATTTTCTATTCAGGCACACCAGATTAAGCAATTAGCTCCATAAACTGAAAAGTATTCGAAATTAGACGCGTATATAATTTCTTCAAAATTGTGATAATAAGCTGCAAAAATGAGGTATCAAGATCCAAATTATATCATTCATCTGCCAGTTACTAGTGATGGGCAATCGGTTGAATCTTACAATGGATAAATGTTGACCATTGATTGAATGTAACCGATCAATCATCAGTTATAATCGGTTAGTTAATATGAAGTATAACATGAAAAGTTCGACACTAACGCTAGCCCGAGGCTTTCGAGAAGGAATAGTAAAAACTCACAATTGACAAGCCCGACGGGCTAGTTGTTTTTATTATTTAAATGTCAATTTTAAATGATCTTATATGATCCTGATGTCGAAAATTGTCAAATTGTTTCTATTTTTCGCTATTCAAACTCTTCAATATCGTGTAATGTAGGGTATGATAAAGACCAAGACAAGCACCTGCGACTGTGTAGGTGTGTCAGACTACTGAACACTGATTGGCCATTTCTTTCTTTGATGGCGCAAAAATGCTGAAAAATAACCCGCGTTTTATACATATCTCCACATCGTTATGTAGAGACGCTAGCATTTCTATCACTATATTAATTTCTAAGCATTTTATTGACATGATAAGAGTGACCTTCACATTGTAAACAAAAATGAGGCGATATAAATACAGAACTGTCTCCGTCGAAACAAACGAAAAACAGCATAGGAAAAGCGTCATAATCAAAAAACAGCATGATTCAAATGATGTGTTTTTTAGCCATCGTGTAAGTACAATGTACCTACGTGTAAGTTTTTGGGAAGGGGCCTTTTGCCTTTAATTGGGGAAAAAATCAATAAACGCGGAATGAAATTTCCGAGGTCTGCATGTCTTTAAAAGAAATTTGGGCGCGGAAAGGGCCTTATACGGGCTGCTGCAAAGACGGGTATAATGGCCGTGGCCTATGCATGGATTGACTACGACCTAGTCATAAAGTTATTGTCTTGCAATATTTACAAGCAGTACAGTCATATAGGAAATGCAACCTCAGCTATAGATGAGATGGTTATGAAGTTTCCCCTTAAACACGCCATCGCCAGGGAGTGAACCCACACTGGTCAGATGTCTGTCTATAGCTCCAAAGCCAAGGCCTTATCCATGTAGCTACCAAAGCATCATATGTTGGTATCTTTTCATTTTGCCGCAAAAGAGTAAAAGGAGAACTAGTAAAATTAAGAAGGCTCCCACCTACGCCAAACCATTTTCAGAACTTAATAAACGAATTGAATCTTTAAGCACCGTCACCGTTCAACATCTGAGTTCTAAATAAAAAGTGAATCTTTAAGCCCTGTCACCGTTCAACATCTGAGTTCTAAATAAAAACGCGCACATTTCTTGGAAACTTGGCAACAGCAGCAGTGGTTAAAATTTCCACACCCACCCACTTTACCGTAACATGTATCTATATCACTAAATTGCGATGCGTAATCATTTAAACATTGTATTTTATATTATCGATACTGCAGTAGCTGTTAAAGTTTAGGTAGAAATACCGTTACCTTGACTCTCAGCTGGTAATAATCACCATTATTTTATAAATTGCCAGACGGTTGTTTACCTAATAACGTCACATTAACAATGAAGTCTGGTACCGGTCAGCTGGATGGACTAGATCCAGCGCGAACAGATGTGGGCCGGATACCAACAGAGATGGGAGTTAACAACGTTTGGAACGAATATAGCAATGACCCCCCTTAACAAGGGAGTTAACTGTGTTTTTACTTTTTTACCACGGGTTTTTCCCCCGTAGTATTTGCTACTCGCGTTACCGTTAAGCTCGCTATGATATTCTTAGTCGCAGAAATATTTTAAGGTCAGTGTTGTACTTCTCCAGCATGTTTTCGTTGCGGCGATATTATTTTGAGAAACATCTACGCCGTTTGTGATAACGCAGACCTTGCAGAAGAAGTTTACATGTAATGATTTAATTTCGATCACTGAAGTCCTTAACATCATTACAAACTCTAGCAAAACGAATGATGGGAGATAAATTATGCATCCTGTACGATGGAGGTACATCACCATCCAAATATGAATAAATTACGATGTCAAAGTTAAAGTCATCTCTCTTATCATAGATTTTAGTATGTATGAAGTCATTAGAAATCGAGAGATTAGGGTCGAGGAATGCTTATGTAGTATTCGACTGTTGGCTTTATTCAACGAGAGCTCTGGTGAATACATGTTAGTGAAATTTTGAGCAAAGAACGGATTATCAGTATTGCGTATGTCATTTGCATACCGAGATGTTTTGTTAAACGCATCAATAATGCCACTCTAGCTAGCAGGTGACAAACTCAGCATCAAATCTCTAGCATAACACTATAAAAACAAATCCGTGACATGTGCTGCACAATTAGCACCCATAGGAATAACAACAACCTGACTACAAACAACAGCGCAAGTCCACATATTATAATTATATTTATGGGCGTTGGTAAAGAAAGTCCTGACATTATTACAAGCAAGAAAAGTCATATCTAGCAAACGACTTGTGTGTAAGAAAGCTGAATCGAATTTATCTTCGATCATGTTATGTGGTAGGGTGATATATAGTGTGGACATGTCGTAGGTGCATAAAATAGAGGCATGGCAATGCTGGGAAACAATGACTTCCTCCAGCAATGGTGTGGTTAAATAACTAGAAACGCTCGCTAGCTCTGCATTCAAAAGTAAGTATAAACGTCGAACAGGAAATGCAGCTTTCACAGAACACAGTAGACCCAAAAGCACGCAAATAAGACAAACAGGAATAATAAAGGCATATGACGTCACAAACACAAACAGTGTTGACAGTAGGGCTACCACCTTGGAACGGTCAGTGGCAAAATGGCCGCTGGGGTTTAAACCAGGTTCTAGGGTGCACCAAACTTCACCCTTACCCTACTGTCATCCAAATTAAACAGGACAGTGTAAATAAAGAAATCCCCATCATGAACTATTCTCTAACCAACAAGGCAAAATGAATAGGCAATATAAGTAAAACAAAAAGATGCTAGTGTATATATAAATACAAAACACAATAACCTAGAAAGCCACAAAGAAGGTACTCGATGACTTGCAGAACCCAGAGCAACAAGAGAATAAACCATTGAGGGCACGACAAGACAAGACCGAAGACAAACATCCGCAGCCTGTTCGGTCATCCTACACTTAAAGAGGAAAGCATGATGGCGAAGTATTGATATAATGCAATCGGCAGACAATGATTATATTGTTGGAAGCTTTGTCTGCAGGAACTAAAGCAAATGTAATATGGAGTTTCTGGAATCCCTTTTTGAGGTGTCCTAAAGTGTACTTAGACGGCCGTGTAAGTAACGAGGAATTTGACTCGTAAAATAGAAATTCAATAATTTTAGAAATTGTACTCCTCCAAGCAGTAAGTGCATGTTTATCTGCATTTTCGCGCTTACCCATTGCGACAGGCATTAAAATCAATATCCGATGGAAGGCGATACTTAGGATCTTTGGCAATTAGCTGCCTGATGCCCTTATCTTCAAAAACATCAAGATTATGTGACCTGCAAAAACTATTTTATTGTAATTGAAAAAAAGATTTCTAGTATATTGCTTACAGTTGTAACATATTACAGGAGTCTCTATATCCTTGCAATATTACAGGAGTCTCTATATCCTTGCAATATTACAGGAGTCTCTATATCCTGGCAATATTACAGGAGTCTCTATATCCTTGCATGATTACAGGAGTCTCTATATCCTTGCAATATTACAGGAGTCTCTATATCCTTGCAATATTACAGGAGTCTCTATATCCTTGCAATATTACAGGAGTCTCTATATCCTTGCAATATTACAGGAGTCTCTATATCCTTGCAATATTTTGGAATTGTGTCAGTCACCCGAATGTCATTAAACACACTGGCTAAATTAATGAATTAATTTGTTTAAATAATTTATCTTCAAAAAATGCCTTTTTATAGTCAGATGGTGCATCTATATGAGGACGCAAAACATGTGTGAAACTTTGAATTATAGATGCAACATCATATAGTGGATTAGTACGGATATAAATGGTATCCACTTCTTCGTCAAGTTCTGTAAGCAAGAACACGACAGACCGACTACATTGCTACGGAGCGCGTGTCTATCGGAACTTTTATAAATATTGTTAAACTCAGTGACAGTGACAAACTTATTACACTTACGTTTTAGAATATGAGTCTTTTTACGACCATTCGACCGTCGCTAACGTTTTCGAGTAAACAATATGTTAAACGGATCTATGTGGGGGTTATTGGAAATATTTCCTTCTTGATAAATGTTATCGTTTAAACCTAATGGATAAGGAGTTTGTAATTGCTTTATCCATTTGAGTTCTGCTTTTATCATGAATCCTTTTGTAGCAGTTTTATCAAATTCAATAAATTACACTTCCTGAATGCTAACATCAGTTATATAATACCCCTAAAATGTATATAAAGAAAGCTTTTCAACCGTTTCGACTGACGCATTTTATACAAATTTTCACGAAAATGATTTTTCAAGGAGCTACCAGTTTGGCCTATTTATTATATACCCCAAGTAGAATGATTTCAGGTCAAAACATACACGATATTACTTGACGATCAGCAACTATCTGAACATATGTCTCTACCATTGGTTGTGGATTTAATAGTGGACTTTTGTAACAAGTATTTGCATGCACTAAACCTTTTCGAGCTGCACTCAAGAAGGGATAGAACGTCGATTAACTACAGATGTTAAGGCACATTTCTAAATATTGAATTAGCTTCAGGAATATGAACAGCACGCGTAGAATGAAGATTAATACGTGATAAATTGATCGATAATATACTTGTAAAGATACTAGAATTTCCCTGAGGAAGGTAAACAGTAGAGGCGGAGTGAAGTTTAAGAGATGAAAGAATGGCTTTAGGTAT
Source organism: Cyrtodaria siliqua (assembly GCA_037043455.1). NCBI lineage: Eukaryota > Metazoa > Mollusca > Bivalvia > Adapedonta > Hiatellidae > Cyrtodaria > Cyrtodaria siliqua. The sequence goes on along the minus strand of JAWPHD010000077.1, from coordinate 127,554 downwards.
AGGATGGGAATAAATAACAACACTGATCACAATAGTCTACATATTTGAATAAACCGTGTATATTAAAGTAAGCAGAGAGTCATCAAAATGATTTAAATATACGGTGTGATCTAACCAGCAGAAGTAGTTTTTCTGAAAATCAAAGGACTATTTAGCTACTTTCATCTGATGCAAATGAGAAATATGTAGAACGTATTGAAGCCCATCTTGCTAGAGATTTCAGCGACGCAACATTTGCATGCACGAAATACATTTGAAAGACCTTCTTTGCTTTGTAACATAGTTAAGGGTGTCACAACAGATACAGTTGTCAACGCACAACGCATATAATGCGCATGGCATTTGCTGTCATCAAGAATATCATCTGAAAATATATTTTTAAAATGTCCAAGTTTAAACTCTGACATATAAAACAAACTTCTTTTGCTGAAATTAACGATGACACTGTCAACTCCTTTTGTTTCAAATACTTATTTTAGCTGCAAGAGATCTATGTTTACAAAGGCGGAATTATCAACCATGTTTACATATGAGTTGTGTACACATCATATCCTGCTCTTGTTTTAATATCCAAAAGGAAAACATATCAAAATATAATTCAAATATGTATAAATTACGTAGTTCATATAAAGTATGACAAAGGACCAATCGTGCTTAACGGATTCACAGACGACACTGATGGAAACAACACCCACTTAAGAAGAACATCTGGGCAAATAGGAAAAAAAATGATTTAACGTATCACTGATAATTCAATGCAAATGAATTTACCTCTTTTTCTTGCCAATACATCAAATAAAAATGCATGCATACATGTATGATGTGTGACCCATTGGTTGCAAATGGAATCTAAACAATCCGTGCACATTTTGATGCAGACTATTTGATGCTAAAATAGTATTAGCCTTATCTGTCCACAAACCTACAGAGGTAGTATGTAAACACACACACACTGGTCGTCTTTTACTGCGTATATGCCAAGCAGCGTCGGATAACTACAATTGGTTATCTCAGACCAGAATCCAAACAAAATATGAAACAAGAAATATTACCAGTAAATGACAAAATAACTTCATTAGACATGTGACTCCAAGAGTGAAATTGACCTTGATTCTTGCGCACATTCTCAATGGTATTATAGTGCGTGTACTGTTTCATTAAATTTCCTTCAATACTTTCAAAGTTATGGCTGAGACATGATTGTTCCGGCCGGACAAATGAAACATAAACGGACGAAGCAATTATGATGTAAAGCATATGTAATTAGATAGATGGACAGAGCAGTTACCACATGTCACCTCCATTAGGTAGCATGAAAAGAAGCAGCTTGGTAAAATTATGAGCCTTACCAAATCAAATCTAGGTGCAAATGTGTATAGAACATTTTGTTAATTCATTTAATGTTAGGTTGTGACACAACTTAAAGGGTTTTATGTAAAAAAAACATGTTATTAGACGATTTGCAATTCAGCCTCATTACTTTTTTCGGAGATTGCTTTAACTTTGACATAGTTAACTATCAGCATTTAGATGCGGACGTACCCAAACGGGGTTCATGCCTTCCAGCTAATTCGTGTTGCTAGGAAATGTAACGATGTTAAGGAATTCGGTTATTGAAATCAATTTATAAATAATTACTTCAGCAATGTTTTCGTTATCATAATCTGCGTAGATTTTTCTCAAAGTTCTATCGCCACAACGAAAACATCCTGGAGAAGTACAACAGCAACCTAACAACTTGTTTGCGACTAGAAATATCACAAAATTTACTCTATGAGATGTGAGCTATAAACTACGGAAATTAAAGGGATCCGACGGATAATTTCCTCAACTGACTACAAAAATAATCTGGAATTTCGTCAGAAAATGACACGACTCTGTGGTATTACTATGCATTTCATGCTTGGTGATTGACCACTCTACAGTCAGTCACCACGCTTCATTTTTCTCTTGTGCGATGATCAGATAACTTCGTGGGACTTCATGGTTGCATTTTCTGAAATGAGGAAAATGGTCCTATATATATCACAGCACCCAAACGCGGTGGCACCTTTGATCCTCATTGTACCATAAACAAAGAGCAAATTCACAATACAATGAAAAGGACAACACAAAGAGAGGTGAAAATAGGGTTGCCGACTTGGACCGGTCAGTAGGCCGTTGATCGTTTCAAGGCGGTAGCTCTATTGACAACCCGTTTGTTTGTGATAAATTATATCTTGCCTATTATGTATCCTTGTTATTAATGTTCCCTCTTATTTATCCTTATAATTGCTGTTTGCTTCGATGTGTGTTTTGGTTGACTTCGATCCTTAAATGCTACATTTTCTGTTCGACGTTTTATACAATTCTGATTTGGAAAACGGCGTTAATATAATACGTAGAACGTTACAATACCATATATTTTAATGTAGTTAATGCCGTTACATGTACCAACACTGTAGTATAGATTAATTACCATAGTATGTGTACTTGCTCTGCCACCAACCGTTATCTTGACATTCACACTAGCGTTTGTTTAGTGCTTTGTGGCGCCTGTAAAATGTCGCCCCGACTACAAATCAGTAGTGTTATTACTTACTGGTCCTTGGGATCATCAAGCCCACTCTTTGTGGCTTTAAAGTAGAATATCGCTTAAGCCGGTGCTAGGAGGCGTTCGAGTTGTTGTATTGCACATTGCCCCTCATGAACAGACTCAATAATACCGAGTCTGCTACTTTTATCTCTTGTTTGTGTTTGTTGCTTCCAAGGGACCCACTTTTCAGTATTTATTGGTACAGACATCCTAATATCTAAGTCTTTGTTTTCAGACAACATAATTAGTCTGTTGCTTTAATGTTAAATGTGTGATTAAGTAAGTTTTTATGATTTAAGCTTATTGCAGCTATTAGCAAGATGCTACTATCAGAAATCTCGTTATTTACTGTCAATGTATTTCCTTTCTATCGTATTTATGCAATATTCTTCTCTGGGACGATTTATACCACTGGCGGTTTGATTAATCTTGAAGTCTGTTGGAAAACGGTTATTATAACACATTTTCTAAATCGGACAAATTGTTTGAAATATTTACTAAGTATTACTTAATATATATAATAAATTGTGTTGTACAAGTAATATATACAGTATGGTCTCATCGAGTTAGTTGCTTTAAAACTCAAGATGGACGTAACCCATCGAGGTGTTTTTATCAACCAACGGGACGAGACAAAGTGTATTTTAAAATACAAAGTGCATATTATTTCAGCTGTCTGCCATATTCGAACTTCCGATAACTGGAGGTTATAGTACACCAATCATTCTGCCAGTTGTTATTCTCATTTAAATGGTTTACCACTTTGCAAATAAAAAGGAAATATTAGCGACCATAAAACAACTAATACGTGGTCAAATTAAACTATTTCAAGATATGGTTAATTATAGGATGTGTCAACACATGTAGTGTATAGTTTTACTCGGTAAACAAAATAATTGAACCTTCTGTTTAAATTGCTTCCCTTAGCTCAAATCTTCTTTATAAAAGTAAAATAACTGATTATTTTTATTTTTATTGTTTCATTTTAAATCGTTTGCCTCAGCAAGTTCAGTGAATAAAAAATAAACCCTTAACAATATTTCGACCACTATAAGTGATACCAAAACAGTTACACGAGCGTTAATAGATGTGTGTTTCTACTGTTATTAGACTACTCCTGGATGATAACATAAGTCTACAGATTATCTGTTGTGGTATCACTAGAAGCAGAGACGGTTTCTATCAAAGTTCGCCTAGACAACACATCCAAGAACATCCGAACGTGATATTTACAGGACAAATCTGGCGACATGGTTGGCCGGACATAATTGTCTCGCAGAGAGTTATCAACGATGCGGATTTGATGTGGTATTGTAGTGATGTGTTGGTGGTCTTGCAGTGTTGTATTGGTGGTCTTGCAGTGTTGCATGTGATGGCCAGATTCCATACCAACGTTTGACGAAGTAACTGCTGGAGAATCTCGTTTCCTTCCCATATCGTGGTCCTGCCTTATTTCCATTAAGCGATGGGAAAACTTATATTAGCAGGATATTATAACGGATATTTCAATAATAAAACACATTTAAAAACATTTATTACTGAAAAAATGCGATAACGTATTTAAAATGACTTGTTAAATATTTTCATTTTACAATATGGAAACTTTTTCAGCCGAACTTAAGGTTTCATTTCATACCCCCGGCCAACCCCTTTTTCGCTTCTTTGAGAAGGTGTTGGATGGGGTATGAAAATTAATACTCCGACCATGTAATGCGGTATGTACTGATATCGACAGGACTCCCGCACTTGTAACAGTGTCTCCCCATAGAAGTCACTATTCCACTATCTTAAAATACACTGAAGGCTGTTGTCTCTCTTACCTTTTAATTATCATAATCATTCTCCCATGCCATGTTATTTTGTTGGTACTAAACATGGGAAAAGTATTTACATACAACGCTCTTTATGTAATTTTCTTTTTACTACATGTGTTTTAAACCGCATAAACACCGAAATTAATCATTCTTAATAATAACATGGGTACAATGGCATACGCATTGAAATAATTAATATTTATTATTTAGTAAATGTGAGAGTAATGTATTCAGAGCACAGATACAGAAGACGAACAGGAAAATGTAACACTGGCAGAACTCAGCCATTCAAAAACCACTTTCTACGTCGGTAACAAGTACGGATGTAACCCTGTCTCCATCATTCTTCAGGTGGTAAATACCATGTTATTTTGTTGGTACTAAACATGGGGAAAATATTTACATATAATGCTCTTCATGTAATTTGCTTTTTACTACATGTGTTTAAAATCGATGTTTTGTATTCACAGTATAGATACAGTAGTCGAACAGGAAAATGTAACACTGGCAGAACTCAGCCATTCAAAAACCACATTCTAAGTCGGTAACAAGTACGGTTCCAAGTCGGTAACCCTGTCTTCACCATTCTTCCGGTGGTGTATTGTCCTGTTCATTGATTACCTGATTTTCTCATTTGATTTCGTTTGTGGTGCAACGTGAACCTACGGTGCCATGACGCTAAGGGTCTTTATTGCACCTCGCACAAAATCCTAGGAATTTCATTGGATTAGAGCGGTCACATGGTGACCCTCTATTATTCTATACTGGGTCAGTAGATTTCATAGAGGGTCAACAAAACAATGTGGACTACAATTCCGATTCCTAGTTTAAATCATTTGCAAATAGTTCTTTAAGGCGTTAGTAACAAACAGAATAAGTACATTTAATAATGTTTTTAAACTGTACCGGTCGTGACGTCAACGTCATGCCTTCAAATTGGGCGAACGTCTCAATGACGTTGACGCTCCATTAAAATGGGTTAAATATCGGCGGTTGCATTAAACAAAAAGGTGCTCGATGCAATAAATCAGTTCTGGGTTTGCTACTGACCCCTACAGAAATATTTGGGGTCAATCAGGTGTATAGCCTGACTCGGCTGTCGCCGCGGCCCCTATAAATCTTACTGATCCCACATATTTCTGTAGGGGGCCAGTAACAAACCTAATAACTTATAGTAGTGTCTATAGGACGAATTCCTATATATGGCAAAGACAACAACACAAGTACATGTAGGTATAAAGATCGAACAGGAAATGTAGTGTTTCAAGAACATAATCAACCAAAATACAAGGACAATAAACAAAATAATACATACGAAGAAAATAGAGGCAAAATATGCGACACCACAAACACAAACGTGTTATCAATACGGGTGCCGCATCAGTGGCGAAAAGGCAGGCGTACCAAACCGTACTCTATCATTCCAATAAAACGAGACGGTGTAAATAAAGAAATCCACGCCAGGTTATATCGTCTATTACACCAGACAGCATTATTAAGCAACATAAAAATAACAAACAGAGCAATTATATGTTAATAAAAAAAACTGCCTAGAAAATCAGAAAGCATGAAGTGCTTTATCCTACTAAACGGTCTTATCCTTTTCTAAGATATTTCCTTATTAATTTTGTCAAATGTTCAGGAAATCCGTCAGACCAATTCAATTTCCGTAGTTTATAGATCACATCTCCATAAAACGAAAATGATGATATTCCTAGTCTTAGAAATGTGTTGAGATTGCGGCGATATAATGTAGAGACAGTTTTATGTAGATCATATTAATGAAAACCTTGCTGAAGTGGGTTACATGTAATATCAGGATTTCGACATCTGAAGTCCTTAACATCATTACAAGTTCTAGTAAGACGAATGAGTTGGGAGATACAAACCTCGTATGATGTGTGTACGCCTACTTCTAGATGTTAACCAGAAATAGCTGATTGGCTCTGACTGGCCTTTAGGTTAGTGAAGTTTTCAATCTCTATCCCTGCCGATACGAGTGGCATACGTTCTCTTTATATTGCATATTATACATACATACTTTAGTAAATACATATAGATTATATATACAATTTTGTTTTGATTCCACAAGCAATTGCCTGATAGTTTATTCCAAATACGAAAGACCTTAAGGTGCATGAATACACAGATGCATCACAATAATACATAACGACAATTTATGATAAGAAATATAAAAAGATCGGACAGGGAAAGTAGCATTCAAGGAGGACAGTCAACCACAAAATACAGAAACAAACACGCAAACAGAAAAACAAGAAGGCAAAAGCAATAATAAATGAAAACGACATCACAAACACAAGAGGGTTGACAATAGGGCTACCGCCTTGGAACGGTCAGTGGCAAAGTAGGCCACTGGGGGTTTAAACCGGTTCTAGGGTGCACCAAACCTCGCACTTACCCTAATGTCATCCCATTAAAACAAGACGTGTATGAAGTCAATTGTATCATATTTGTGTTGATTCTAAACGTATTTGATTTGTAAGAATATAAAGGTGTATAATATAATTAATGGAAAAGTATATTCTCTAATTTACGTTTGTGCGTATGTAAATAAACACTGAAAAGGGGATCCCTTCTTGAAAGCAACAAACACAAATAATGGATAAAAGTAGCTGACTCGGTTTTATTGAGCGATACGCAATAAACAAGGTATTAATTTATGTGTTATTCAGGATAACGATATTTGTATTTTGATTGTCAAATGAAATAAATGTATCATTCAAAACGTGCTTTCAATTTAGGCCAGACCACCGATTTCTTCTTGGGTAAAACTAGTACCGGTTAAAGTTGTATAGATGGAGTATCACATCATGTTTAACAACATTTTACTATGTTCTAATTACACATTATTATAATTGTAAACATATAATATCATATTTCATAAATGGTTAACAATTAAAACATATTAGGGTGTGTAATGCACCAGTACCATAACAAAAGATATATTAAAATATTAAACAAATGAAGACAAGACATAAGGCAAGACATATAATTGTCAACTTTGATAAAGGTAGATATAAAAATCGAGCAGGAAAAGAGGAATTCAAGGACGACAGTCAACCAGAAACACACACAGAAACAAATACAAACTATAAAGATGTCTGAATTGCAAGATATGATAACACACACACTTAATGATTGATAATTGGGCTACAGACTTGAAACAGTCAGTGACAAAAAAGGCAGCATTAATAGTCTAAGTAGGTATCTTACTTTTACTATAAGATGACCATTCATTAATGTTTCATCAATTGGTACAATATGAATATGTTCCTTTGTACTGTTTAACATTGTACGTTGTATCATTATAAACATGATAAAACAGAAAAAACAATAACATTAGTTATTTATAAAATACTGTGGAATAATATGTTGCGAACTTGTGTATTTTATTTGCTGCTGAAGCAAATACGATGGCCTCCAATCCATTTAAGCACATATATTCAACAGCTGATTGGTTGTTGTTACATCTTGTAATTTTAGCTCAGGGAAATTAACTAGCTTTACCTGTTATTCCACCAACAAAACATTGCAGTGGCTGAAACTAAGGTAATATTGCTGAATCACTAACTTTACTTAGAGAGTTAATAACATCTTCCTGTAATGATATTATAACTTTGTATTTTGATTTGTAGACAAACCATTAACACTATGTTGTAATACAGTTTTATTGTTTATTTAAGTCTCATCATTTAACATGTTAACATTCATAATGTAAAACACGTTGAAAACTGCCCTATACGCAATGCAAGTATAGAATTATAGGAATATAAAAAGATCGGTCAGGGAAAGTAGCATTCAAGGAGGACAGTCAACCACAAAACACAGAAACAAACATGCAAACAGACAAACAAGAAGGCAAAAGTAATAATAAAAGCAAACGACATCACAAACACAAAAAGGTTGACAATAGGGTACCGCCTTGGAACGGTCAGTGGCCAAGTAGGCCACTGGGGTTTAAACGGGTTCTATGGTGCACCAAACCTCACACTTATCCTACTGTCATCATATTAAAACAGGACAGTGTAAATAAAGAAATCTCCGCCATGATCTAATCTCTAACCAACAAGGCAGCATCAATATAAGTAAAGAAGAAACATGCTAGTGTAAATATAATACAAAAAAACAAGAGCCTAGAAAGCCACAATGAAGGTACTCAATGACTTGGCAGAAGCCAGAGCAACAAGAGAATAAACCATTAAGGGCACGACAAGAAAGATCATAGACAAACATCAAACGCCACCGTCCCAATGGGCTTTAGGTAGGCGTCATCATAGGGTCAACAGCCTGTCCGGTCATCGTACAATTAAAGAGGATAGCATAGTGGCGAACTGTAAAAAGGTCCACCACCAAGCATGCAGTATGTTGCAAAATGATAGGGTCATAACCTCTTTTGATAACCTTTTTAAGACGTTTAACAAAGAGAGTATGAAAGTGATCATGACCAAGAATCTTACGAAGTTTATAAATCACATCACCATAGAAGTCAGGTTCTGGTAGTCCTTATAATTATAAATTAAAATATACATGTAAATAGCATAATCATTATACATACAAAATTAAATATAACTCATAATAAAATAACATATTAACCGCAGTTACTCTTGAGTATGTAGGATCTCACGCACGGACATACTACACAATCTATTGAGAATGCACGATCTCACGCACGGAGTACACAATCTAAGACTGAAAATAACTAACATAAAAGTTTGGCAGGAAACATATGTACCCGGGGATTAAGCCTGATAAAATCAGGTTTGATATTGCCTGATTAACATCAATTGTTCATAAATATAGCTGTCGGTAATCGTCAATTATATACAGAATATTTCTAAGATTATTTATCATAATAGGACGACAGTATAAAATTATAAAATAGTTAAAACAATATTTATTTAATTTTTTAAATAAGTAGTCTTCCAAACACGTTTCTAAAACAAGTTAAAGCTATTTACTTAAGCATACTTGTCTCCTTTGAGGTATAAGGAAACAGGTATTGGCACACAATCTTACTATACTTTGGCTGTTATAAAGAAATATACATTGATCATAATCAGATAATTGTCCGAAAGACTGTGGATGCGTACTTTCCTAAACCACGTAAACATATCATGGCTCTATTCTGAAGCTCGTCTCTACGTGCATATGTTATGTGTACCCAGACTGCAAAAATGACAAAATATGTTATCATACAATTTAGTCTCACATCATATCAGCTTTAAGTACCAAATTCAGACCGCGGGATTTATTTAATTTAGCTTCCAGAACAGCCGTTTACATTTCTAGAATAGTCATCATGTCCTCGAATAGGCCTTCAACATTTATTCCCTGCATTGTTTACATTTACATCTGCATTTATATCTGACGCTGATTCAATATTATCAGAGCTATACATATCTCTAAAACTGTTTTTCCATTTACCAAGCACTACAACTTTATGGCACGATATAAAGTCATCTTCTAAAACAGCGTCCATAGGAACAGTTTACTTAACACAGGCTCCAACATTATCTATGGTTTTCCAAAAAATCATTTTGGTTTTAATTAAACTCACTTAGTAGGTCAGTCTTTACTCTATACCAATAACAATGTTTAGCTGTTTAAATAAATTTATCTAATGCTTTCCGTTTGTTTAAAAACATACGCTTCAATTTATTTTAATGATTTTCACTTATGCATTGTAACCAATTATTTTCGAGCAAACACATATCTGTCCATGCATCTGTTATGCCTTCATTACACCAAGGCTTTACAACCTGTCTTCTTTTATTATTAATAGAAACTGACATATACATTCGCTTAGAAGGCATCTTATTAGGCATTTCATTATTAATAGTATAACAAAGATTTGTATCAGCATTATTTATATCGTTTTGTGTATGCTCCCAAGGGCAAATGTGCATGTAGTTTTTTAACAATCACAGTATACGCGATGTTATCATATCATATTTGACAAACGATGTCTTGTTTTGGCTACGTGTTTTACAAATATCATTAACGTGAGATGTATGACCGATATCTCCAAGATCTATGTTCCACGATAAGATGTAGTTGTCGGTAATTGTTCACGAATAGTGTATACTGCCATGACATTTCTATCAATAACATCAGACACTCGTTGTACAGAAAGTCCGAACAATACATGTTTATGCGCATTGTTTGTTCTGCGAAGTAAGTAACAATGACTAGTCAGTGTAGTGTCGATCTATGCCACAAAGTAAGCATGCGAAGTAAGTAACAATGCCACAATGTGACAATTATTCACAAGAGTGTGAATGCTTTTTATCGTTAAAATGATAGTCATGTAATATTGCATGAAACAGTGTAATATGACACTTATTAATTTCCGATAATTACATAACGAAAATGATACGGAATAAAGCACTATAAAAATCGATTACTAAATATTATTATGCAGTATTACGTAATCGAAGTTGTCACACGATATGTCGTTAATTAGAAATAACAGTTTTGCTATTAAAAATATAAATCGTGTTTATATAATATTATCGGTATCTGTATTTTTAATTGGGTATGCGCTATGGCACAGTGTGCATTTTTTCGGTAGGGTGGTCGCTTGGGGTAGTGTAGGTTTTAGAATGTGCAACTCCGAACTAGCGGTTGTTAAAAACAGAACCTGTTTGAATTGAATATGTTACTAATACGTTTCAGAGAAGCGCGCATGGCATTGATGGGACCGCCCACGCAGAAACCGGGCGAATAGTATTCGTGTTGTAGTATAAACTCAGAAGCGTGTAATTGGTTATCCAGCTGGACGCTGGTCGTACGTACGATGAACAAACGATTTGCATGTATCTCCAATATCTTCGCAATTAGATCATTTATGCGCATTGTTTATTCTGGGAAGTAAGTAACAAGGACTAGTCAGTGTAGTGTCGATATATGCCACAATGTGTTTATTCACAAGAGTGTGAATGCTTTTAATCGTTAAAATAATAATGTAATATTGCATGGAACAGTGTAATATGACACTTATTAATTTGCGATAATTACATAACGAAAATGATACGGAATAAAGCACCATAAAATATTATTACTAAATATTATTATGCAATATTACGTAATCGAAGTTTTTACACGATTTGTCGTTAATTGGAAATAATTGTTTTGCTATTAAAACATTAATCATGTTTATATAATCTTACTGGTACATGTATTTTTAATTAGGTATGGCGATTTTCGACACTCTCATCAGACAATTTGACTGATGAAATAGCTGACTCGAGTTTGCTTGGCTCCCGGCGTCTGTAAGTCGGATGACTGAGGTAATTGACATAAACATATGGACAATTACATGGTTCTATGTTGTATGTTGATAACTTATAGAATAAAGGCCGTGCACCCACTGACCGTAATTTATTAACGTGTATATTTCGTGAAACGCCATCGCCCCAAATGTCGAATAATTCCATCCGTGTCCTGATATATTGCAGAGGTATGTAATCTCGCCCAGGCAAAGAAGGGTGTAAATGCTAGTATAAACGTTGCCGACTACATTGAATGCGTGTATCTTTCCATGGCAACATGTTGGAACTGGCGAATTGTTAAATAGATCTTTATGTCATGTCGCAGAGTGAATACGTCGGCAGGCTTGATATCCGGGTCATTTTTTAGTCTCTCCCATGAGCCTTGGATCGCCTGTCGAGGTAAATAGAGCCACATTATCTGTAAAGACACATACCGATTTATTTCTCATTGATTTACTGTATATCTGATCGATCAGAAACATGGCGTGTATGAAGTCAATTGTATCATATTTGTGTTGATTCTAAACGTATTTTATTTGTAAGAATATAAAGGTGTATAGTATAATTAATGGAAAAGTATATTCTCTAATTTACGTTTGTGCGTATGTAAATAAACACTGAAAAGGGGATCCCTTTTTGAAAGCAACAAACACAAATAATGGATAAAAGTAGCTGACTCGGTTTGATTGAGCGATACGCAATAAACAAGGTATTAATTTATGTGTTATTCAGGATAACGATAATATGTATTTTGATTGTCAAATGAAATAAATGTATCATTCAAAACGTGCTTTCAATTTAGGCCAGACCACCGATTTCTTCTTGGGTAAAACTAGTACCGGTTAAAGTTGTATAGATGGAGTATCACATCATGTTTAACAACATTTTACTATGTTCTAATTACACATTATTATAATTGTAAACATATAATATCATATTTCATAAATGGTTAACAATTAAAACATATTAGGGTGTGTAATGCACCAGTACCATAACAAAAGATATATTAAAATATTAAACAAATGAAGACAAGACATAAGGCAAGACATATAATTGTCAACTTTGATAAAGGTAGATATAAAAATCGAGCAGGAAAAGAGGAATTCAAGGACGACAGTCAACCAGAAACACACAAAGAAACAAACACAAACTATAAAGATGTCTGAATTGCAAGATATGATACCACACACACTTAATGATTGATAATTGGGCTACAGACTTGAAACAGTCAGTGACAAAAAAGGCAGCATTAATAGTCTAAGTAGGTATCTTAATTTTACTATAAGATGACCATTCATTAATGTTTCATCAATTGGTACAATATGAATATGTTCCTTTGTACTGTTTAACATTGTACGTTGTATCATTATAAACATGATAAAACAGAAAAAACAATAACATTAGTTATTCAATAGTGTATACTGCAATGACATTTCTATCAATAACATCAGACACTCGTTGTACAGAAAGTCCGAACAATACATGTTTATGCGCATTGTTTGTTCTGCGAAGTAAGTAACAATGACTAGTCAGTGTAGTGTCGATCTATGCCACAAAGTAAGCATGCGAAGTAAGTAACAATGCCACAATGTGACAATTATTCACAAGAGTGTGAATGCTTTTTATCGTTAAAATGATAGTCATGTAATATTGCATGAAACAGTGTAATATGACACTTATTAATTTCCGATAATTACATAACGAAAATGATACGGAATAAAGCACTATAAAAATCGATTACTAAATATTATTATGCAGTATTACGTAATCGAAGTTGTCACACGATATGTCGTTAATTAGAAATAACTGTTTTGCTATTAAAAATATAAATCGTGTTTATATAATATTATCGGTATATGTATTTTTAATTGGGTATGCGCTATGGCACAGTGTGCATTTTTTCGGTAGGGTAGTCGCTTGGGGTAGTGTAGGTTTTTGAATGTGCAACTCCGAACTAGCGGTTGTAAAAAACAGAACCTGTTTGAATTGAATATGTTACTAATACGTTTCAGAGAAGCGCGCATGGCATTGATGGGACCGCCCACGCAGAAACCGAGCGAATAGTGTTCGTGTTGTAGTATAAACGCAGAAGCGTGTAATTGGTTATCCAGCTGGACGCTGGTCGTACGTACGATGAACAACCGATTTGCATAAATCTCCAATATCTTCGCAATTAGATCATTTATGCGCATTGTTTATTCTGGGAAGTAAGTAACAAGGACTAGTCAGTGTAGTGTCGATATATGCCACAATGTGTTTATTCACAAGAGTGTGAATGCTTTTAATCGTTAAAATAATAATGTAATATTGCATGGAACAGTGTAATATGACACTTATTAATTTGCGATAATTACATAACGAAAATGATACGGAATAAAGCACTATAAAATCTATTACTAAATATTATTATGCAATATTACGTAATCGAAGTTTTTACACGATTTGTCGTTAATTGGAAATAACTGTTTTGCTATTAAAACATTAATCATGTTTATATAATCTTACTGGTACATGTATTTTTAATTAGGTATGGCGATTTTCGACACTCTCATCAGACAATTTGACTGATGAAATAGCTGACTCGAGTTTGCTTGGCTCCCGGCGTCTGTAAGTCGGATGACTGAGGTAATTGACATAAACATATGGACAATTACATGGTTCTATGTTGTATGTTGATAACTTATAGAATAAAGGCCGTGCACCCACTGACCGTAATTTATTAACGTGTATATTTCGTGAAACGCCATCGCCCCAAATGTCGAATAATTCCATCCGTGTCCTGTTATATTGCAGAGGTATGTAATCTCGCCCAGGCGAAGAAGGGTGTAAATGCTAGTATAAACGCTGCCGACTACATTGATTGCGTGTATCTTTCCATGGCAACATGTTGGAACGGGCGAATTGTTAAATAGATCTTTATGTCATGTCGCAGAGTGAATACGTCGGCAGGCTTGATATCCGGGTCATTTTTTAGTCTCTCCCATGAGCCTTGGATCGCCTGTCGAGGTAAATAGAGCCACATTATCTGTAAAGACACATACCGATTTATTGCTCATTGATTTACTGTATATCTGATTGATCAGAAACATGGCGTACCTAAACAAGTTCAAGACGGGCGATGTCTGATAGGAACAAAGTTGTTCCATTGGTTTAAGCAGTGAGATGCGCGACCGCGACTACGAACAAAAAGGAAAGGAGAAAGTGTGCCTGGATCACAAAAGACACGTTAAATATAGCAATATCGCTGAGGGAGATAAGGTTTTGGTAAATCAAAATCGAAATAATAAGCTTGACACGCCGTTTAGTCCGAAACCGCACAATGTTGTTCAGAAAAACGGAAACAGCGTATTAGTTCGTGCCGACGATGACAGTGTCAGATACCGACGAAATGTTTTTGTCAAAAAGTACAATGACAAAAACTTGCCTCTACCAGACTCCCTGTCTCATGATTTAATGGAAAATATGAGTGAAACATCTGAAAATATGGAAACAGATCAAACCCGTGAAGAGACAAAAATCTCGACCCGGGAGAATTAAGAAAACACCAGAAAAACTCAAAGACTATATTCTGGATTAAAACTCAATTCAGGCCCTTGTGGAATTATGGCATCCCTCTTGCAACACAACAAACGAAAGTAATGAACAGTGACCTTCAGTTTGACTTATTCAGAGACATGTGTCAGTTTCATGTGTAGATTGCTAGATTATCTGTTTCCTTGGACTGTGCTGTTATTCGAAATCAAAGATAATGTAATGATATAAAACTGAAATGACCATTAATTGCACCATTCGATGAATTAACAAGTGGTGGTTAACAATTCCCACGGACTTTCTTTTAATATTGAGCTGGCAGCTGCCACTCACGGACAAAGATAAATGGCTATTAACTGACACCTGTTGATAAGATCACAGACTGTATGAACTATCTTGAACTTTGGAAAGTTGCAGAGAACTTTGAGGTTTTAAACTATTACAATTATAAATGAAATTGATGTGTAATATTTTCATTTATTGTATACTTTCATATTGTCCCGTTTAGTTTGCATTGAGCTAAGTGTGCAATATTCTACGTTATTGCACACATTGATATTGCACCGGAACTTTTTCTTGCTCTTGCTAAGAGTCACTAAATAGAAATAAGGAACTACTTTCAAATAAAATAACGCAATCCTATAGTGCCACCTTTTGCTGGCAGAAATTGATAAAATAATTGAAATGGTCACTCACCCACTGTTTTTAACGTTATCGCATGGTAAACAAACTTTAGAAAATCGCTTGATATTTTTAATGACGTCATCCGACGTCGACGTCGTTTTCGCGCAAAATAATCATCCACACAAAATGAAACTTAATGACAAGATAGGAATTCCATCAAAAGCTATAAAAAATAACACAAATACAATGAAAAGTAATAGTCATACAATTAACATTGATCGAAAACAATATGAAAGTATACAATAAAAAGATTATTGAATTTGTATGGCTAAATACTACTTGGAACTCGTTGTTTTGGCGCAGGACGACGAGCTTAATGATATATATTTTGGGAAACTCTTTGAGTGACATTTTTCTGTTATTTCCCTTATTAAACTAGAAGGTAAAAAACTGAAACTTCTCCTGATTTGGCTTTCTGTGTTTGTTCACCGTCGGAATGTCATTGTGTTTTTCTTCTTTGTGGGTATTCTCTGAAATAGGGAATACAGGAGATTTACTTTTGGTTGAGTGTAAAGTTTCGAGTCAGAGTTTCGAGTTTCGAGTTTCAAAAGTGAGTTTCGAGTCAGAAAAAGTGAGTTTCGAGTCAGAAAAAGTGAGTTTCGAGTTGAAAAAAGTGAGTTTCGAGTTGAAAAGAGTGAGTTTCGAGTTAAAAAAAGTGAGTTTCGAGTCAGAAAAAGTGAGTTTCGAGTTGAAAAAAGAATTTTTGGTAATTCACAGGTCATTAAAATGTGTATGAATAAATGAAAGAGTATTTGAAGCGTTTTCACACCAAAATTCCGTTGGTGCGTGCGTGTGTGTGAGAGAGATCAGTTATACTGACCCAAACAGCATCTTGGTTTAAAATTTAAATTTAAGATAACTGTATTTTCATATAATAAGAAATGGACAAAACTCGCATTTTCCATTTTTTTTCAAAGACATTATTTAGAAATTACAAAATGACATGTTGCAATTAATAATCAAAGTTTATATAGCCAAATATAGTAGCTTTAATGGGTAGCAGTTAATACACAAAAATATGGAATGCATTCTATAATGTCTAAAATGTAAATATGTACATTAACAAAATGTGTTATTACTATACTTGTGAATATATATTTATATGCTATTTTATTACCATTATTTTACGTGTAAATATTTTACGGTCCAAGTACCATCAATTTACTCAATATTATAAGGCGGACTACGGATCAAGAGTGTTAACCTCAGGTCTACGGGGGTGTCGCCCCACCCTATGGAATCAGGTATCCAGTTTAATTTTGGCCCATAATCCAGCTCTAAGTATAGATTAGAGATTGTTTTAGAAGAATTTATAAAGAATGTTTTAAACAATTTATTAACCTTCCTAGTGTTTGGTCCACTTTTTCGTTTAGTTAATTAGGTTTTGCGGCTTTTACCGAAAGGACATCAAACATGCCGACAAGGAACTGCCACGCTCTCAACTTGAGCGTAAACGTCTGAGCATGCGCAGTGCAACCAGGCTTTCTTCACCATTAAGCAGGGCAAACATTTGCGCCGCAGGTGTAGTGGTATCATGCAAGAATCCCATTCTTGCAACCCGGGTTCGGTTCCCGGGCGACGCATATGTTCTGTTGAGCCACCGTGGCTCAGTGGTCTACGGCACAAGTTTACCGACCCAGAGGTTGTGGGTTCGCTCCATATGTCCGAAATGTAGTAAGTACTAGTGCCTACCCCAGGAACGGGGGACACACACATTAGGATCTCATCGGTCATCATGTGTGGAATTGGGTTCAAAATTACGAGTTTGGCGTGAGCCCATGGCAGTTTCTCTGGGATAATTTTCCCCTTTCGGCTTCAAAAAGTACCATTAACATGTGGACAGGGGGCGGGTTGGGGGTCTTCACATAATGCTGCCTTGTAAACATCTCATAATCCCAATTAAAAATCACAGACCGATGACTGGACGAAAAAGTGGGCCAAACACTAAATTAGTATGGAATCCGGAATCCAATTTGCTCCCCCGGAATCCAGTTTAATTTTAGGACCGAATCCGGAGTCCAGTCTAATTTCCAAGACCGAATCCGAACTCGTGAAAAAATACCATCTAACACCGATATCAAAAAATATCCTCCATATCATTTTGTTCTTCAAGAGTAAGTTCTCTTTCTTCCACTTAATTCATGTACTTATCATTTGTTTTCAAAGTTTCCATTAAATCGGCTTTACCAAATCTGAATGAAAATGATTTTATGTGTACATATTGATAAGTAAGTAAACTATTAAACATTCACTTAAAGGTTCCCAATCGGATTATTTCTTCAGATTCTGTAAAATTCTAAAGAAGTCGTTTTCTGTTTCTCGGCATGCTTAATTATGATGAAAATTAGATAACCAGTTTCCAAATAGTTCGCCCATTTCAAATGATTTGCTCACTCAAGATGATAATTTGAAAAAGATAGTGTTTTTTTGTTCTATGAACGAAATGATTTTCCTAAATGATCAACCGTATAACGTCAATAAAAAATAAACATAAAATATAAATGATGATGATAATAATAATACAGGCATTGCCATTTAAACGTGTCGCTTAAATTGGTTCCCTGACTGAACAAATTGGCAATTTCTAGAAAAAGTGAAAATGTAAGAGATTTCAACGCACTCTTGATTAATTTGACCGGATGTCATTCTGCCAGCGTGCTAGCGATTTATATCTAAATAAGTATTACTCTGATTTATTAATTTATTGCAAAACTAAAACCATTTTATTTTCCTTTATAAATACTCGAACCATTATTGTAATTCTATGATTATTAGAAATATTTGTATGTGCTTTGCATCATATGAAAGCAAGTCTTATCACTATTTCATTATGTGTTTGCTTTCATAATATAGTTGGTTCGGCACTCTTTTACTTTCATCCGGCATTTCTCTATATATGTGCAACACTTATCAAATAAACCCTTTTAATAACAAGCTATTTTGTTGGAATTCCTACATTACACAAAAAAAACTGTTTTATTATGGTTTATTCCTCAATATACACAAACGATAGTCATGATTAAGGCAAAAATTGAACAAACAAATTATAAAAGAAAATAACACAAACTATACACAATTTAGTATCTTTTTTAATAGTATGAATGAAATCGACAAGTCAAAATTAATTTTATTCATTCCTCCATTAGTGGAGAGTATAACATATTTACAGCAATTGAAAATCATAATGTAATTATATATAAACATATCATAAAAGTTAATTATGTACACGCTGATACAACGTGATCAAGAATCATGTTTACGAATAGTACAAATATGTGACTGTGACACGATTAAGAAATTGAAGCTGAACACTAAAGTTAATCTAATTACGAAATCGAAACCAATAAGAAATAGTATAGTGAACAACCACATGCATATAAATCAACCATATCAAGCATAGCCATACATTAGAACGCAGTGATCGCGAAAAAATGCTGCTAAATTATGGTAATCAGACTACAAAAGAATTACACAATATTTAGAGTTAAAATAGAAAAGAATACATTTGTAAACAGTTTATACAAAATTTAAAAAATATACAGAATACAACATAACAATGAACAAGGAAACATCAAAAAGGATTAAGCAAACCATGATTGTAATAGATATTTGTCAATGAATGAAAACGGGTACTAACCCCAGAAAAACGGGTACTAACCCCGATTGACAGTAATATATGTACTTCCAAAATAACGCCTCGATTTCAAACATTATGTTGATAATGGGGATAGACAGTTAAACGGCTGACTTAATATAGCCTGGTACCAACCCAGCGTCAAGCCAAATATAACGTAACTTCAATGTGATTAACGACTGACTTAATATAGTCTGGTACCAACCCAGCGTCAGTCTGCCTATTTAGTATAGGCTACTTTTAGGAAAAGAAACAGTAACTAGAAAGAAGAGAAAATTAAATTTAATGTGATTACACGGCTGACTAAATATAGTCTGGTACCAACCCAGCGTCAAGCCAAACATTAAACAATCTTTAATATGATTAAGGGCTGATTTAAATATATCTTGGTACCAACCCAACGTCGAGCCGTCTATAAAATAAGTAAAATATAATCTGGTACCAACCCAGAAACCGACGTATAGAAACGGGGTTTAGTTCCGCATATACGACACATTAAATATTTCTCTTGCTAATAATCTGCATAAGAAAGTGACATTATTAGAGTATACATTATTAGGGTATACAGTCAGTAAAATGTAACTACCACCTTGGCACGTGAGTTACAAATATACGAAAAATCCATCCCATATGGCAATGATTTTGAAATTTTTTATCAATAATATATTGAACTAAAAACGCTATAGAAGGAATAGGTTGAGATTTTATAGCAACTGATGAAGGCCCTCGGGCTGAAAACGTTTTTGCGGCAGGATATTGTTTTCCTGGTAAAATCGTTAACCTATATACAGTGCGTATAGACAGACATAAATATACTTGCATTGTCTGTTATTTGGCTATATAAATAAAAATTGAATATAAACCTAAGTGTGCATAATGCATAACCAAATAAATTCACACAACAGCGGCACACGTAAAACACTGGGTGTGAGACAAACACCCGTGAGGAATTCCCTAACTAGGCATGGGACCCTTACGAGACATTTTGAAACGTCAACTTTGGTCGGACACCCCATAACATATTAAATAACATATTTGATAACAGAATGATTTTGGGCTTCACATGGCTTCTTTTTCTCTCCCGCTTCTGACTCGAAACTCACTTTTTCTAACTCGAAACTCACTTTTTATGACTCGAAACTCACTTTTTATGACTCGAAACTCACTTTTTTCAACTCGAAACTCACTTTTTCTTACTCGAAACTCACTTTTTTCAACTCGAAACTCACTTTTTCTAACTCGAAACTCACTTTTTCTGACTCGAAACTCACTTTTTATGACTCGAAACTCACTTTTTTCAACTCGAAACTCACTTTTTCTGACTCGAAACTCACTTTTGCTGACTAGTAACTCACTTTTTCTGACTAGAAACTCACTTTTTACAACTCGAAACTCACTACTCGAAGAAAAGAAATCCTCCTCAATATAGCTGTGTGTGGTTGAACGCTTAAATGTGGCCCACTCATATGAGCTATAATTGTATGTATGTATGCGTCTATATGTTAATTGTGCCTTCAGACGAGTGTGTTATGATGTAGAGATACAGTTTATCAACGTGTGTTGCAACTACCTTTAAAAAGGAGTGAAGATATACGCTTGATTTCTGTGTATCTCGTCATAGCTAGGCGTCCTGCCGTAGTTCGTCCGAAGGTTGTCTGTCCTTGGTAGTTCACAAATATTTCTCCCCATATATATATATATATATATTGATGGGGAAAAAAACATTTATACAGTGCTACAGTTTATAAAAACTGTGCTTGCTGCTTCCAAGGGATCCTTGTTATTTTTTATAAACTGTAGCACTGTATAAAAGTTTTTTTCCCCATCTATTAATTTGTTCCAACATTTTCGTATCCCCTCGGGGATCTAGTGCTTTTTGAAAGGTATTTTGTAGATGTATGTATTTTCTCACCCTTATATATATATATATAACTTACATATTTTGAGAATGCAAACTCTATAGATACACTATAAACGACTTTATCCAGTCAGGACAACCCCCAAAACCGCAGCGTTGAATTAATAGTTACCAACTCATAATTCATGGTACGCAAATTTAACTACCGGTATTTTAAGAACCCTGAAACCTATACTGTTAATCGGCACATAACATTATTATATGAACTGAACACATATGGTTCTTCGTGTAATTTTGCCATTATTTGGGTTTACATGTAATTAACAGCTCGTCGGGTAAAATGTTTATTACCGTGTTGATTTCTATGAATTTAAATGCTTATAATTTCATATATTATATGATTTTTTAAAAACTCGCGGCGTCCCGTTTGTTTTCCTCTTAACTTGCATTTGTTCAATCATTAATATTAATTGTTAGAATAGTTCAAAGCAAATTATTTTTGCATATTACTAACTTTTTAAAATATTGCAATAGTAATATGATTAAAAACTTGGTAAAATAATGAAGAAAGTTGGAATCTCAAATTTTTATTTAATTATATGCAAGCTGTTTTAAAGTCAAAATGACGCAGGATAAGTAAATTCAGGAGCAAATTTTAATGTTTGAATAAAACTCAAGATTGCCATGTGCCCCTTTAAGCAATGCATTGTAAAATCGAGCATTGTCGTACTTATTTTAAAAAATGCAACCAAAGCAAGATTGGTTGCGTTGCACGGAGCAGCACACTTTTTATACTGTTAATCAGTTTCTCCTGTCACTTTCCGTTTTGCAAATATTCCTACTTAAACTACATCATTTGACTCACCATATTTATCTGCTGCTGTACGATGTTGATGACGTTATTTCCTGACATTTTCAATGTCATAACTATAACCATTGCGGATCTATGAAAAGAAAACGAGAAAGTGTTGCGAAACGAAAACAACCAAAAAATATGAAGTTGGTTGGAAACATGGAGCAGCGCACGGTTATAATATTTTGTGTGTGATTAGAAAAACACCGAAGCTAGCATTTAATAAATACTGAAAAGGGGATCGATTTAAAGCAACATACACATACAAGAGATAAAAGCAGCAGATTCGGTTTTATTGAGAGGTAATGTAACGTGCAACACCTCTCACGCCTACTAGAACCGGATTAAGCAATATTCTACTTTAAAGCCACAAGGACGGGGTTTGATGATCCCAGAAGATCAGTAAGTATAGAGTCGTCAAGTGCCTTATTACAGAACAGTATTTTAGTGCCCTCTCATACATATAGTCATTAAGTGCCTTATTACAGAACGGTATTTTAGTCCACTATCATACATAGGACGTCAAGTGCCTTATTAGAGAGCGGTGTTTAGTTCCCACTCATACATAGAGGCATATATGCGTCTAGAGCCTTACTGCCGTGCGGCGTTGAGCGCCTTCTGATACATAGAGGCGTTAAGTGCCTTATTACAGAGCATTATTTTAGTGCTCTCGCATACATAGAGGCGTCAAGTGACTTATTACAGAGTGATATTTTAATCCCCTCTCATAAATAGAGGCGTTAAGTGCCTTATTAAATGGCATTTTTCTTTAAGTGCATTATTACTGAGGCCGTATAGCGTTAAGTTACTCTTACACTTTTTGATTATTCAAATATGCACTAAGGGCCTTCTTCAGCACGTGCACGACGCAGCGGCACGTTATAATAATTACAAACATGGTGTCCCTCGCTGTATTCCGAGGATTTCTTTTCTTCGAGTAGTGAGTTTCGAGTTGTAAAAAGTGAGTTTCTAGTCAGAAAAAGTGAGTTACTAGTCAGAAAAAGTGAGTTTCGAGTCAGAAAAAGTGAGTTTCGAGTTGAAAAAAGTGAGTTTCGAGTCATAAAAAGTGAGTTTCGAGTCAGAAAAAGTGAGTTTCGAGTTAGAAAAAGTGAGTTTCGAGTTGAAAAAAGTGAGTTTCGAGTAAGAAAAAGTGAGTTTCGAGTTGAAAAAAGTGAGTTTCGAGTCATAAAAAGTGAGTTTCGAGTCAGAAAAAGTGAGTTTCGAGTTAGAAAAAGTGAGTTTCGAGTCAGAAGTGGGAGAGAAAAAGAAGCCATGTGGAGCCCAAAACCATTCTGTTATCAAATATGTTATTTAATATGTTATGGGGTGTCCTACCAAAGTTGACGTTTCAAAATGTCTCGTAAGGGTCCCATGCCTAGTTAGGGAATTCCTCACGGGTGTTTGTCTCACACCCAGTGTTTTACGTGTGCCGCTGTTGTGTGAATTTATTTGGTTATGCATTATGCACACTTAGGTTTATATTCAATTTTTATTTATATAGCCAAATAACAGACAATGCAAGTATATTTATGTCTGTCTATACGCACTGTATATAGGTTAACGATTTTACCAGGAAAACAATATCCTGCCGCAAAAACGTTTTCAGCCCGAGGGCCTTCATCAGTTGCTATAAAATCTCAACCTATTCCTTCTATAGCGTTTTTAGTTCAATATATCATTGATAAAAATTTCAAAATCATTGCCATATGGGATGGATTTTTCGTATATTTGTAACTCACGTGCCAAGGTGGTAGTTAAATTTTACTGACTGTATACCCTAATAATGTATACTCTAATAATGTCACTTTCTTATGCAGATTATTAGCAAGAGAAATATTTAATATGTCGTATATGCGGAACTAAACCCCGTTTCTATACGTCGGTTTCTGGGTTGGTACCAGATTATATTTTACTTATTTTATAGACGGCTCGACGTTGGGTTGGTACCAAGATATATTTAAATCAGCCCTTAATCATATTAAAGATTGTTTAATGTTTGGCTTGACGCTGGGTTGGTACCAGACTATATTTAGTCAGCCGTGTAATCACATTAAATTTAATTTACTCTTCTTTCTAGTTACTGTTTCTTTTCCTAAAAGTAGCCTATACTAAATAGGCAGACTGACGCTGGGTTGGTACCAGACTATATTAAGTCAGTCGTTAATCACATTGAAGTTACGTTATATTTGGCTTGACGCTGGGTTGGTACCAGGCTATATTAAGTCAGCCGTTTAACTGTCTATCCCCATTATCAACATAATGTTTGAAATCGAGGCGTTATTTTGGAAGTACATATATTACTGTCAATCGGGGTTAGTACCCGTTTTTCTGGGGTTAGTACCCGTTTTCATTCATTGACAAATATCTATTACAATCATGGTTTGCTTAATCCTTTTTGATGTTTCCTTGTTCATTGTTATGTTGTATTCTGTATATTTTTTAAATTTTGTATAAACTGTTTACAAATGTATTCTTTTCTATTTTAACTCTAAATATTGTGTAATTCTTTTGTAGTCTGATTACCGAAATTTAGCAGCATTTTTTCGCGATCACTGCGTTCTAATGTATGGCTATGCTTGATATGGTTGATTTATATGCATGTGGTTGTTCACTATACTATTTCTTATTGGTTTCGATTTCGTAATAATATTAACTTTAGTGTTCAGCTTCAATTTCTTAATCGTGTCACAGTCACATATTTGTACTATTCGTAAACATGATTCTTGATCACGTTGTATCAGCGTGTACATAATTAACTTTTATGATATGTTTATATATAATTACATTATGATTTTCAATTGCTGTAAATATGTTATACTCTCCACTAATGGAGGAATGAATAAAATTAATTTTGACTTGTCGATTTCATTCATACTATAGAAAAAGATACTAAATTGTGTATAGTTTGTGTTATTTTCTTTTATAATTTGTTTGTTCAATTTTTGCCTTAATCATGACTATCGTTTGTGTATATTGAGGAATAAACCATAATAAAACAGTTTTTTTTGTGTAATGTAGGAATTCCAACAAAATAGCTTGTAATTAAAAGGGTTTATTTGATAAGTGTTGCACATATATAGAGAAATGCCGGATGAAAGTAAAAGAGTGCCGAACCAACTATATTATGAAAGCAAACACATAATGAAATAGTGATAAGACTTGCTTTCATATGATGCAAAGCACATACAAATATTTCTAATAATCATAGAATTACAATAATGGTTCGAGTATTTATAAAGGAAAATAAAATGGTTTTAGTTTTGCAATAAATTAATAAATCAGAGTAATACTTATTTAGATATAAATCGCTAGCACGCTGGCAGAATGACATCCGGTCAAATTAATCAAGAGTGCGTTGAAATCTCTTACATTTTCACTTTTTCTAGAAATTGCCAATTTGTTCAGTCAGGGAACCAATTTAAGCGACACGTTTAAATGGCAATGCCTGTATTATTATTATCATCATCATTTATATTTTATGTTTATTTTTTATTGACGTTATACGGTTGATCATTTAGGAAAATCATTTCGTTCATAGAACAAAAAAACACTATCTTTTTCAAATTATCATCTTGAGTGAGCAAATCCGGATCTGGGGATACTGTGAATTCAGGTATATATAATAAAGGGAGAGAATTTGAACTCACTACGGCAACTTCCGAAATTGGGATCTCGTAAGAGATTCATGTTCACAAGGCAGAATTATATATGGGGAGAAATATTTGTGAACTACCAAGGACATATATATATCGTCTTCAGTCGGTTTTAAACGGTGTACATATGATGGTGGGATAGGGACTATAATGACACTGTGCACAACAAAATATATCTAGAATATATCTAGCAGCTAAGCAAAATAGTTTAGTAAAATCATGTAAGGAATATATTCGTTTACCTACATTTATTATACCATGAAGAATAAAAGTATTATACTCATTTTACCCTAAATCCAGATTATACTTCTACATAGTATTCCGTGTGAACAACTTGCAAAATGTGCTTAAACGTGTAATGTCTCTATAACTGTATACGTCATCAATTCTAGGCTTTTAATAATGGTATTCGACTGGCACTTTTCCGTTGCGCTTTGTTATCTCCGCCCACCTGCGCGTTGACGAAAATGTACTAAACGGTATGAGGCCAGTCGAATAGGAATAAGTGGAACAAATAAACGTCACACATTTTGACTACTTCCGTTAAGTCTGACTACCGGTAAATGACGGTTGATTTGTTGGGACTTGCGGCCTCGGGAAAAAGGTGTTATCTGTAAAATTGACACTTCAATTTAAATTTATATGGTGAAAACCAATTCAGCGTGTAGATATATGTTTAATTTAAGTAGTGTAATAAAAATTCAAAACTATTTTGCTTTTATGTTATTAGCTAATAGGAGTGTATTTCAATGAAATTGAAAACGCCGGGCTCCGTTTTAGAAACGACGGGATTGTCTTTGAACCATTATTACAAACTAATTATGAAATTTGTAATAGTATATTTTACATACATTGGTTATAAATATAAACCATTTTAAATACGTTTTTTTTGGTAAATAATGTCACTAAAATATGTATATTTAGACTACAATGCAATTGGTTATTATTACCAACTATAAACGCCGGACTAGTCTTTACATCATTATAACAAACTTATTATACGATTTTATATGTAAATTTAATTTTGTATGTAAAAAATCGTTTTAAAAATCGTTAGTACTATACCTAATGCAATTAGAGGGCCAAAATGGCCCTGAATCGCTCACCTGAGGTTCTTTGCAAATATGAAAAGTGTGCCCCCTTCTCCAGATTAGACCCATGCTAGAGGACCATAAACTGAAGCTACATATAATATTTGAGAGCTTTGTGTGTGGTTTTCAAGAATTGTTTTAAAGTTTTTTCCTATATAATTAAAACATGTGGCCCCTGGGACAATGCCACATTTGACCCCAGGATCACCATGTGAAAGAATTTGGTATAGAATCGTAAGCTATGTTTTTTACAAATTATTAACGCTTTGGCTTCTGAAGTTTTCAGGAAGGTTTTTAAAAATGAAATCCCTGAATGACTGCCGGGGTTTGACCAAAGTGTCGATCACCATTTGAACAAACTCTGCTGAAGACCATCAGCTTATAATAACTGCAAAATATTAAACCTCTGGCTTTTGTATTTGCAAAGACATAGATTTTTTAAGTTTCTCATATACAAGAGTTTGTAAAACATGTGACCCCTGGTGCGGGGCCAAATTTAATGACAGGGTCACCACTTGAATACATTTGTTAGAGTACTAAGCTGATGGTAAATAAATAATAATAAACCTCTTGCTCTTGTAGTTTCAGAGAGGGATATTTTTTAAGAGTTTCCCTATACAAATCTATGCAAAATGATATATAGGGTCCTATAGAAACCACAGCGTCCGAACGCAATGGCATCGTAGGTCCGCACTGTACTGCAAACAAGGACTAGAAACTACAAATTAAACTAGAAACTCTCCATACGCAAACTTTGGACCCCCGTGTCGCAGCAATTTTTGACGCGGGGGCTTGATTTGACAAAATTATATAGTCCATGGGTTAGCGATCATTTCTAAAAAATAATTGTCAAAACCTGTTGTGCGGTTCTTGAGAATTTTATTTTTAATGTTTTGATTTTTTTTTGCAACGATGACCTACTTTTAAAAAATTTGAAAAGCATTAACCTAAGGATTATCTATGTCAAGTTTGGTCAAAATTGACAAAGGGGTTTCTGATGAGAAGTCGTTTGAAGCAACAGTTAACAACTGACCGACAACCAGCGAAGTGATCACAATAGCTCTGCCGTGAGCCTTCGGCTGAGTAGAGATTATTAAGACTAGAATATGTTTTCAAAAGCACATATATACATATATACATTTTATGTAAACTTTGCATTTATTATCTAATAGTGCCCACTTTG
The DNA here is from genome assembly GCA_037043455.1 of Cyrtodaria siliqua. Classification (NCBI taxonomy): domain Eukaryota; kingdom Metazoa; phylum Mollusca; class Bivalvia; order Adapedonta; family Hiatellidae; genus Cyrtodaria; species Cyrtodaria siliqua. The sequence goes on along the minus strand of JAWPHD010000077.1, from coordinate 99,386 downwards.
GTTGGAGCATACCGTATATTGTGATATTTTGATATTTATAATAAGATATGCTCAGAGAATATGTTGCTATTAAATCGACAATACAACGGAAACATACAGACGAAAGGTTATCACAAGCTTGTGTAGCTCGTGTAGACTTTGGACAGTAGAGCTAAACACACAAACATATATATATAAGTGTATATAGCTATAATTGTATGTATGTATGCGTGTATACGCTAAGTGCGCCTCCAGACGAGTGTGTTATGATGTAGAGATACAGTTTATCAGCGTGTGTTGCAGCTATCCTCTATAGGAAGTGAATGCATACGTTTGATTTCTGTGTCTCTCATCATAGCTAGGCGCCCTGCCGTAGTTCGTCCGAAGGTTGTCTGTCCTTGGTAGTTATCCAATATGTCTCCCTATCTCTATATATATATATATATATAATATATATATATTATAAACAAATAATTTTAAATATAGTTGCTTCCCAACTCGAGTTTGTCATTCATTTGAATGTGTTGCACTCAGCATATTATACTCAAGGTAATGTTCATCAACATCCAATGAAGGTGTATACATGAGCTTGTCCTACTATTTGAAGTTATATGAATTCTCCGATGCTGCTTATTAATGCCGATTTTGTTTATATCAACACATCTGTTATAAATACTCGTTCTAAATCAATAGAATGTATCATTCATGGGATGGTTCACTATCTTTCCAATCGTTGTTTCATTCCATCATGTCAAGATCCTTCCATTGACTTTCCTGCTGTAAATTAACTGAAGCTGATTCCCCAATGATGATTACAAATGCTGATTTTGTTTATAATGACAAATCAGTCTTAATTAATCATTCTAAATTAATAGAATTTATCATGGGAAAACTTCACTACATGTGTGTTTCGTTAATGTCATGTTTTTTGGGGGGATTTTTTTCCTTCTGTTGATGATATCTCAATTCTCTTTTTTTCTCAATTTCGGGCTGTTAGTTTTTGTTAAATGGTGTTTTACGCCATTTAAAGCACAGCTAGGCTATATATAGTATGACCACCTACATTCCCTGTGACCGAGGTAAAATTAGTGCTGTATACATCCCGCCATTCATTAGAATCAACTCTTTCTTAAGCTGAGCTCCCAGCAGTGGAGCGAGAAAGTTACTAAAAGCAGCGCCTTCACTATCCCGGTCACAGAAGCTCTTCCTAATTTGACGACTTAAATCTGCAACTGAAACAATACGTGTGATTATACTGAGTGCGAAACACTTTTTGATCTTGGTGTACATTGTTTGTTGTTTTGTTTTTTCAGTATTTTCAATGATCCCAACTCCACTTGAATAAAAACACAATAATGTAACATTTACCTTTTAAAAGTGTCGATTCTTACGGGTTGCTGGAGGTGTATAGTACTGATTCTACCCAGGAATAAGTGGTTGGCCTGGCTCCACCACGAAAAGAACGACCGTCATAATATATAGCCTCTGATGTATTGAACATGACGTAAAATACCATACAAACAAAACAAACCTTTAAGAATAACTTTTACATAGAAGTCAACAATATTTTGCTTTTTTCAAAGTAAAATATGTCACCGAGATACTAACATTCGCAAACAACCCTTTTATCTAAAGAACACTCAAATTCCTTTTTGCTATATATTACTTAGCAAATTATTTCATTGCCATTTTTGACAGCTGTCGGCTGGTTGATCATAAGATCGCTTAATATGCGGAGTTTTAAAAAAGGCCTATATTCACAGAGTTTATTACCCAGAAAGATTAGAAATGAAAAGTATGCGCAACAACTGCACAAGCTTTTACCTATCATCTTGCAATTTACTATCGCCCGACAATATCACACTATCAGAGATGAATAAATTACACAGTTTTCATTGTGTTGTCTGTATGGGATAATTAACTAAAGGGAGAATACAAATAGTTCCCCTTTCCTGTTATAAGAACAAATATATTCGCCAATTTCGGGCGGCGAATAATTATTGGACGGCCTGCATTTGTCAACCAGAGCCCGTATTCATCAAGCAACTTAAGTGGAAAATATTACTTAAGTCAAAATTTAAGATGCTTACACATTTTTTAAATATCCTTACACTACAAACCATCTATTTAAGATAAATATTTAGCTTGTCTTTGAACCATTATTACAAACTTATTATGAAATTCTAATAGTATATTTTACATACATTGGTTATAAAAATAAACCATTTTAAATACGTTTGTTTTTGTAAATAAAGTCACTAAAATGTGTATATTTAGACTACAATGCAGTTGGTTATTATTACCACCTATAACCGCCGGGCTAGTCTTTACATCATCATAACAAACTTAGTATACGATTTTAAATGTAATATGTATGTAATTTCATACATCGTTCATTGTCGTTAGTACAATACCTAATGCAATAAGCGGGCCAAGATGGCCCTGAATCGCTCACCTGAGGTTCTTTGCAAATATGAAAACTGTGCCCCTTTCTCCCTCGTAGAATCGGGCCAGATTAGACCCCATGCTAGAGGACCATTATTTCATTGCCATTTTTGACAGCTGTCGGTTGGTTGATCATAAGGTCGCTTAATGTGCGGAGTTTAGAAAAGGCCTATATGAACAGTATTTATAACCCGGAAGGATTAGAAATGAAAAGTATGCGCAACAACTGCACAAGCTTTACCTATCATCTTGCGATTTACTATCGCCTGATATTATCACACTATCAGAGATTAATAAATTACACAGTTTTCATTGTGTTGTCTATATGGGATAATTAAAATAAAGGGGGAATACAAATAGTTCTCCTTTCCGGTTATAAGAACAAATATATTCGCCGATTTCGGGCGGCGAATAATTATTGGACGGCCCGCATTTGTCAACCAGAGCCCGTATTCATAAAGCAACTTAAGTGGAAAATATTACTTAAGTCAACATTTAAGATGCTTACACATTTTTAAATATCCTTACACTACAAACCATCTATTTAAGATAAATATTTAGCTTGTCTTTGAACCATTATTACAAACTAATTATGACATTCTAATAGTATATTTTACATACATCGGTAATAAAAATAAACCATTCTAAATACGTTGTTTTTTTGTAAATAAGGTCACTAAAATGTGTATATTTAGACTACAATGCAGTTGGTTATTATTACCACCTATAAACGCCGGGCTAGTCTTTACATCGTTATAACAAACTTATTATATGATTTTAAATGTATTTGTTTCAATATGTATGTAAATTCAAACATTGTTAGTACTATACCTAATGCAATAAGAGGGCCAATATGGCCCTGAATCGCTCAACTGAGGGTCTTCGCAAATATGAAAACTGTGCCCCATTCTCCCACTAAGAGTCGGGCCAGATTAGAACCCATGCTAGATGACCATTATTTCATTGCCATTTTTGACAGATGTCGGTTGGTTGATCATAAGGTCGCTTAATGTGTGGAGTTTAAAAAAGGCCTATATGCACAGTATTTATAACCGTGAAGGATTAGAAATGAAAAGTATGCGCAACAACTGCACAAGGTTTACCTATCATCTTGCGATTTACTATCGCCTTATAATATCACAATATCAGAGATTAATAAATTACACAGTTTTCATTGTGTTGTCTGTATGGGATAATTAACTAAAGGGAGAATACAAATAGTTCTCCTTTCCGGTTATAAGAACAAATATATTCGCCGATTTCGGGCGGCAAATAATTATTGGACGGCCCGCATTTATCAACCAGAGCCCGTATTCATAAAGCAACTTAAGTGGAAAGTATTACTTAAATTTTTGCATATTTTTAAATATCCTTACACTACAAACCATCTATTTAAGATAAATATTTAACTGTAGGTTTTATGTATCCATAACCTTATAAGCAACATTTAAAAACGTCATAAATCAAGAGAAAATGGTGTTTAAAAAAATAATAAAATTTGACTTAAATTAAGATATTGCTAAGAAGCTGCATGACTACGGGCCCCGGGTCTGTATTAATAATGCTTCTTAGCAATATCTTATCTTAAGTCACATTGTATATATAATTAGTCTGGGGGCCGATGACCCCCAGTCTGTAGTACTAAAACCACAAAAGTCAAACAGGCAACAGACACGTCGAATGAAAATTAAAAAAAAAAATCTTCAATATTTTATCACAACAATATACAATTCTATAACTGCAAAATGACATAATAACATGCCTTAATAATTATTTTAAACTTCTTTTATAATATAATCTTATCATGGCCATATAAAATTGTTTTTGAATGTAATTATTACTTAATTTCCATAAACGGAAACAATATACTACTATATACACCGATCGTACGATTCACCCTAACGGACCAAAACGGACCGGAACGGAGATGAAACACAGGAACGGACCGGTGTCGCGTGGTAACACACGCCCTACTGATAGTCCACGCGTGTGAATTTAACGAGGTATTGTGGAATTCATACGTAGCCGTGGTAATCACACGTTTTAATGAAAAAGTATCTACAACTTATGAAAAAACGTTTTTTTGCTAAAGAAATTCACTCCATATCGGAAAAAAATGCATATATAACGAACAATTGTATGCAAACAGTATTTCCAAGAATGTTAAATGAGAAATAAGCTTTTTAAAAACTCAGTATCAATTGATTTTTTCTTTACGACGTTCTGCTTAAATAATATCTATAATTCATCAAAATCGTTTCTTTCTACAGAAAAGTATCCAGATGGTAGAGAAAACATATATGTAAGACATATACTCCAATGGTACGTCGATGAATACTATATTAGATAAAAAATAACACATTTTGTAACGACATCGTATAAGTATATGTTTGCTTAAACAAGTGTGTTTGTGTACACTGATTATATTATATTTTAAAAAACAAAAGTTTTCAGAGTGTTATATTTTTTTTTCGGTGGGATGAATATTATTTTGTTACATCAAACAACTGTATAGATTATTCAAGTAGAAATACGATTTGTTCGTATACCTTTGTTTTAATTTCTTTTTTGAGTAGTGTTGAATAGTGTGAGAATAAGGTAAGTGTCAACACTTACTGCATTATAGAAAACAATATCTATACATAATACACACCTAGACGGACGATTTTTAATTCTTTCTTAATTTATTTGTTAATTAAAAGTGTACATACCGATCAGTCCAATGTAATATGAACACTTACAAAACACATTTAGAAGTTGAACTAATAAAAAAAAATGGTAAGTGGCCAAATGCATTATGTAAACCTAGCTAAACATCTCTATTTGTACTTATAAACAGTCCAATGTATTCATGAACACTTACAAAACACATTTAGAAGTTGAACTAATAAAAAAAATGGTAAGTGGCCAAATGCATTATGTAAACCTAGCTAAACATCTCTTTTATTACTTTAATTAATCATTTATTACCACCAGAGCGGATATCGGGTAATAAAAGTGTCTGCTTTTTTTCACCACAAATGTTTTCTCAAGAACGGCGGGTTCTACCCGCAAATGTCCAATCAAGCATGATTAATTATAGGATAATTTTTCTATTTAGAAATTTAACATGACGAAATCTTTATTTTATCGACAATTAAAACATATATTTAGGGAGAGTTAGTAAAATCAGCTAATAAGGAATTTATATGTACATATATATAAATTCCTTTATAGCAGATTTTTCTTACACGTACAGTTTTGATGTCTAACAAATAATAAATCTAATTTATATGAGGTGAACTTTGGTTCCTTGTTCCTTATTCGTTTTTCGAAAAAGGAACAATGAGCTAGTTACTTATTCCTTATTTGAATAACGAATAAGGAACATTTCCCTATTCCTTATTCAAAGTTAAAGGCTACTATATATTTTATAGCATATCGTGGCCAGATATACAAAGCACATCTAACAGCGAAATAAACCCAATGCGAATATAAAACAAATAACTTATCTAGCCCCAATGGCATGTCCAATTTTATTTTCAGAATTACAAAAGGATCGTGAAAATAACTATTTATTTTGTTCATCTGGCGATTGAAAACGTGATTTGCAACTTCTTAACATAGAACAGTGATAAGCTCCAAATGATACTCTAGTGCCTTATTCGACTTTTCACTTGAGTTATGTGGCTACATGTCCCTTTGTAGTTCAGATTGTTTTGGTCCGGTCATCCTAAAACAATGATTTATCGAAATTTCTCGGTGTAAGTAATGAAAAAAATGTTATTTTTTTATCGTATTACGCGAATTGTTCTGAGTTCGAAGAAGACACGTCCCTTTAGTGCCCATCCTTTTTTCGGCAGAACACCTTGAAACAATGTGTGTTCAATGTTGTTTGGCCACTAAACCATCTGTTGTACGAAACGAAGCAAACATCTGCAGTGAATAATCTCGTTCCTTATTCGCCGTCGAATACGGAACAGTGAAATGGTTCCTATCAATGTTCTATGTAAATATGGTCATTTTAAATCAGTTTTTTTCGCTCGACAGATGATGTAAATAAAGATTTGTTGATGTTTTTTGGCAAGTGGTCTCCACTGTTTGCGAATTAGTAAAAAAAATGTGTTCATCATACTCCAGTTCCTTATTCGACTTTTCACATGAGTTTTGTGGCTACTTGTCCCTTTAACGTTCAGATTTTGTCCGGTAATCTCAAAACATGGTTTCTCGAAGTTTATCGGTAAAAAAGCATTGCGGTGTAAGTAATGAAAAACGTTAATTTTGTATCGGATTAGGCTAATTGTTCATTTGGAGCTTAAATGAGTTCGAAGGAGACACATCCATCCTTTTTTTAAAGTCCATCCTTTTTTCAGCAGATCACCTTGAAACAATGTGTTTTCAATGTGTTTTGACCACTAAACCATCCAGGATGGATATGCTCTGCATACTTTAAAAAAAATGGGCTAGGTACATTACACAATACATTCTTAGAACAGACATGTGTAAGGGATTGTCTGACGTGGAGTCAATAAACTTGGTCTGAAAACAATAGATCGGGTCACAGGTGGCAATATCAGGAGGTGGGGTACATGTGGCGGAGATACGGGAGACAAGGGGCGGAGCGGGAGACAAGGGGGTGAGGGTCGGGAGACAAGGGGACCGGCGTCGGGAGAGAAAGGGGCGCGAGGTATTTAAAATTACAAGTTTGTAAAAAAAAATGATGAAGAATTATTATAGCTTGAGAGTCGTTTTGAGTAAAATAATCTGTCTATATCCTATCACAAGGGAGATATAGGGAAATAGAAGGGAGAAATGAAGGAGGGAGAAGGGAGAAGACCCCCCCCCCCACACACACACACACACCACCTATACCGCCCCCCTCCTCTATCACTGTTGGGAACTAACAAATAAGAAGAAGAACAAATTAAAATATATTTAAAAAAAATATTAACGTGTTATTTGTTGAATACAAACATATTTTATGTTTTCCTGAACAGAATGTCCCAGAGAACTTAAATATGTTGTTTTCAATAAATAACACGTAAAGTCAAGCCTCCATTGAACCTAGTTCTCAACATGGATACTGTCTGACTCGATCTCATATTGTTGTCAGACCAAGATTTATTAACTCCACCTCACTGAGCCAATCCTTTCCACATTTTGATATTAATGTTCTGTTCTAAGAATGTATTGCATAATGTATCCAGCCTAATTTTTGAAAGTAGGCAGAGCATGGCGTCTGCTCCTGGGGCCGCCATTTCTACAGGTGTTTCCTTCAAAATTTATTCCGATAAAGCGTCTACTTAACGACAACATGTTGAACGCACATAACGACTTATAGTTTGCGCAAAAGACAATTTACAAAATGCACATAACAACTTACGAAATGCACAAGACAACTTAGAAAATGCACAAGACAACTTAGCAAATGCACATCACAACATAGAAACTCGCATTACAACTCATTAAATACACATAACAACTTACGAACTGCACATGACAACTTATAAAATGCACATAACAACTTACTAAATGCACATGACAACTTAGAAAATGAACAAGACAACTTAGCAAATGCACATCGCAACATAGAAAATCGTATAACGACTTACTAAATGCACATAACAACTTACTAAATGCACATGACAACTTACGAAATAAATACTCAAGACAACTAAGAAAATGCACATCACAACATAGAAAATGCACATAACAACTTACGAAATGCACATGACAACATAGAAATTGCACATAACAACTACGAAAATGCATATAACAACTTACTAAATGCACATGACAACTTAGCAAATGCACATCGCAACATAGAAAATCGCATTACAACTTACTAAATACACATAATAACTTACGAACTACACATGACAACTTACGAAATGCACAAGACAACTAAGAAAATGCACATCACAACATAGAACATGCTTACTAAATGCACATGACAACATAGAAAATGCACAGAACAACTTACTAAATGCACTTAACAACTTACTAAATGCACATGACAGCTTACGAAATGCACAGGACAACTTAAAACATGCACAAGACAACTTAAAAAATGCACCTAACAACTTACGAAATGCACATGACAACTTACGAAATGCACAAGACAAAATAAAAAATGCACATAACAACTTACTAAATGCACATTACAACTTACGAAATGCACATGACAACTTACGAAATGAACAAGACAATTTAAAAAATGCACACGACAACTTTAAAATGCACATAACAACTTAGGAAAGTCACAAGTGTACTCCACAAAATGCAAAAAAGCTAACAGAAGGCAGCCGAGGCTTCCCATAATATTTCTTTTAAACTAGTGTGCACACATACTAATATACACGCACGCACAATTATACATTCACATCCATGTACCCATTCTTTATTATTATAGAACGGAAGAAGAAGCACTTTATTTCAAAATCAGTAAGCCATAGGCCCATGTGATCATACAATATATACATATACATGTTTAACAGACGTAGCAAGATTCGTACATACATGTATTAACAAATATCAGACGCAAAAATAAATTTCCTTCTTTTTAGAGAACAAAAACAGAAAACAAAAACCGAAACAAAACACATGAATACGTCAGAATTTCCATTTAAGATTTCACGGTGAAGGTGACTGAACATATATAAATATATCAATGTTATGGTTGATGCATTATACTTAATCATATCCATGTCATGAACATATAAGCACATACACATACATTTCAAACACAATCAAAAATGCTCCATTTGCATTTTAAACGTGACAAACCATCTCCCCCTCTCTCGTTAACCATATATGTACATATCAATGACGACACATCATAAAATGGAATTTAAACATGTATACCTCAGCAAAGACTTCTAGAAAATATCTAACAATCCATGCGTACTAAATAAATGGTATATATGTTACAGGATTAAAGCTATAATAATAATAATAATAATAATAAATAATAATAATAATAATAATAATAACAAGAGGCCCAAGAGGGCCTGTATCGCTCTACTTGCTATAACTCCAACAAAAATCATTCAACCGGAACATGACAATAATATGCGCAACTAGGCTTAGTACTGATCATTCCTGCCAAGCTTCACTGAAACCCAGCCAGGAGAACTAGCCTGTACATAATTAGTGTATTAAAACCTTTAAAGGACCATAACTCTGCCAAAAATCATTCAACCGGAGCACGGCGATGATATGCACATCTGGGCTTTGTACTCATCTCAGCCACAATTCAGCCAGGAGTTCAGAAGAGACTAGTCTGCATAAAGGTGTATCAAAACCTTTAACTTCGCAAAAATCATTCAACCGGAACACGGTGATGACATGCACAACTAGGCCTGGTACTGATTATCCCTACAAACTTTCGTTGAATGCCTATCATGGGTTCAGGAGAAATAGTCCGGACAAATGTGTGTATTAAAACTTTTAAAGGGCATCGACTCCGCCAAAAATTAAATTACAGCGATGACATGCATAACTAGGCTTGCTACTGATTGTCCCTGCAAAGCTTCTTTGACAACTGCCAGGAGTTCAGGAAAAATAGTCCGGACAAAGTTTGTGTATAAAACGTTTAAAGGGCCATAACTCCGCCAAAACATAATTCACACAGTGACGACATGCATAACTAGATTTCGTACTGATCAAGCCTGTAAAGTTTTATTAAAATCCGGCCAAAACGAAGGCCCTATCGTCATAATGAGGCAAGATACAGCGTTTTTAACTAAATCAAGAGCCGTAACTCCGATGAAACTAATCCAATTTGGCTGGTTTTCAAACTAGTTCTAGCTTTCATTTGTATCAACAATTATTGATTCTCCGTCTCTCTCCTCCTCCTCCTCCTACTACTACAACTGTTACTGTTACCAGAGGTGTTTTTGTGTGACAACTTTTTTTTAGAAAGTTTGACAACCACACACACACTCTAAATGCCCCACTTTATAATTGTTGGTATGTTGCCCACCCATCATTGGTCAGTATTCCTAAGAAATATGTATATACAAGAAGAGGAAAACCCATAAATTATGGTGCAAAAGATCTCGAGAATGCCGTGGAAGCTGTACAAGAGAACTTGCTGTCTATAAGAAAAGATTCTGACGCCTTTGGAATTCCGAAAAGTACTATTGGATACAGAATAATTGGTAAACATGAAATGCATGTACCTCCACACATTCCACGAGATATAGAAAGTAAAATTGTCGATTCTGAAAAAAGGCTGCAAAAGAGGAATAGGGCTCACTAGGAAGCATGTTTTACCAAAAACGAAATAAATGTTCTATGCAAAGTATGGAAATTAGATCAGGGTACAGCGAGTTGAAGGTAGGAAAGGAGTGGTTGGAGAGTGTTAAGAGGGGCAACCTGGAGTTGTTATAAGAACGCTAGAAAAGCTAACATCAACATCGCTTATCTCCTAACATCATTTACATGCATTGTATCAAATTCAACTCATCGGGGTTCGCCATAAGTGGCATCTGATCCGTTTTTCTCTGAAACAAGTACTGGGAGTGCAATCCGTTCATTTGAATATGGTCATACTGAATCTAATGATCTGATATTTCAGGGCGAGGTTAACATTCCATCTCTATATAACGGTCTTGACATCAGTGATCCGTCTCAGTTGTTTCAACTTATATCAGACGGCACAATATCAATTGATCCGCTATTTGATGAGAACAGAGATGCGATCATAGTCGGAAGCCATGTCCCAGAGGCAACCAGTTTTGACTCAGCAATCGTCGATGATAGCTTTGACAAGGAACTTAAGTCATTGTTATCCCACAGTCAGTTAACAATACAGTCAACAATAAACCAAATAGACAAGCTATCACTCACCATCGCCTACTCACTAGTGAAGATGTAATTAGTGAAAAAGTGCGTGGTGAAAAGATATAAACTGAAAAAGAGAAAAGAAAAAGAACGAAAATTTACATTTCATTTTGTATCAAAATTAAAAAAAAAACATGGTGAAACTAGAACTATCACTGAAGTTGATAAATACCCCCGCAAACAATTGTTTAGTAAGATCAAGGGCAATAACTCTGCATGGCATTGACTGATCCTAACCAAAATTGTGCCATGTACATGTACACTTCATGTACACAAAATGATAATTCATATCTTCCAAACTGTAAAAGTAGTTCACTCCACACAAGACTGCATATGCTGAATAAAGCAATGTTTACTACGTGCAAAAGCAACTATGCATACAATTGACTGAGACGCACCAAAATTGTGTCAAGCACATCTACATTTCCTGATGATCATGTGCACACAGTTTCAATTCAATATCTTAATAACTGTTAAAGTCGTTCGCTCCACAGTATTGAATATGCTGAATAGCAATTTTGTCTAAGTTCAAGAGCAATAACTCTGCATGGCATTGACTTAGCCAAAGAACGATTATGTCACGCACATATAAACTTCATTTTGATCATGTATACAAAGTTTCTATGAAAGCTGTAGAAGTAGTTTGCTCCACAAGAGTGCATATGTTGAATATAGCAATTTAAGTTTGACTAAGATCAAGAGCAATAACTCTGCATGGAATTGAGCTAGCCAAACCAAATTGTGTCACGCACATTTTCATTTCATTTTAATCATGTATACAACGTTTCAGTTTAATATCTTGAAAACTGTAGAATAAGTTCGCTCCACAATACTGCATATGCTGAATATAGCAATGTTTACTACGTGCAAGGGCAATAACTCTGCATGATCTGCATGATCATTATGCGTGACATGATCTTGGTGTTGCTCACTCCAATATTATGTCACGCACATCTGCACATCTACACTTCATGTTGATTATGTATACAAAGTTTCAATTCAATACCTTCAAACTTGACAACTGTAAAAGAAGATCGCTCCACAAGATTGTATGCTGAATATAGCAATTTTGACTACGTGCAAGGGCAATAACTCTGCATGGAATAGAGCGAGCCAACCAAAATTGTGTCACGCACATCTACACTTCATGTTGATCATGAATACAAAGTGTCACTGCAATATCTTAAAAACTGTAAAAGTAGTTCGCTCCCCAAGATTACGTATGCTGAATATTGTAATTTTGACTAAGTTCGAGGGCAATAACTCTGCATTAAATTAAACGAGTCACACCAAAATTATGTCACGCACATCTACACTTCATGTTGATCAAGTATGCCAAGTTTCAATTTCATATCGTGAAAACAGTAGAAGTAGTTCGCTCCACAAGATTCAACAGACCGACAGACCGACAGACCGTCCGCCGCAGTGACTCCTATATACTTCCTCTAAAACTTCGCCTGCAATATTGTTATGTTGAATGCAAACGATAGCAGTATTGTTTGCACAGTTAATTTTGTAGTTTGACATTAGTATGCATTATGTAAGATGTTGTTTAACAGATAACTGCTGAAGTTGCATTGTTTTAGTGTGTAATTGGGATGCTTATGTATGGTCTATGAAATTACCGAAACTATTTCTTATTCTTCATATGTAATGAAGGAAGTAAAAATGTATTAGGTTCAGACCATGGTCTTAAAACGTAAAACGTTTAACTTAAAATTTGCTTTGATTTTATTTCATTTATTTCAGTGTTTCGTTTTAATATTTGAAATGCAGTTCTCTTTCTGTAATATGTAATGCCATATTTATTTCGACAGCCTGACATAACTGCTAAAACGTCTTTTTTGAAATTCATGATTACAATTTCATCCTTTCTGAAATCCAATTTTGTTGATGTTTAAGATTTATATGTTCAAATGGTGAATGAAACTCTCAAAATAATGCAAATGTTCGATAATGTAAAATGCCTTTTTTGAGTATGATTCGAAGAAAAGTGATTTATTTTGTAAACGTATTTCATGATTTCCGGACAAATTATTATTGCACACCTTATAAATTAAATACATGCGAGTAGAGTTTGAGTATAAAAAGGCGATATTATGTTGTGACCGGTAAGGCCATATATTGATGAACAGTTAAATAGCAATTCATGCTTTTGTATAGTGTTTGCCTTTCGTATTCCAGTTTCCTAATTCAGAATTAACTATTTTATATTCGGTTTTAATTTTCAACCACTTATTTACTTTTTCAACATTGATCATGTCAGCCCCACCTTGTTAATTGTCCTACGTATTTTGCTTTCTTTCGAAAACAATGCCTTTTTTCCTTTCGATAAAAGTCATTTATTATGACATTAAATGTATTTTTCGGGAATATCTCGTATTTCCATTTGAGAGTACAAAGGTTTTACAAAGGTTTTACAAAGAATTAAACAGACCGTACCCGTAAACTAACGTCACAGTTACACTACCAAACTGCTTATCAAAACTCTATCCAGGTGTTCAGGTCATTATGTACATGATTTTGCTTTTTAAAAGTAAACCTTTATTCAGGGTCAATTAAAATACACATGATTGAATATGCATAAAATGAATTATGAGTTGGTAACTCTTTATTTGTCGCTCCAGTTTTGGGGTTTAGCCTGGCTGGTTAAAGCCGTTTGTACTGTGTCTATAGAGTGTGTATTCTCAAAATATGTAAAGAAATATAAAAAGATCGGACAGGGAAAGTAGCATTCAAGGAGGACAGTAAACCACAAAACACAGAAACAAACACGCAAACAGACAAACAAGAAGGCAAAAGCAATACTAAATGCAAACGACATCACAAACACAAAAAGGGTTGACAGTAGGGCTACTGCCTTGGCACGGTCAGTGGCAAAGTAGGCCACTGGGGGTTTAACCCGGTTCTAGGGTGCACCAAACCTCACACTTACCCTACCGTCAACCCATTAAAACAGGACAGTGTAAATAAAGAAATCCCCTCCATGATATAATCTCTAACCAACAAGGCAGCATCAATAGGCAATATAAGTAAAACACAAATATGCTCGTGTAAATATAATACAAAAAAATCAATAGCCTAGAAAGCCACAATGAAGGTACTCAATGACTTTGCAGAAGCCAGAGCAGTAAGAGAATAAACCATTAAGTTATATATAGCTGTATACTTCGTAGTCAATAGGTTTAGAAACGATGTACATATGTTGTAAAATGTGAGTGTTGTTGGTGGTATAGCTACTTTAAACCCTTATTGTTGTGCGTGAGATCGCTCCACTTCCATACATGTACATCGTATTGATTATGTCCAGCCAAATTGCGTCATTATCAATTTAGTAATCGTGAAACACCCCAAATATGTTTACAAATGTACGCGTTCCAATATTTTTAAATGTCGGATTTTTATTGCTTAATCGGCCGATACAAGAACCGGTAGTTTTCCTTCATTCATTGATTTTTTGTATGTATTGAGATCGATATATTAGATATGACTCTTCATTTTTTTGAAAATAATTGTGTAACCAAATGATAGGTCCCCTGTGTTGGGAGGGAAATCTCTTCATTACTTTTGTTATTCCTAATTGAGATTATCTTCTGCTTAAATCAAGTAGGGAAGCGGTTTGATCAGTCACTCTTGCATACAATCTTGTATACTAGATCTGGCTTTATCAAAATATCTGATAAAAATCTATTTGTTTGAATGGCGGTCATTGGGCATTTATAAAGCATGTTGATCCAAGTTTCAAATTCATTGCAGTCAAATTGGTCTAAACCGATTAAATAAAATGTTCGACAGGTATGCAACTGATGTTTTCAATGTGTTGGTATCCCTTTGTTTTCCTTATGTTATGAACGAAATTTCATGTTGGGTCTTTCACAAGATATGTAAGCAGATGCCATCGAAACCTTAAATAACACCTCTCTGTATCTGGTAATCCGAGACTTATCTGACCTTTCCAGTCCTTTTTACGATTTTGATGTTTCATCTAGCTGGGCAAGGTCAAAGGACTTCCTATAGTAAAAACAACGCAGGAGAGGCACTCCCTCTTGGTTTTAGTCAAGCTATCTAAGTAAGTATGCACTGAATTAAAATTTCAAGCATATAAAGCGATTACCTGTATATTTATTTACCTCCTTGAACCGAAATATTTGTTATATTTTTCTATGAAAGATCTGACGGTCAACCCTTTTAAGACGAAGTTAAACACTAATAATTTTCGAACATTGGCTTCAAATAACATTTTTGGGGAACAACAATCGATAAATCTGCAGTTTTTTCATTGCAACTTGGTATATTAAACATTAATTGATCGATTAGTCAGGCTGAAGTATTCAACTCGATGCCGCAGACACCGTTGGAAGTAAATGACTGTTTCATAATCCCCTCGTTTTAACTATAGGAATTCCTCTGACCTTACACAGCCAGATGAATATCAAAATCTTAAAAAAGGGCTGGTAAGGTCAGAGAAGGCTCGGATTATGTATCTGGATGATATATTAAACATTGACAGGCCTTTCTGTCTACTAAAATAAATAATATATGCCCTAGATAACTTCAACTAAACAATGCTAATATTTCCGACAAATTCATTTCTTTTCTAGGTTTGTATCTTTCAAATGACAATGGATAAATAAGGAGAGTGGTTATTTCAGTTTCGATATCGTTAATTATCTTTACTTATACGAGAATGTTCCCAAAGCAAATTCCTATAGAGTTTATGTTTCTCAATGTTTTCGTTTTTCTAGAGGTTGTTTGGAGGATTTCAACATTCGTTGCCTTTATATAACTAAAAGGCTACTCTGTCAGGGCTACAGCAAACATAACATTCGGAAATTCCTTGCAACATGTATTATTGTAACTATGATCCGCTTTTAAATTATGAAAGTAATTTAAGAAATCTTCGGCGACAAAGACTATTACAACAAGACTTCTATGGTGACGTGATTTACACACCGCGTAAAACCCTTGGTCATTATCACTTGTATATTTATTTAACTTGTTTATATAAAAAGACTATTACCTGATCATCTTTAGTGGTTGTTTTGAGCTTGACCTACTTATAGTTAGCCACTATGCTGCTTTCCTCTTTGATTTTGATGACTGCGTTGTCTTTGTATGCCACAGTTACTCTGTTTCGACTTTTGTATTACTTTAAACATATTTTATCGCTTTTCTTCTATATACAAGTTAAAGGGTTGGGCCACAAGTTCTTCTAACATTAATAAAGGCCCTTCCCAACAATAGTGTAATTTACAATTATCAAAATGGCAATATAATTAACATAAACAATTCAAATACATTTTTTTTTCGGTGAACAAAAGAAGAAAACATAGAGTACAGTTCTACATGTAGGAAATAATAAACAAGAAAGAATAAATGATGATGCTGTGGTTGTAGGGTCCTGCCCCGAGCGGTTGTCATAATAGTGTATATAATGAAATCGTTTTGTATCTTTAATATATAGTGATGTATCTAGTTATTATCACAATTGTATTGTTTTGCCGTAAGACGACCGTAAAAGTTCATTCAATCAATATTTTGATCTTTTCTTATCATAATAGTGTATAATATTTATAGTAGCAGTCGTATCCTTAAGCTCTTGTTATACTTTTACCATACTGAGTTCGATCTATGACTGATACCTTTATTTATACATTTTTTCCCGAATTGGTCAAAGTTCAGATCGGTGAAACAAATTATATTCCGAAAACGCAATACTTGTTTTTTAGGAATATTGCCTTAAGAATTATCTTAATAATCCATGCAAGACGACCACAACCTATTCATTACTTGCCATCGTGCCAAATATAGAATATATATGTGTTGTGTATGATCAAGCATGTAGATACAAGTTGAATAACTTTGTACATAATAATTCAGAGACACGCACGATAAGAGCCGTGTTTGGCTCAACGATTTTTGAACATTTTGAACAATAAAATTCAAGTAAAAAGTGTAATGAGTTTGAAAATTATTGTTACATTTTTGTATAGAAATGGCAAAAAAAACAATATTCAGAATGTTACATAACGGAATGATGTTGTGCCTTGAATGCAGTCAGATAATCCGTTTCAGCAAAAACATCTGGGAAAATGACTATTATAAAATAAATTGTAGAATAAAACTAATAAGGCTTCCCGGAGATATTTTCAGAATCCATGCATAATGGTTATTCAAAGAACACATATGTGGAATACCGTTTTGGTTATTACGTTGCACATGATTTTAAAAATGCGTTTATTTTCTCGCGGTTACCTAATTCATAACAAATCCCCATAAAACATCACAAAAATATATTTCCAACATAAAACATGTTCATTTAGGATATTTAGACTGAAATTTGCATTTTTATGGGTACAATTGTACTGAAAGTATATTTGCAAAAAGTGATTACTTTACTGCCATTCTGGGGGTTCCCACCTTCAGTGCAATATTAGAGGCTGAATGCCTTACATTTCCCTCAATTTGCTGGTCAGTTTTGAGTTCTCTAAGATACTTCTTTAAAAAATGTTAGGTTTTATCATCCGTTCTGATATAGGAATAGGGGTTGTAGACCAAAAGACTATAATGGAGGCCTCTGGGAAATGCAATAGTTGTATATGACCTAAAATAGATGGCGCAACTTACATCCAGGTTCACACATGGATGACATTGAGGATACATTAGTCTATTTTCCTTGATCATATCATGATGTATCTAGTGTGGTGTGATACTAATTTGAGTTAAATTCCTACGAAAGCCTGTTTTTCTGTGTTGTGTCATGTGATTTCGCGAAAAGAATGACAAACTATTGGGTCACCAGCAAGGGATTAGAATTATTGGTTATGGTAAGATAGAATATGCAAAAACTGACAAGTACTTTTCAATCATAAAGAGGAGCAATAGAAAATGGAGTTAAAATGTTCGCCAACAGTGTACATGCTATACAATTTAATCTCAAAAATACATAATAATGAAAGTAAGTTCAATCCAAATACGAAAAAACCCACCATTGCTTTTGTGTGAAGAGATCACGGCACCTTTGCGCTGGTCACACAGACGGCTCGATAATTTAAGTTACAAGTAGCCATTAGATTGGTTATCTTGTTGACTTTTAATGCAGACCGATTTTACATTACGAAACAATGCAATTACTTATTAATGAAATTAAATGAAACGGAGATGTTCGTCTTAATATGTTATATTTAGACAGCAACATCAGAGACAGAAGTAATTTTCCCGTCTGACGTACCTCCGCTAAGGAGCGAACCCACGCTAGGCAGAGGTTTGTAGCTTTAAAATGCAATGACTTATCCGATACCGCTTACTTTAATGCCAAGAACAACGTTACAAATAAACTCCTCCCTAAGCATTGAATTGGGCAATGTACGTTAATGCATGTTTGTTGTTTCGTATTAGATAGCTCAGGTACATAAAGCCTGAAGTGTCTGCGCTTAAATGTCATACATGATAGGTTTGGTCAAAGTAAACTATTTTCTATACTTGATACTTGATACTTTATTTTCAAATTTCCAAGAGGCTAACCGCCCATGAGGATATACATACACCTATACATACATTTGTATATGGCTGACAGTCAAACTCAGTCTTCAAATTAAACAACAAATAATTATAATATATATGTATAATGAACCTATGCATTGTTAGTATAATGTTTTTTAACTAAGGACAATTATATATTTGCATGTCCGCATAATATACTAACTGCTGATACTTATACATGTATATTCTTACATGGCATACGTGATTGCATATAGTTCATAGCTTTAAACTGTATGAACACCTAAGTAATTTTAAGTAGATGCTTAGCAACCAGGTATACATATGCTGGTAAACATGCATATTATTAGCAATGCTACAACAATTTCTAATACATTATACAACATATGGTTTCAATTATTGGCAAACATAGTTTCGTTCCTTTTATTAAAGGCTTTATTTATGAAAATGGCGACATTTCTTATTTCTTTAGTACATGTTGAATTAATTAACTAAATCATTTGATGCATATTCTGTCTATTCCAATAGTATTTTTTGATAAATTGTTTTCTCATATCGGAATATAACGGCCATTCTAACATAAAATGAAACTCATCTTCTAAAATATTACAGACACTACATTTTCTCTTATTTATCGGTGTTCGGTTTGGTTTATTCCATCGTCCTGCTTATATTTGTAATATGTGAGATGAGACTCTTAATTTAGCCAAAGCAATTCTAGATTGTGATATGTTACATACTGTGAGGTATGGCCGAAATCTAAAACTTATTTTTTGTTTACATATACATAAAAACAGTTACCAACACTTTGCGTAAAACATATATCATTGAACCCCATTGGATATAACATTTCTCTTACTGAGGAAGCCCAATTCTTTAAATTTGGTTTGAAATTTATATCATATAACACCAGATCATATATTTTCTTAACATTTTTTTTTTCATTTCTATTTAATATGTTTAAGCAATACTTTATGATATTATAATGTCACATAAAAACCAGAGGTTTTCTACTTAATTCTGCGTATACAAAATCGTTTTGTGTTGTCTTTTTTACCACCAAAAGTCGTTTACAAAATTGTAAATGAACCCTTTCAATGTCATTCGCCTGATTGATACCCCATACTTCTGGTCCATAATTCAGAATGGGAGTAATTAATTTATCAAATAAATCTATTCTGTGTTCACTTGGTAATTCCGTAAATTTATAGAATTGTTTTTCATTTTAAATATTGCCTTTAACGCTTGACCTTCAAGTGTTGCCTCCAGTTGTAAAAACATTACACAGGAAGCTGAATCTATTAACAGTTTCTAGAACTGTATCATTGTAATATTAATGCATATCTCCCGGCAAAGAAACACCTTTTTTAAATATCATTATCTTGAGTTAATGATCCTGATTATTGACAAAATACAAACTCGACATTGAGCTAATGACAGTGATTATTGACAAAGTACCAACTCGACATTGAGCTAATGACCCTGATTATTACAAAACACAAACTCGACATTGACCTAATGACCCTGATTATTTACAAAACACAAACTCGACATTGAGCTAATGACGCTGATTATTGACAAAGTACAAACTCGACATTGAGCAAATAACCCTGATTATTGACAAAGCACCAAATCGACATTGAGCTAATAATGCTGATTATTGACAAAGAACAAACTCGACATTGAGTTAATGACCCTGATTATTGTCGAAACACAAACTCGACATTAAGCTAATGTCCCTAATTATTGTCAAAGCACAAACCCGACATTGAGAGTAATGACCCTGATTATTGACAAAACAAAAATACGACATTAGGCTAATAATCCTGGTTATTGACAAAACACAAACTAGACAGTAAGCTAATGTCCCTGATTATTGTAAAACCACAAACTCAACATTGAGAGTAATGACCCTGATAATTGACAAAACACAAACTCGATATTAGGCTAATAACCCTGATTATTGAGAAAACACCAACTCGACAGTGTGCAAATGACCCTGATTATTGACAAAGTACAAACCCGACATTGATCTAATGACTCTGATTAGTGATCAGCACAAACTCGAAATTGAACTAATAACGCAAATGTAGGAAAATGTTTCTTATAACTAGCGAGATCGTGCCTTGGCAAGCTGGATCAATACACTGTAACTAACACCAATCTGGAAATTATGTTTAGCTTTTGCATAAATGTTATGTAAGTTGACTTTATTATTGCCAAACACCACTCTTTCAGTGATTGATCGTAATCAAAATATGTATGTTTTACAAGAATCAACACTGCTATGTATAGCATATTACAAAGCATGTATCACATTTGAATATACATAGTTGCGCGGGTGGCCGAGTGCTTTTAGTCTTCACCGTTGTGGGTTCGATCCCTCATGGGCTTAGTAATCTTTATGTGGGGAAGCTATCGAACTGGCTTGTGGGACGTCGGTGGTTCTACCCAGGTACCCGCCCATGCACGATAATTGCCCGGAGGCGCACCTGGGATAATAATCCACCAATGGAAGCTGGAAAAGTCGCCATATGACCTAAGATGGGACTAATAAAATCCAATTAAAAAATTGTATAAAAATAAACAGCGTTTTATTGTAAAAGTATTGTAACTATTTTAAAATAATCCGTCAGAGCCTCGCAACCACTCACTTTATTTCCTCCGTGGATATAATTACTTTAACCACTATGTACGAGGAAATCAATAACGCTACTAGATAAAATTTACTGAAAATAAATATTTCTAGTCCATATATAATGTTCATTAATATTCATAAACGTTCCTTATGAAATGAAATGGCCATCAACTTCAGTTTGTGTCCTTTATTTATACTTTTCTGATATATCAATTACGTCTGGTAACAACCATTAAATATGGACACCTACATATAATATATTGTTTTAATATTTCAAACTGTATGGGTATGTGATTGATTAAAATGGTTCCAAATGTTTGACATACATTTTGTCTTGTCGTACCCTTAATGGTTTGCCCTCGTGTTCCTCTGGCTTCTCTCATGTCATTGAGCAATTGCTTCGTGGCTTTCTGTTTTTTTGTTGTTTTTTATATTCATATATACATGTATTTATATGTTAAACTTATATTGCCTATTAACATGATTAATGTGCTATTGTTTGTTAGAGAAAATAACCAGTCGGGGATATCTTTATTTACACTGTCCCGTTTTATTGGGATGACAATAGGGTAAGAGAGGGGTTTGGTGCTCCCTAGCACCTGGTTTAAACCCACAGCGGCCCGTTTTGCCACTGACCGTTCCGAGACGGTAGCCTATTGCCAACACTTTTATGTTTGTGATGTCGTGTCTTGTCCTTTAGCCATCATTACAATTATTGTTTGTTTCTATGCGTGCTTTTGGTTGACTGTCGTCCTTGACAGCTACATTTCCTGTTCGACTTTTATATCTACTTTAACTGGCAATCTGTTAGAAAATCCACGAATTAAAACAATCATTAGGCTGAGTTACAGTAATTAAGCGTTTGCTTGATACAGATTAGGCGTTTGCTTAATACAGATTAGGCGTTTGCTCAATACAGATCAATATGTTGTCTACAGTGCAGTATGGTCGACAGTAACAAACCGACATGAATATATGGAACCGCGTTCAGATACTGAAACGTAGGGATATGGAAGGTTCGTTTTTATAATTAAATACTACAGACAACTTCGGTTTTGATGATACCTGATTCCATATTCTAGACACATACAAGTTCAAAATGGCTACCGTTTTCAAAATGGCCACCAACATATATTGAAAACAGTAAAAAGTGTTATTCGTTTAATAGTTGTTTGTTATAAAGTAATTACTATGTTAAATATTTTTCACTCAATTTTCTTGACATGGTATGTTTTTGTCAATATTGCACACAAAAAAACAGGTTATTTAGAGGCACCCTATGGTTAAGGTGTTTAGGGATTTACACGTTTAAATCAAATTTTACTTCCCATTGATTCTACTTTGTCTTCAGCGTTTTGACATTTCTGAAGGGTACTACAAAATCTGTCGATTCATTATAAAATATATTTATAAAATTCTATAATAAACTATCTGACTTAAACCTTATGAGGTCAAAAGAGTAAACGAAACCCAAACGCGAAGACATTTTATGCTAATGGGTAAATTGCTTCTTAACTAGTTGGTTGAACAATGGAATTGGCCTGAAACCCAATGCGAAGATTATAATGGCATTTGCGTTGACGCCTTCATATTTAAAATGGAGGCACTTAAAACAATCGGAGGTTTGCTTGAAGATTTCTTTCTGAAATAAACACATTTATTTTATGATATGCAATGAAATACTGTATTTTATCAGTGAAATAAAAGTGTTATTCCACACAATAGTTTCCCTAAACAAAAAATTGTAAAATCATAAAATAAAAAGAAATTTGTTGTTTTATCGTGAATAACATATTTTATTTCATCTCAAAGTGAGAAAACTTTTATATTTTCTCTCCATGAAAATATCAAGTTTTCTCACTTCTCGATGAAATAAAATATGTTATTCACTCCAAAACAACAAATATCCTCTATGTATCAGGGAATGCTCTTTAACTGATTACCATACTTACCGTAAACAGTTACAGTTATTTCACTGAGAGTGTGAGCAAGGCATGCAGACCATTGAGTATTGCACATGAAGATCATCAAGAGAAACCGAAAGTTCGCAATTGCAGTTACACTTTAAATCTTAGTCATCTGTGTTTGAGTGAGATAAACTTCATTAGTGTTGTCTCATCAATACACATTAAACTAGCCCGCAAACAGAAAAATAAGACTGTGAAAGAAAATGGGGTGTAGTAGTTGCTGAAAACACACCGCAGCTTGATGATCTCTGAACCAGATATGACCCGAGTTATCTGTTAGTTTCAGTTATTGCAATAATTCATCAGGCGCTGCCAAAGAAAGTCCTCCGACCTTTTCCATCATGAATAAGTTAAAGATGTTCATACGACAGGTTGAATGACACAGTAGAGGAATTAGTAGAACACAGTTAAGTACAATATTGAGGATTTACTGGTGCTTGACTTACATTTCATAGAAGACTCTGGTGTGACAGAAATTGCTCAACAAATAGATAAATTATGTCATGCGAAGCACAACACGTTGGTAACTGAGCTTTTAGACGACATATATACGACATAACCAAGTCACGTTTTAAACAGATAAACCAGAACACGCCTTTCCTTAATGATCACCAACATACAACAGATTGACTTGCTTTCTCCTCTCGCATATATATATATCATATAAAAAAATTATAAAAAGATCGGACAGGGAAAGTAGCATTCAAGGAGGACAGTCAACCAAAAAACACAGAAATAAACACGTAAACAGACAAACAAGAAGGCAAACGTAATTTTTAAATGCAAACGACATCACAAACACAAAAAGGTTGACAATAGGGCTACCGCCTTGGAACGGTCAGTGGCAAAGTAGGCCACTGGGGGGTTTAAACCGGTTCTAGGGTGCACCAAACCTCACACTTACCCTACTGTCATCCCATTAAAACTGGACAGTGTAAATAAAGAAAGAAATCACCGCCATGATCTAATCTCTAACCAACAAGGCAGCATAAGTAGGCAATATAAGTAAAACACAAATATGCTCGTGTAAATATAATACACAAAAACAATAGCCTAGAAAGCCACAATGAAAGTAGTCAATGACTTTGCAGAAGCCAGAGCAACAAGAGAATAAACCATTAAGGGCACGACAAGAAAGATCGTAGACAAACACCAAACGCCACCGTCCCAATGGGCTTTAGGTGGGCGTCATCATAGGGTCCACAGCCAGTCCGGTCATCGTACAATTAAAGAGGAAAGCATAGTGGCGAACTGTAAAAGGGTCCACCACCAAGCATGCAGTACGTTGCAAAATGATATGGTAATAACCTCTTTTGATAAACTTTTTAACAAGTTTAACAAAGATAGTATGAAAGTGATCATGACCAAGAATCTTACGAAGTTTATAAATCACATCACCATAGAAGTCAGGTTGTGATAGTCCTTGTCGTAGAAGAGTCCTTAAATTACTTCAATATTTGGAAAGAAGATAAGGGTTACGATAATAAAATTTGCAAAGGTTTTACGAAGTTTATGGTAACGGTAACCCTGATTGAGTAGCTTTTTAGTTATACAAAGATTACGAATATTAATAAGTCCTCAACTCGAGTACAAGCTCTTGAAAAACGAATAAGTTGAGACACATAATTTGCTCGGGGAACATCCCCTTCCAAGTGGGGATAATTAACTATGTCAAAATTAAAATCATCTCTCTTGTCATAGATTTTGCTAATTATTTCACCATTTTCAATCGAAAGATCTAAATCAAGAAAAGAAGCGTTATTATCAGATATATTAGCTTTGTTAAGCTGAAGTTCTTTAGGATAAATATTATTAACCATAGCTGGAAAGAAAATGTTGTCAATGTTCAATATGTCATCCAGATACAGAGAGGTGTCATTAAAGGCTTCAATAACATCTGCCTGGGTATCTGGTGAAATACTCAACATGAAATCTCTTTTATAGCAAAATAAAAACAAATCTGGGACAAGTGGTGAACAGTTCGTACCCATAGGGATACCAACAATTTGTATATAAACGGGGGTTCCATACCTGACGAAAATGTTATCTAATAGGAAGATGAGTGCCTCACAAACTTCATATCAAGTCCACATAGTATAATTGTCTAAACTGCTCTTAGTAAAAAACGCTTTAATATTATTACATGCCAAAAATGTGGTATTTTCTCCAGCGAATGTTTTTTGAATAAGAGAAATTAGCTTGTCTTTAATAAGGTGATGTGGTAAAGTTGTATATAGTGTAGAGAAGTCATAGGTGCTTATTGATGAAACTTGACCTTTATTGAAAATTTTATCAAGAACGTCTCCTGATTTTTTTATAGACCAAAATAAATTAATCCCAGAGTTTTCATAAGTTTCATCACAATATAGTTTAACGTAATCTTTAACGGCAGTCACACAAGAAGTTAAAAGTTTGGAGATGTTTGTTTTGGTGCAGGCACTAGAATTCGAAATAAAGCGAGCCTTATACGGATTTTTATGTGATTTAGGAATCCAGTACATAGTAGGCAGTTTATTTTGCTTATCGTTTACACCAGCCTTGAAAGTAGTGCACCGAGTGATATGTGCGGAAACAACATCATCCTCAGTAGAATTAACTGGAGTATACGAATTGGTGCTGCCGAGTTCCAGAGAAAAAACGTTGACGTAATCTAGGCGTCAAACAATAGTTACATTATTAGCTGCTTTATCTGCAGGAACTAAAACAAATTTATTATGAAATTCCTGAATTCCCGATTTTAAATTACGAAAGGAAAACTTAGGTCTCTGAGGAAGTAAAAATGGGTTAGAATTATAAAAGTTAATACGTGCATCTATAATTTTAAGAATTGGCTTTTTCCAAGTAGAAAGCGAGTTTGTGTCCGCATGTTCTCTACGACACTATTTTATACTAAAATCTTCAATGGAGTGGGCGATCTGGGCACGACAGATATTAAAATCAATAGTTGAAGGTTATCTATATTTAGGGCCTTTCGAAAACAAATACCGAATACCTTTATCAACAATATCAAAATTACCAGTGTTGACATGACCTGCTGGAGCATAGCAAAATGTGATGTGTTGCATTCACATTCTTTAGGAGTATTACGACTATATCAGGTCAGAAACTATTTTGTTGTAGTTGAAAATAATTTTCTAATAGGCTTTTTATACTTATAACAAATTACAGGACTTTCGGACTTTTTGAAATATTTTGGGATAAAATCAGCTTCATGAGTATCTCGAAAAATACTAGGCATGTCAATGCAATCAATACCTTTATTAATACATAGTAGTTTTAGAAAATGCCTGACGTGATCAGACTCCTTGTCAATATGAGGTCGGAGAACATGCTGCGTGTAGCTTTGAACTATGAAAGCTCGGGAACATCCCCATCTAAGGTTTGGATTAAGGTTCATCTGGTGTCTCACCAGCCCTCATTCGATTTGCTAGAGCGTGTAATGATGTTATAGACTTCAATGATCGAAATCAAGTTATTACAAGTAAACTTCTTCAGCAGGGTGTTCGTGATCACAAACTACGTAGATCTTTCTCTAAATTCTACCGCCGCAATGAGGGCCTGCTGGAAAATTACAACACCAACCTTAAGACACTTCTGCGACTAGGCATATCACAACCCTCATTTTATGGAGATGTGGTCTATAAACTTCGAAAGTTAAAGGGGTCTGACGGGTTTCCTGCCCGCTTTACAAATTTAATCAGGAATTTCGTCAGAAAAGGAAATAACCCTTTGGTTTTACAGCGCACTGCATGTCTAGTGATTGACCACTCTACAGTCAGTCATTACGCTTCACTTTTCACTTGTGCGGTGACTGGACTACCTCTTGGGACTCTATGATTGTACCTACTGAAACCCCAACTAAGGGAGGTGGGCGCATGAGCTTTCGTCCCTCGGGTTTTCTGGTCGTACCCTAGATTGTTTTTCTCTTTAGCTGCAACTACTATGGTTGTTCAGTACGATTCTGGATACATCCTGAGATGTTTTATTATTTTGTATGTGTTTCTTTAGTTAGTTTCTCAGGATGTGGACTTTATTGTTAGAGCATTCCTTTTGATGGGATGTAGTTTTGTTTACACTGTCTTGTCTATTTGGGCGCTGAAGACAGGATAATAGCGAGGATTGTGCGCATATAAAATCGATTCAAGCTAACCAGTGGGCTTTATTGCCTACTGACCGTTCCAAGTCGGTAACCCTGTTTTCACCACCCTTTCTGTTGTTTTTTGTCTCTTTCATTGTATTTTCAAGTCCTTGTTTGCAATACAGTGCGGACCTACAATGCCTTTGCGCTCGGACGCTGTGGTTTCTATAGGATCCTATATCTCATTTTTTCACTAAACTTGTGATATATACAGTAGACAAAGACGTTATAGTACATGTTATACCAATGGTACAGTTCAGTTAAATGAGTTAGTTAGGGTTATGGGTTATTTTTAGGAGCTTGGAATCACTTTAGGTACATCGTTGCACATTGTATTGCCTAATCATTAGGTCATATAAACCTAGACGCATAGTTGTTTTTCACACTTACTAGAGGTAATAACATATCTTCATTTGCTGAAAGAGGTAAAACCCGTATTTGGAAAATCTGGAAATACTACGTTCAGGTTGCACAAGCTTGAAAATGTGTTTTCCTTATGTATGGCAGGGAAAGTGCATGTACATGTCGCAAAGAATTGTTGACATTCAATGGTTCCAAGATAAAACAAGTCCATGTCACCAATTGCAGCAGCTCTTATCAAGCACACCTGCCGAGTTGTTTAAAAGACTGGACATTTGTTGGAAACGTGGCATTTAGGTCCACCCCTTAAAATGCCTACATCCGGTGACTGCGGATGGAAGAGGGTATGTTGGAGTCATTCTCGATAACACTGCTACTGGCCTTAGTGTTTACAAGGACCACCATACACGTAGATGTCAAAGCAGGAATGTTGTGTACAGTCTTTTGAAAATGAGATACTATCACTGTGAAGAAATATTGTACTCTTCAGATCATAGATCAGTAAGATTAGATTACATTTAACGGTAGCTCTAATACTGAAAATGTTCAACTGATATGACCAGTTATTACATTTGTGTGTGTGTATATAAAAACTACTATTTTTTCTGATAGTGTATTGTTAATATCGTTTATTAAATCAACAAATGTAATTTATTATTTTCTATCAATGTTCAGAATTTGGTGTGTTTACAATGACAACCTTTGACGAAATCAATTAATTATGGGCTTCATTAATTTTAATGGAATATTTGGCGGCCATTTTTCAAAATCTGACGTGGGTCCATAGCCAAAAATATTTTAGTAGAGTATTGTCTAGCTATGTGGCAAGTATGGTGCTTTTGTCATAAAATGCACAATTTTACCAATTTACTCGTATGTCACCAATCCGCCCCACTAAACGGATGTTGTTTGCAAACATCCGGATAAGTGAGGCTGATGTATTATTGTGTGAGGCACTTGTTTCTGCCAACGGTTGTTTTCATACTCTTCAGACCCAAGTAAAGAAGTATATGTAATAAGTATGTCAGTTAAACGTACATTTTTAATGTGTAATAAAGTACAATACCTTTTTTAATTGGTTGAACATTAACTATTTACATTTGACAAAACATGAAAGAAGTAGGTATAAAAGTCGAACACGAACTGAAGCATTCACAGAACACAGTTCCACCTAGACCGGCATACACAGAACACAGTTCCACCTAGATCGGCATTCACAGAACACAGTTCCACCTAGACCGGCATTCACAGAACAATTCCACCTAGACCGGCATACACAAAACACAGTTCATCCTATACCGACATACACAGAACACAGTTCCACCTAGACCGGCATTCACAGAACAATTCCACCTAGACCGGCATACACAGAACACAGTTCCACCTATACTGGAATACACAGAACACAGTTCCACCTTGACCGGTGTAATGAGTGCACATTTAAATGGATATCCAGTGCGCTTCCACACTCCGTTTTCCTTTAGAATGTAGTGTATACTGTATATTGCACCAAGGGCAATCAGTTCACCATGGCATCTTCATAGAACTAACTTATGGTTTACTGATGAGTCGAAGTCACCTGACGTGCAATGTGATCCATGTTATTCCTAAATGACAAAATGTCGGTGCTGCAACGTTGGTGTATGAGATAATGATAACCACAATGAAGTGGTTTCTAAAATTGTCAGTAGTTTTCGATTATCATAGAACCGACGATATAACAGGTTGTGCAAATACAGGACAAATGCATGTTCTATGTTTTTAAGATCACAACACGTGTACATGTAAATGTTTTACGAAATTAAAAGACAATCATTCTAAAGAATTATCAATGTCGATTGTGTGAATGAAATTCATATTGGAATGA
Organism: Cyrtodaria siliqua; assembly: GCA_037043455.1. Taxonomy (NCBI): domain Eukaryota; kingdom Metazoa; phylum Mollusca; class Bivalvia; order Adapedonta; family Hiatellidae; genus Cyrtodaria; species Cyrtodaria siliqua. The sequence goes on along the minus strand of JAWPHD010000077.1, from coordinate 69,666 downwards.
TTATAACGTGGTATACTTGCTCATCTTAACCTTACGTTTCTATTAAACCTTCATTTCTAGCAAGGGAAACTAATATTTTACATACATATAGTTGGATATAAGCCATAACAAATCGATCCATGGACTTTATTAAACACTTGTAAGCTATCTGTTTTTGCAGCAGCATAGACAATTTGTTTTCTTAACGTTCAGTCTGTGTGATATCATATAGGATTTCGTCTGGTTTCAGCTTATTAATGACCATCTCTAATATAACACTGACATCAATCTTTGTTTTATTCATTTTCAAGCCGTTATTTTCCAACGTCTTAATGCATAGCTTTTGTCTGAGACGATGATACATTTGTTTACTTATGTAATGAATGTTTTTGAGACAATACGCCATCTCCATCTAAACACGATTTACCACTGACAATCTAATTATATACCGCATGTTAGCACTTGATTTACAAGTCTACGGTCAAAGGTCAGGTATGTCTATGATATAAATAATTATAAGACTGAGCTAATCTAATATATTAAGGAATTTGCGTTTCATTAGATTAATAGTGTCTCTCCTGCAACATGTCAAGACGTAATGTCAAAAAGGTGTTCAAATGATATTTTAAATAGTAATCTCGCATAGTTCATTAAAATACTCAATGCTTGTTGATTATCACATTAACTTATGTTCATTCCAAAAACGTGTGTGTTATAAACAGAAATATTCATCATAGATAATATATAAAATAATACTCTTATTAATGTTGTGCATGAAAAGCCTCGAAACCATGAGCCTATGGCATCAATGAATTTCAAGTCCCGCCAGGCTGGCACAATATTATCTTGCTTGAAATATTTCATTTCGTAACTTGTACATGAATGAGTCACAGATGAAGAAGTTTACAAATCTAACCTGAAGGTATTAAAGAAAGCAAGGTATGCTTATAATTTCACATTTAAATGTAAATGGCTTTCAAATGAAATTCATAAACAAACAAATACCCGGATGGTGATTCCATCTAAGGGTTTACGCTCGTATCTGTTCAATTTATTTGTCTTTAAATTAAGGAATATCACTAAATCAATAATCAAAAAGCCGTCTTTACTTTTTTTGAGACCTAGGTTTTCGCTTCGTAAAATATGGAATCCAAAAATGTCATAACAAATGTGGTTTAGTTCCTGCTGATAAAGCAGCTAATAATGTTAGTATTATTTGACGCCTACATTACGCAATATATAATCTCTGGAACTCGGGAGCCCTAATTCATATACTTCAGTTCAATCTACTGCGTATGATGTCACGCATATTACTCGGTACACCACTTTCAATGATGGGGTAGACGAAAAGCAAAGCAAACTTCGAACAAAGTTCTGGACTCCTAGATTAAACAAACAGCCTTGAAAGCCTGTTTCATTTCTAATTATAGTGCCTGCGCCACTACAAACATCTCCAAAAGTTTAACTTATATGGATTGAATTATTTACAGTTTGCCACTATGTTTTACTTTTGATTTCCTATCTGATTATTGAAGATTGTGGACTCTTTGCTGACGTCTACCTAAATCCTCGAAGGACGGTTTGCTGTTTGTCTTAAATCTTGTCTTGTCTTACCCATAACGGTATGTTCTCTTGTTGCTCTGGTTTATGAAGCTTTAGAAGAATGAATTGTTTTGTAAAGTTTAGTTTTATATTTACACAAACATTCATTCAATATATTTCGGAAGTAGAAGTACAAGCTCAAGAAAAACGAATAAGTTGAGACACATATACCCCATAAGAAATTGCTCGGGGAACATCCACATCTAAACGGGTATAATTAACAATATCAAAATTAAAATCATCTCTCTTGTAATATATTTTGCTAATTATTTCACCATTTACAATAGAGAGATGAAAATCGAAAAAAGAAGCGTTAGTATCAGACAGAAATATTAGCTTTGTTAAGTAGAAGTTCTTTAGGATAGTTGTCATTGTTCAATATGTCATCCAGATATTGAGAGGTATCATTAAAGCCATAAGTTTCTTTAAAGACCTAAAAAGGTAATAAATTGCCGTTATCATCGATCAGGTCATTAATGGCAATAACTCATTTCGAGAATCAGTGGTTAATAAAAAAAAAATTGAGCCTCCGACCATAGGATATGTTGTCTCCTTTTTTATTTAGTCGTTTGACTGTTACTTGTGATGCGCAGGCTTCATAACCGCTTCTTTATTAGATACTGGGACCATACGCCGCTGGACATGGAATAATGGCAGTAAATATGGCATGTCCACTGCCATATGCATGCCATCTTCGGGATGGTTAACATTCTATAGTATTGATTTTATGAACATTGAGTTCTACTCAACCCGGGGCTAAGGGGCATGAACGGTAGCAGTCATATTTCACTACTGTTCATGAACAGTCTCAATCAAACCGAGACTGCAATATTTCGTATTTATCGTGATCGGCCGTTTCCAAAGGTCCACTATCATACTCCTTTTTATATCTTTTTATATATACACCATGAAACAGATACCATGAGGTTGGTTTGATGCTGCGTAGATAATATCTATAACTTTCAAAGACATCTTTCCAGAAAGGATTATCCAATGTTCATTATGTTTATCTATATAGTTTATGCCAAAGCAAGTCAACTGCTTTATTTCTGAACAATGTTTAAGCAATTGTTTTCACTTTTTAGAAGCCGTCTTATCCAGGCTATGTTCAAAGATTTAAAAAAAGCATTCGATATCGATCATTCTTAAACCGCCTAACATTTGTCTTGATATATAACCTGACGTTTAACTTTATCTTTTTTACCACTCCACAAGAAGTTAAAGATTAATGTGTTTAGTTCATTTCTTACCTGTTGGTGGGGATAGGATAATGCTGAAATTAGATGAGTTATTTTTGAAATTGCTAGGCTGTTTATAACTGTAAATTTACCAATTGGTGAGAGAATCCCCTTTGACCAGCTAATCAAAAGATTCTTTATCTCTTCAATTTTATTTTTCAATTTTATAGTACATATTTGGTCGAGGTCTAGGTCCACAGAAAATGTAATAACTAATAGAATGAAGGAGTCATGTTCCCAGCACGGTTTATATTCTCTGCATATTTTAACGTTACATCGTTTTCTGCAACCTATTCAAATGACTTTAGTTTTGTTCAAATTTATATTAAGGCAGGATCTCTCGCATAACATGTTAAGCTTTTAAGAGCGTATCTTAGAGATTTTTTCAAAACCTTCCGACTTTTATATCTAATCTGTGTTTTTCTCTCTCAATTATATCAGACATTTCGATATGCATATTTACATGTTCACATCGAACATGAAAATACATGTTATATATTGGCTAGACTTAACTTCATATAGACAGCCCAAATCGACGATATGGGTCGCCCAGAAAAATTGATGAATGGTTTTAGAAAAAACAAACACCATCATTAAAATTTTCATCATTGTTAGCCATCTAATGACTAAAACTGTCATCTTTGATAGCATGAACTGTGTAGAAATATGGACATCGTTGTTGACCAAGACTCGTTTAGAAGACGATATTTAGTTAATAGTTGGATTTACAAACTTATATTCATTAACTACAGATGAATGGATACATTGAAACATAACTAACATTATCTAAGGAATTCAATTTCGAATTTTGGAACGCATAACAGCCCCACAGTTGTTTCTTTAATTAAAAATGCATATATTTATTTACCCATTCAATAACCGTCGAGACATCGGCCTAAACTGCCAGCGGTGTGAGCGAACCGTCATCGAGAGATTCATTATAAATTCAAATGTTGTATCTAATGTTCAAGATATATCCAAGTACAATGTGCTAATACAAAAATTATATACAGAACAGTTGATGAGGGAAGAAATATGTGTTTATTTGGTGTATGGCGTTACCAATCCCATGCATATTTAGCAGTGCGTAACCTTTTCGCGTTTTAATATCTCTGCTATTACGTACACTGCACAGTTCAACATACTAAAGGGAAATAAACTGCACAGTTCAACATACTAAAGGGAAATAAAATGCAACTCGGTGTATCTGTACGTGTATTTAACAACAATACAATAAATTCGTTTCAGTAAACAGTATTCGTTATCAATGGGGTAGAGGTATCGTTGGCGATTTTCAATCACTGAAAAGTATCAATTTATTATTAGAACAAACAAAACTACATATTTAATGACGCTAAACAATTTTCATTTCTTCTTTCCTTTCTTTCCTTAAGTTTAGATCATTCGATGAATGTGTTTCAGCCTTTTGCAGAGTGATTTAACACATACTTGTGCTTATGAATCCAGGCCTTTCACCGCAAGAAATGTAACAAAATAAATTATTAAAAAATATTATGAAATGAAACAGTTTGTAACAAACATTTTACATATAGGTGTCAAAATACTGAAGTTCCTGAGAGTCGCCCACCAAGGATTATATTTGTATGGCAATCTGTGCGCTAAGTTCAGCAGACTGCATTGTTCATCCTAAAGAGCCTGCATGATTACAGTTAACTACACTTCGTGACTGCCTTTTATCTCCGTCCTGACAATGAATAGTGCTGAAAACAACTGTACGTAGTTTGAGAAAAAGTATTTCAAAAACAAATTGCGATGTTTGCGGTTTTACTCAATTGGACATGATGATCGTCGTTGCTAAATCATTACGGTTCTTTCTTTCTCGATGCAAACCTTAATTCCAAGTTTAATTCAAATCCTCAGCCGCCCTTTAGCCACTGAACGCGTGTTAATCAGAACTCAAACAGGAATTAAAAGACTACAAACAACTGGTGTTATTATGAAGACAGTTAGTAGTATATATATTTCACCTGTAAATCGTGCTTCTAAAATATATTTCAAAAGCAGACTTGTTATTTATTTGAGAACTAGTAATGCACATGTATATATAAAACAAAACGTTATGTCTTTTTGATTCAATCAACCATAAAAACAAACTGCTAAGATGATATACGCGATTGGTTCTACCATGTACCTGTGTCTATATAATCTCAAAAATACTTATGTTTCAGGTTTGAAGAGTCACATATACTTGGTTTAAATCAAATTACCATTTGGGCTGTCAGTGATTCCTTATTTGCTTTTATAAATCGATTAAATATATTATCACATTTCTGAAAGGTTTAGACATACAAACTTGTGTTTAAATATTGATATCTGTATTGTTTCAGCTGACAACAATTTGATCGGTGAATATAGACATGCTGTACTTAGTCTCATGAAAGGTCTTTGTATATATGTAAATTTAAAAAGGCATTATTTCATTGATGCTGATGTTAAAGGAGACGTTTAGGTAAACGTACCGAACACAAGCAGTTCTAAGTTGTGTCATGACATTTGCATTGGGTTAACAAAAAGGCGTCTACTACAGCCATCGTGTTATCTCGAATAACATGAAGGTGTATTTCTTTGTCAAAAGCATCCATACCTGGTTTACTATTATTGAGAAATCTATATCAACTACTAAGATATGGCAGGAAATCTTGATCTAAGATGAGGTATCAACAAAGTTTTAAAATTGTGGCTTAACAGTCTTGAGTCATGGAACGAGGAAGCAGTGACAAGAACGTCAACATGGATTTATTTGACTACAGGCGCTTCATGTGTAGCATTGGGAGGGCATATTGATATGTCCCAGGGTTACAGCATCTTTTTACTAAAACGTGTATTGTAAACTAGGTCAGGTTGTATTTATACTCTGTGTACATGTACGATTGTCATGTACATTTTTCAGTTTATCTGAAATCGATTTCTGTAATAATAATGCAGAGGACATCAGTGACAACCTAAGGGAACATTAATGTAAACATTTCTGAGTGTAATTATATTTTTTTACCTTATACCATCTATTATCCATTAAGTAATTCCATAGTGAAAGTGTTTATCAATGTACTTGTTTATGTAAGCTGCCATTTTAAATCTACTCGTCGCAATGCATTGTGGGAAGAACACTGGAGGTCACTGTAGTCTGCTATGTTTTAACTCTCAGAAAATCTTGTAGTTCAAATTCGATCTACGTTTATTTTATAATCCCACATCAGATTCTGATATAAAAGGTCTAGTCATGTTTATTAATTATTACTCTTTAATGTTTTATATTTAATTATATGTTAGAAATAGCTTTAAATACTTTATTTTGTGTTTTTTTATCAATGGGTATACTTTGTTTACATTGGTTACGCTATGGCGGCTCCGCCAGATTTGTAGGATTCCGTCAATGATTCCCATGGAGGAGATGGCGGATTGGCGGAATTCGGGCGGAATTGTGGTGGATATGGGGTGTAGTATAAAAGCTTCCTTCAGGTTTTGGAGGAGGACTCCGTAATTTTAGTTCCAACTGTGAACATCTTAGTTTATTGAAGGTTAAGATTTAGTTAATAAATTATTTACACGGTTCAAATAAAGATATTCTAATAGATTTGCACACTATTAGATAGGATATATTTTAATGTTGAAAGAATTAGATATTTAGATAATTATTTTGTTAATTTTACCACTGACAAGTACTGTATATTAACAAGGGGCATTATTGAAATACTATTGAAATGACCTTATCGTTGTGTTGTCAAGAATGGTTACAAGCATTTAAATACATGCAGTTGTACTTATATTTCTGTGATTGAATTTATAACGACATATTATAAGTTAATTTACTGAAGCTGTCTCCTGTGTTTATTCACCAGTCCATACACTTAATTAACATTTAGTTGGAGTCCATTTTAGTTATAACTATTATTTAAACATACGCTACCAAAGGAACATGAATGTACATATCGTACTATACGCTACCAAAACATTAGGATAATAGCCGGCACGTAACAATATTCCAGACATATGGGAAGTCCAAAGGATTATGGACATCACTGCCCAGTTTTAAACGTTCGAATGTCAGGGAAATGACTTCGATACTATACTCCATTAAAGCAATCGGGAAGGAAATAGGTGGAAAAGTAATTACATTGCTAAGCAACAATATGTCTACCGTTGCGAACATCAATTGTTATGTTCGTCACATCCAAACAAATATGGATGTAAAAAATTCAGAACAATATAACGCTGACAGCAAAACTATTGCAGAAAAAGACTCATGCAGATTATCTCTCGTGGTGAATATCTGACAGAGACTGGAAACTTCATCCAAACCTATTCTAATACATGGACAGACTTTGAGGACTAAATATTACAGACAGATGCGCATCGAAGATAAATTGTTGTGTTTCTTCATACCATAGTTCATGTTCTTACCCGGCCACCAATCGTTGTCTCCGCACAAAAATCTTAATGACAAAGTCTTTGTTTTCAGACAAGATAATTAGCCTGTTGCTTTAACGTTCGTGTCAGTGTGATACTTTCTTACGATGTAAGCTTATTGCAGCTATCGGCAAGATGCTACTGACAGCTATCGCGTTTTTATTGTCAATCCGTTCCTTTCTATTGTATTTATGTCATATTTTTGTCTGGAACGAAATATATACCACTGGTGGTTCGATTAAGTTGTCACAGTTTGACATTTGAAGTCTGGTGGAAAACGGTTATTATAACAAATCTTCTAAATCGACCAACAACAACTTGAAGCTATTGCGTTTGTTTTAATAAATCAGCTTATCATCCGAAGTTTTCTAAGTAGTATTTTATAAAAGAAAGATATTAAATTAGGTAGTACAAGTATGTGAAATATGTGATACAAGTTCAAATTAAACTAGTTCAAAGTATGGTTATCTGTAGGATGTTTGCTGTATATTGGTGGAGAAATCAAAGAAGAAAGAAGTGAAAAACCTATTTCATTTGCAATCCCAAATTTCAATCTTCTTTTGAAAGTACAACAACTATACATTTTATTTTTAGACATTTATTTTACATGAATTGCCTCAACAATTGAAATGACTTAAACCAATGACAATATGCTGAATTATATGAATGATACAAAATTGTGTCGAGAATAACTTTGTTATGTACAGGTATGTGGTAGATCAGATCTAATAACTGTTGAATAAAGAATTACATAACATATTTATACTATTATAATAAATATTGAGGGAAACCCTGGTGTTTGTGACTGAGAACCCAGCAAACCGCATGCCAGCTGCCATCGGTATCGACGAAACTCAACCCGGGGCTAGAGGGCGTGAGCGGTAGTTAGCATATTTCACTACCGCTCATGAACAGTCTCAATCAAACCGAGACTGCAATATTTCGTATGTGTCGTGCTCGGCCGTTTCCAAAGGTCCATTATTATACTCTTTTTTTAAGTCCAGCCCACCAGATATTGATTTCGGACAATCTATAAACGTTTTATTTCCTGAATATATAGGTTTTAAAACAGTATATTATGACTTATAGCTAAATTCTGAAAAGGAAGAAAACGTTTAATGGTAGTCATCATTATCTTGTCATTCCCTGAACGGTTAATTCTTTGCTTTTTTAGCCACTGACCGTTCCAATGCGGTAGGCCTATTGTCAACCAGTTTATGTTTGTGATGTCTTATTTGACCTTTTATTCATCTTTAAAGTTGTTCTTTGTTTCTGTGTGTGTTTGTTGTTGAATGCTACTTTTCCTGTTCGATTTTTATATCTATATTTTCAATGCTTTTACTGTTTATTCAAACAAACAATATGATCATATTTGTGTTATACTTATATCGCTTTTTATTTCTGTCTAGTTTGTTAGATACGGCGTGGCGGGGAATGTCCAATGTTACTGGAATGGCACCATGGTATGATTGGTATTGTGTCCAACAGCAGATATTTCGACATTATCCGTTCAAATGAGGTACCGTATTGTCAACCCTGCTATGTATTAGAAGTCTAAGACTTATCTATTAAAGATTAATCAATCCCTGTTATATTTATTCAAGACGCGTGTTCTGTTTTAGTTGGTTGCATTCTTTGAATGTTCGACTCGGCATTTACTTTTAGTTAAACATGTTAAAATGAGCATATAATAGTAGTACGTATATATCTACTATAAAAATTGTTTACGTTTGTCAAAACATGTTTTCTTAAAGTGTAATCTGCTCGGAGTTTTGTATATATTAATCATTAATTCAAAGTATGAACTTCATTTCAAGCTTAATACGAAATTTATTTCAACTTTAGAATAATTAAGAATTGTAAACTGGAAGCAACTATTCTATAGGAATTAAAAGTAGATATGCCAACAAATGAAACGGACACCCGTTAATTTCCATCTCATGCACCCATGGGTGGGATGGAAATTAACGGGCCATCTCATGCGCCATGGGTGCATTAACGGTATCATGGGTGCATGAGATGGAAATTAACGGGTGTCCGTTTCATTTACAATGCATTAGGCTAACACTTGATCGACAATAATAAAAGTCTCATGCATAGTTCAAATATTTCCTAGCTAAATTCAAAGCTTCGCGTTGTTAACTAATTAATAACAGTGTGCTAATGGAAAATATCTGTTCTCCCACAAAGTGATCGGTTACGACGTAAAGTAAGACCAACATTTAAAATAAAATGCTGAATATTATTTCGTCCGTCATCCGAGCAGATGTCAAAAGAGAATGGAAAACACCTGATGAGTGCTTACAAAAATAATACAGTATCAAGCAGGGTTCATATTTATCTTTGTTTCTAACATGGTTTCTGAAAATACTGAATACTGATTGGCTATTGAGAAGTTTTTAAAAATAACTATATCAACCTCAGACGTCACGTCCTTCAACCGTTAGAACGTCATTTTAAACGATTTTCAACGTCGGAAAACTTCCAAAACAACGAATACGTTAGTTTAAGGGAACGTTATGTCAATTGAATTTGTTCGAAACCCGATAAACCTGCATATTGTCTGCGTTTGGTGCTGAGAGATGGACGTATATTGTAAGTTGTGAGAATGTGTTTGTATTATGTTCAATCTCTCGTAAATGTTTGTATAAAATAAATAAAATCCATGTCATATACAAACAAAAATATTTCCACCGAGTTTATATTGTGCGAGATCAAAACCTGGTAGTTGGGACTTGAAACACATCGAAACCGCGGGATATAAACGGATTGACAATAGGGCTAACGCCTTGGAACGGTCAGTGGCAACAAGGCCGCTATGGGTTTAACGAAAGATACAAATATCGGACTGGGAAAGTAGCATTCAAGTGCGACAGTCAACCACAAAACACAAAAATAAACACGCAAACAGACAAACGAGACAGCAAAAGTAATAAAAAATGCAAACGACATCACAAACACAAAAGGGTTGACAATAGGGCTACCGCCTTGGAACGGTCAGTGGCAACAAAGGCCACTGGGAGCCTCACACTTACCCTACTGTCAACCCATTAAAAACAGAACTGTGTAAATAAATAAACCCCCGCCATGATCTAATCTATAACCAACAAGGCAGCATCAATAGGCAATATAAGAAAAACACAAATATGCTCGTGTAAATATAATACAAAAAAAACAATACCCTAGAAAGCCACAATGAAGGTACTCAATGACTTGGCAGAAGCCAGAGTAACAAGAGAATTAAACATTAAGGGCACGACAAGAAAGATCATAGAAAATCATCAAACGCCACTGATCCAACGGGCTTTAGGTAGGCGTCATCATAGGGTCCACAGCCTGTCCGGTCATCGTACAATGAAAGAGGAAAGCTAAGTGGCGAACTGTAAAACGGTCCACCACCAAGCATGCAGTACGTTGCAAAATGATTGGGTCATAACCTCTTTTTATAAACTTTTTAACAAGTTTAACAAAGACAGTATGAAAGTGATCATGACCAAGAATCTTACGAAGTTTATAAATCACATCACCATAGAAGTCAGGTTGGGATAGTCCTTGTCGCAGAATAGTCCTTAAATTACTTTTATATTTGGAAAAAAGATCAGGGTTACCATAATACAATTTTGCAAAGGTTTTACGAAGTCTATGGTAACGGTTACCCTATTATCATCCCAATAACACGGGACAGTGTAAATAAAGAAATCCCCGACATGCTTCATTCTCTAACAAACAAGACAGAATTAAGAGACAATATCGGACATAAATGATCATGTATAGATGAAAAGAAAAATATAGACAGCCACAGCAAGCGCAATGGCATTAAGGATACGTCAAGATCAGATTTAAAACAAACATCAAACGCTACCGGCCTGTGAGAATTTAGGTAGACGTCATTATAGACGTCCGGTCATCGAATAAGATTGCACATTGACATATTATCTAATTAGTTTTCTAAACAAATAAACACATTCTCGCCTTCTAAAAATCTCCATTTTTATGTTCAAGATTATATAATGTGTATTGTTAGCATTTATAATGATTCCATATCCAAATGCCAATTGCTTGTTTACTGGATGATTTTGGAAATGACTAGTGGTGTATGTAAAGGAACAAAATATCATGTAATGTGCGTATCATTACATAGTCCTGTAAAAACATATCCATTCACCGTTCTGATATAAGAATCATCGATTTTTCTTTATATATTATTTTTAGCGTAAATAAAAGTATTTCAATAGTGACACATTAATGAATTTCACTCGTCTTAATACGATTCGACGTGGTTTTGCATAAAAATGTTTCCAGGCAGGTTGTTTTTTTCTATCTTTGTAGCACAGGTTTTATATAATTTGAAAAGGAATGTCACTGTTATAATGTAATAATTATACTATGAGATTACATCCTAGTATATTTTATGCTGACGAAAATGGTCCTATAAAAAACACAGATATATTCGTAATTAGAAACACTTCATGAACTATCGATAATTGTACTGAACAAAACAGAAGTTTTAGCCAAAAGGAAAACCCAGTTTAGAGTAAGCCCCAAAAAACCTTCATGTTCATGCACCTGCCTCACTTTTTAAGGGTTTAGAGTCATTCTTAAAATGAAATAAGTTTACTTTACATATTTCCTTGATGTAATTATGTTAATATATAGCTTTAAATATATGATATTAAGAGACATAAATCAAATATATATGTATTGATGTGTCTTGTATATATTATGTTGTAATGAATGAAAGTTTACCTTTGACGCTAAATACAAACCTCTATCTGACTTTAAATGTCAGTGTTGTCGATCCAATTCAACGCGGCTTCGCAACGATTTTATATTACCACAGTACTTCCGTTAAGAGTTTGTTTTGTTCACAAAAAACAATCAAAACTCGTTACCTTCAAAGATAGTTACAGTTTTCTTCTAAAACAACACAACATCCTATTTAGACTGCTCGTTCATTGAACGTTTAAACACTCGTGCAGTTATACCGTGTCCAAGGTAATCTTTAATGCAAATTAAGTTTTATCTTTAATGCGGAGAGATGAAAACTGCTATAATGTTATTAATTTTATAGCAATGATTGATTCCAATTAAAAATTATTGTAATCTTTATACACATATCAGACTATATATGAAGAGGCCCATGGGTAAAGCATGGAAACAACGAATCAGTAGTGCTATTTTTTACTGTACTTTGATATCAACGAGCCCAATATAGTTGGATTTGAAGTAGAATACCGTTTAAGCCTGTGATAGGGGGCGTGAGAGGTGTTGCTTCTTACCCGCTCATGGACAGACTCAATAAAACCGAGTCTGCTACATTCTCTTGCTTGTGTGTTTTGCTACAAACGGATCTCCCTTATCAGTATTTAGTTTTTAGATTTACATGTGTGTAATAATAACTGCTTGAAATTATTCTATGAAAATATTTATATTCTGTTAGTTTTTAAATTCAATGTAATGAGATTTTATTAATTGCCTTAATATATAAATTTTAAGTTAGATCGCTTTTGTTCATTACATCGTGACGCCTTAACTCCATTAACCGATGGGAAAACTTATATAAGCGGGATATAATAACGGATATTTCAACAATTAAAAATGTTTAAACACCTGTTTTACTGAAAAAATGCGATAATCTGTTTAAAACTACCTATTAAATGTTTCAATTTTACAACATGCAATCGTTTATTGCCGAAATTCAAGTTTTATTTCATACCCCAGCCCACCCCGATTTCGCTTTTTGGAGAAGGGGTTGGATAGAGTATGAACGTTAATACTCGGACCATGTAATGTTGTTTTTACATGCCTTAACATAGGTAAATATTTGATAATCACGACATGCAGGGAAGCTAAGACTTCTCATGAAATTCAAGTTTCATAATTACAATAAAAGCATTCAAACTGTTGATAATACAACATTTGCAAATAATAGCCAGAGGCTTCTTGTGAATTGTACAAGAGTAATTTAATTGTGGTTGGTGAAAACACTGAGCCAAAATGCTGGTAATATTGTCGGGATATTCATGAGAAACATAATGGTCCTAGGATTCTGATTTGCAAAACAAACAAAAAAATCGATATATTTTGCAACATTTTGTTTATGATGTCACATTTATTGCCTTAAACTGTTTGTTTGTTTAAATCCGTGATTTAGTTGACTATAGTCTTTGAATGCTACATTTCCTGTTAGAGTGTTCTGTCTACATTTGAAACGAGATTATAACATGTTCATGTTATTGTTATATCTTTGCTGTTTTATAGACTTTTAGAAAATATCAAGTATCGATACATGAACATATAGTCATTATATCAATACATGAACATATTTGCCGATATATTCATATACATTTTTGCCGATATATTCATATATGTATTTGTCGATATATTAATATATATATATTTGCCGATATATCCATCACTCGTGACTAGCTGTATTCCTTATTCTACCTATGAATTTTGCTTACCCAGTGTAGAGAAAAGAATTATAAATTTACGGCGGTAGCCCTATCGTCAACCCATCTGTGAATGTGATGTTTTATTTTGCCATTGATTCATTTTATATATAGTTGTTCTTTGTTATGACATTAGGGTAAGTGTGAGGTTTGGTGCACCGTAGAACCTGGTTTAATCCCCCAGTGGTCTTTTTTTTCCACTGACCATTCCAAGGCGGTAGCCCTATTGTCAACCCATTTGTGTTTGTGTTGTCTTATTTTGCCTTTTATTCATTTTTAAATATAGTTGTCCTTTGTTTCTATATAAGTTTGTGGTTGACTGTCGCCCTTGAATGCTACTTTTCCTGTTCGATTTTTATATCTATATTTGATACACATTGTAGTTTCATTTGTATGGCAGGAAACATAACATAATTATTTAATTAAATTCGTTCTGATGAACAACGGTATATTGGCGATCAGGAAACACATTCAACTTGTTGTTTTTTGTTTTGTTTTAATGAAATCGATGTAAAAACTTAAGGAATCACTATTCTACATAGTATTATACATGTCATCGAAATAGTTACATGAACAGTTGCAGCACTGGTGTTACTTTGGCCAACATGCCAGAACTGAAACATAAGTATATGTTATTTGATTTGTATTGGGATATATTCACGAGTTCTTTCTCGTATTAATATTGCGCGAATTTAGGAGACAGCAGAACAAACTTTTGTATTACTGATAAGAATAACCCTAAATATATGCATTGCATGCATTAATGCAAAATTACCTTTTTATAACAAATGAAATATTAAAGAATACCTAGCTCACTGTCTTATATCAGTGTCGTTACCTTGTGATAGCTATTTTTGCCACACAACCTAGAAGAGAAAAATAAACTTAAAAACTGTTATGTGTCTGAACGTGGCTTGCGGAACATATAACTGAATCAAGTTTGAAATTTTAGCCGGTGCTGCTGACGGTGTCTGTGATACAATATGTTTGCAAGTTGGCCCCATATAGCTTACATTGTAGTATGCATATGGTCACGTATTCGTTAGAATCGTAGAACGAAAGCTTGAATAAAAACAACAAGCAATATCTTGCCAAACTGTCAAAATACTAAATTAAAAGGCAGACAACATACTTATAAGGGTGATTAAATAATACTCAGAAACGTTAACGGCTGGTGTAGTTGAAACACATATTCGAAATTAAAGTAAGAATACAAATTGATGTATTTGAGAATGTACAACCGAGTGTATTTACCACCGACTGTAACACCGGTTTCAGTACATACATATCGGCACAGTAATCTCCAACGATCGGAATGAATAACTGTTCCGATTGCAGGTATGGGAGGCGTTTTGTCTCCGCCACACTGCATACGGGATGATAGTTACATTGATATATAAAACTAGTATGAAAGAATAACTATTTTGCAATCGCTGAACATGATACATACAAAAATAGTGCAGTCTCGGTTTGATTGTTCGTGAACGATAGTGAATCATGAATTCTACCGTTCAGACACTCTGGCCCCGGGTTGAACAGAACTCAATATTTAAAATGTCAATAGTACAGGTTTACTCAACATATGAATAATGGATATTTCCTTTTGTAATTATAACGAAAAAATATGAATAATGTATATTTTCTTCTAAATCGTAATGAAAATCACTCCGCTGGCTCAGTAACCTTATTATTCTGTAATCTAGTATCAACAGATTAGAAATTGTTACAAAGTTATAAAAATAAGTATTAAAAAAAAAGTCGAACTGGATAAACCCACGAAGACCTTTGAAATGCGGATCGATTTTGATAATAAAACCTCATGAGAGTGGTTTGCTACGCAAAATGATTATGAAACTAACCATTTGTTATGAACATTGTTTCGCTGTGTAGACATCTAATACACCTTTTACCGCTATTTAGATATTATCATTGATGAAAGGATTCTGGTAATTGTTTTTGACAACGATGTTTAGAAACGCACGTTTCTGCCGTTAAAATCACGTCAAACGATATTGTGCTAAAACTTATGACAACTCTGGAATTAATTTATTTTGGTTTAGTAAACACTCAGGAGATGTTCTTAATATAATTTGCACGAAACGTCCAGTTTCATATATATGCACGTCTAGCTTGACTTCACTGTATACAACTTTACAGCAACAATTTAATAAAGACAAGCTTATTGCTTTTAATCAAACAACTTTTGATAGAGAAGAAACTACATGTTTGGCCTATTACAATAATAACTTGAATAAATTGAACTTGTCAAGAAGTTAATAGTATCGTTAGGTATGAAACTTCTGTTTATAGACAAAGTGTTGGTATCCCAGTGGATACTAACGTGTGCACCTCTTGACACAGATTTGTTTTTGTATTGCAATAAAAGAGATTTCTATATATATGTATTATAGGGGTTCTGGACCACAACCAAATCACCCAAAATAATCTAAAACCACCACACAAAAATTTTCAGTTTACTGAAAATTAAGTCAATTAAACTGGTTATTTAGCATGTCCCAGGCGCTAAATAACCCAAGATTTTAAGATTGAATTGTGAAAATGTTTTAAATTTGGATGTTTAAATTTTATTGCAAAATAGAGGTTAAACATTAAAACTTAGGTTGAATACAAAGGTGGTGGATCGTACTCATACACATTACTAAAACAATTTATTACACACTTTTTAGACTTTTTTGTAATGTTGCCATTTCTTCCTTTCTTCCGTGCTCTACTAGTTCTTTTTTTTGAGCTTCACTTATTTTAGCCTTTTTTTGTTTTGTGTCCTGTTTTAAACTATAATATTTATCCAACTCATCTAAAATCATCTTAAACTCTTGATCAGATATGTGTGCATCACTTAACGCTTTTGATAGTAACTGCTTTATACTATTTAACTTAGCCTCTGCCAAAGTTTTTATTTCATGATGTTTTTGAGCTTTTGCATTAAGCTTGCGTCTGATAAAATTAATACAAACACCTGTAGCTCCGCAGACTATTGCTGCTATTTCTAAAGGTAACAAAACTGGAACAACAAATCCAATCCCAGCCATAATAACACCTGCAGATATCAAGGTAGTGTCAATTTCATCTGTAATATTAATACCACGTTTATAGTTTTTATAAAGTGACTGGCGTATATCTCATTCTGTTATTAACTTTTTTTCAATTTCTGAAATCTTTTGTAATCTTTAATTTTGTCCGCCTTCCACTGGCAACTCAGGATATATACTTGGTGCTGTCGGTTGCTTCATTTTTTATTAATAAATAAAAAATTAAATTAATTCAATTAATAATGATGCCACCGTATTTACAGCGGTAGCGTTGGCAATCTTGCATACAAAGTTAACAACAGAACCAGCACCAATTTCTAAAGGACTATCAAAGTTATCATGATTGCGTGGGATGATGTGAAGCGTTATGCCATAATTTGGTTGTTCAACACCATTGACAGAAACTATTACAGTTACGTCACCAACTAATCGTTCACATGCTAAACCTATTCCCATAATCCGTCCACGGCGTGTCATAACATGCCCCACATTTGATTCTGCTCCACCATTACCAAATGAGAGTATTCTATTCAACACAAGTGGGCCCTTAGCCTCTGCAAATATTGTTATAATTCCATATTTAAGATTATCAACTCTATCTTTCAAATGATTAAACTGGTTAACAAAAGGCACAATTCGTCTATATAAATCTTGAACATTATTTATCAAAGCCTCTAAGTCTTCTGTTTTTTTAGGGCTTGGTGGTCCAAATATACTCATTGTTTTTTTTATAAAAATATATTTTTTAAATAATTTCTAAAACACAACTCATAGGCAAACCGTGATTAAATATCTTGTTGCCATACTCATCTCTAACTTCTATTTTCAATTCAGTAATTGCACCATTCATAAGACAGTGATATTCAGGATAAAAACTTGTATATACTATATCTCCAAACTGCTTATTTACTACAGGTACAACACCTATAATAGTGCTTGGTGCACCATTGAAATAATAACTACTCGTGTTAACTTGTTTCAGATGAACATATAGCTGTTTATAAGGAGCTAAATCAATTGGGTAATCTCCTAAAGTAGTACCTGTCAACCATTTTCTGTCCTTGAATCCCAGCATTTTTGAAAGGCCGCTTGACATTCGTGTCTCTATTGACGTATCTATAATGGCTGTACCAATTTGCTCAATACTGTCCAGGATAATATTTTCATTTAGCTTTTTAAACTTTTTTGCCAAGTATTGAATGTTATAGAGTCCACCTGGAAAATGTTCTATTTTGTCTGGGTTTCTTGTCTTTGCGGCTTCATGAATAATATTATACCAACCGATAGTGTATGTAAAACTTTTTAATCCAACGCGCTTAGTTCCATCTCTATTATCGATATACTGTTGTAAATTAATAGAGTTGTCTATGTTTGAAATTGTATGAAACATTTTTTTTTTAATATATGTATATAAAAACACAAATAAAAATGATTTCTAAAGAATTCAAATATAACCCGGATGCTCAATATTTAAATACTTTTAGCAAGAAAGTGATAGATATAATAAATCAAAACATAGTCATTACATCAGACCGTAGAGGCTTTAAAGCATCATTTCCAAATGTCTTTGAAAAATACAAACTTCCATACGTCAAATCAGATGATATAGTTCAACGCTGGGGAACAGATTGGATGTTATTTTGGCAGAATCAGTTAAACTTTGCTATTTGGTGTGCGACAACTGGATGTGGCATTGATTTCAACAATCATCTAAAAGCTGATACTTTGGTTGGTTCGTTATTTCGATTTCATGTCTACTACCAAGTCAGAAGAATATTATTTGAGATGAGTGTAGCAATGCCGCAAGACTCAAATTGGAATGCATTTAGTAACACATATAACCGAAACGCATACGAGAGAATATGCAAGGAGTTTAACGTTGATTTATATTCAGACTGGAGACAGAAACAAAGCTATAATAATGGTCTAGGAACAATTTATAATTACTGGACAAATATTGGTTATCATCCTTTGGTAAATACTGTATACGACAACAAAACGATGAGTTTTACAGTGTATGAGAGTGATAAAACATATCACACTGATTACATTGCACAAGGATCTGAGGCTGACAATAGTTGGTCTACTTTTATACTAGATTGTTCATTTGGATTTACAAGAGCTGGAGTAGAAAGAATCAATGACAGCATAAGAACATACTGCTGGGCAATTCTTGGTTCACAATCACAAACAAGAACAGATATACTTGGAACTGGAACAGCATTTGATGCACAGAAACAATTTCTAGCAAATGTAGAGGACGCAATAAATAGCCCCATCGACTTGCCCAGTCAAATTTCAAGATATGAAAACACTCTAAAATATGCAAGAAGTAAAGTAAATTTTGTCTATGGAAGTGGATTGTACATGTCTCCGAGTGACATGGAATTAAGAATTGGAACAATACAAGACTACAATAATGAAATTGTAATAGCAACCGATGCACAAGCATTAGGACTGAATAATGATGTAAATGTAAAACCAGTGCCACCAAAAAATATTCAACCTTTTCAAGGCACCACAACAAAGAAATTTTTACCGGAACATTCTGATAAATCAATACATAAAACTGTGGAACATAACCCACCAGAAATACAAAAAATAGCGATTGAACACGAAGATAACAAAACAACTATAATTGTTGGTACTATAGTAATAGGTCTTGCTGCATTACTTATTTACGAGATTTACTAAACCACTCTTTGGCTGCCACATACAACAACCCGGAAACAAACACAAGCAAAGCCCATAGATTGTTACCAAGCCAATTAATAACATTACCTGTTGCAGATAAAAGCCATCATACTATTGCAACAATAACTCCTGGAAGCGCTGCAGCAGCTTTACCAGCTAGGTTGGCAAGAAGTTTACCAAGATTAAATAGTTGTTTTTTTTTATCCAATCTTTTACACTTGATGGATCAGGCTTTGGAGTTGGAGTTAGAGCAGCACTTGATGTGGGAATAATATAATTAATTATCACCCCAAGAATCATACCAAATGCAGTTAGGATACTAACAATAGTAATACCTTGCTCCCTAAACAAGGTTTTAATCCTCTCACCAAGAGTTGTATCCTCGTTTAACATTTTGTTTATTGTCTCTTTTATCATGCTTACTTGGTTACGAAAAGCTTCTCTGTTTTCATTAATGACATCCATTCTTGCACCTCTCTCATCTTCAAGGTCTTTGATGCGATCGCTAATTCTTTTTATCTGGAATTCATCATTATCAGTCTTAGCTTGTTCTAACTTTTGTTTTTCTCTTGTTATGTCTTTATCAAGTTGTGTAAGTTTTGCCACGTTATTGGTGAGTTCTTCCTTGACAGTTGTCATTGCTTTTACTATTCCATCCATTTCACGCTTGTCTATATTTGTTTGTGTTTCAACATCAGGACGCTCAATCGAATCCCAGTCATAAAGAGCACTTTCCATTGACTGTGCTGTGTCATTCGCAACACTTGATAAATCTTTTAATGGGATATTATCCACATTATTTGGTAAATCGTTTATTGTGCTCTCCAATACTTGTCTAAAATTTTGTGATACTTTTGTTTTACTGTCATACTCCGGTAAATTTAAAAACTGTCTTACCGCCCTTGTTCCCCCAGAGCCAATAATCCTGTTATATTCATTTACCAAAGAACCAAGAGCAAGAAATGTAAAAGAGCCTTGCCTGGCAGGTATTCTTATTCCTTTATCACCAACAATCCAGTATAATGTTTTACCATCATTTGATACTTTAAACTGGTCATAATCTATTTTGTCCGGTGCCATCTTATATCGTTTTCCTATTTCATTATAAAAGGATTTTACAAGATTTTTTTTGTATATTTCAAGTGTGGATTCTGCCAGCTCTCCCCTAAGTTCAGCAATATGATCGCTTTGATTAAGAAGACTTCTTTGAACCGGCTCATCAGGCACCATTGGTAAATCATCATCATAATATTCATCATAATCATCTGGATCAAACGTAGGATTGTCAAAATCAAATCCTCCTTCAGCCATTGTTTATTTTATTTAATTTTAAAAAATATATTTAAAAAATAAAAACAATGTCAGCTTACGGAAACAAACTCAACCCTCATAGAAAACTAAGAGAGCCTCATGGTGCCAAAGGCATCCGCACAAGTGTAGTAATAACTAATAATCCATCAACAATAGACCAAAACCAGCAACTGCTTGTGAGATTTCCCAACCTAAGTACTAATGATGTGATAGTTCCACTTACTGCTCGTCTTGCCTTTGAAATAGAACTTAAAAGCAGAACAGACGCCAACGCTACTCTATTTCAAAATCTGGGTAGAACAATTGTGAAAAAAATGACAATAAAAATAAGTGGCAATGAAGTCATGTCAATAGATGACAGTGATATATATCATTGTTATGTAGATTTATGGAAAAGCCCTACCGAACGATTAAACACAGCTTACCAAGGTATTGGTAAAGCAAACATGTTAAAACATAGAGTTGGTGCGGGAGATGCTTCCTCCGACACCGGAGATGAAGCTGTAGCAGCAGCTTATGGAAATAGATTTTGTATTCCACTGGACTTCGAAATGTTAGAAAGTCATATGCCATTTTATCAAGCGGGGCTTGGTGATAGGTTAGAATATGAATTAACGTTTAACGATTATAAAAAAGTTATCAAAAGCAGTGATGCTGATGCATCTTATGTAATAAAAAATATCTGCTTGGAATTTGATACGGTTAGTGATGTTGAATTAGCCAGACAAATAAGACAGCAAACCAATGGTAAGATGTCATTTATGTATGATCGTATCTTGCGACATAGAAAAATAATAGCAAACAAATCTGATACTCTTTGGAACATCAACATTAATGTATCAGCACGGAGCATGAAAGGTATTCTAATGCTGTTTGAAGACCCAGAAAGAACAAGCGCAGAAACCTATTACAACCCAAAGATTGAAAAGGTTGAAATGACAATAGAGGGAGTACCAAATCAGTTGTATAGTCAGGGCATGAGGGCATATCAACATTGGGATGAAATTAACAAATGTTTTGCCTTGACATCAAAAAGAAACAAAGAGACAGAAATAGTAGCGAGGGACTTAAACTTTACCAGTGTTTCTCTTGAGACCTATCTGACAAAATCATATGCTTTGTGGTTTGACCTTAGAACATGTGAGGACAATTTATTACACGGCAGTGGAAGAAGAATAGAAAACGGCAGTGAAGGTATAACGATACTAATAATCAAAAAAGCAGATGCAGATCAAACTTTAAATATTTATATATATATAATACAAGATGCGCAAATCAATTTCGAAGATGGAAGATTCAAAGAAGCAGGATACTAGTTTGCAACAAAAATATCCTAAATATTCACACAATGCCATTATCTGCGGTCAGACAGGCTGCGGCAAAACAGAGTTTGTTCTTGACATACTTGAACAAGAGTATGTTGGAGTTTTTGAACATATAGTTATACTGTGTCCAACTATAGAGTGGAACGAGGCTTATAAAAATAGATCCTGGATAGGTGATGTAAGACATCCAAAAGATAAAAAAATAATAATTGTCAATTCCGTGAGCAACGGTAAAGAAATGCTGCAAGAACTGTTGCGTTTGTTTTTCAAAAGTGGCCAGCCCACATTATACATTATTGACGATTGCTCAGCCACAAAAGAATTAACAAAGAAAAAAGATATGTTATCAGAGTTGGCATTCTCTGGTCGTCACGCCAAACAATCAGTATGGGTTATTTCACAGAGATATAATTCTGTATTGAAAAATTTGAGGGAGCAAGCAAAATGGTTGTGTATGTTTTACACCAAAGACAGAGATAGTTATGAAAATTGTTTGAGAGAAAACGATGTTATTCCAACGCTGGAGGAGAGAACCAGAATAAGAAAAGCTTTAGCTAAGACTAAATATTCCAAGTTGATATTGAGGACTGACCAACCAACTGGTTATTGGGTTGAATAATTTTTTTCAAAAATAAAAACTAGAGTGTCCCATATAACCCATACACTCAATGCACTAACCAATATCGGTACAACAGCACTACTCATGTTTTCCGGGGCTTGTAAAACATACCCTCTTGGCTCACATATAAAATATTCTACGCCATCCTTTGTCACAGAAATTACAGGCGTTTCCTGTGCACCTTTTGCGTACGTTTGTAAAAAATCACTTTCTGAAACACATATACAACATTTTACGTCATCTCTTGTCATAACATCCAGTGCTATTTTATTTTTGTCATTATCACTAATCTCACCGTCTGTTATTTTCAAATACATTTTTTTTTATATAATATTTTTTTATTATTACAAAATATATTTATTTCATAATATCCGCAGGTATAATACCTTTTTTTACAACTGTTGCTAATAGTAATACTAACAGCAAAGTAGCAATGTTAATAGCAATACTGACCATGAATATAGTATTGCTTATAGCATTGCTCATAGCAAATTAGTAATGTTTATAGCAATGCTTGCAGCAAATTAATAATGTTAATAGAAAAAATAGTAATGTAAATAGCAATGCTATTAACAATACTAACAATTACTAGTTGCATGAATATCGCAGTTAGTTGTTTTGTATTTTATATTTATTTCAAGATAAAAAATAAGATTACTAATATAAAAATGAATGCGGAAGAACTATTACAAAATATATCGGAACAGACGGAACCAGATGAATCAAAGCAACAAGAAACAAAAAAAGAAAGATTATCAGCCATAGTGTCTGGCGGCGGTAGTCGTCAATATTTGGGTAAAGACATACAACTCACAAATATAGATAGCATGCCCCCGGATGAAATTAACAAACTTTACTGCAGATATGAAGCAAGACTTGGGGCAAGTTTGACCAAGACTTTAGGCAATTCTTTTATTAACTTGTATGTGATGGGAGTATCAAAATATTTTAATGTAACCAATCCACCAAAACTGATAGAAGATTTGGAGGAAGACCCATTTATTAATCATGCTTTGACAAGTGCTTGTTGTGAGTTGTATTACAGGTATGAAATGTGCTTAGCACCATTTACAGCAATACTGACAACTGTTAGACATATTGATTTTAATAAAAATAAAAATATAGATAATATAAATGGAGAACCAAGAGAGTGAAGTTATACCTGTGCAAAAAGTAAAAAATCCAAAACGAGTAGAGGCTGGGAAAAAAGGAGCAGCGGCAAGAAAGGCAAAGCGTTTGCTTCAGGATGCACAGGATGCAAATCAAGATGCTACAAATCAAAATGCTGCAAAGCAAGATGAAATAACAAAAATAACAATAGGTGAAGAAGAACCAAAAAAATCAAAATAAACGTATACAAAATTTATATTCCACCGTGTCTGGTTTTATTAAGCATTGCTGGGTTGGGTTTGTATATTTATAACAAGAAATCTGCTACGCAACCTGTAGCTGTGCAACCTGTTTATGTTGCACCAAAAGACCCGTTTGATTTTTAATAATTTATTTTAAAAAAATAATCATATAAAAAAAATGGCAGCAAGTATTGACGGAAAACAAATTGTAAATATGATGTATCATGCTGGAGTGGAAACACTTCTAACTATTGGATATTCTGAGATTGGCAGAAAACTACTAAAAAGACCAGCCCCTAAAGTGGATTTTAATATGGTAGATTTTGGAATGCTGTCTGTGGATATAATGTTAGCAATGGCTACAAAGGATATGTTGATTAAGCAAGGTATTATTCCTGCGGATATTATGAAATAATTTTTAAAAAAATATATATAAAAAATGGCAAGTGCAGTAGCAATGATGATCGGTGGCGCATTAACAAATGCATTGGCATTTAGCGGTTTAAATTATTTCTTTTCAAGAATGGGAAGTCATTCAGATGAGGAAAGACAAAGGCATGACAAAGCAGTGGAACAATTAAACGCAGCACAAGCAGAGTGGAATAAAAAAAGAACAGAGAGATTAGATTTTATTAATAAGCAACTGCAAAAAAAACATCATGCAGAGCAGACTTTTGATGATGTGGACCAAGCTATGAAACAGTATTATTACATAACTGGCAAACATTTGCTTTTGGAACCGGAGCCCAAGTTGAGTGATTTTTATACACCATCTCCGGATCAACAGAATAGAGAAATTACGTTTATTGTGGTGGGCATGGCTGCAACTGGATTTGTGGCGTATAAATTGAGTTCATAAAAAAAATAGTTTAAAACTATAATTACTTTGGATTTCTTTGAAATAACTAAATATGTTTACTTTGAAATAACCTTTGGAAAGACTAAGTCATATGCATGATACCTATTTTTTGTTGTTTTTACATGGTTTCAATCCAAGTGGTCGCATATAATATGGTGGTTTAGCACTCTTCTCTATTTTATCTTTGAGATGACCAGGCGCCCATACTTCACCATTGTCTAATAATGTTAATACCATGGATGGACCATATTCAGTTTCTACTATTTTCGTATCTGTAATAGTATATATTTGATTTATTTCCAAGTCTGTCCATTTCTTTGTGCTATTTTGATTTTGCTCTTCGAGCAGTTCATCAAATTGTGCAGTTGTGATATCCATTTTTTCTTTATAGTTATATAAAGTTTAATCTTTAGTAGAAACAAATGGAAATGATTTATTACAGCCCAAAGGATTTTGGAGAGGTTACACAGCAGTTAAAAAATTAGCAAAAGAGGCTGGTGTCAGTGAAAATAAGGCCTTAGAATTTTTAAAGAAACAAGCTGTGTGGCAGATTTATTTACCCGCGCCAAAGAAAATAATTAGACCCAGGTTTGATGTTTCTACTAAAAATGGAGTGCATCAAGCTGATTTATTATTTTTACCGCATGATACTTTTGGCTTTGGTCGTGGCCGCAAGACATATAAATATGCATTGACTGTAGTTGATATTGCAAGTAGATACAAAGAAGCAGAGCCACTGACTTCCAAGGATAGTAAAGAAGTTGCCAAAGCATTTGAAAAAATATACAGTCGGCATTTGAAATTTCCAAAATTATTACAAATGGATCCAGGCAGAGAATTTATGGGTGCAGTATCACAGTTGATGGCAAAACATAAAGTAAATATCAGACGGGGCAGAACAGAAATACACAGAGACCAAGCTTTAGTGGAAAGATTCAACAGTACATTAGCTGAAAGATTATTTGGCTATCAGTATGCTAAGGAAATAGATTCGCAAAAACGTATCAGAGAATGGGTAAAGAGATTACCAGAAGTTGTTAAAGCAATAAATGTGGAAACAAAAAAGCCCCCTCCTGTTGAAACAAAAACATTAAAAGGTGATCCTATCTGTATGAATGCAAGTGTAAGATATTTATATCAACCTGGGGAACAAGAGGGTGGAAGACGCAGAGCAACTGATCCAATGTGGAGTGTAGATATTCACAAGATTAAAAGTTATATGGTGACGCAAGGCATAAGGGTTTATTATTTGAAAGCACCAGCGCCACAGAGAGGATTTGTCAAAGAAGAACTACTTATTGTTCCTGCTGATACCCAAATTCATAAGTTTTTATAGAAACCATGTGCATCAGTTGTAATTCCATCTTCTCGGATGTATCTTTTTGAGTAAAATGGTGACAGCGTTGTTTTGTTTACTGTTACGCCAAATATCTGATGCTTTATTGATCGTATCATATTCATTTTATGGGTGTATTTTTTCTTGCCAAACAATGCATCCTTGTAGTTCTCAAAGTTTGTTTGTTTTTCGGTTACATATTTTCTTACACCCTTTGCTTTCTTAATAATCTGCTCATTCACTTTCAAAATAGAATCTTGTTTGGATCTTAATCCCATATTTTCATCTTTCTTAACATTTTGCACATCCGCTCTCAACATCGAATATAGTTTGGGTCTTAATCCAATATTCCTAGATATATACTCAGCTATAGACTCACCATCATTTTTTGTTTTATTTATTATTGTATCTACTACTTTCTCAATCGTCTGCTCATCCGCTCCCAAAATAGAACATAGTTTGGATTCAACTTTTATTTTGTCTGTTACTTTCTCAATCATCTGCACATCCGCTCCCAAAATAGAATATAGTTCGGGTCTTGATTCAATATACTCAACTATCGAAACACCAGAAAATTCATCTTTCATTTTATTTATTACTTTTTCAATCATCTGCTCATCCGCTCTCAAAATAGAATATAGCTTGGGTCTTAATCCAACATACTCATCTATAGCAACACCAGCACATTCGTCTTTCATTTTACCTAATACTTTTTTGTTTGTATCATCGTGCATTGGGTGATTTTGAGGATAATCACTTAGGTCATATTCATCTTTCATTTCAGACATATCTTTATATGCGTCTTCTGTTTTTATATCTACAAGCAAGCTGTCAGTATCTGTGTATAATAAAGTACAGTTATCTCCATACCTTTTTTTCAAAGTATTATAATACCAATCATACATCATATATTTTGATAAATCTAATACTGACATTCAAACATAAATTGGCTTGGTTAATTTTAATTTTGTTTTGTTTACATGTATTGCCGATAATTCATCTGAAAATTTTACACGTCTGTTAAAGTTTGGTTTGGCTATTATTTTTCTTATTTTTTCATTATTAGAGCCGTCAGTTTTTACTAATTTTATGTCAGTTCGCTTTCTTAAATTTTCCATTGTTTTTCCAAATACTGAGTTATTCATAAGCTTGTAAAAATCTTTTTCAAATTGTGACTTAGCTTTTATCCTAAGTTCTGTGTTTAAATTTATGTATGATGCCATCCAAGGTTTTTCATTAAGTTTCTAGCACCCTGTGAATTTTTGTTAATTCCATGCCTAATGATAAATACAACTGTAAATTTTTATAATGTAATACATATTTTGTTTTGTCCATAAGATTTGGTACTAGTTGTTCTGTCATAACGTTATTTTCTAATAAATTTGTTTGGTACTCCATTCTTTTTTTACTTTTAATCTTTCAGGGGCAAGTGGATAATCATTGTGACTATCATGTAGTTCTTTAGGATATTTTAAATCTACTTCAAGAAAATATCCTTTATCTTTTCTTAGCTCTTGTAATGTTTTTAAGTCAACCCATTTAAATCCGGATTATGGAAGCGGCTGACTCATTGCCCACCCATAACGATTAGTTGCATCATAATACATTAAAAAGTTGTTTTCCTTGTTAGGGTTGTAATCAGCTACATGTGAATTGTTTGCTTTGGCATAACGTTTTGATACCATACTAATTTCACCACGCATACCTTTTTCTATAAATAAGTGCATATTCATATCTGTACGAAGTTCTAGTTCTATTTTTGAAAATTTAAGTAAAGCATCCCAAGATAATCCAGGTGCTGTGTAGTAATGTAAAGCATCTAGTTTATATGATTTCATGCATGTTTTTCTGAAAGTTTGGAATACATCAGCCAACAAAGTTACATCAGTTTTTAAATATAAATCATGATAATCTCCAAGAGTTTTACAATTTAAATTTTCCCATACTTCTTGGGCATGATCGTAATCTTTTTGAGTAATACCATCATCTATAAGTTTACTGTAAAATGATTCAATCGGTGGTAATTTGGTTTCATTAAATGTATCCATGCTATCAAAATATTCATATGGATAAACACCTTTTCGTAAAAGTAAATCTGTTTGTTCTTTAAATTGGTCTTTTGTAATTTTAAAATCAGATTTGTCTGTTGCTTTAACCAATTTTTCCAGAGACGAAGCCATAAATTGGAAACTGTCTAAAAATTTAAGCTGGCCGATACTAAATGATATGTATTTTTCAGCATTATTTGGAATACATGTTATATTGCCTTTCATTTTATGTATTTTTTGCATAATCAAATGACTATCATATCCTTTGAGGTTGTGAAATATGACAGGAATTGAAGTTTTGCCAGGTTTTATTTTTAGTTTTAAGTTGCAGTTTTTATGTGCTGCACCTTTGTATTCTCCAGTAAAATGGCAGTGATCTCTTACTTTACAGTTTTTACCAGATTTTCTGCCTATTTCATTATCACATATTTAATATTGTGTAGCTTTTTCAAAATCTGCTTCATTTTGTTGAGTCATTATTAATGGCTTGGGGTGAGCAAATATATTATTAATGTTGCTCTTCTCACATTCTAGGCGATTTAAAAACACTTCAACAGCATCTTCACCTCTGTAAATAACCGAATCATTAGCTTTGTTGTCATATCTGACAACTTGGTATCCAAATCCACAAGCTTCGTGCACATTTTGAATTTCTGATTTTTTTCCAAATTGTTTTAATTGTGGTTTAATTATGCTTTCAAAATCAGCATATATTACATAAGGAACATGCATTTTATTTTGGAAATTTTTAAATTTTACAGTATTTTTACCATTTTCTGGCATTTCAATTTTGCAAGATTTTTTGTGATTTGTTAGTTATAAATAAGTCTTCATTTGAAAATCCATAAAGACAACGATCACAGAAATAAGTTTTGCCTTTATATTTGTTTTGATCATATAATAACCTATTTAAGTTTTTAATCCAGCAATAGTGGTTGTTTGTAACATTTTTATCAGATATCAAAAGCAGATTAATTCTATTAATATCTTTGGGTTGTTCTGATATTTTATACGGAAAAACATTTACTTTTTTACTTTTTTCTGATACGGTACATCCGTAAACATTAATAGCAAGATTGTTTAGTTTTTCTACTTTTGAAATTTGAGAAATTGGTGTAGGAAAGTCAATTCCGTCTTTTTTTAGAAAATCTATACTAGGATATTTTGACAACCTGTCGGTGTGATCTGCGGCTGGATTTAGAGCAGAATGTATAGCATGAAACAAACACTGATTATCGTTATTTTTTACGTTTATTATTGCTTTTTTATTAGCTATTTCTTCAGACAGTGGAATATATGAAGAACCTTTTAATGGTTCATACTTTGCAATATTCAAATAAAGCTTAACACAGTGATCAACTTCTAACCCAGATGCTGTGTTTGTAAATCTTTCTAGACTTTCTTGTATAAATGCAGATGAATTGTCATACAACTCGCTTATTTTTTCAGAGCTCAAAATGGCATTTTGTTTACTGTTTAATACTGCAGTGGTGTATTTTTTGGTAGAACCATCATCTTTAAATAAATCTATAGTAAGAGCTAATTGAAACTTTAATCCTTTAGTTTTAATCAGCTCTTTGATAATTTGTTTTGTAATAATAGATTTTTTATCATGAAATACTTTTTGAGGATCTTTGTATTTATTTACAGATATTTCGTATGCTCTAAAATATCCGCATTTTGGATTGTCACCTAGTTTTAATTTTTCTTCATCTTTTTTATCTTTAATATCTTGTTTTAGTTCGTTTATAACATTTTGTTTTAAATCGGCATATTTTTTATTTTGCTCATTTATAACATCTTCTTGTTTTTTCTTTTCTCTTTTACGTAGTTTTTTGTTATGTCGTCTCTTTCTTAAATTTTCTAATGTAAAATTTTGTTCCTTAACTGCTGGGAGTGGTATATTTGTTTTTTTTGGTATTTCAATAGTCAAAAGACTATGGGCTAATACTTCTTTGCTTATAGCTCCTGTTTTGTACAGGTCTGCTAAAATTCTAATAGTCTCTTCGTTTTTTTCACTGCTCATGTTTTTTCTTTGTTATGTATTATAAATATAAATTCTTAAATATAAAATAATTATATATATAAAATGGAGAGTAGTATAAAAGTCTGCCAATTTTTAAAAGTAGGATTACATCCGCCGTGTAAAAATAAGCCGACTAAGGATTCTAATTATTGCAGTTTGCACAAATACAGATTAAAAACAAGCCGTGTTTCACCATGTTTATGTGTGGATAAGGCACTTATGCAAAATACAAATTTTGTTATAATTGTGGAGCTAATTACTTTAATGTTACTATAAAAAGGCTTATAAAAAAAAATATTTTAAATTAAACTTATATTAAATCATGCTTATGAGCTTGTATTAAAAAAATAATTTAGTAAAAAATTTCAAACTTGTGTTCTTCAGTACCATATTTTTAAAAAAGTTTGTTAACCTAAGTTTTAATGTTTAACCTCTATTTTGCAATAAAATTTAAACATCCAAATTTAAAACATTTTCACTATTCAATCTTAAAATCTTGGGTTATTTAGCGCCTGGGACATGCTAAATAACCAGTTTAATTGACTTAATTTTCAGTAAACTGAAAAAAAAATTGTGTGGTGGTTTTAGATTATTTGGGGTGATTTGGTTGTGGTCCAGAACCCCTATAATACATATATATTTTCTTGTTAACTCGAAATAACACCTCAGATATACCCTAAATAAATTCAACGTAATAAAGCTTCTATTTTTGATACTATCGCTTCTTTTCTAGATTTGCATTTCTCAATTACAAATGGAGTAATAATAATAACAATTTATGACAAGAGAGAATATTTAAATTTTAGATAAGGTTAAAGGGACAATGTCCGTAACGTTTAGCCTATAAAACACAAAATAATATTACGTTGACAAACATTACACACCAACCTTGATTGCATATTTAATAAATAAAACCAAGATTGTTTAACGCAATTCAATAGCCGTACAAAAGAAGACGTACCGCTTCGTGGGGTTGAACTCGTAGCCCACACTAAAATTACACTGGCGGGCAATAATAGTCGATCTTCAAATAGTCGAGCTCGCTATTATATATAAGACTGACTTAACCTTCCAGATGTGTTATGTAAGAGATACAACCTATAAAGCTAATGCACTAATGGATGTCATGTGATCAGCAGACAGTGTAAATAATGTGGGTCTATGATAATGTTTCCATGCATACATTTCACTGAAAAAATTAAACATTTATTTGGCTATGCTCAGTATCTGTTTACTTACGGACAGTGTCCCTGTAACTCTGTTTAGCCGGGAATATTCCCAGAGCAACATCTTATGGGGTACATGTTTTCCAAAGTATTATTTTTTCTAGAGCGTGTAGACGAGTTGGGGGTCATTAATAGTCTTAACCTTTGTATAACTAAAATGCTATTCTACTAGGGTTACCGTTATCATAAACTTCGAAAAAGCTTAGCAAAATGTTTTGTCGTAATTCAAACTTCTTTAGATGCTTGATCATGATCACTTTCATGGAAGTTTTATTCAATTTGTTAAAATGTTTATCAAAAGAGGTCATGACCCTGTCATTTCGCCACTTCCCACAACCGATCCTTCCCCCACCCCCACCCTCTTTGATAGGTCGATGATCGGATAGATTGTGGATGTCTACCTAAGTCCTACGAGGATGGTAACGTTTAATGTTCTTATATCACATTGTCTTGTTGTAACCTTAATGGTTTATTGTCTCTCTACTCGGGCTTGTGCCAAGTCGCCGAGTACTTGCTTATGTTTGGTGTGTTTTAGCCTTTTATTCTATTTATATATTCTCGTCTTTGTGTTATACTTATATTGCCTATTAATACTGTCTAATCTGTTCTAGTATACACCCTGGGGGGATGTCTTTATTTAAATGGCCCCATTTTATTGGGATTACATTGTTGTAAATGGAGGTTTGGTACACCTTAGAAACTGGTTTATATCCTCAGCGGCATTTTTGTTACTGACCGTTGCAATGAATACAGTAACTTAAAAGTGGATCCCTTGGAAGCAACAAACACGAACAAGAGATAAATGTAGAGACTCGGTTTTATTGTTCGTGAGAGGTAATATAAAGTGCAACAAGGCGGTTTTAGTTATGATATCACATAACATGCCGCTTTATACTTGCACATGTAGTTTGTTTCTATGCATGTTTTGGCTGACTGTGCTCCTTGAATGCTACATTTCTGTTCGACTTTTATATGTACTACTTTTCGATCTTTCATTGGTAATACGCTGATAGTTGTTAGTGTCTAATGTGTTAAAATTACGTTTCCAAGTTGGGCAATGGTCACGCCGCTGTTATCCCATGTAAGCAGCTGTAACGTCAGCGTTTTTTCAGAGCCATTGTATATATTTTGAACAAATGCTGTAGTATGCTGTATTTGTAGGTTTCCATTTTGTTTCCTAATTTAGTTAAGCAATACAACGCGGTACTAAGAAAATTCACGTCAGTTTTTATCATTTAGCAATGTGTCAGTAAGGAGAAACTAACTTAATTTGCCCCATGATTATAATTATGGTCTGACTTTTTAATCTAACACGGCGGGTATTTCAATAGTTGTTCACTGTATCGGTAGGATAAACGTGAGGTTTGGTGCACCTTAGAACCTGGTTGAAACCACAAACGGCATTCTAGCCGTTCCGAGGACACATACGCAAAAAAAACTGCATGATGCGCAATGCAATAACAAGACAATATAAAGCGTATGACATTTTTTTCAAACAATTGTAAAACAAACTGAAATGCCAAATGTATTCCACCTCCTCGACGGAACGTGCAACTCTGATAACCAAACAAATGTTCCGCACTGTTGTTGTGTATATCAAATACCAGCCTAGTCCTTTAAAGTTCGAATGTTAATATCGAAGTCGGTCACGGATGTGTATAAATATCTTACGAGGAATGGTTTACGTTACGTGGTCCGAGTATTAACTTTCATATCCCACCAACCAATTCTACAAGAAGCGAAAATGGGGTAGGCTTGGGTATGAATTAAAAACCTTAATTTTAGCTTTAAAAGTTTGCATATTGTAAAATAAAAAACATTATTTAGGTAGTTTTAAACAGGTTATGGCATTTGTTCAGTAAGCAATGTTTTCAAACATGTTTTATTGTCGAAATATCCGTTATAAAATCCTGCTATTATAAATGTAAGCTTTCCCAGCGCTTAATTGAAATAAGGTGGAACCACGTAGTGTAATGGGCTTACATAAGCATGCCAAAATATAGACACAATTGACTTTTTTCTACTGCTTTCATCTACTCTGTTCATATATTCTTGGATAAAATATGTTGTATCAAAATGATATCTGTGTCACCATTAAATAAAGAGTTCATGGTCTAATCGCGATAAAATAAACCGGTGAAAGAGTCCCCTTTGTGGACGTTGTGGACGATGTTTTTCCAGTTGAAAAAGTTTGACGGAAAATAACAGTGCGTAGAAATCTTAGTTTATATATACTCACGGTCAATGAAAACACTCCAGAAAACAAATTATTTTAAAAGTAAGAATTTGAGGCATTTTGGAAAAAATATGGTATAATCCATATAACGAGCCGACATTAACATGTCTACGTGCATATCTGGATTTAGTACATTCCACATTGACGTTATGAAATGCAAGTGAATTTCCGGTTTTCTTCAGTTACATCGCACAAAGAAATCATTTCCTCGATAACATTCGTGGCATTATACTGTCAGACGAATATAAAGTCCAGTAAAACCAAATGGAATTTATTCCGAGACAGATTAATGCAGCTTGACATTTAGTGGAAACGTTTTCTTTTTATGCTTTTCCATAGTAAACAATGTTAAATGACAAGGTAACTAACTGAGTAACTGCTTGTCATTAAAGCCTACCAATTAACGAGTGAGACAAGTTAGGTACCAAGATTAAATCATTAAAAAAATATAATATTGTTTCAGCATTCCAAATTGTTTGCGAATAATCCAGCAGTATAACCATATGGAGTTAATGGGACGATTTCATTGACCGTCAGTATAGTATCTAAATAATAAAGTACTAAAGCTCACTTCAACTGTCATATCTTCTTGTTATACTCCTTGATCTGTTCAGCGCTCTTTAGGAACAGACAAACGAGAAACGCTCAATGGTTTTGTTCCTGGCCTTATATACGGTATGTGTATATATTTAAGAAAGCAATCTGCATTGAACTAACTTAAATATGGCACAGTAGTATTAAACGGGAAACATATCTAGTTTGAAATTCATATGTTTTACATATGTGCCACATAAGTATTACACATAAGTATTTCATATGAAAGAAACACATGTGTAATACATATGAAAATATTTT
Source organism: Cyrtodaria siliqua (assembly GCA_037043455.1). Classification (NCBI taxonomy): domain Eukaryota; kingdom Metazoa; phylum Mollusca; class Bivalvia; order Adapedonta; family Hiatellidae; genus Cyrtodaria; species Cyrtodaria siliqua. The sequence goes on along the minus strand of JAWPHD010000077.1, from coordinate 35,030 downwards.
TTACGGAATAATCTGATAATACTGCAACCTAAATATGTTGTGTAACCTTGTTCTACGATATTCTACACACAACAATTGAAATTCTATATGTTTTTAATATTGTAGTATCATAATACATATGTATACATGTCATATGTGGCACAGGTTTATTATTTTAACATTAAAAAAATGTGTGGTACACATATGCCACATATGTATTAAATTAGGTACAAACAAAACGCGCTTTCTGTTTCATTTTGAAAGTACAACAACTATACATTTTGTTTTTAGTCATTTATTTTTGCATGATTTGCCTCAACAATTGATTTGAAATGAAATACACCAATGGCAATATGATGAATTCTATGAATGATGCAAGCTTTGTGTCGAGAACGTTAAGAAATGTGTCTTGTTTTAATATGATGTTTCTTATTCAGTATTACTTTGCTATGTACAGGTACGTGGTAGATCAGGTATTACTTTGCTATGTGCAGGTACGTGGAAGATCAGGTCTAATAACTGCTGAAAAAAGAAATTACAAAACATATTACTATAATAAATATTGAGGGAAAACATGGTCACAATTTTGCTAAACATACTATAAAAATGGGAAATGACAATGTTCTCCCTTTCTATAATAACTGTGTTTTTATGTAAGCAATACACATTTAATTAATGGATATATCATGCTGCTTTACTATATACAATATGTATTTCGTTTGTCGAAATAAATAATAAACGCATATAAACGTGTATATTAAAATCATGTGCATTTACTTTTGGTTAATACATATTCAGATTGATATCTGGCAAACGATTTGTATTACACTATATATTCGATAAACGAAAATCAAACTATTAGTAATATGATGCGATCGTGCGTACTTGCGTGCGTGAGCGTTTGTAAGATGTTGAGTCTATCCACTCAGTGCCCGCATACTTTAACACTACAGTTCAACTGAATCGGTGAAAGTTGTATTAACGGAGGATCACATTATTTTCAACATCATATTATTGCAAAACACTACATTTTCAAATATGTTATAAGAGATTAATAGATAATGTAGGAGAAAACTGGTCCTATAGAAATAACAACACCCAAACGCAATGACACTGGAGATGCGCACTGTACCACAAACAAAGAGCAAATTAACTACACAATGAAAAAGACAATATTCAACAGAAAGAGTATTGAAGACAGGGTTACAGACTTGGAACGGTCAGTGGGCAATATGGCCACCGGTTAGCTTAACTCGATTTTAATTGTACACAACCTCGCTATTATCCTGTCGTCAGCGCTCAAAGACAGCGTAAATAATAGTACAACCCATCAAAAAGAAATCTCTAACAATAAATTCCAAATCCAGAGAAATTAGTAAATGAAACACGTATATGTTATTTAAACATATCTAGGTGTAGAATGCATCATGATTGTTTTAGTAAAACATATATTAACACATTTTACTGATGAAGGCAAGATACAGACTTCGTTTTTTATTTCACACGATATGAACTTACTAACCAGAAAAAAATGTCAATCTTCAGTGGCGCTTTAATTATGAAGTTAAGGCTTCTAACTGTTTTACAATTAAGTTCAAGTGAATCATACTCGATTCTAAACTGTGATTAACATGTATGCTTTGTTTTGTCATTAACGTAATTAACTTGCTGATTTGTAACTGTGAATGTGTTACATTTCCTATTGATACCCCTGACTTCACGTAGGTTAACGGTAAGACGTCATTTTAAACGTCAGATGAAAACAAACAACATATTAAGCGGACTGAAGCGTTATATTTTTTTTATTCGTTTGATGTTGAGAGATGGGAATAAAGATTAAGTTGTGAGAATGTGTTTGAATAATGTTCAGTCTCTCGAAAAGGTTTGTATCATATGCAAAAGAATGCATGTCATGTCAGATAATAGATATAATATGCGAAATCAAACCCTGGTGTTTGTGACTGAGAACACAGCAAAACCGCATGCCTGCTGCCGTCGGTATCGACGAAACTCAAGTCCCGCCCACCAGATATTGATCTTGGACAATCTATAAACGTTTTATTTTTATGAATATATAGGTTTAAAAAACAGTATCCGTGTATTTGTCGTTTATCTGTTTACCCCTTGCCCAATTCCGGAGTCGTCTTGCTCAATTCCGAATTAACCAGGCATTTTAAGAATTCTTGATTCGAACTGAGCAATTCCGAGATTGTCTATATTCTCACAGTGCGTTGAACATAATTGTATGCTTATCTATTAAACAAATATGTTTTCATCTTGCCCGGCCATAATATTACTGATTTTATAACAGAACCTCTGGATGTAATATCAGTTTGTAAATATGTATATCAACATGTTTACCAGCATATCTAAATTTCCTTAGTAGAGTACCACCTTTTCAAATACCTCCAGATCCTTTTACTAAGAAACATACAATACATCTCAACTTTTCTGTATTTTTTGAGAACAGTAAAATATTTGCAGCATACAGAAGCAAAACATAATTAAAATGTCTCAGTCTAATACCTGATATGTCGTTAGATATGAAATAACCTTCTATGTCATTCAAATGCATAGCAAACAGAAACAGTGATACATAATTTTCCTGACGAACTGGTAAATAACATGTAATCTCTTCACTCAACTCATTCCCGTTTTTAGCTCTACTGGCCAAAGGCCGGGAGGGCTTATGCGATCACTTTTCGTCCGTCGTCCGTCTGTCCGTCTGTCTGTCCGTCTGTTAGCAATTTTATAAAATCGACATCTCCTCTGAAACCGCTTGAAGGATTTTGATGAAACTTCATCACAATGTTACTTGGGAAGGCCCCTCTCAGATTTGTGTTTTTCGTGGCCGCCAGTCATCCAAGATGGCCGCCATGGCTAAAACTAGGTCAAATTTAAGTAAATGTTAAACGACATCTCCTCCGAAACCATTTATTCCATTCTACTGAAATATCATATACATGTTCCTTGGGTTGGCCTCTATCAAGTTTGTATTTTTCGTTATCGTCGAATTATCAAAATGGCCGCCACGGCGACTCAACATTTACATAGAGTAATATAGGAAAAGGTTAAACATTACATCTTCTCTGAAACCGCTTGAGGATTTTGATGAAACTTAATCACAATGATATTTGGGATAGTCCCTCTCAGATTTGTGTTTTTCGCGGCCGCCAGTCATCCATGATGGCCGCCATGGCTAAAACTAGGTCAAATTTAAGGAAATTTCAAACGACATCTCCTCCGAAACCACTTATTCCATTCTACTGATATATGATTTACATGTTCCTTGGGTTGGCCTCTATCAAGTTTGTGTTTTTCGTTATCTTCGAATAATCAAAATGGCCGCCACGGCGACTCAGTTTACAAAGAGTTATATAGGAAAAGGTTAAACATGACATCTTCTCTGAAACCGTTTGAAGGATTTTGATGAAACTTAATCACAATAATATTTGGGATAGTCCCTCTCAGATTTGTGTTTTTCGCGGCCGATAGTCATCCAAGATGGCAGCCATGGCTAAAACTAGGTCAAATGTAAGGAAATTTCAAACGACATCTCCTCCGAAACCACTTATTCCATTCTTGTGAAATATCATATACATGTTCCTAGGGTTGGCCTCTGTCAAGTTTGTGTTTTTCGTTTGCGTCTAATAATCAAAATGGCCACAACGGCGACCCAAAGTTTACAAAGAGTTATATAGGAAAAGGTTTAAAATGACATTTTCTCTGAAACCTCTCGAAGGATTTTGATGAAACTTTATCACCATGATATTTGGGATAGTCCCTCTCCGATTTATGTTTTTTGCGGCCGCCAGTCATCCAAGATGGCCGCCATGGCTTAAACTAGGCCAAATTTAAGGAAATTTCAAACGACATCTCCTCCGAAACCACTTACTCCATTCTTGTGAAATATCATATACATGTTCATTGGGTTAGCCTCTATCAAGTTTGTGTTTTTCGTTATCTGGTTATTGTCAAATAATCAAAATGGCCGCCACGGCGACCCAAAGTTTACATAAGAGTTATATAGGAAAAGGTTAAAAAAAAAGTTCATCTTCTCTGAAACCGCCTGAAAGATTTTGATGAAACTTAAGCACAATGATATTTGGGATTGTCCTTCTCAGATGTGTGTTTGTTGCGGCCGCCAGTCATCCAAGATGGCCTCCATAGTTAAAACTAGGTCAAATTTAGGTAACTTTCAAACGACAACTCCTCCGAAACCACTTATTCCATTCTTGTGAAATATCATATACATGTTCCTTGGGTTAGCCTCTATCAAGTTTGTGTTTTTCGTTATCGTCAAATAATCAAAATAGCCGCCAAGGCGACCCAAAGTTTACATCGAGTTATATAGGAAAAGGTTAAAAATTACATCTTCTCTGAAACAGCCTGAAAGATGTTGATGAAACTTAAGCATAATTATATTTGGGATAGTCCCTCTCAGATTTTTGTTTTTCGCGGCCGCCATATCCAAGATGGCCGCCATGGCTAAGACTAGGTCAAATTTAAGTAACTTTCAAACGACATCATCTCCGACACTACTTATTCCATTCTACTGAAATATCATATACATGTTCCTTGGGTTGGCCTCTATTACGTTTGTGTCTTTCGTTATCGTCGAATAATCAAAATAGCCGCCACGGCGACGCAAAATTTATATAGAGTTATATAGGAAAAGGATAAATATTACATCTTCTCTGAAACCGCTTGAGGATTTTGATGAAACTTAAGCACAATGATATTTGGGAAAGTCCCTCTCAGATTTGTGTTTTTCGAGTCGCCAGTCATCTAAAGATGGCCATCATGGCAAAAACTAGGTCAAATTTAAGGAAATTTCAAACGACATTTCCTAAACCACTTATACCATTCTTGTGAAATATTATATACATGTTCCTTGGGTTAGCCTCTATCAAGTTTGTGTTTTTCATTATCGTCAAATAATCAAAATTATTCAAAATGGCCGCCACGATAACCCAAAGTTTACATAGTGTTATATATAGGAAACATGTTTCTTGGGTTGGCCACTATCATGTTTATGTTTTTGAATCACATCATACAAGCAGAGCGTCTACAGGCCCTCTTGGGCCTCTTGTTTACACACGGTTCAACAGATTTGGTAACATCCAATATTTGCCCTGTACGTATATCTTTTATTAATTTGCCTTCATCAAATATATCCAGCTGCATGGTCAACAGATGTAGTATAATTCGCTCGCTTACCATCATGTATTACAGGTTTTGTTATACATTTTAACATGTCGAATAAAAACATTATCAAACATCTTCCTGAGTAGTACCAGTACTATGCAAATTCAGATAAAGTGTCTGGCTTAAGGGCACAACATATATGGTCATGGCGGAGATCGAATCCACGACGTATCAATCCTGACCCCAACGCTCTACTACTCGACATCAACGCTCGTGTTGCGCTCGCTTCTGCTAATTTATTGAGTACTTATTTGTTGATTTCTAGGCTTTTGTTTTTATATTCATCTGTAGATGATCATCGTTGCGTTTCACATATTGTCTATTAATGCTGCTTTGTTTGTTAAACATTGACGCAGTAAATTGTATAAACGTATACATGTAATACACATACTTGCATTGCAACTTGCGGTATAAATATACTTTTATTTAGGTGTATATCATATACAAAAAAAAATCATAGTTTACTTGTAAAGTAATCCTGCTATAATATTAATTTCTTGTTTCTTATATCACTACTTACAATCGAGAAAGGAAGCGATGAGAAATAGAAATGATATCTTTTTTGAGTTGAAGTACTTTCATATAGGCAATATTGCATTACATGTTTTCAATGTCCAATACCCCATACAGAAAGTCACATATTTCATTTAAAATGTCAATTTCAAAACATTTCCTACAACAAAGCAATCAGAACCTAATTTGTATGTTGACATGATTATAAAATGCGAAAGAACCTTGGTCATGTTTACTTTCATACTATATTTATTAAACGTTATCAACAGATGTTACACTTGTATGAACCTTTTTATTTTGCAACGCACTGCTTGTTTAGTAGGTTGACCCTTTTACACTTCGCCTCGTTGCCTACCGCTTTGGCTGTATGATGGCAGAGTAGATTGTGGACCTTTGCCTTTTTTGCCACTGACCGTTCCAAGACGGTAGCCCTATTGTCAACCATTTTGTGTTTGTGATGTCTTATTAGGCCTTTTATTCATCTTTAAAGTTGTTCTTTGTTTCTGTGTGTGTTTGACTGTTGTCCTTGTATGCTACTTTTCCTGTTAGATTTTTATGTCTATATTTTCAATGCTTTTACTGTTTATTCAAACAAACAATATGATGATATTTGTGTTATACTTATATCGGCTTTTATTTCTGTCTAGTTTGTTAGATGATACCGCGTGGCGGGGAATACATTATGTGGACTGTCCACTGTTACTGGAATGGCACTATGGTATGATTTTGTGTGCACCAGCGGATATTTCGACACTATCCGTTTAAATGAGGTACTGTATTGTCAACCCTGCTATGTATTAGAAGTCTAAGACTTATCTATTAAAGATTAATCAATCCGTGTTATATTTATTTAAGACGAGTGTTCTGTTTTAGTTGGTTGCATTCGTTGAAAGTTACACATAATGTTCAACTCGGCATTTACTTTTAGTTAAACATGTTAACATGAGCATATAATAATAGTACGTATATATCTACTATAAAAATTGTTAACGTCTGTCAAAACGTGTTTTCTTAAAGTGTAATATGCTCGAACATATTTAATCATTAATTCCAAGTATGAACTTCATTTCAAGCTTAATATGAAATTTATTTCAACATTAGAAAAATTGGGAATTGTAAACTGAAAGCAACTATTCTATAGGAATTTAAAGGAAATATGCCAGCAAATGAAACGGACACCCGTAAATTTCCATCTCATGCACCCATGGGTAGGTTGGAAATTAACGGGCCATCTCATGCACCCATGATGGGTGCATGAGATGGAAATTAACGGTATCATGGGTGCATGAGATGGAAATTAACGGGTGTCCGTGTCATTTACAATGCCTTAGGCTAACACTTGATCGACAATAATAAAAGTCTCACGCATAGTTCAAATATATCCTAGTTTAATTCAAAGCTTCGTTCTTAACTAATTAATAAACAGTGTGCTAATGAAAAAAGATCTCTTCTCCCCCAAAGTGATCGGTTACGACGTAAAGTAAGACCAACATCTAAAATAAAATGCTGAATATGATTTCGTCCGTCATCCGAGCAGATGTCAAAAGAGAATGGAAAACATCTTATGAGTGCTTACAAAGATAATACAGTATCAAGCAGTGTTCATATTTATCTTTGTTTCTAACATGGTTTATGAAAATACTGAATACTGATTGTCTATTGAGAAGTTTTTTAAAAATAACTATATAAACCTCTGACGTCACGTCCTTCAACAATTAGAACGTCATTTTAAATGATTTTTAACGTCGGAAAACATCCAAAACAACGATTACGTTAGTTTAAGGGAACGTTATGTAAATTGAATTTGTTCGAAACCCGATACAGCTGCATATTGTCTGCGTTTGGTGCTGAGAGACGGACGTATATTGTAAGTTGTGAGAATGTGTTTGTATTATGTTCAGTCTCTCGAAAATGTTTGTATAAAATAAATAAAATCATGTCTGATACAAACAAATATATTCCAGCGGGTTTATATTGTGCGAGATCAAAACCTGTGGTTGGGACTTGAAACACATCGAAACCGCGGGATAGAAACGGGTTGACAATAGAGCTAACGCCTTGGAACGGTCTGTGGCAAAGCCGTTGTGGGTTTAAAGAAAGATACAAATATCGGACTGGGAAAGCAGCATTCAAGGACGACAGTCAACAACAAAACACAAAAACAAACACGCAAACAGACAAACGAGAAGGCAAAAGTAATAAAAAATGCAAACGACAGCACAAACACAAAAGGGTTGACAACAGAGCTACCGCCTTGGAACGGTCAGTGGCAACAAAGGCGACTGGGGGTTTAAACCGGTTCTACCCTACTGTCATCCCATTAAAACAGAACAGTGTAAATAAAGAAATCTCCGCCATGATCTAATTTCTAACCAACAAGGCAGCATCAGTACGTCCCAACAGGCTTTAGGTAGGCGTCATCATAGGGTCCACAGCCTGTCCGGTCATCGTACAATTAAAGAGGAAAGCATAGTGACGAACTGTAAAATGGTCCACCACCAAGCATGCAGTACGTTGCAAAATGATTGGGTCATAACCTCTTTTTATAAACTTTTTAACAAGTTTAACAAAGATATTATGAAAGTTTATAAATCACATCACCATAGAAGTCAGATTGTGATAGTCCTTGTCGCAGAAGAGTCCTTAAATTACTTTTATATTTGGAAAGAAGATCAGTGTTACGATAATAACATTTTGCAAAGGTTTTACGAAGTTACCCTATTATCATCCCAATAAAACGGGACAGTATAAATAAAGAAATCCCAGACATGCTTCATTTTTTAACAAACAAGACAAAATGAAGAGATAATATCAGACATAAATGATTATGTATAGATGAAAAGAAAAAAATAGACAGCCACAGCAAGTACGCAGTGGCATTAAGGATACGTCAAGATGAGATTTAAAACAAACATCGAAAGGTTTAACAAAGTTTATGGTAACGGTAACCCTGATTGAGTAACCAGGTTCTAAGGTACACCAAACCTCACTCTTACCCTATCATCATCCCAACAAAACGGGACAGAGTAACTAAATAAATCCCCGACATGCTTCATTCTCTAACAAACAAGACAGAATTAAGAGACAATATCAGATATAAATGATCATATATAGATGAAAAGAAAAAAATACACAGCCACAGCAAGTACGCAATGGCATTAAGGATACGTCAAGATGATATTTAAAACAAACATCAAACGCTACCGTCCTGTGATAATTTAGGTAGACGTCATCATAGGGTCCACAATCTGTCCGGTCATCGAACAAGATTGCACATTGACATATTATCTAGTTAGTTTTCTAAACAAATAAACATATTCTCGCCTTCTAAAAATCTCCATTTTTAAGATTATATCATGTAGAATGATCCTATCTCCAAATGCCAATTGTTTGTTTGCGGGATGATGTTAGAATTGACTAGTGGAGTATGTAAAGGAACAAAATATCATTTAATGTGCGTAACATTACATAGTCCTGTAAAAACATATCCAGGCACCGTTCTGATATAAGAATCATCGATTTTGTATATGTTATTTTTAGCGTAAATAAAAGTATTTCAATAGTGACACATTTAACAAATTTCAGTTGTCTTCTTACGATTCGACGTGGTTTTGCATAAAAAAGTTTCAAGACAGGTTGTTATTTACGTCTAACTTTGTAGCACAGGTTTTATATAAAATGCGTGTGAAGAGTATGTGTTGTAAATTATATTATGAGCTTTGAAAATGAATGTATCCCTAAGATACGAACAATCTTTTATTATTCAACTCACTGTTATAATGATTATACTATGAGATTTCATGCTAGTATATTCTATGCTGACAAAAATGGTCCTATAGAAAACACAGATATATTCGTAATTAGAAACACTTCATGAACTATCCATAATTGTACTGAACAAAACAGAAGTTGTAGCCAAAAGGAAAACCCAATTTAGTGTAAGCACAAAACAACCTTCATGTTCATTCACCTGCCTCACTTTTTAAGGGTTTCAGAATATCACGCATGGAGTGCCATGTTCTCGCACATGAGAAAAGTGAAATTTAGTGACAGACTGTAAAGGGATCAATCAGTAAGTATTGAAGTGGTAGCTAATGTTGTAAGAACTTGTGACCGACCCATTTGAATACTTTGTAAAAAATGCAATAAAGTATGTTTAAACAAGTAAGTAGGAATGACATTGCAATACTAAAGGGCAGTATTTTGAACTTCAACACAATGTATAATATACTTAACGCCATTAAAAGTGCAAGTTTATAATTTTTTGTTTAGTTCCAAGATCGATTGTAACGTTAGAAATTATCCACATTCCCTATAAATCTGGTGACCGATCAAATTCTCGTATAGAAAGAAGTAAAATCGGAATTATGCAATCTATCTTGGAGACATTTTAATTAAAAATAAACACAAAATAAAAAAACTTTCACTTTTAATGGCGTTGAGTATATTGTGTAAATATATAAGACTTAGGACTAAAATAGATAAGTATACAGTAACTATGTTGTTTATTTAATTTACGAATATGCTAAGTAGTAGTTATAACCTAATTTCTTACTTTTGTAGCATTGTTCAACGTATATTTAATCAAGATGTTGTTAAAGATACGTTGTGACCATTTACCGAAATACCTGTAATTTACAGATTAACAAAAATAAAGATTTAGGACTAAAATAGATAAGTATACAGTAACTATGTTGTTTATTTAATTTACGAATATGCTAAGTAGTAGTTATAACCTAATTTCTTACTTTTGTAGCATTGTTCAACGTATATTTAATCAAAATGTTGTTAAAGATACGTTGTGACCATTTACCGAAATACCTGTAATTTACAGATTAACAAAAATAAAGATTTAGGACTAAAATAGATAAGTATACAGTAACTATGTTGTTTATTTAATTTACGAATATGCTAAGTAGTAGTTATAACCTAATTTCTTACTTTTGTAGCATTGTTCAACGTATATTTAATCAAAATGTTGTTAAAGATACGTTGTGACCATTTACCGAAATACCTGTAATTTACAGATTAACAAAAATAAAGATTTAGGACTAAAATAGATAAGTATACAGTAACTATGTTGTTTATTTAATTTACGAATATACTGAGTAGTAGTTATAACCTAATTTCTTACTTTTGTAGCATTGTTCAACGTATATTTAATTAAAATGAAATAAGTTTATTTTGCATATTTCCTTGATGTAGTTATGTTAATATATAGCTTTAAATATATGATATTAAGAGGCATTAATCAAATATATATGTATTGATGTGTCTTGTATATTTTATGTTGTAATGAATGGAATTTTTCCTTTGACGCTAAATACAAACCTCTATCTGATTTTAAATGTCAGTGTTGTCGATCCAAGTCAACGTGGCTTCGCAACGATTTTATATTACCACAGTACTTCCGTTAAGAGCTTGTTTTTTTCACAAAAAACAATCAAACTCGTTACTTTCAAAGATAGTTTTCTTCTAAAACAACACCAAAGCCTATTTAGACTGCTCGTTCATCGAACGTTTAAACATTCGTGCAGTTTTACCGTGTTCGAGGTAATCTTTAACACAAATTATGTTTTATCTCTAATAAGGAGAGATGAGAACTGCTATCGTGTTATTAATTTTATAGCAATGATTGATTCCAATTAAAAACTATTGTAATCTTTATACACACATCAGAGTATATATGAAGAGGCCCAGGGGTAATGCATGGAAACAACGAATCAGTAGTGCTATTTTTTACTGGTACTTTGTCATCAACGAGCCGAATATAGTTGGATTTGAAGATATAGTTTTATTCAGATAATTCCAATGGGTCATGAGACCCGTGAGGATACAACAAATACATATAAACTTGACAGCGATAGTGAAATATATATACAACATTATACCAACAATTAACATAATCAACAGAAAAGTATTTATATTAATAAGATAACAATTAATTCTTTAGCAGTTAATGTTGTTGATATTTTGCTTTTACCGCAAAATATGCAGAGAAGGTGACTGAACCATCACATTGAATCGCTAATATGTTAATGCACATAGTTATATTAATTTATATATAATATTAGATTTAACTAGCGTGATAAATGGGAAGCTTCTAACTAGTACACAAATGTATATACATAGTTTGTAATAAACAAATATACACTTATAACGTAAACATGCAACTTTAGAATAACATAAAAAAACGGCTATTGCAAATGTATTATTTATATACCATTGATTTTCTAATTTCAAGGCTTTATATATAAAGACGCTAAGGTTTTGTTGTGTCTTTTTGTTTTCGCATTTGAAAAGTTCTAAAAATTTGATCATGTTAGGTCTTTTCCAAAAATATTTACTTATGTAATGGTTTCTTATTTCATTAAACATGCAACATTCAATAACAAAGTGATAGTCGTCTTCAAGTGTATTGCAGACGACGCATATTCTTTCATGTATTGGTTTACTGACTGGTTTTGCCATCTGCCAGCTTCTATTTCAAGGGTATGAGAGGACACACGTAACTTTGACATTGCCTGTCTAAACTTTGGTATGTTTACGAGTTTTAGATATGGCTTATGATCAAAATTATAATCAACAATCAGTTTATAAAAATTTGCCCTACTAGAATTCTCTAACCTAGAATGCCAATTTTGAATGAAATTATCATTTATTCTTTGTTTTATATAGTATGTAGTATACCGTTTAAGCCTGAGATAGGGGCGTGAGAGGTGTTGCTTCCTACCCTCTCATGGACAGACTCAATAAAACCGAGTCTGCTACATTCTCTTGCTTGTGTGTTTTGCTTCAAACGGATCTCCCTTATCAGTATTTAGTTTTTAGATTTACATGTGTGTAATAATAATTACTTGAAATTCTTCTATGAAAATATTTATATTCTGTTTTTTTTAAAATGCAATGTTATGAGATTTATTAACTGCCTTAATATATAAATTTTAAGTTAGATCACTTTTGTTCATTACGTGGTGACGCCTTAATTCCATTAAGCGATGGGAAATCTGATATAAGCAGGATATAATAATGGATATTTCAACAATTAAAATGTTTAAACACATATTTTACTGAAAAAATGGGATAATCTGTTTAAAACTACCTATTAAATGTTTCAATTTTACAATATACAACGTTTATTGCCGAAATTCAAGTTTTATTTCATACTCCAGCCAAGCCAGATTTCGATTCTTGGAGAAGGGGTTGGATGGGGTATGAGCGTTAATACTCGGACCATGTAGTTTGTTTTTACATGCCTTAACATAGGTAAATATTTGATAATCACGACATGCAGGGTAGCTAAATGATATATAGGGTCTTATAGAAACCACAGCGTCCGAACGCAATGGCATCGTAGGTCCGCACTGTACTGCAAACAAGGACTTGAAACTACAATGAAAGAGACAAAAAACAACAGAAAGGGTGGTGAAGACAGGGTTACCGACTTGGAACGGTCAGTAGGCAATAAGACCTACTGGTTAGCTTGAATCGATTTTATATGCGCACAATCCTCGCTATTATCCTGTCTTCAGTGCCCAAATAGACAAGACAGTGTAAACAAAACTAAATCCCATCAAAAGGAAATCTCTAACAATAAAGTCCACATCCAGAGAAACCAACTAAAGATATACATACAAAATAATAAACATCTCAGGATGTATCCAGAATCGTACTGAACAACCATAGTAGTTGCAGCTAAAGAGAAGACCAATCTAGGGTACGACCAGAAAACCCGAGGGACGAAAGCTCATGCACCCACCTCCCTTAGTTGGGGTTTCAGTAGGTACAATCATAGAGTCCCAAGAGGTAGTCCAGTCATCGCACAAGTGAAAAGTGAAGCGTAATGACTGACTGTAGAGGGGTCAATCACTAAACATGCAGTGCGCTGTAAAACCAAGGGGTTATATCCTTTTCTGACGAACTTCCTGATTAAATTTGTAAAGCGGTCAGGAAACCCGTCAGACCCCTTTAACTTTCGAAGTTTATAGACCACATCTCCATAAAATGAGGGTTGTGATATGCCTAATCGCAGAAGTGTTTTAAGGTTGGTGTTGTACTTTTCCAGCAGGCCCTCGTTGCGGCGGTAGAATTTAGAGAAATATCTACGTAGTTTGTGATAACGAAAACCCTGCTGAAGAAGTTTACTTGTAATAACTTGATTACGATCATTGAAGTCTATAACATCATTACACGCTCTAGCAAATCGAATGAGCTGGGAGATATACACCCCATATGAGGTAGCACGAGGTACATCTCCATCCTAAGACTACTCATGAAATTCAAGTTTCATAATTACAATAAAATCATTCAAACTTTCGATAATACAACATTTGCAAATAATGGCCAGAAGCTTGTTGTGAATTGTACAAGAGTTATTTAATATGTAATTGGTGAAAACATTGAGCCAAAATGTTGGTGATATTGTCGGGATATTTATGGGAAACATAATGATTCTAGGATTCTGATATGCAAAACAAACCAAAAAATTGATCTATTTTGCAAAATCTTTGTTTATGATGTCACATTCATTGCCTTTAAATGTTTGTTTGTTTAGATGCGTGATTTAGTTGACTATAGTCTTTGAATGCTACATTTCCTGTTAGAGTGTTCTATCTACATTTAAAACGAGATTCTAACATGTTCATGTTATTGTTTTATCTTTGCAGTTTTATAGACTTTTAAAAAATATCAAGTATCAATACATGAACATATTTGCAGATATATTCATATCAATACATGAACATATTTGCCGATATATTCATATCAATAGATGAACAGATTTGCCGATATAGTCATTATATCAATACATGAACATATTTGCCGATATATTCATATACATTTTTGCCGATATATTCATATTTGACTAGCTGTATTCCTTATTCTACCTCTGGTTCTTGCTTACCTGGTGTAGAGAAAAGAAATATAAATTTACGGCGGTAGCCTTATTGTCAACCCATCTGTGTATAGCCTTTTATTCATTTTTGATCTAGTTGTTCTTTGTTATGACATGGGGTAAGTGTGAGTTTTGGTGCACCGTAGAACCTGGTTTAATCCCCCAGCGGTCTTTTTTTGCCACTTACCGTTCCAAGGCGGTAGCCCTATTGTCAACCCATCTGTGTTTGTGTTGTCTTTTTTTGCCTTTTATTCATTTTTATATATAGTTTTTTTTTGTTTCTATGTGAGTTTGTGGTTGACTGTCCTCCTTGAATGCTACTTTTCCTGTTCGATTTTTATATCTATATTTGATAGACATGTTGTTTCATTTATATGGCAGGAAACATAACATAATTATTTAATTAAATTAGTTCTTATGAACAACGGTAACTTGGCGATCAGGAAACACCTGCAAGAAATATAAAAAGATCGGACAGGGAAAGTTGCTGTTTTTTGTTTTGTTTTAATGAAATCGATGTAAAAACTTAAAGAATCACTATTCGGCATAGTATTATACATGTCATCGATATAGTAACATGGACAGTTGCAACACTGGTTTCACTTTGGCCAACATGCCCGAACTGAAACATAAGTATAGGTTATTAGATTTGTATTGAGATGTATGCACGAGTTCTTTCGCGTATTAATATTGCGCGGCTTTAGGAGACAGCAGAACAAACTGTTGTATTACTGATAAGAATAACCCTAAATAAGTTTATTTGTATGCATTGTATGCAATAATTCAAACTTACCTTTATATAACAAATGAAATATTAAAAAATACCTAGCTCGATGTCTGAAATTATTGTCGTTATCTTGTGATAGCTATTTTTGCCACACAACCTAGAACAGAAAAATAAACTTAAATAACTGTGATGTGTCTGAACGTGGCCTGCGGTACATGTAACTGAATCAAGCTGTCGAATGTCATTGCGTTTTTTAATGAAATTGTAGCCGGTGCTGCTGGCGGTGTCTACAATGTATTTGCAAGTTGGCCCCATATAGCATTGTAGTATGCATATGGTCACGTATTCGTTAGTATCCTAGAACTAAAGCTTGAATAAAAACAACAAGCAATATCTTGCCAAACTGTCAAAATACTAAATTAAAAGGCAGACAACATACTTATGCTAAGGGTGATTAAATAATACTCAAAAACGTTAAAGGCTGGTGTAGTTGAAACACCTATTCGAAATTAAAGTAAGGAAACAATGTATTTGAGAATGTACCGCCGATATCAGTATTTACATATCGGGCTCCAAAGATCGGAATGAATAACTGTTCCGACTGCAAGCATGGAGAGGCGTTTTATCTCCGCCTCACTGCACAGGGAATGATATATTGATATATAAAAAGAGTATGAAAGAATAACTTTATTTAGAAATCGCCGAACACGATAAATACAAAAATAGTGCAGTCTCGGTTTGATTAAGACTGTTCATGAACGATAGTGAATCATGCATTTTACCGTTCAGGCACTCTAGCCCCGGATTGAGCAGAACTCAATGTTTAAAATGTCAGTAGTGAAGGTTTCCTCAATATATGAATAATAGATATTTCCTTCTGTAATTATAACGAAAAATATGAATCATGGATATTTTCTTCTAAATCGTAATGAAAATCACTCCGATGGCTCAGTTATAAAAGTAACTTATTATTCTGTAATCTAGTATCAACAGATTAGCAATTGTTTCAAAGTTATAAAAATAAGTATAAAAGTCGAACAGGATAAACCCACGATGACCTTTGAAATGTGGATCGACTTTGACAACAAGAACCTCATGAGAGTGGTTAGCGACACAAAATGATTATGAAACTAATTCCAATTGTTATGAAAATTGTTCCGCTGTCTCGAAATGTGTAGACTCCTAATACACCTTTTACCGCCATTCAGATATTACCATTGATGAAAGGATTCTGGTAATTGCTTTTGACAACGATATTTAGAAACGCGCGTTTCTGCCGTTAAAATCACGTCAAACGATATTGAGCTAAAGCTTATGACAACTCTGGAATTAATTTATGTCGGTTTATTAAACACTCAGGAGATGTTCTTGATATAATTTGCACGAAACGTCAAGTTTCATCTATATGCCCAGCTAACTTGACTATACTGTATACAACTTTACCGCAAAAATGTAATAAAGACAAGCTTATTGCTTTTATTCAAACAACTTTCGATAGAGAAAAAAACTACAGGTTTGGCCTGTAACAATAAGAACTTTTTTATTAACGGTTAATTAGACAATTACACCAAATTGAAGTTTTCAAGAAGTTAATTGTATCGTTTAAAGAAATTCAACGTAATAAAGCTACTATTTTTGATACTATCGCTTCTTTTCTAGATTTGCATTTCTCAATACAAAAAAATGGAGAAATAATAAGCACTATTTATGACAAGGGAGAATATTTAAATTTTAGATAAGGTTAAAGGGACAATGTCCGTTACTTTTAGGCTATACGCACAAAATGATTACGTTGGCAAACATTACACACCAACCATGATTGCATATTTACTCAATAAAACCAAGCTTGTTTGACGAAATTCAATAGCGGTACAAAAGACGAAGTACCGCTTCGTGGGGTTGAACTCGTAGCCCACACTAAAATTACACTCGCGTGCAATAATAGTCGATCTTAAAATAGTCGAGCACGCTACCGACTGAGTTAACCTTCCAGATGTGTTCTGTAAGAGATACAACCTATAAAGCTAATGCACAAAGGGATGTCATGTGATCAGCAGAATATGTAAATAATGTGGGTCTATGCTAATGTTTTCATGTATACAATTCACTGAATAAAAATCAAACAGTTATATGGCTATGCTCACCGACTGCTTACTTACGGATAGTGTCCCTTTAACTTTGTTTAGCCGGGAATGTTCCCAGAGCAACATCTTATGGGGTACATGTTTTCAAAAGTATTCGTTTTTCTGGAGCGTGTTGTCGAGTTGGGGTGTCATTAATAGTCGTAACCTTTGTATAACTAAAATGCTATTCTACTGGGGTTACCGTTATCATAAACTTCGAAAATCCTTAGCAAAATGTTTTATCGCAATTCTGTTAAATTATGTTACTAATTAAAGTAATGTAAGAACTCTTTTACAACGACAATCACAGCACGATGACATGATTTACAAACTATTTCTTTAGATTCTTGATCATGATCACTTTCATAGAACTTTTATTCAACTTGTTAAAATGTTTATCAAAAGAGGTCATGCCCCTATCAGTTCGCCACTTTCCCCCCTATTTGAAGCCCGATAATCGGACAGGTTGTGGAAGTCGTACGAGGACGGTAACGTTTAATGTTTGTATATCACATTGTCTTGTCCTAACCTTAATGGTTTATTGTCTCTGCTCGGGCTTGTGCCAAGTCGCTGAGTACTTGCTTAAGTTTGATGTTTTTTATCCTTTTATTCTATTTATATATACATTCTCATTTTTGTGTTATACTTATATTGCCTATTAATACTGTCTAATCTGCTCTATTATAAACCCTGGAGGGGGTGTCTTTATTTAAATGGCCCCATTTTATTGGGATTACATTGTGGTAAATGGAGGTTTGGTACACCTTAGAACCTGGTTTATATACACAGCGGCATTTTTGTCACTGACCGTTGCAAAGAATACAGTAACTGAAAAGTGGATCCCTTGGAAGCAACAAACACATACAGGAGATAAATTTAGCAGACTAGGTTTTATTGAGTCTGTTCATGAGAGGTAATATAAAGTGCAACAAGGCGGTTATAGTTATGATGTCACATACCATGCCGGTTTATACTTGCACATGTGGTTTGTTTCTATGTATGTTTTGGTTGACTGTGCTCCTTGAATTCTGCATTTTTGTTCGACTTTTATATGTACTACTTTTAGATCTGTCATTGGTAATATGCTGATAGTTGTTAGTATCTTATGTGTTAAAATTACGTTTCCAAATTGCGCAATGATCATGCCGCTGTTATCCCATGTTGTTCACAATGATATAGAAGCAGGTGTAACTTCAGCGTTTCTTCAGAGCCATTGTATATATTTTGAACAAATGCTGTAATATGCTGTATTTGTTGGTTTCCATATGGGAGTGTTTCCTTTATTTTATTATGGACGCTCCGTGGCAATCAAGACTCACTTAAGCATGGCAAATTTCACTGGTACCGTTATTTAAAGCTGGTATGGGTGCTTCACGACCATTCGAAACTCTTATATTCAATTTCTAAACTTGTTTAAGGTAACGATATTTGCTGTGACAAATGTATTCGTGTGCGAGAAGTGCAGTCAGTACCTTGATTAATAAAATAATTTAAAATGTTGATACAAAAAAGTACGAAAAGAGAAATTTGGAAATCGTCGAATGATAAATACAAACAAATATTGCTGTCTTGGTATGATTGAGACGATTCATGAACGGTTATGTAAATTGCATGTTACCGTTCACGCTACCTAGCATCGATCTGAGCAGAACTCAAAATTTAAAAAGTCAATAATACAGAAATTTGAGCCATCCCGAAGATGATATGCTTATGACGGTGAACATGGAACCTTCCATAAGGTATTTTCACACCATTCCATGGACAGTGATTTATGGTCCCAGTTTCTAACAAAACGTTTTGCCCTAAACGAGAAAACTATTGAGGAAATAAACAAAATGCAATTTAGTTGGGAGCAGAGTTTATAAAACCTGATTATCACAGGTAACAGCCAAACGACTAAATTGAAAAGCAGGCAACATAACCACTTTCGATGGCACGGATGACAGCTGTAACGTCGTCTAGATGTGAGAGGAGACCGAAGTACAAGGGGTGAAGTCAGTCCATGAGGTCCCTCTTGCTTATAAAACCGTGCCAGCTAATTACACTCGGGTTACAGTCGCTGATTTACATACTATGTTTAAACAGTCTGCACTCTATGCTTTCCCGGTTTACCTCTCTGTCCATTTTTCACTTAAGTTGATCGACGAGGAAGCAGACAAAATATTTAATCGTGCAGATCCCTTGTATATATTCAAAGCTACACACAACATGTTCTCCGACCCCATATTGAAAAGGAGTCTGATCACGTCAGGCATTTTCTAAAAATACTATATCCTAATGAATGTACTGATTTCATTATCATGCCTAGTAATTTTCGAGATAATCATGTAGTCGATTTCTATCCTTAAATATTAAAATAATTCAGAAAGTCCTGTAATTTGTTATCAGTATAAAACATTATTAGAAATATTATTTTCAACTACAACAAAATAGTGTCTGACCTTTGATATAGTAAATAACACTTCCTAAGCAATGTGAATGTAACACATCAAAATGTTGCTATGCTCCAGCAGGTCATGTCATCACTGGTAATTTTGATATTGTTAATAAACGTATTCGGCATCTGTTTTCGAAAGGTCCTAAGTATAGATTACCTTCAACTATCGATTTGAATGCCTGTCGTGCTCAGATCGCCCAATCCATTGAGGATTTTAGTATAAAATGGTGTGCGGACCCAAACTCTGTTTCTACTTCAAACAAATCTTTCTTTTTTTTAAATTATATATACACGTATTAACTTTTATAATGCTAAACTCTCTCTACTTCCTCCAACACCTAGGTTTTCCTTTCGTAATTTAAAATCGGGAATTCAAGAATTTCATAATAAATTTGTTTTAGTTCCTGCTGATAAAGCAGCTAGTAATGTACTTATTGTTTGACGCCTACATTACGTCAATGTTTTATCTCTGGAACTAAGTAGCACTAATTTGTATACTCCTGTTCGTTCTACTGAGGATGATGTTGTTTCCACACATATCACTCGGTGCACTACTTTCAAGGCTGGGGTAGACGAAAAGCAGAACAAACTGCCTACTATGTACTGGATTCCTAAATTACATAAAAATCCGTATAAGGCCCCCTTTATTTGGAATTCTAGAGCCTGTACCACCACAAACATCTTCAAACTTTTAACTTTTTGTCTTACTGCCGTTAAAGATCACTTTAAACAATATCGTGATATATGAAAACTCTGCGATTAATTTGTTTTGGTCTAAAAATTATTCAGGAGACGTTCTTGATAAAATTTGCAATAAACGTTAATCATCAATTTCATCTATTAGCACTTATGACTTCTCTACACTATATACAAACTTGTCACATCACCTTATCAAAGACAAGCATATTGCTAGGAAATATACTAATGTTTTGACCTGTAATCTAGTAATAATATTAAAGCGTTCTATTACTAACGGCAGTTTAGACAAATACACTATGTGGACTTGCCAAGAAGTTTGTGAAGCGCTCATCTTCCTATTAGATAATATTTTCGTCAGGTATGGAACGACGGTTTATAGACAAATTGTTGACAAGAGAGATGATTTTAATTATGATACTGGTAATGTTCCCCAAGCAACTTCTTGTGGGGTGTATGTGTCTCAACATATTCGTTTTTCTAGAGATTGTAATCGAGTTGAGGACTTTAATATTCATAATCTTTGTATAACTAAAAAGCTACTCCATCAGGCTTACCGTAAACTTCGTAAAACCTTTGCAAAATTGTATTATCGTAACCCTGATCTTCTTTCCAAATGTAAAATTAATTTAACAACTCTATATCGACAAGGATTATCACAACCTGACTTCTATGGCGACGTGATTTACAAACTTCATAAGATCCTTGGTCATGATCACTTTCATACTATCTTTGCTAAACTTGTTAAAAGATTTATCAAAAGAGATTATGACCCTATCATTTTGCAACGCACTGCATGCTTTGCGGTGGACCCATTTACAGTTCGCCACTATGATTTCCTCTTTGATTGTGCGATGACCAGATAGGCTGTGGACCCTATGATGACGGTGACGTTTGATGTTTGCCTACAGTCTTGTCTTGTGCCCTCAATGGTTTATTCTCTTGTTGCTCTGGCTTCTGCCAAGTAATTGGGTACCTTCTTTGTGGCTTTATATGCTATTTGTTTTTTGTATTTATATATACACGAGCATCTTTTGTTTTACTTATATTGCCTATTAATGCTGCCTTGTTGGTTAGAGAATAGTTGATGGCGGGGATTTCTTTCTTTACACTGTCCCGTTTTATTGGGTTGACGGTATAGTAAGTGTGAGGTTTGGTGCACCCTAGAACCTGGTTTAAACCCCTAGCGGCATTTTAGGCCACTGACCGTTCCAAGGCGGTAGCCTTATTGTCAATCCTTTTGTGTTTGTGATGTCTTATTTGGCCTTTCATTCATCTTTAAATTTGTTCTTTGTTTCTGTGTGTATTTGTGGTTGACTGTCGTCCTTGAATGAGGCTTTTCCTGTTCGATTTTTAGATCTATATTTACAACTGGTGAGAAGCGCGTCCTGTACCCTACATAAAGTTATGTTTTTGTTATTGTTTTTCGGTACATGTATGTATACATCATTGAAATGTATGTTCAGTTTTAAATTATAAGCTAAAAGGAAATAACAGAAACGGTTACCATGAACTGTTTGCAATTGTACAGATGTTTCCTAATTTAGTTAATCAATACAACGAATATTCACGTCAGCTTGTATCTTTTAGCAATGTGTCAGTAAGGAGAAACTAATTTAATTTGCCCCGTGATTATATGGCCTGACTGTCTGAAAAAACACAACGGGGATTTCAATATTTTTCCACTTCCACGGCGGAACGTGCAACTCAAATAACCAAACAAATAATCTGCTCTGTTGTTGTTTATATCAGATAACAGCGTAGTCCTTTAAAGTTCGAATGTTAATATCGAAGTTGGTCAAGGTTGTATATATATATCTTTCGAGGAATGGGTTATAATGGGCTTACATTAGAATGTCCAAATGTTACGGAATCCTGTTAGGGCCATCGCGATCTCGCGTTTTCAATTTCGCGAGATTGCGAGATTGCAAAATAAATTTCGCATTCTCGTCCTATTCTACATTGAAAAAAACGCGAAATTTGCAAGCCAAACTTCGTGCAAACCTCGCGATTTTATCACGTTTTCATTTGGACGAGATCGCGAGAATGCGTTTTTTTCAATGTAGAATAGGACGAGAATGCGAAATTTAGTTCGCAATCTCGCAATCTCGCGAAATTGAAAACGCGAGATCGCGATGGCCCTAACAGGATTCCGTAATTATGTTCATATATACTTAGATAACATATTTTGTATCCGAATGATATCTGTGTCACCATAAAATAAAGAGTTCATGGTCTCAACGCGATAAAATAAACCGGTGAAAAGAGGCACATTTGTGGACGTTGTGGGTGTTGTTATTCCAGTTGAAAAAAGTATGATGGAAAATAACAACTCGTAGAAATCTAAGTTTATATATACTCACGGTCAATGAAAACGTTCCACAAAACAAACTCTTTTAAAAGTTAAAATTTGAGGCATTTTGGAAATAAATATGATATAATCCATATAACGAGCCGACATTAACATGTCTACGTGCATATCTGGATTTAGTGCATTCCCACATTTGCGTTATGAAATGCAAGTGCATTTCCGGTTTTCTTCAGTTACATTGCACAAAGAAATCATTTCCTCGAAAACATTCGTGGCTGTAAGGCGTCAAGCGAATAAGAAGGCAAGTAAACCCAAATGGAATTTATTCCGAGACAGATTAATGCAGCTTGACATTTAGTGGAAAAGTTGTTATTGCCTACTGACCATTCGAAGTCGGTAACCCTGTCTTCACCACCCTTTCTGTTGTTTTTTGTCTCTATCATTGTTTTTTCAAGTCCTTGTTTGCAGTACAGTGCGGACCTACGATGCCTTTGCGCTCGGACGCTGTGGTTTCTATAGGACCCTATATCTCATTTTTTTTCTTTTTCTGATTTTCCATAGTAAACTATGTTAAAGGCCCAACTGTCGTATAAAAGCCACTAGATGGAGCTGGGGCAGGTTTTTCATTTAAATTTATATATGGTTAAATCAGGGAGACCTTTTTCAAAATATTGACAATTGAACCATAAAAAAATCAATATTTGGCACAGAAGTAAACTGATATTAAACAAGTGTATTGGTAACAGCATATTTGTGAAAAAGTATTTCTTATTCCTAGTTTCAAATCTGTTTTAAACCCAACTGACAGAAATTTGAAAATATAGGGGAGGAGCATGTGGGGTTATGAACTGAGAGGTGTACACAAATACACGTTGTAGTGTTTACAGCAGATGACAGACACTCAGCGTTATGGCTTAGAGATAGGCAGTAGTTAGTTATAATTGTGTGTAAACCTCCGTAGCAGTACTCTGAGATGGGATATTTGTATCTGTGACTTTTCTTGTGTTCCAGATAACAAATCATCCCTACCATGTTCACATCAGAATCAAAACCATCACTATGCACTTCTATATATATTCCCACCATTCCCTCCTCAGGCTCAGTGATGTATGTTCCATAGTCATAACTACATATAATGTAATTCCTTATCTTATTAACTCCATCATCCATTCCTAACAATAATTAGTACAGTTATGCTTTATTTTGTAAAGTTTATTCCCAACACAATGTCATCCTAACATCCGTCCAAAGCATACGCATATCTTGTGTACTGTAGTATATATACGCAGTTTTTCGAGACCAAATATAATTGGCAATTAATTTTTATTTAACACTGATAACTTGTCATTAAATATTTGCTGGCAGTGTAAAGTTCTGTTTAGTCATCATATTACATTTGCAAAAGTTCATAGCAATTCTTTTTTATATTATACACAGTGCAGTGGATATTTTCGAAAGGGTAAAACATAATTAATACTAAAAAAAAACTGTCACAGTTCCAATAAAATAAGCAGAAATTAAATACTAGTAGTTTGGAGTCACTTTACTCCTAACTGATTTGTAAGTACACCTTTCTGTCGTTTGCAAATTCTGTATCCAGTGAGAGTTGTTCACATATTGTGGTATTTTTAGAGTCATTCACTGTAACCGACATGTAAAGTTGGTGTAATTGATAAGACACCTCCAATCTCTCCCTACCAGGTTAGGGAATGTTGCCCCTTTAAATGACAAGGTAAATAACTGCGTAAATGCTTGTCATTAAAGCCTACCAATAAACATGTGACACAAGTTAGGTACCAGGATTAAATAATTAAAAAGATATAAATATTGTTTCAGCAGTTACATTCCAAATGGGTTGCGAATAATCCAACAGTATAACCATATGGAGTTAATGGTACCTTTTCATTGACCGTCAATATAGTATCTAAATAATAAAGTACTAAAGCTCACTTCAACGGTCATATCTTCTTGTTATACTCCTTGATCTGTTCAGCGCTCTTTAGGAACAGACAAACGAGAAACGCTCACAGGTTTTGTTCCTGGCCTTACATACGGTATGTGTATTTACATACGGTATGTGTATATATTTAAGAAAGCACACTGCATTGGACTAACTTAAATTTGGCACAGCGCCAAGTATTAAACAGGAAACGTATCTGGGTATGACATTCATATGTTTTACATATGTGCCACATAAATATAACACATAAGTATTACACATATGTATTTTATATGAAAGTAACACATGTGTAATACATATGAAAATATTTTTTACGGAATAATACTGCAACTTAAATATGTTGCGTAACCTTGTTCTACGATATTCTAAACACAACTATTGAAATTCAATATGTATTTAATATAGTAGTTTCATAATACATATGTATACATGTCATATGTGGCACAGGTGTACTATTTTAAAATGAAAAATATGTACATATGAAAGTAAAACAAACACTAGTGTGAATGTCAATAAATAGTGATACGGGAATACGAAGCAACGAACACAAACAAGAGACAAAAGTCGAAGACTATAGGTTATTGAATTTGTAGGGCTAAATATTACTTGGAACGAGTTGTTTTGGCAAAGGACGACGAGCTTGCGCCAAAGCAACGAGTTCCAAGTGATATTTAGCCATACAAATTCAATAACGTTTTTATTGTATACTTTCATATTGTTTTCGATCAATGCTAATTGTATGACTATTACTTTTCATTATATTTGTGTTATTTTTATAGCTTTCGATGTAATTCCAATAATGTCATTCAGTTTCATTTTGTGTGGATGATTATATTGCGATAAAACGACGTCGACGTCGGATGACGTCATTAAAAACGTCAAGCGATTTTCTAACGTTTGTTTGCCATTCGATAACGTTAAAAATAGTGGGTGAGTGACTATTTCAATTATTTCATCAATTTCTGCCACAAAAGGTTGAACAAAAACACGTCGGTTTTTTTGTTGACACTATGGGTAGGATCCGTTGAAAGTAGTTCCTTATTTCTATTTCGCGGCTCTTAGCAAGCGCGAGAAAAAGTTCCAGTGCAATATCAATGTGTGCAATATCGTAGAATATTGCACACTTAGCTCAATGCAAACTAAACGGGACAATATGAAAGTATACAATAAACCGTTTTATTACATACTTTCTAGTAAAATAGTGGATTTCTTGATTAAAATAAAACCTTTTATCATACACTTCCCTATAAATACGGTGTTTTTGAATATAAGATACGACATAGACCTCGCCATTCATATCAATCAGGATTTAGTTGCCGGGCAATAAAGCTTTATCACACGCGTGAAATATAGGGTAAAAAATGTCATATCACGGAAATAATCGAATGTTCTTTATGACTATTTCAGCGCAGTGATACGGAAATTACCGCCAATGCATCTACATCTACATGTGTACGTTGAGCTGTTATCTTCGACCATAACTCAACGGAAATGACTTGACTAGTAATGCTAAGAATATGAAATAAAAGAGATGATAGATAGAAAGAAGTAAAATAAAGAAATACATAAGGCATAATACACGGACCATAAAGAGAGTTTAACACATTTATAATAAACTCAATGATATAGAACCATCCGTGGATGAAATAACCACGTGTAATCATTGGCATTCATTTTAAATCAAATGTCGGAAAGAAAAATAGTGTAGATCTACACTTACGAGACAGACGTGAACACATCAAAATGGGATTACATCTATTAATAATATTATTGTTTTCTCCCTGGAAATCAGCGTAGTAAGTTAGCTGAACTTAACAGTTCAACAAAGTCACTGCTGAAGTATATGATAAATAGAATAAAAAATGTTTATTTTCATATCACACCCTATATCAGGCCCTCGACCCATTTCAGCCCTCGAGCTAAAGCTCTCGGGCTGATATGGTGTCTCAGGCCTGATATAGGGTGTACTATGAAAATACCCATTTATTATTCTCTATATATTTTCATTGTTTATATTTCACATGTGAACTACCGAAAATGACGTAATGCCTCCGTTGACATTGTTGGCGTTATTGACATCATTGTTTTGGCACATTATGTTTTTTCTGCATCAGTTTCACGGTTCGGAGAAGATTATAAAAAGAATATTTGTTGGTTTGCCGTGAATATAGGATTTATTTTCATCGCTTTAGAGGATTTATTTTCATCTCGAAGTGAGGAAACTCGCATATTTTTACTCGTGCTAAAGCGATGAAAATAAATCCTATATTCGCTCCAAACAAACGAATATCCTCTATGAATTGTGACTTTTCATGAAGGTACGGAGCCCCGTATTACGGAGCCCCGCAGGTGACATGCAGAAAAAATAATTTAAAGAGTTCGCACGCTCTAGTAGTGCGTGCGAACGCTGTAGTACAGCGTGCAAACGCTCTAGCTACAGTGTGCGAACGCTCTAGTAGTGCCAGCGAACGCTGTAGTACAGCGTGCGAACGCTCTAGCTACAGTTTGCGAACGCTGTAGCTAGAGCGTTCGCACGCTGTAGTAGAGCGCTCGCACGCTCTAGTAGAGCGTTCGCACGCTGTAGCTAGAGCGTTATAGAAAGTAAAGATCATTCAATGGTTCTTAAAATAATCGTAAAATGAATTATGATTACACTTAATTTGACGCTCAAGTTTTTGGGTTTATTCTGTCTGGTTAACTATTATAATTACTATATTAGTAAATTGATAATTATTATGCCCCCGCCGTTGGTTGCTGGGAGTGAGATACAAAGGGTGACCAGGTCCGTCCGTACGTCGTGAAATGTTTTCCTTTAAATCACTTTTCCGGCATCGGCGGTGGCGGCGATGGCGACGCGTCAGCCCTTGAGTACAGTGTAATGTTTTTCGAAGGTATAGGTCTCAAATACAAGACAGGATAGTACGGACGAACGCACTGACGGACGGACGGACTGACGGACAGTGTGACTACTATATTCGGGGGCCATAACAAGAAACAATTTGACTCCTGTGAGATTTGAACCCACGACCCCTGGGGTTTCCAATGTACAATACCCAATATTTAAAAGATTTACATAATTAGGAATTAGGAATTCAGAATTCGGAATTCGGAATTAGAAATTAGAAATTAGGAATTATGAAGTGAATTAACAGTTAGACAAATGGGTCGTCGTAGATACGAGTACAGTTATACCGTTATGCTAAGTTAATACATGGTGGTGGACATGAAAAAAGAACTTCTTGAATTATATTTCAATATAGAATTGTCTTGTAAAACATATTGAGTGTTCTTGCATTTGAACACAATGCTCGAGCGTGCGAACGCTCTAGCTACAGCGTGCGAACGCTCTAGCTACAGCGTTCGCACGATGTAGCTAGAGCGTTCGCACGCTGTACTACAGCGTTCGCACGCTCTACTAGAGCATGCGAACGCTTTAATTTATTTTGTCTACATGTCACCTGCGGGGCTCCGTACATCATCATACCCGTAGATTAAATGACATGCATATTAGGAGAGCCCGGAATCATGCAAACAGCTCTACACATCAATGACAGTATTGCAGTCAGGACTTATAGTGATACTAAGTGTATCTCTGTGATGAAAATATCAATTTTACAACCGCATTTGTCTAATGAAAAAGAACAAAAAAACGACATCCGCGCATCTTTGTAAATGAAATTGCTGTGGCAAGATGTTACGTTCCATTATGATTTGACAGACGAGACACAAAAGTACACACATGTATTATGTGACGATGGATCTGTACAAACATGTATTATGTGACGATGGATCTGTACACACATGTTTTATGTGACGATGGATCTGTACATACATGTATTATGTGACGATGGATCTGTACACACATGTATTATGTGACGATGGATATGTACACACATGTATTATGCGATGACGGATCTGTACACACATGTATTATGTGACGATGGATCTGTACACACATGTATTATGTGACGATGGATATGTACATACATGTATTATGTGACGACGGATCTGTACACACATGTATTATGTGACGACGGATCTGTACACACATGTATTATGTGACGATGGATCTGTACACACATGTATTATGTGACGATGGATCTAAAACAGATTAAATCAGTGTTAAAGGGACACAAAGCAACTTGATTTTCTTATAACTCACGGCATCATGTTAGCTTTTCTAAATAGATGCATATTCAAAACTCATGATACTAATGAATACTTGCTGAACAAGTATGTTTAGTAAAGTTCAATAAAGATCAGACGAAAAACCAAGGCCCTGTCGTCTCAACGAGGCAAAATACAAAATCAAAGGCCATACCTCCGGTGATACTGGTCCAATCTGGCTGGTTTTCGAAACTGTCCGAGCTATCTGGCCAATATTGACTAAATTCAGGTGAAAAACGAAGGCCCTATCGTCTTAATGAGGTAAAAATTAATGGACGGAATGACGACGGAGGGATGAAAAACGAAGTCCCAATTGTCTTAACGAGGTAAACGTTAATGGACGGAAGGATTTTGATAATTAACTCTAATTCGCTCCAGGTTGGGATAGAATGCACGATCTCTGGATTAGTAAACCGAGGTGCTAACCATTACACCACCTATACTTGATTTTCTTAAAACTCGCGGCCTCACTTTAGTTTTTCTAATCAACTTGCATATGTTTTGCAAATCATTATAAAAAATAAAAGGTGCAAAGCAAATTGTTTTGCCTATTTCTAACTGTTCATTATATTGTTTGCACTAATACTATATTAAAACCTCTGGTATGAATGTATACGTATATATAATGAACAAATACAAGTAAAAAATGAGAGAAAAATGATCCTATAGAAACCAATATGTCCTCAATGCACCATACACCGAAATATGAGCATATTTAAAATGTCAATGAAAAGGACAATGTGTAACATAAAGAGTGTTGAAGACTGGGTTGCCGACGTGGAACGGTCAGTAGGCAATAAGGCCTACAGGTTAGCTTAAATCGAGTGTATGTGTACACAACCTCGCTATTATCCTGTCTTCAACGCCCTAATTGATTAAACTGTGTAAATAAAAGTACATGCCATCAAAAGGAAATCCCTAACAATAAAGTCTACATCCAGAGAAATAAGCAAATAATAACTTAACTTTTGTTGTAAAGATATATAAAAACATAATCAAAAAGTCTCAGGGTGTATCCAGAATCGTACAGAACAATCACAGCAGTTGCAGCCATTGTAAGCTTCATTTAATTTACCTATATGCAGGCGGGTATAATGTCAAGTAGACAATGGATAAATATTATTTAATGTTTGAGAAATACTTCAAGAGTGTCATGTATCTCTTTAATATTTCTCCAAAACCATGCGGAAAGTTCTGAAAACATTAAAAATATAAAGAAATGTGAACAAAAGATCAGATCACGTATCATCCCTATTTGACAGGGTCAAATGTATTAATTCGAATTTTGGTCAAGACGTACATGATAAGTAAATATCATATAACACACTTGAACAGACTTTGCAATTAAATCTTTCAACGAGAAATATAATTTTCTAAATTCTCTAACATTGAAAATGTTTGTTTTTCGCATTTTCCTATAGATCACAGTAGCACATACGGTTTGTTTTTTAGATGTTAATCTAACTATAGTTTGTAATCCTTGCACGAAAAACATTAATAATTTGCTAAACGAAAACAACAATGTAATAAAACAGTCACGCCGTGTTGTTCTTAATTCTGCCTGCTGGGGAGAAATGAAATTGCATGTATCAAGTAGCGTGAAATTGCTTCTCCCTTGCATGCGGTCTCTGTTGACACGAAAGTTGTTAGTGTACAGCAGTTTTCCAACAGCAAATCAAATAACTTGTTGGCAAATGGGATATTTATGATTAGACTTACTGATGTTTTTTCACCAGAAGTTGGTTACAGGTTTTACACAGAACTAGTACATGTATCAACCTTCTAAATGTCGAGTACACAAGTCAACACCAAATATATGCTGTAAACTGGGTCTTACACAGTCGACACCTTATACTGTAAACTGGATCAAACACAAGTCGACACCTTATACTGTTAACTGGAACTTACACAAGTCGACACCTATTCTGTCAACTGGATCTTACACAAGTCGGCACCTTATACTATAGCATGTTAAACTGTGTCTTACACAAGCCGACACCCTATACTGTAAACTGAGTCTTACACAAGTCGATACTCTATACTGTAAACTGGGTCTGTCACGAGTCGACACCCTATACTGTAGCATCTTAAACTGGGTCTTACACAATCTACACCCTATACCGTAAGCTGGATCTTACACAAGTCGACACCCTATACAGTAGCATATTAAACTGGATCTTACACATGTCGACACCCTATACTGTAAACTGGAACTTACGCAAGTCGACATCCTATACTGCAAACTGGGTCATACACAAGTGAACACCCTATACTGTAAACTGGGTCTTAAACCAGTCGACACTATATACTGTAAACTGGGATTTACACAAGTCGACACCCTATGCTGAAGCATCTTAAACTGGGTCTTACAAACGTCAACACCCAATACTGTAACCTTGATCGTACACAAGTCGACACCTTATACTGTAAACTGGATATTACACAAGTCGACACCTTATACTGTAAACTGAATCTTACACATGCGGCACCTAATAGTGTAAACTGGATCTTACACAAGTCTACACCCTATACTGTCAACTGGATCTTACACAAGTTGACACCCTATACTTAAAACTGTGTCTTACACAAATCGACACTCTATAATGCAAACTGGGTTTTAGACAAGTCGACACCCTATATTGTAAAGTGGGTCTGACACAAGTCGACACCCTATACTGTAAACTGGATCTTACATAGGTCGACACCTTATACTGTAAACTGGATCTTTCACAAGTCGACACCTTATACTGTAAACTGAATCTTACACAAGTCGACACCCTATACTGTAAATTGAATCTTATACAAGTTGACACCCTATACTGTAGCATCTTAAACTGGGTCTTACACAAGTCGACACCCTATACTGAAGCATCTTAAACTGTAGCATACTCAAGTCGAAGCCATACACTGCAGTATCATTAACTGGGTCTTACACAAGTCGACACCTTATACTCTCAATTGGGTCTTACAAAAGTCGACACCCTATACTGAAGCTAGGTCTTACACATGTCGACACCATATACTGTAAATTGAGTCTTACACAAGTCGATACCCTATAATGTAAAATGTGTCTTACACAAGTCGACACCCTATACTATAGCATCTTAAAACTGAATCTTACACAGGTCGACACCCTATACTATAAGCTGGGTCTTACACAAGTCGACAACCTAATCTGTAAACTGAATATTACACAAGTCGACGCCTTATACTGTAAACTGGGTCTCACACAAGTCGACACACTATACTGTAGACTGGTTCTTACACAAGTCGACACCCTATACTGTAAACTGGGACTTACACAAATCGACGACCTATACTGTAACATCTTAAACTGGGTCTTACACAAGTCGACACTATATACTGTAGCATCTTATACTGGATCTTACACAAGTCGACTCATGTATTGTAACGTACTCAAGTCGAAACACTATACTGCAGTATTTTAAACTTGGTCTTACACAAGTCGACACCTTATACACTAATATTAGGTCTTAGGCAAGTCGACACCCTATACTATAAACTGCGTCTTACACAAGTCAATACCCTATACTGTAAACTGGGTCTTACACAAGTCGACACCCTATTCTGTAGCATCTTAAACTGGATCTTACAAAAGTCGACATCCTATACTGTCAGCTGGGTCTTACTCAAGTCGACACCCTATTCAGTAGCATCTTAAACTGGATTTTACACAAGTCGACACCCTATGCTGTAGCATCAAAAACTGGGTCTTACACAAGTCGACGACCTATACTGTAACATCTTAAACTGGGTCTTACACAAGTCGACACCATTTACTGTAGCATCTTATACTGGATCTTACACAAGTCGACACAATGTACTGTAACGTACACAAGTCGAAACACTATACTGAAGAATTTTAAACTTGGACTTACACAAGTCCACACCTTATACACTAATATTAGGTCTTACGCAAGTCGACACCCTATACTGTAAGCTGGGTCTTACACAAGTCGACACCCTATACTATAAACTGCGTCTTACACAAGTCAATACCCTATACTGTAAACTGGGTCTTACACAAGTCGACACCCTATACTGTAGCATCTTGAACTGGATCTTACAAAAGTCGACATCCTATACTGTCAGCTGGGTCTTACACAATTCGACACCCCATTAAAATAGCATTTTAAACTTGATCTTACACATGTCGAAACCCTATACTGTGAACTAGGTGTTGCACAAGTCGACACGCTATACTGTAAACTGGGTCTTACACAAGTCGGCATCATATATTGTAAACTGGGTCTTTCAGAAGTCGACAACCTATTCTGTTAACTGGATGTTACACAAGTCGACACCTTATACTGTAAACTGGGTCTTACACAAATCGACCCACTATACCGTAACATCTTCGACTGGATCTTATACAAGTCGACACACTATAATGTAAACTTGGTCTTACACAAATCGACAAACTATACCGTAGCATCTTAAACTGGGTCTTACACAAGTCGACACCTTTACTGTAAGCTGGGACGTACACAAGTCGACACCCTATACAGCAGCATCTTAAACTGAACCTTACACAAGTCGACACCCTATACTGTAAGTTGGGTCTTACACATGTCGACACCGTATACTGTAGCATCATAAACTGGATCTTACACAAGTCGACACCCTATACTGTAGCGTACACAAGTCGACACTATATATTGTAGCATCTTAAACTAGGTCTTTCACAAGTCGACACCATATACTGTAGCATCTTAAACTGGATCTTACACAAGTCGACACACTATACTGAACCGTACACATGTCGACATATTATATTGCAGTATCTTAAACTGTGTCTTACACAAGTCGACACCTTATACTGTACACTGGGTCTTACACAAGTCGACACTCTATACTGTAGACAAGTCGACACCTTATACAGCAGCATCTTAAACTGGACATTACACAAGTCGACACCCTATACTGTAGCATCTTATACTGGGTCTTACACGAGTCGACACCCTATACTGTAGCTTCTTAAACTGGATCTTACACAAGTCGACACCCTATACATTAAGCTGGGTTTTACACAAGTCAACACCCTATACAGTAGCATCTTAAACTGGATCTTACACATGTCGACACCCTATTCTGTCAACTAGGTGTTGCACAAGTCGACATCCTATACTGTAAACTGCGTCTTACACAAGTCGACACCCTATACTGTAAACTGGGTCTTACACAAGACGACTAACCATATTGTAAATTGGGTCTTACTCAAGTCGACACAAGACACTGTAGCATCTTAAATTGGATCTTACACAAGCCGACATCCTATACTGTAAGCTGGGTCTTACACAAGTCGACACCCTATACAGTAGCATCTTAAACTGGATCTTACACAAGTCGACACCCTATAATGTAAACTGGGTCTTACACAAATCGACACCCTATAATGTAAACTGGAACTTACACAAGTCGACACCCAATACTGTAAACTGGATCTTACACAAGTCGACACCCTATACTGTAAACTGTGTCTTACACAAGTCGACTCCCTATACTATAAGCTGGGTCTTACACAAGTCGACAAACTATACAGTAAACGTGGTCTTACACAAGTCGACACCCTATACTGTAAACTGGGTCTTACACAAGTCGACACACTATACTGTAAACTTGGGCTTACACAAATCGACACACTATACCGTAGCATCTTAAACTGGATCTTACACAAGTCGACATCCTATACTGTAAGCTGGGTCTTACACAAGTCGACACCCTATACAGTAGCATCTTAAACTGGATCTTACACAAGTCGACACCCTATAATGTAAACTGGGTCTTACACAAATCGACACCCTATAATGTAAACTGGAACTTACACAAGTCGACACCCAATACTGTAAACTGGATCTTACACAAGACGACACCCTATACTGTAAACTGTGTCTTACACAAGTCGACTCCCTATACTATAAGCTGGGTCTTACACAAGTCGACAAACTATACTGTAAACGTGGTCTTACACAAGTCGACTTACCCTATACTGTAA